>CM056052.1:314398239-314998239 GCA_029574335.1 Rana kukunoris | reverse complement strand
AACACCCGTCGCTGGAAACATCACTCGTCGCTGGATAAAAAGGGATTTTTAATAACAGCTTACCTGTAAAATCCTTTTCTTGGAGTACATCACGGGACACAGAGCGCATAGTCATTACATATGGGTTATATGGGTACCTTCAGGTGTGGACACTGGTGTAATCAACTTCACAGGAAGTTCCTCCCTATATAACCCCCTCCCACTGAGAGTGCTTTAGTTTTGTAGCAAGCAATTTCTCTGAGGTTACACAATGTTCCCCAAAAAGAGGGGTGGGAGCTCTGTGTCCCGTGATGTACTCCAAGAAAAGGATTTTACAGGTAAGCTGTTATTAAAAATCCCTTTTTCTTGATCGTACATCACGGGACACAGAGCGCATAGTCATTACATATGGGATGTCCCAAAGCAATGCTCCATGAAGGGAGGGAGACCGTAAGGCCAAAAATAGCCAAACAGAAAATATATCAGGAGGTAAAATAGCTCCACTAACAGAAAAAAAGGGGCGTGAACCGGGCCAGAGGATTCTATACTGCTGCCCGTAGGACCGCCTGCCCAAATGCTGCGTCCGAAGCCTTTGTGACGTCCAACTTATAAAATTTAGTAAACGTATGTACGGAAGACCAGGTTGCCGCCTTGCAAACCTGTGCCATAGAGATCTGATGGTGTGCCGCCCAAGAGGCACTCATGGCCCTCGTAGAATGGGCCTTAACTGATAAGGGCGGTGGAACGCGCTTCAGACCATAGGCCTGAAAAATCAGCTGCTTAATCCACCTAGCCAAGGAAGACTTGGCAGCCGGCTGACCCTTCTTGGGGCCATCCGGAAGAACGAAAAGCACATCTGTTTTCCGAATCTTTTCTGTAGCCTTGAGATAAACCCTCATGGCTCGGACCACATCCAAAGTATGAAGCAATCTTTCCTCTCTGGACTGGGGAGTAGGAAAGAAGGATGGTAGGACTAGGTCCTGATTCAAGTGAAAACTGGATATGACCTTAGGAAGGAAAGAAGGCTGAGGCCGCAGAACCACTCTGTCCTTATGCAGAATCAGGTACGGTTCCCTGCAAGACAAGGCTGCCAGCTCGGAGACCCTTCTGGCCGAAGCCATAGCCACCAAGAAAACCAACTTTCGGGTTAGCAGCACAAGAGGGATTTCTGTCAGAGGTTCAAACGGCTGCTTTTGTAAAGCTGACAAGACCAGATTTAAATTCCAGGGGCAGAGGGGAGCTCTAATAGGGGGATTTACATGCAAGACCCCCTGCAAAAAGGTTTTCACAAGCGAATGTGTGGCCAAAGGCCTTTGAAACCATATCGATAAGGCAGACACCTGCCCCTTTAGAGTACTAAGAGCCAACCCCTTGTCAACGCCAACCTGGAGGAATCGCAAGATCCTGTCAATAAAAAACTTGCGAGGATGCCCTCCTTGAGACTCGCACCACTCCACATAGGTTCTCCAGACTCTGTAATAGATATTTCTAGAGACTGGTTTTCTAGCTTGAATTAACGTAGATATGACTTGGGCAGAGAGGCCTCTGCCCTTAAGAATTAGAGATTCAGCCGCCAAGCCATCAAATTTAGCTGCTGTGAAGCAGGGTGGTAGATTGGGCCCTGAGACAGCAGATCTGGGCGCAGGGGGAGTGGCCACGGTGCCCTTACTGACATCCTCACGATGAGTGCGTACCAAGCCCTTCTGGGCCAGGCTGGGGCCACCAGGATCACCGGCCTGCGCTCCACCCTGATCCTTCGTAGAAGGCGGGGAATCATCTGTAGTGGAGGGAACGCATACAGGAGAGAAAACTGGTGCCAGGGGCAAACCAACGCATCGGTCCCGTAGGCCGAGGGGTCCCTGGCTCGGGATACGAATTTGTCCAATTTCTTGTTGAATCTTGTTGCCATGATGTCCACATCGGGAACTCCGAATCTTTGGCAAATCTCTTGGAATACCTGGGGGTGCAGAGACCACTCTCCCGGGAGTAACTGTTGACGACTCAAAAAATCTGCTTGAGAATTGTCTATCCCTGGGATGAACACTGCTGAGATGCAGGGTACATGGGCTTCGGCCCATGAAAAAATCAGGTTTACTTCCCTTTGAGCCGCTAGGCTCCTTGTGCCCCCCTGGTGGTTTATGTATGCCACCGCCGTGGCATTGTCGGACTGTATCCTTACTGGCAGACCCTGCAGGGGGAGAGTCCAGGCGACCAGGGCCAACCGAGCAGCTCTGATCTCTAGGACATTGATGGGAAGCAGACTTTCTGCCTCTGACCACTGTCCCTGCTGGGTCCGTTTTCCTAAGATTGCCCCCCAACCTGTTAGGCTGGCATCTGTGGTTACTATTTTCCACGAGATGGGGCAAAAGGTTTTCCCTTTTGATAATTTTTGAGGGATCAGCCACCAGTACAGGCTGCGCCTGACTCCTGGGGAAAGAACTAATGGACGGTCTAATGCCTGTATGGACTTGTTCCAAGCAGAGAGAATAGCTGCTTGCAGAATTCTGGTATGGATCTGGGCATAGGGCGCTGCTTCGAAGGCGGCCACCATCTTTCCCAGCAGTCGCATGCATAGGCGAATAGTCGGCTTCTTTTTGCCTAAGACTATTTGAATCGTTTGAATCAACGACCTGATCTTCTTTTGAGGTAAAAATACCCTCTGGCATTCTGTATCTAACCGAAAGCCTAGATATTCCAACTGTCTTGTGGGTTGTAACCTTGATTTTTCTTGGTTCACAATCCACCCGAACTCTTCTAGATGCCGCACTGTGCGGACTACTGCATGATTGAGGTTGGAAGCTGAACTGTCGATAACCAGGAGATCGTCCAGGTATGCTAGGACCAAGATGCCTTCTGTCCTTAGGACGGCTAGCACCGGGGCTAACACCTTTGTGAATACCCGTGGAGCTGTTGCCAACCCGAAAGGGAGGGCTACGAACTGGTAATGACTTTGATTTATCGTAAAACGAAGAAACTTGTGATGTGCTGGGTAAATCGGCACATGCAGATATGCATCCTTTATGTCTATAGATGCTAGGAAGTCGCCCTGATGCAGGCTGGCTGTCACTGAACGTATGGAGTCCATACGAAAGGTCTGAATCCTTAGAAAGCGATTTAGGCGTTTGAGGTCTAATATAGGCCTGACATCGCCATTGGGTTTTGGTATAACAAAAAGGTTGGAGTAGAATCCCAGACCCCTTTCTTGGGTTGGTACTTCTACAATTACTCCTTGGAGCAAGAGGCGATCCAACGCCTTTACGAGAGAGGCCCTCTTTAACGGGTCGCTTGGAAGACTTGACCCCTGAAAATGAGGAGGGGGGATTTCTCGAAACTCTAGTTTGTAGCCTGAGGCTACTACGGACCGAACCCAAGAGTCGGGAATTCTGGCCTTCCAGACTTCGGAGAAAAACTGAAGCCTCCCCCCCACCCAAGAGAGTGGGGGCGCCCCTTCATGAATCTGACTTGATGACTGGTTTAGCCGGCTTGCGAGACCAGGGTCTCTTGTTTGCCGCGGCTTGTCCCTGTGGGCGGCTATTAACTGCTGAATGCCCGGGAGGCCGTCGATACTGACGAGAAGTCGAAGGGGCCGAGCCTACAATGGCCTGTCGTTTAAACGTGGGCCCACGCGGTCTTTTCTTGACCGGTAAGGAAGTACTTTTTCCACTTGATATGGTGTGGATATATTTATCTAGGTCTTCCCCGAATAGTCTTCCCCCATGAAAGGGAAACCCTGCTAAAAGCTTTTTGCAGGGTGCCTCTGCTGACCAGTTCTTTAGCCACAAAAGACGACGCATGTGAACCATCAGTAGAGATGAACGGGATGCCTGTTGGATGGAGTCCTTAATAGCATCTATTGCAAAGCAGAGAGCCCTAGGGAATTCTGCTAATTCATGAGTATGCTGAGCTGGCATGTCCCTTAATATATGTTTTGCCTGATCCTTCAAGGCCTGACAAACACCAATGGCTGCTACTGCTGGCTGAACCATGGCACCTACTGAGGTGAAAGCTGCTTTCAGTAGGGTCTCGAATTTCTTGTCGACCGGATCCTTGAACATATGGACATTTTCAACCGGACAAGTCAGGGATTTATTCACGCAGGAAATGGCTGCGTCCACTGTAGGGAGAGCCCATTTCTTTACATATTCCTCTTCCATAGGGTAGAGAATAGAGAATCTTTTAGGAGGGACAAAGATTCTATCAGGTCGAGCCCAATCCTGGTAAATCACGTTCCGCAGAAGGGGGTGCATTGGAAAAGATGCACAAGTTAATGGAGCCTTTAAAGAACCCAATGAGGATACCTCCGGGGCTACTAGTTCTGGCACTGGAAGTTTAAAGGCAGTGCGAACCATATCTGTCAAAGACTGGATCCACAGGCCCTCCGCTTGAGAGGCCGAAAAATATTCATCTATAGTGGAATTTTCCCTGTCTGAACCGTCAGGACTTGGGTCTGCCTGATCCCCTTGTGGGTCCCGTTCCTCTGAAGAGGAGACCTCCGCATCTGAAAACCCCACACTGGGTGAGGGGGATCTAGCCCGCTTGCTACTTGGGCAAGGACGGGAAAGCAACGCAGTTAACCTTTTCTCTAGCCCACACATGGTGGCTGCTAGCATTTCTTCCGTCACGTAAACGGGAATGGGTGGATCGGGGGCCGCCTCTGCCCCCAGCACCCCCAATGGCTCTTGTACTATGCCACTCGGTGTCCTGACTGGCGAGGGTGGGGCCGTAGAAGCCTGGCCCAAATCCTCTGACCCCGATGGAGACCCCTTTTGCTTTTTGGCACCTTTAGCAGCCTTGGCTGGTCCAGATCCCTTTGGAGCCATTGTACAACCTTGGGTCACCCCTATAGCCAACACTTGACTGTTGCAGCTAGGAGTAACCAATATGAGGGCAGGTATGAGGAAAAATGAAAAAGAACTAATTTCTCTCTTTTTCTTTTTTTTTTTTTTTTTTTTTACCCGCCTGGGAGGTGGCAATACTGAGGAAACCTGTGAGTATTGACACACCAATGCCCGTTAGCCGGAGTCCAAGGTAGACTCAGATACTGCTGGATCTAAGGCTGAGTCCCTTTAAGCAAAAAACTTTTTTTTTTTTTTTTTTCTGGTCAATAGTGGACCTAAGTCCTAGACCTGAAGATCCAAAAAACCGCCACTAGGTGTCCCTGTGTGGCCAAAAGACCCAGCTGCACGCTCTGTATCCTTTCTTCCTCTGCCTCCAGGAGGAAAGACCAGCCAGAGAGAAGTTTTCCCTTTATACAGACCCTGATGCTGCTGGCCCGCCCCCCCGACGCACGCCGACGCTATAAAAGGCGGCGTGCACGCGCGCGCGCATGCGCGCGCACACACGCGCGCACACACACGCGCGCACAATCGCGCGCACCACGCTGAAACCACATGGAGGAAGCAGAGCAGAGGAACAACATGGACCAGCGTTTAGGCAGCACCAACAGACACCAGGTAAGCACTAATCTTATTGTAGTGCACACATAGCGAGGAAGCTGTCCCCTTGGGCTTCCTAAGAAACAGGAGTTTTTACCAGCAATTTCCTCTTTAAAACATGTGGGGTTGCAGTATCAGTGTTAACAGGCAGACCTGGGGTGAGTAGCAAATATATAACTTACACAAGTATACATATATCTACATGTTATCTGGGTAAACATTAGAATCCCATCCTGCCTCAACAGACATAGTGGAGATAGTGGCTAATGCACCAGCATACTGTTAGCCAACCCAGAACCCCCAGGGGGATACCTACTGTCGAACCAAGTCCCACAGGTTCCCTCTTACCTGCTCCACGCCGCAGGGTATTGCAAAATGCAAGAGGCCCAACCTTTCCCCATCTCCGTGGGTATTGTCTTGGACCTTCAGGGACCGGGGTCCTGTGTTAAGGAACCCACACCCCTGGACCTATATAGCATCCTGGCATCAGTAGCGTTTAGTTCTTGGAAGAGACTAAGGCACTGGAGCCCAGAATCCAGCCCTCCAAGGAGAGGCATTATAGGCAAAACCCCACTCCAGCAGGGCCCGGGTACATCTTGGCTCTGAAGCACTTCGGACGGATCCGGCTAGCTATCCTGGGTCCCGAGACCTCCGAGGGACAGCTAGACGTGACCAACACCTAAGACACTGGCGAAAAAACTAAAGCACTCTCAGTGGGAGGGGGTTATATAGGGAGGAACTTCCTGTGAAGTTGATTACACCAGTGTCCACACCTGAAGGTACCCATATAACCCATATGTAATGACTATGCGCTCTGTGTCCCGTGATGTACGATCAAGAAAAGACAACGTTGGAGCAGGGAGCAGCATCGATCGTGGATTTTCACCGCTGGATTTTTATTTGGTTTAATGAATAAAATATTTTGTTCCACGGTGTGTGTGATTTTTTTTTCAAACAACTATTTACACTTCTTTCGTGACATGGTAGGGGTACAGTGTACCCCATTACCATTTCACACAGGGGGGTGGGCAGGATCTGGGGGTCCCCTTTGTTAAAGGAGTCTTCCAGATTCTGATAAGCCCCCTGCCCGCATACCCCCACAACCACCGGGCAAGGGTTGTGGGGAAGAGACCCTTGTGTCCATCAACATGGGGAAAAGGTGCTTTGGGGGGCACCCCAAAGCACCCTCCCAATGTTGAGGGCATGTGGCCTGGTGCGGTTCAGGAGAGGGGGGCCGCACTCTGTCCCCCCCCTCTTTTCTGCGGCCGGCCAGGTCAACGTGCTCGGATAAGGGGTCTGGTGTGGATTTTAGGGGGAACTCCACGCCATTTTAAAAAAAAAATTGGGGTGGAGTTCCCCTTAAATTCCACACCAGACCTGAAGGGTCTGGTTATGGATATTTGGGGGGAACCCCACGTCATTTTTTTTTAAATTGACGGCGGGGTTCCTCTTAATATCCATACCAGACCTAAAGGGTCTGGTTATTGAATTTGCGGGGACCTCCGCGCATTTTTTTTTCCGAACTCCGAACCCGGACCCAAACTTTCACCAATTATTCGGGTTCGGGTCCGGGATCGGGGAACACCCAAAGTCCGTACCGAATCCGAACTTTACAGTTCGGGTTCGTTCAACCCTAATTGCCACAACATTTTCCATCCCATCAGACCATCTCTTCTATTACTGGCAATGCCTAAGCAATGCTAATTCTTGCCGTAAAGATCAGAACAAGAGATTTCAGCTACTGTATCCTTGGTAGAAATGTTTTTAATAGACAAAAGATTTTACTCCATTTCGGACATCTATAAGTGCTATTTCACACTAAAGGCTTTTTTCAGGCATTTTAGCGCTAAAAATAGCTCCTTTAAAGCATCTGAAAAACCTCTCCTATGTCACCCCAGTGTGAAAAGTCCTGCAAGAGGCATCTTTGGGGCGTATACAGCGCTCCTAAACCACCCCTGCCCATTGGAATGCATTGGCAGCACTTCCAAATCACGTGAAAAACATTTTGATAGTGCTGCAACATGGGCAGTTTTAACCCCTTCTTCCGCCGCTAACGGGGGTTAAAAGCACCCCACTAGCACCTGAAAAGCAATTCTAAAATGACAATAAAGCGCTGATAAAACTAGCGTCGCTTTACCGCTAACGCGGCCCCTGTGTGAAAGTGCCCTATTGCCAATGTAGCCAAGTTCCGAACCCCCTTTTGTCTAATGAGAACCACCAGAGTCGGGGATAGGGACATACTTCTATGTAGAGTGGGTTACAAGGCATGGTGGATGCAATGCAAGATAGATTCATGGGCGCCAGACACTTCTTGAATGCAAAGAGATTTATTGTCACTTAAATAGAACTGTTGGAGAGAGGGTTTAGTGCCAGGACACCCTTTAGTACTTTAGGACTCAGAGACCTCTATAGGTAGACAGCCATGCAGGGAAAATTACCCAGCCAGACACCACATCTGCATGTTTAGACATGCTGTCTCCTATGGCAACAATCTTGAACAGTTCCTAACAAAGGTTACAATTAACTCTTTCACTTCCTCTACAATCTCCTATTGTAGATCTTTACTCAGCTAAGCTCCCAGTCTATCTCACTAGACTCCACTGCCACTGGATCTCCTAAGCTCTTCCGATCTTCTTTCTCAGTATCTCCCTCAAGCATCACCCCACTGGCCTGCTCGGTCCCTACCTTGACACACAAGGCTGTTCTGCAAGCCTCACCTCTTCTGGCTGGGTCCCTGGATTGACACCTGCTGAAGTCTCCCAATTCTTCACCATCTCCAGTTGGTGAGAATACTGTTCTGGTACTTTCTTCAGCTACTCACAGTGGTCCCTGGTAACAAGGTGGATGACAGCGTCAGGTTCTCCGGCCGGCAGAACCATTACTTCTGGTTGGACTGCAAGCCGCAGTCCCAACCATACGCTGCTCTCTCTTGCATCTGGGTAGGCCCTCAGACAGCCTATCAGCCAGATGTTCCCAGGATAGGCCTCAGGCTCTGGCCTAGCAGCCCAGGACAGCACAACACATGTCCACCCAGACAGCTGTCCAGGTGGCACAGAACCCTGATCACCTGACCTCATTCAAATAATCAGTCACTCCCAGCAGGCCAAGGGATCCAAGAAGATCCCTGCCCATTTGCTGAGATACCCCATCTATTCCTAGTCTGTCATGTGTCTTATCTAATGCCACCAGATACCCAGCCATCTAGAGACAGAAGAGAGAAGTGCAACAATTTCAGAATTAGGGGGGAATTAATTGATGGCAATTGAAGGCAATTATACCTGGCAGGTAAATTTACTAGCAACCCAGGCTAAACATCAGGGTGCTACACCTATGTCGCTTTATTTGGACCATGTGATTTATTTTATTTATTGGGTCACAGATCATCACCTTCCAAAAGATCCTCTTCTTTTGCTATTTGGCTATAGCGCCCCAAATCCCCATTCCCCAACACCTGAGCGGGCAACCTCCTATCACCTACCTTGTATCCTCATTTGCCTATTAGTAGCATGTGGAGCCATTTAAAAAAAAAAAAAACTTTCTCTACCTATCTATCCATTTCAGATGTGAAGAAGGAACTGAAATTCTCACTGTATAGAGAAAAATTGCACTCTGATTCATCCCATTCCTCTTCAATAACCTGTTTCTATCAGAGATGGGGATCCTTCATGTCAACCACTCTATCCACAGCGGAAACTCCTTCCCTTGCTAAATCTTTCAGCTACTTTCAAGGACAACTCCACGATCAGAATGTCATCACCTGATACAGTTTTTCTCTGCTGTCTTTGTTTTTGAATAGACACCACCAAACACTGAGATATCTTTACCAACCTCTCCTAAGGCACTATCTTGCTCAAGATGTTTAGGACTGGTTTAATTGCTAATTACTAGTTTTGAACTTAGCTGTTTCCTTCTCACTAAAGATTTTCACCTCTCTGTTAAGGACATGTATTTACATCCCTTCCCCCCCCCCCCCTTATTAACGGAGATCCATCCTTGTCTCTTCTTTACTAAAAGGATACCCACCCTTTTCCAGTTGTTTGATGAACTACATGTATTATACTGCATAGCGTGACATTGCTTATCTTCCATGGCTTTTGGATTAAATAAAACTCAATATAATCTCAAAAAAAAAAACTGGGCAGTACATTTCAGAAGATAAATGGACACATTTTGCCAAATTTTGTCATTAACATTGGTAATCATCATACCTACTTTATTATAATTGCACCTACATAGATTTAAATTCCTGGGCTTAGAACTATGAGCAAAATCTTACACTTTATGTACAGCAACAATCAGTAGGGCTGATAAACTCAGTATAGTAAAACCAGTAAACCAGCATGACATAAAAGCATGACATAAAAGCAACACGTTTTTCCATGTGTTTTGACTGTTTGTTTTATAACTAATAAAAACTAGTAAAACAGAACAAGTTTAAGGCTGGGTTCACACCTATGCGAATTGGTTGCGGTTTCAACCGCATCCAAAACGCAGAACATTTCTAAATACATTGTTTTCAATGAGGCTGGTTCACATATGTGCGATGCATTCGCACTGCGCATTGCCGGAAATCCGTATGCGTTGTGGAGGCCTTGCGGTGCGGCTCAGGTGTGAATTCAGTCCCATTATCTTTTATGGGTACGCAGCTGATTCGCAGATGTGTTCAGTTCTCTTCAGGAATTTCTCTCATTCAGCTCAATACATTTCTCCCCCACTCTCCTCTCACTCGGAACTTGCTTTCCCTTATCTATCTGCAGAGATAAAAGAGCTGATATATGCACCGCACAAGTGTGAACCCAGCCTCAAAGAAATACCATTTCTTCATTATAGGTCAGTAAATCTAAAGATTACAGACTTAGGGCCAGATTCTCTAAGAAAATCGCCGGCGTAGCGTAAGCCATTTACACTACGCCGCCGCATCGTACTAGAGCAAGTGCCGTATTCTCCATGCACTTGCTCCGTAGTTTGCGGAGGCGTACAGTAAATGGCCCAGCGTAAGCCCGCGTAATTCAAATGGGGCGGCTTGTATTTAAATTAAGCGCGCCCCCGCGTCGTACGAACTGCGCATGCGCCGGCCGGGGAAAAAGCCCAGTGCGCATGCTCCAGCTCACGTCAGAAAGCGTCGTTGAAACCGACGTCAAAACGACGTGATCGTCACTTACGCAATGCCCTATTCGCGAACGAGTTAGTAAAACGACATAAGCGACGGAAAAAGCCGACGCTGACCCGACTCCATACTTAACATGGCATCCGACGGCACCCGACGGCATCCGACAGAACTTCGTAAGGTTACTCCTCATAGAAGCAGGGGTAACCTTACGAGTTCGTAAACGACGTACGCGACGGGGCGGCGTAAAAGCGATCGGGAATCGGCATAGTAGCCTCATTTGCATATGCAAATGAGAAAACAACGTAAAGGCCACCTAGTGGCCGGAGTTGTCATTACAACTACGATCCGCAAGTGTAATGGTATTACACTTGTCAGATGTTGAAGCGTATCTATGCAAAAGTGATGCTAAGCATCACTCGCATAGATACGAGGCAAAAAAAACGGCGATAGCGCCGCTGAGAATCTGGCCCAAAGAATTAACAAATATAGGGCCAGATTCAGAAAACAGATACGCCAGCGTATCTCGAGATATGCCGCGTAACTTCTGAGATGCTCCGGCGTATCTTTTTTCTGTATTCAGAATTCAGATACGCCGGAATTCAGCTAAGATACGAGCGGCGTAAGTCTCTTACGCCGTCGTATCTTAGTTGCAAATTTACACTGGCCGCTAGGTGGCGCTTCCGTAGATTTTCGCGTTGAATATGCAAATGAGCTAGATACGCCAATTCACGAGCGGACTTGCGCCCGGTCGTCGTATTTTATGTAGTTTGCGTAAGCGTAATTTCGGCGTAAAGTTACCCCTGCTATATGAGGCGCAACCAATGTTAAGTATGGATGTCGGGACAGCGTCGTATTGTACGTCGTTTACGTCGTTTGCGTAAGTCGTTCGAGGGATGGGGCTGAGTGTAAGTTAGGTTCACGTCGTTTTCATTGACTATTTGTGATTTGGAGCATGCGCACTGGGATACGTTCACAGCCGGCGCATGCGCAGTTTGAAAAAAGCGTCAATTGCACGGGGTCACGATTAATTTACATGGATCACGCCCCCTACCTGCCTATTTTGAATTAGGCACTCTTACGCCGGCCCATTTACGCTACGCCGCCGTAACTTTGGGCGCAACTTCTTTCAGAATATGGCACCTGCCTCTCAAAGTTACGGCGGCATAGCGTAAATGAGATACGCTACGCCCGCACAAAGATACACAGATGTATCTGAATCTGGCCCATAGAATATAGGGAAAGGAAAGAAGAAAGGGAGGGTAATGAGAACTTTATCTGACCAGCAAGCTATACAGTAAATTAAACGTATTATCTGTATTTTGTTTATAGTTTATACGCCCCCCAACAACTCAGATGCAAGTATTTATATATATTGGTACTCTAAGCTAAAAGCCCTTTGGCTTAGGGATTTAGAAATTAATTATATTTGGAAATAAATGTGTCTTTTTATTGCTTTAAAATTATTCATCCATTCTTAAAAGAATAGTTTATATTTATAATTTTTCCAGTCAGGGCAATTAGCTTAGTGGCTGCTATAGAAAAAGTTGTTAGATTATATATTTTTTTTTCGATTTTTGTTTTTAAATTTATGTCAAACTTCAGCCTACAAGCCAAATATGACCCTTTTGTTTGCCTTTTCAGTACTATTTCTCCCTCTGATACCTTAGATGGGGCACTATTGTTTTCACTGACACCAACACACTAACCATACATGTGCGCAACCTTTGGCATTAGGGTTTGCACCCCAAAGCTCAAACACACAATGTTCATTCAGAAAGAGAAGGGGCCAGTAAATAGCATATTTACTGGCCCCTTCCCCCACTCATCCTAAAACATCCACAGCAACAACCGGTGGGAGAGGAGGGAAGTCGGCAGTGCTGTGGGGGGGAAGCAAGGTCAGTAGGGGGAATCTGTTCTGCACAGGGTGATTAGGGTGTGCCTAGGCACACCTGTTTCACCGTGTGCGCACGCCTAGGACACCAACAATGGAACACTATTTTTTCCAGTGACACAATTGATGAGACAGTAGCCCTTTTCCCACTTACCAAAGGTGCTAGATAATTTTTTACTTCCACTGACCATCAATTTTGGACATTTTTACTTCAAATGACAAGTAAGCCTGGAATATTGTTGACGCTAATACTCGTTCAGTACATTTTTACCTATTTCAATCCATTTTGTTAAAGCTTAATTGAACTCTTGTTCAAGAATTACTGTAATATAGCCGGCTGCATGTATAGTAATAAATATAGAGCTTTTTCATTACACTGGTAATTGCTGCTCCATACCAGACAAGGGTCTATAGATATCAAGGGGGAACCCATCCAAAAAACAAGAAACAAAGTGTGCCCCCTCCAAAAAAAGACCCTTATCTGAACATGAAAACTGGCAGGCCAGGAAAGGAAATGAGGCAGCTCCTAACAAAAAGGAAAGCATAAGATTAGGGGGTCCCCAGATACTGCCCCCCATGAGAATTAATAAGAAGTACATAGTCAGTTAAAAAAAAAAAAAAAAAAACAGAATGCAAATCCATCATTAATTATGTCATCCAGCAATACAGTCACAATGAACAATGCACATTGCACCCAAAAAAAACCACACCAAATATAGTCAGTGGCTTTCTTTGGTTAGTGATACCATGCTAACGCCTTTTGTTTACATGGCCAAGGATTCTTGGGGCTGGGTGACATCATTGGTTGCTAAGGATGGGGTGGGTGTTAACACCTGCCGCTTCCTTAGCAACCTTTGACAGCAAAGATGCTGTCACGTATAGCAGTGACATTTCTACTACTACTATACATGAGTCCAGACAAACATCCCAACAGCGACAGTTGGGTGTGAACTTGTGTTTTGACTGAACTTGAGCTCAACCCTACCATACTGGAAGTCTCGCTGTTATGGTTAAAGTAGAACTAAAGGCAAAACTTTTTTTTTTCATTCTGGCTAAAGTAAGGTAGGTTATAACTTCTCCCAAAACAGGAAGTGAGAGGAAATCCCTCCCAAATTAGAGAAGTACCTGTTGGTCACAAGAGTCATGGGAACTAGTACCCTCATTGGAAAAGTTCCCCTCTATTCCTGTTCTGGGGACTACCAGAAATTTGTGATTTTTCTTTTACTTTCACTTTTAGTGATAAAGGGGATGAATCTCAAAAATGGGGGCACAAACAGCAATAGAAATTTGACTGGGGTTCTAATTCCTCTCCATTTTATCCAAAACCCCCCTAAAACTTTTTTAGTTATACATGTTATACATGACCTTTAAATTACTCTGGTCGTATATTTCACAATGTAAAATCCCAAACCTGAAATATCAGTTCTGGATGGACTTTTTTCTTTGAGGAGATTCATATGCAACTGATGAGAGTTTACTCTAAAAATAGAAATTGATTCTGATTTGTTGATGTGGGTTAAAGCACTTAAGTATTAACTTATACTAAAGGGTGGTATGTTCTGTGTTTCCAAACTGCCACAAATTGAATTTAGGATAAAGGACATATTTTTCCCAACACATCAATGATGCTACTACATAAACTTCCAAAGCAGTATGTATTTTACTGGGAAAAAAAACATGAACCTTTGTTTAATTTCTTTGTGTCTGTGCCAGAGTAAACAAAGCAAAAAATAAAGCATTGCTCAACCCAGTAATAAAAATATAATACAATGCAGCTTAGATGTGATGGCTTCCTTGGATTTTTGGGTCGCTACACTCACTCACACTCACACTCACTCACTCTCTATTTTATGTATGGAAGAGCAACATAGCCACCCTTGGACAGCAGCACTGTCTACCTGTGGAGAGGGTAATGGTAGATAGACTAGTAGATTTAGATTACTGTACTTTACATAAGTGGCCAACAAATTAAAAACTAACTTCAGCTAACATTGTTTAAGCAGTTACAGCAACATATTTTTATCCTTATGGGATAATGGCTTTAACTTTATGAGTAAAAACTGATCATAGTAGGTACCCCTGTCAATGTTAAATAGTTTTTCCTTATCCTGTAACTGACATTTTTGCTAGACAGGTTGGTCTTTGAACCACTTGGTAACCGCATGCCGTCAAATGACGGCGGGCAGAATACACTATTGTTCTGACAGGATGTCATATGTTGTCCTGTCATTTAAAGCCGCTAGGGGGCTTTAAATGCGTGTGCGCACCCGTCGCGTTACTGGGAACACAATGCGCGTGCAGGCCTGCCAGGCACCCGCGATTGCCCAGTAACTGAGCAGGGACGTAGAGCTCTGTGTGTAAACACAGAGCTCCACGTCCTGTCAGGGAGAGGAGACCAATGCTATGTCCCTTGTTCATAGGGACACAGATCGGTCACCTCCCCCAGTCACCCCCTCCCCCTACAGTTAGAACACTCACTAGGCTACACATTTAACCCCTTCCCCGCCCCCTAGTGGTTAACCCCTTCCCTGCCAGTCACATTTATACAGTAATCAATGCATATTTATAGCACTGTTCACTGTATAAATGTGAATGGTCCCAAAAATGTGTCAAAAGTGTCTGATGTGTTCGCTATAATGTCACAGTCCCGAAAAAAATCTCAGATCGCCGCCATTCCTAGTAAAAAAATAAATAAATCATAATTATGTCCCCTATTTTGTAGGCAATATAACTTTTGCGCAAACCAGTCACTATACAGTTATTGCGATTTTATTTTTATTTTATTTTTTTACCAAAAATATGTAGAAGAATACGTATCGGTCTAAACTGAGATAATTTTTTTTTTTTAAATGGGATATTTATTATATACACATAGTAAAATAATGATAAAAATCATCAAAACTCTTTATCAATAAAATACAGCAGCGCTAGTGATCAGGGCACAGTTCAAATCCGATCACTCATTCACATTCAAAGAGATAAATGAAAGTAAGAAAGTTCTCCAGAGCTCAGAGAGTGCACAAATATTCCGTGACAAAAAAGGGGTGCTCATCAAGACAATTTCAACTCTCCATGATTGGTGACATCACTCGTGAGCCGAACAAAGCATGCGAAGATCCTGTGACAATGTCCCCTCAAGGATGTCTACTCACCAGATTGATGTTATAACAGGCTTTGAACAGTAATGTCATTGGATTCCCTCTTCCTCATGGAGATGATATTCCAGCAGCATGCAGTACTCCTAATACCATCCGGTGTCAGGGCACATAAAAAAAGCTCGATATGGTGTGATACCATTTAAAAAAACTTTTATTTTAACATGCTGTTAAAAATCATGCATACAAACAGCAACAAAAAAAAGCTCCGCAGAGCAGTAACTGATACAAGGTGTAATGCCTTTCAGCCGGTCAGCAGCTCACAGAGGGTGATAGATAGTTTGTGGATGCGAGCGTTTGCCGCTAGCACACTAGATCACTCTCCTAACTGGAGCACAGCTGAACCACAGCGTCAGGCATACATGTATCAAAATATCGCGAGATCAGGCCCTGACGTTTCGTCCTTCTGACTTCTTCTGAGGGCGTAGTTTGGGATATTTATTATAGCAAAAATATTGTGTTTTTAAAAAAAAATGTATGCTCTTTTTTTGTTTATAGCCCAAAAAATAAAAACCGCACAGGTGATCAAATACCACAAAAAAAAAGCTCTATTTGTGGGAAAAAAGGACGTCAATTTTGTTTGGGAGCCACGTCGCACGACCGCGCAACGGTCAGTTAAAGCGACGCAGTGCCAAATGCTAACATTTCGTATGGGCAGGAAGGGGGTGTATGTGCACAGTAGGCAAGTGGTTAAAGAAAATTGTAACGTAACAGACTTACTGGTAGAGCAAACAGGTGAAAATTAAAGAAAAAGTCTAAAATAAGAAAACCACCACATCTAGCGATTGGTGAAATAAAATGTTTTGTTTTAGGCTTCAGATACACTTGTTGACAGTTGCAAACCTGTTTTTTTATTTTTGCATATCCCACTTTATTTGAGTATACTTCACCTTTGAAAATAAAAATAAGCTCTAATGAGCAGGGCTCTCTGATTCCTTCTGTATTGAATTGTATTGTAACTGTACTGTCTGCCCTCATGTTGTAAAGCGCTGCGCAAACTGTTGGTGCTATATAAATCCTGTATAATAATAATAATAATAAAAAAATATTGCATGACTTCCTCTCCTATTAACATTTAATGGCCATAATATAATCAATATTATATAGATGTCAAAAAACATTTTGCTGGTTAATTAATTGATCATTAAATTGCCTTTTTATTGCTAAATTGCCAAGTAAGAATATTTAGTTGATATTAGCATATTCTCAGTTGATAACAATTATACCATCCTAGTCAATATATATATATATATATATATATATATATATATATATATTGTTTTTTTAACTTAGCAGATTTATTTTACAGGTAATAATAAAGAACTATGACCATTTTTAAAAACACCAAAAACAATACTTGTATAATCTGAAAATAAATATTACTCACCCGGCACAATTCTCGATAGCTGGTTTATGTGGATATCCCCGAACTGAGTTCATCATTTTGCCATGTACTGAAAACAAGCCCCCAATAATAATGTCCCCATGTGCTCTTGCGCCCACAAAATCATCAGGAATCACACAGCAGTATATTCCATTGATCAGTATCCCAGTGATGACAGACATTCCATACAGTGCCATGTCTCTAGATCATATTCCTGCTGCTGAGGTCAGACCACTAATTTATCAACTTCAGTACAGTTACTATGTAAGCAGCTAATAAGCAGTGTGAGCCGGATGCACCTTGCCTAGGCTAATTCTCTTTGTTATGGGTACAGCTGCTTCCTTTTCTGTATGACAGCTACAAGTTCAGATATCAGTTCTAGATGATGATAAAACACACACAAACACACACATACAGTACATGGACATATTCACAACTGACAGTAATACAAAGACATCATAATGCTTATTGAACATTAACGCATCTGTTCTGTTTCTTCCCTTCTGTGTTAGAGAGTCTATGAAAAAATCATTTGTCTGGTTATATCTAACATATTGATTATTTTGGGGATTTTGGTGTGTGTCATAAATTTAAGTATGAGTTAAATCTAGAGCCATAAATCTTTATCTGTATAAATCCCATGAAGATGACACCACATCAATAGGTTCCCATCAAGATATCAGAGGCAAAGCAGACATTGGTATATATTTGCTATCTGCCTCTTTATGAGGTGTACTGTGTTCCAGACACTACCTGTCACTGAAAGTGGATTTTATGTCAGTGTCATGATTACTATACATCTGTGTTTATTCCAAAGCAGGATATCACTCCTCCCCTTTGTTATTGAAGCATAAAAGAGAAATGTCAGAAAGGCACCATGTGGTCCAATAATTCTTTGTTTCTTTCTTGCTCTTTGTCTGAGTATAACTCTGTTTATCCCAAACATGTCTAAATGTTTACTGGAAGGCTATTCCAGGATTTCAATGCCTCTTTCCGTAATACAGTAAAACCTTGGTTTAAGAGCGTTTTGCAAGACAAGCAAAATGTTTTAATACATTTTGCCTTGATATACAAGCGATGTCTTGATATAAGAGTAGCGTCATGTCACAACTGAGTAAAAAAAACAAGAGAGTAACCTCTAAGGCCGCGTACACACGATCGGTCAAAAACGATGAAAACGGACTGAAGGTCCATTTCATCGGTCAAAACCGATCGTGTGTGGGCCCCATCAGTCAGTTATCCTTCGGTCAAAAAAAAGAGAACTTGGTTTAAAATTTAACTGATGGACGCCTGACCGATGGGTCAAAACCGATCGTTAGTATGCAAATGCATTGGTTAAAAATATACGCATGCTCAGAATCAAGTCAACGCATGCTTGGAAGCACTGAACTTCGTTTTTTTCAGTACATCATTACCGCGTTCTGACACTATCGTTTTTTTAACCGATGGTGTGTAGGCACATCAGACCATCAGTCAGCTTCATCGGTCAACCGATGAAAACGGTCCTTCGGACCGTTCTCATCGGATGGACTGATCGTGTGTACGCGGCCTAAGTGTAGCAATATGGTTACATTTAATGAAGTTACAACATTTAGCAACTTATTGCTACACTTAGGCCGCGTACACACGATCAGTCCGTCCGATGAGAACGGTCTGAAGGACCGTTTTCATGGGTTAACCGATGAAGCTGACTGATGGTCTGATGTGCCTACACACCATCGGTATAAAAACCGATCGTGTTAAAACGTGGTGACGTTTACGTGTTTTAACACAACAACGTGCTGAAAAAAATGAAGTTCAATGCTTCCAAGCATGCTTCGACTTGATTCTGAGCATGCGCGGCCTTTTAACTGATGCTTTTGCATACTAACGATCGGTTTTGACCCATTGGTCAGGCGTCCATCGGTCAAATTTTAAAGCAAGTTCTCTTTTTTTGACCGAAGGATAACTGACCGATGGGGCCCACACACGATTGGTTTGGACAGATGAAACGGTCCTTCAGTCCGTTTTCATCGGTTTTGACCGATCGTGTGTACGTAGCCTTAGAGGTGCCTCTTCTCTTTTATACAATGTAAAAAAATGCTTTGATACACAAGTGCTTTTGATTACAGGCATGTTTCTGGAACGAATTATGCTCGCAAACTTTCTACAGTCCCTTGAAAAAGTATTCATACTCGTTGAAATTTTCCACGTTTTGTCATGTTACAACCAAAAACAAAAAAGGTATTTTATTGGGATTTTATGTGATAGACCAACACAAAGTGGCACATAATTGTGAAGTGGAAGGAAAATGATAAATGTTTCTCAATTATTTTTACAAATAAATATGTGAAAAGTGTGGCGTGCATTTGTATTCAGCCCCCCCGAGTCAATACTTTGTAGAATCACCTTTCGCTGAAATTACAGCTGCCAGTCTTTTTGGGGATCTACCAGCTTTTCACATCTAGAGAGTGAATTTTTTGCCCATTCTTCTTTACAAAATACCTTAAGCTCTGTCAGATTGGATGGAGAACGTCTGTGAACAGCAATTTTCAAGTCTTGCCACAGATCCTCAATTGGATTTAGGTCTGGACTTTGACTGGGCCATTCTAACACATTAATTTGCTTTGATTTAAATTATTCCATTTTAGCTCTAGTTTAGGGTCGTTGTCCTGCTGGAAGGTGAACCGCCACCCCAGTCTCAAGTCTTTTGCAGACTTTTTCTGCCGCACATATCATTTTACTTTTAGGCCAAAAAGTTACATTTTCGTTTTATCTGATCAGAGCACCTTCTTCCACATGTTTGCTGTGTCCCCCACGGGACTTCTTATGGCTTACTTTCAAACAATTACTTTCTTCTTGCCAGTCTTGCCACTTGCCGTTCTTGCGATCCAACAACCAAAATCTACTCCAAATACCCAAAGCCAGATACAAGTCCAAAGGAGAACGACGATTTGCGGTTCAAGGACCCAGACTATGGAACGCTCTACCAACCAACATCAGGTTGGAGGTAAACCACTTGGCCTTCAGGAGAGTGATCAGGACCCATCTCTTCTGAGGGCCTAAGGAATGGATACTAAGCACCCAGAGGCGATTCAGTTCACATGTGTTGCACTATATAAGTTTCTCACTCACTCACTCACTCACTCACTCACTCACTTACTCACTCACTCACCCATAAAGGCCAGATTTGTGGAGTGCATGACTAATGCCTTGTACACACAAATTTCCGATGAAAAAAGTCAGACTGAACTTTTTCATTGTATATTTCGACCGTGTGTGAGCCCCATTTGTTTTTTTTCCGTCGGGGTTTAGAAATAGAACATGTTTTTTTTTTTCAGATAGAAAAAAAATCCTATCGGAAATTCCGATCATCTGGGAACTCGGATGGAGAAAAAAACATGCAGGCTCAGAATCAAGTCAATGCATGCTCGGAAGCACTGAACTTAATTTTTCTCGGCTCGTCGTAGTGTTTTTTTACGTCACCCCGTTTTGGACGGTCAGAATTTGCTCTGACAGTGTGTATGAAAGACAGCTTGAGATGAATTCCGATGGAAAATTCCATCGGATTTTATCCCATCAGAAAATCCGTCGTGTGTACAGGGCATAATTGTCCTGTGGACAGATTCTACCATCTGAGCTGTTGATCTCCAGAGTTACCATGGACCTCTTGGCTGCTTCTCTGATGAATGCTCCCCTTGTTCGGCCTGTTAGTTTAGTTGGATGGCCATGTCTTGGTAGGTTTTTAGTTGTGCCATACGCTTTCCATTTTTGGATGATGGATTGAACAGTGCTCTGTGAGATATTCAAAGCTTGGGATATTTTTTTATAATCTAATCCTACTTTAACCACTTAAGACCCGGACCAATATGCTGCCAAATGACCCAAGGGGTTTTTGCGATTCGGCACTGCATCGCTTTAACAGACAATTGCGCGGTCGTGCGACGTGGCTCCCAAACAAAATTTGCGTCCTTTTCTCCCCACAAATAGAGCTTTCTTTTGGTGGTATTTGATCGCCTCTGCGATTTTAATTTTGTGCGCTATATACAAAAATAGAGCAACATTTTTGAAAAAAAAACAATATTTTTTACTTTTTGTTATAAGAAAAATCAATAAACAAAATTTTAGTCAAACATTTAGGGCAAAATTTATTTAGCCACAGGTCGTTTGTAAAAAAAAAAAATCGCAATAAAAAAAACCTAGCTACCTAGCGGGAACAACGACACTAATACAGTGATCAGAAAAATGATCGCTTAGTGATGCTGGCAATAGGGAGTGGAAGGGTTAACTAGGGTGGTGATCAAGGGGTTAAAACTTTATTAGGGGGGGTATGGGGGCTACCCAGGACCTAACACTAACTGACTGTCACACTGTCTGTCACACTGACACTAAATACAGTAATCATACATGTATGATTACTGCATTCAGTGACACTGTGACAGGGGGGAGGGGCGATCGGGGGGGTTAAATGTGATTATGTGTAGTGTTAGTGCAGTGTAGTGTTAGTGCAGGACTTACTGTGTTGTGATCTCTCCTCAGCGGTGGTTGAAAAAACCGCCGAGGGAGAGATCACAAAAACGAATAGCCGCCCCCTCTTGTCGGATCGCTCCTACAGCCGCGCGGACCGCCGCATGTACGGGGGCACCAACGTATATATACGTTGATGTGCCTGTCGGTGCCATTCTGTCGACGTAAATGTACATGTGGCGGTCCTTAAGTGGTTAAACGTCTCCACAACTTTATCCCTGACCTGTCTGGTGTGTTCCTTGGCCTTGATGCTGTTTGTTCACTAAGGTTCTCTAACAAACCTCTGAGGGCTTCACAAAACAGCTGTATTTAAACTGAGATTAAATTACATTTACTGATTAGGTGACTTTTAAAAGAGATTGGTTCCACTAGTCACTTTTGATGCCGTCACCGTCATCTTGCTGCACTCTACCTTTGCCTAGGAAGCTACTGTGCATGCGTCAAAGTCATTTCAAGCATGCGTGGGTTTCCACGGAGACCAGGTAAGTATGCACACTCTCGGGTTTTTCGGCAGGAAAACTGTAGAGAATCTCACAACGAGAAAATAGAGAACATGTTCTCTATTTTTCTCGTCTAGATTCTGGGTAGTTTTCTTGTCGAGAAACCTGAAAGCCTCGTACACATGGTCGGTATACTCGGCAAGAAATCTCTGCCAGCAGTTTTCTTGCTGGTTCTTGCCGAGTAAACCGAGCATGTGTACAGGGCTTTGGTGCTCTAATTTGAGAAAGGCGCACACTATAGAGGGATATGCTTTGTTCATTTTTCCACGTCTGAGGTTTACAACCACACTAAGGTACTACATTTGCATACTTACAATGGTCCATCCTGGATATTATTGTCCTATTCTTCTCAACAGACACATACTTAAACTCACAATTTTCAACTGGCTGAAGCTAGTATCAAAGGCGTGGTGACCTGTAGGATCGTTTTTGTGAACTATTAAATTGTTCATAACAGCTAATAAAATAATGCTGACAGTTTTATAATAGCATTAGGCTGCATTCACACCTGAGCGTTGCCGCGACACGACATTGGCGTATTGTCCCCGCAATTTTCGGCGACAAGTTGCTCCTCGTTTTCGCTGGGAGGGGTGATTTTAACATTGTCGGTTATTGCCAAATGCCTGATACAAATGCAAAAATAAAAGCGCAACCTCCAAAAAATATATATACCAAGAAAAACTAATAAATTCAGAGTTCACTGAACAAGTTCATAAAGGTGAAAATATGCAGTCCATTTTTCTAAGATGCAAACAATTTTCAGGAAATAGTAGAATCAATTCTTCCATATATTGGTAAAACTTGAGTGTGCAGGAAACAATGGATGAAAAAAGTTTGGGCGAAGTGCCCCCTTACCAGAAAAGATGGATCCCTATGACAGAGATCAAACAGGCATGTGGTAAGGGTCTTTGAAAGCCAAGGAGTGCAGGGGAGAGAATCCTTCAGTCTTCAGACATCCCAAGGCTTGTTCTCACTTTAAGCTCATTAGCATTCTGCTCAGCTCCAAACGTTCTCCAAAAGGTCCCAGGAGTGAAGAGATCAATCAATGTAATTGAAGGAAGAAAAACTTCATAGCGTGATAAGTTTTAAAATAGGTTCATAAGAACTTCTTTAATAAAATTTTGTGGCAGAAAACAACAAAGTCATCCATCCGCATAGAAGTCTAATATCTGGTAGAGACATATCGTAAATGCAGTAGGTAGGGAAGCCTATCTGCTAATTACTGGTGGGTCTGATGTTTGGTTTCCAGCCGACACTAGTGTTTCACCTCAGAAGGTTTCTCCCTGTTGAAACCTTCTGAGGTGAAACACTAGTGTCGGCTGGAAACCAAACATCAGACCCACCAGTAATTAGCAGATAGGCTTCCCTACCTACTGCATTTACGATATGTCTCTACCAGATATTAGACTTCTATGCGGATGGATGACTTTGTTGTTTTCTGCCACAAAATTTTATTAAAGAAGTTCTTATGAACCTATTTTAAAACTTATCACGCTATGAAGTTTTTCTTCCTTCAATTACATTGATTGATCTCTTCACTCCTGGGACCTTTTGGAGAACGTTTGGAGCTGAGCAGAATGCTAATGAGCTTAAAGTGAGAACAAGCCTTGGGATGTCTGAAGACTGAAGGATTCTCTCCCCTGCACTCCTTGGCTTTCAAAGACCCTTACCACATGCCTGTTTGATCTCTGTCATAGGGATCCATCTTTTCTGGTAAGGGGGCACTTCGCCCAAACTTTTTTCATCCATTGTTTCCTGCACACTCAAGTTTTACCAATATATGGAAGAATTGATTCTACTATTTCCTGAAAATTGTTTGCATCTTAGAAAAATGCACTGCATATTTTCACTTTTATGAACTTGTTCAGTGAACTCTGAATTTATTAGTTTTTCTTGGTATATATATTTTTTGGAGGTTGCGCTTTTATTTTTGCATTTATATTCGTTCACGGCTGTATATTCCAGCCTTTTTTATTGCAGCACCTTTTCAGGGATTTTTCCTTGTCCTTATATATTTTTTTCACTCATATATATATATATATATATATATATATATATATATATATACACTTTTCTTTGTTTATCACTGTGTGATTTGAGGGCAACCAGCTGGTGCCATCCCGCTGGTCCTTAACCCTCCTATTTTAATATTTGGTAGGTTTTATTGATTTATCACCTGTGTTGGGGATGCGCAAATAGACCACTGCTTTACAAACGCCTGATACGCCTGAAAAAAAGGGTCCGGGACTTGTTTCGAGCTTTAGGCGTACAGCGTTTCGGCGTTCGGCGTAGAGATGTGAACCATCTCCATAGCCAACAATGTTAATTCGCCCCTCCAGCGTATCTCAGGCTGCTACAGCGTCGGGCGACAAAACGCCTAGGTGTGAATGCAGCCTTAGGCCGCGTACACGCGATCAAATTTATCCGCTGAAAACGGTCCGATGGACCGTTTCAGCAGACAAATCTGATCGTGTGTACGGGCTAGCGGACAGGTTTGTCCATCGGACAAATTTCAAAGCATGCTTTGAAATTTGTCCGCTACAAACCTGTCCGTCGGATATGTCCGCTGGTTAGTACGGCAAACCAGCGGACATATCTTCCCGCACATGCGTCGTATCCTGTGAATGGATCCGACGCATGCGCGCGGAAGTGTTTACTTCCTGGTGCGGTGACGTAGCGGTGACGTGGCGGCGTCAACGTCACCGCCGCGTCACCACGCTGTCTGCCGGCGGGGATTTTGATCCGATGGTGTGTACACGCCATCGGACCGAAATCCGATGAGACATGTCCGCTCTAAACTGTCCGTCGGACAAGTTTGAGCGGACATATCTCATCGTGTGTACGAGGCCTTAGAGGTAGTAAAACACCACTACACACAGAGCAGGCTAAATAAAGACACTTATTCAACTTTCTAAACTGTATGTAACTCATATTATAAATAAAAAAAATAATAGCCAAGAAAAGAAAACAGCTAAACAGAAAATAAAAAATAAAAAAATAAATCTAGTATAGACTCCACATCTAAAGATTGGTGAGCTGTTTATATTATGTTTTTGTTTTGGGTTAACCCCTTTATGACAAAAGTAAAACAAATCCTAATGCTCTGAACAACATTTTTCAACTTTGACATGTCTTAGTAAAACTGTACATATCATCACAACTACTTAGTGTGTTCAGGTGAATTACACCTTGTTTTTTTTTTTTCATATACTGTATGCAGTCTCACGGAAGAAGACCCTCTTCAGTGAGGCCACATATATATGTGTAAATGCTGCTGGAAGGGCTTAAGATGCTCTTTATATGTATGCGTAGCCAGTAGTGTATTTAGGTTTTGTGCTGCCCTAAGCCTGACTAAACTTGTGCACCACCTAATTTAACTATGACCAACCCCTTCCCATCAAGGCCGCTCCCCTTGCTGTTTAAGACTCACCCTGAAATTTATGGGTGGGACCCGAGTTCTGGGGTTTCCTTCAATTTGCATAGATTTCCTCTTACTTCCTGTTTGGCTATGGGAAAGGAAGTGAAGGGAAATATCTCCAATGGGACAGGGATGGTAAAAAGTAAACTGACAGGGGCTATAACCCTCCCTTACTCTATCCAAAATGAAAAATAAAAGTGGACACCGCGGCCAAGAAGCGCACACCGCACCCAAAAGATGGTGGGAACACCACCGCCCCGCCACATAAGTGCCCGAGCCCACCCTTTTTTGAAGGCAATTAGAGCCTTGGGTTCTAATCATGTTCTTTAACCACTTAAGACCCGGACCTTTAGGCAGCTAAAGGACCCTGCCAGTTTTTGCGATTTGGCACTGCGTCGTTTTAACTGACAATTGTGCGGTTGTGCGACATGGCTCCCAAACAAAATTGGCGTCCTTTTTTCCCCCACAAATAGAGCTTTCTTTTGGTGGTATTTGATCACCTTTTTACTTTTTGCTATAATAAATATCCCCCAAAAATATAAAAAAAAATATTGTTTTTCCTTAGTTTAGGCTGATACGTATTCTTTTACCTATTTTTGGTAAAAAAAAATCGCAATAAGCGTTTATCGGTTGGTTTGCGCAAAATGTATAGCGTTTACAAAATAGGGGATAGTTTTATTGCATTTTTATTAAAAAAAAATGTTTTACTACTAATGGCGGCGATCAGCGATTTTTTTTCGTGACTGCGACATTATGGCAGACACTTCGGACAATTTTGACACATTTTTGGGACCATTGTCATTTTCACAGCAAAACATGCATTAAAAATGCATTGTTTACTGTGAAAATGACAATTGCAGTTCGGGAGTTAACTACAAGGGGGCACTGAAGGGGTTATGTATTTTCTCATCTGTGTTTTTAACTGTAGGGGGGTGTGGCTGTAGGTGTGACGTCATTGATTGTGGTTCCCTATATACGGGAACACACGATCAATGATAGCGTCACAGTGAAGAACGGGGAAGCTGTGTTAACACACAGCTCTCCCCGTTCTTCAGCTCCGGGGACCGATCGCAGGACTCCAGCGGCGATCGCGTCCGCGGGTCCCGCGTTCACGGTCACGGAGCTTCAGACCGCGACCCACGACTGGGCACTTAAAGAGGATGTACCTGTACGTGCTTGCGCCCAGCCGTGCCATTCTGCCGACGTATATGTGCAGGAGGCGGTCCTTAAGTGGTTAGTAATTAAAAAAACATTGAAATCAATGAGTCCGGTGCCCTGCATGTAGATTAGGGGGGCTGGACACATGGATGGGGGGCTGTGCCCATACGCCCTACATTATGGGCCACCACTGCTCCCTCCATATATTTTTTATAGGATTAAGGTCTGGAGACTGGCTTGGTCACTCCTTGACCTTAATGTGCTTCTTCTTGAGCTACTCCCTTGTTGCCTTGGCAATATGTTTTGAGTCATTGTCACGTTGAAAGACCCATCCATGACCCATCTTCAGTGTTCTGGCTGAGGGAAGAAGGTTTTCATCCAAGATTTTACAATACGAGGCCCCATCCAGTAGCCCCTCAATACAGCAAGGTTGGTCTGTGCCTTTAGCAGAGAAACAGCAACAATGCATAATGTTTCCACCTCTGTGCATGCCTCTAGAAATGGTGTTCTTAGGGTCATAGTCAGCATTTTTCTTCCTGCCCAAACCTTCCCCGTGTCATCCAAAATAATAAAAACAAACTAAATTAAAAATCCCATTTACCTTGTTTATTAGTAAACTGACAAAAGGCAAAAAGAAGAAATGTGAAAAGAATCATGCAGTACCATTTCTGTTAGTGCAGAATGGTCAGTGAACCCCACTATAGAAGGAGCCCACACTCAAGAAGAACAAAATCTCCATCTTCTGGTCAAGCTCTAGTCACCTGGTGATATACAAAGTGGGATATATAGTTCTGACAAATGCAAGCCTCATTGAATCTGTTCCAACCTTTCCAACCTTTAGGCTGGCCTTTTTCAACCAGAGTGCCTTAAGGTTTCTTCAGGGGTGCCTTGGCAAAGTGCCTAGAAATTGCCCCAAAATTGTATACAAGCCAGTGGGTCGATGAAACTTCCCTTTTAGTTACACAAAGCCACAGGTTTTCATTGTACACCATTACATCCTTGTTGCCAAACTCCTAAAGATCAATGACATCATCAGTTGATAAGGAGGATGTCCGTTGCCTGCATATCATCCTTGTTTGCCCCTCCGTTGCCTCTCTCCATCAGCTTTGAGGTTTTATTAGCTAAGTGATGGAGAAAGACTGAGGTAGAAGAGAAAAATTAGAATAGTTTTTACATTTTAGAACCTCAAGACTGTCCATAATTTTAAAGGATGCCTTAACTGAAAAAAGGTTGAGAAACACTGCTGTAGGCAGTATATATGACATAGACTTTAGCAATAAGTTCTCTGCAGCTCAGTTACTTGTATTTAGTGCCCTCTAATGGTCATAATGAAATAGTAACATTCTTCTAGCAAAATTTTCCACTGCATTTACTGTATATTCTGCAGAAATATGACATCAACATTTGTTATTTAACAATGTCAAGTATATATACTAGGGAAGAGCCCAATGTTCGAGTCAAACCTAAGTTTGACTCGAACATTGGGTGTTCGCCGAATACCGAACTTTATGGGGTGTTCGTGGGATATTCAAACGCCCCATAATGCACTGCAAGATCACAGTGCATTGATGTGTGATGATTGGCCAAAGCATGCACCTGACCTGCATGCTTTGGCCAATCACAGCGCGCTCTGCTGCAGCCATAATTGGCCAAAGGCAAGGTGCCTTTGGCCAATCGTGGCTCAAGGGGACTAAGTCCACGCTCCCACCATATATAAGGCTGCTTCCAACAGTGGCCATGTGTAGTGTTGGCGAGGACAAAGAGAGAGAGATTGAGCTAAATTAGGAGGGTTATTTAGTGCAGGCAGTGTATTTCATATATATATATATATATATATATATATATATATATATATATATATATATATATATATATATGCAGGGCCGGAGTGGGACTCAGGAGATAGAGAGAGGGAGTGGGGCAGGAGAGAGAGAGAGGGAGGGGGCAGGAGAGAGAGAGGGAGGGGGGGGCAGGAGAGAGAGAGGCTGACTGACCTCAGGAGACAGTGACACACAGTGCGATTTAGGACTCTGGAGCATGCAGGGCAGCCGCGATTATCCACAGACAGGCAGCCCTGCATCCACATGTGATTGTGACCAGCAGCTACAGCGAATCGTTTACAGTCTACAGACCCTCATGTCCGCTGTCCGATCCGTCCCGCTCCCGCACGACATTAGGGTTGCCATGACATGCAGCCTGCTCGGGCAATCACAGGACACCCGCTGACATCTGCAGTATGCTGTTTTTTTTTTTTGGCTGTACTTACTGTTTTATCGTTGTTCTCATCCGCTTCCGAGCTGATTCCCCGCGGAGAGTAGGCGTTCCTAAGACAAGGTGTAGATGATTGACGTGCTGGTAAAGCGCGTGACGGCTTTCGAAAATAAACAAAGTGTGACTGTTTAGGGCGCTATACGGTGCCTGCCCCTGCCTGTAGAGCTGACTGCGCAGGCGCCGTAAAAAGCCGAGTCACACTTCGTAATGCGCTTTACCAGCACGTCAATCAACTGCGCCTTGTCTTAGGAACGCCTACCCCCCGGGGCAGAGAGAACCCGGAAGCCGGGTGAAAACTACGATAAAACGGTAAGTACAGCGGGGGTGGGGGGGGGGGCGGGACCAGCATACTGCAGATGTCAGCAGTATGCTGGATCTAATGGTAGATAGTTGATTTAGGGTGAACCCCCGCTTTAAGACTAGTTATCCCACTTTTGAGGAATTTTGAAGTTTACCCATGCCCTCATATAGGAAAGGAAGAACACTCGGGTATCGATTGGTCAAATCATATAGATTTTCCCTGCCTCTTCCAAAATGACTTTTCTGGGACCGACAAACATGGGATCTTTTTCATGTTTATCCTGCATCCAATGTATGGTAACTATATGATTAAGGGTAAATATATTTCACATCTCCACAAAGGTTTCAATATTTCCATTAAGGGACACTACAACTGTCAATCATCATATGTGGTGTATGCTATCAAATGTCCATGTGGATTATTATATATTGGAGAAACCACCCAAAAGGTAAAGGATCGGATAGCCCATCATAAGTATTCAATCAGAGATAAATTAACACAGCTACCACTTGCCCAACATTTTGTAGAGAAAGGACATGCAGTCTCACAATTAAAACACATGGTATTAGAAGGCATTGAAAGAAATAGGAGAGGTGGTGATCGTGAACTTACCTTGAGGAGATGTGAGGTACATTGGATACATTCTCTTAATACTATTACTCCTAATGGATTAAACACAGATTTGGATCTATATTTATTTTTATGATTTACATTTTTTCGATCGATGCATATGTGTCTGTATTTATTTTTATGTTTTTTTCTTTTCACTTTTCTTTTTTTAATTTTTACATATATACTCTTTCAACCTATATATATATATATACTTTTCAGGTAATGTTTTTTCATATAATATATATATTTTTCAGATTGACACTAGATTGACACTAGGATGGCTCCTGGGGGAACTATGAGACTGTGGCCAGCTGGATTAACCTTTTTTTGTATCTTTGGTGCGAAATACTTGAAATAACCATGTAGGAATTGTATTGTATTAGTAAGAAATTAATGTAATTGATTCCATATGTGATGTAGCTTGTGAAGTGTATCATCCACTGTGGCAAACCTAGCCACTTCTGGAACGCTGGACGTTACATGTCAAAAGGTTGTCTGTATTATATGCTATGTATTCTGCTGGGTCTTATGTGGGCATAGTAATTCATATGCTGGCAGCCGTAAGCCACTAGCATTCAGTACTTAGTTTTATGTTGCCCAATCAGTGTTCGGCAGTTTTAAACCGAACTCCCACAACACATAACCCCAGACCCCAGCTATCAACCGACTTTTCCCTCGTGCAGCAATGCCTGATGGGAGAATTATCCAAAATGTTAAGTTCCCCATCTGGTCCACCCTGTATTACCCCTGTTAAATCTATTTGGCTGTTTGGAAACCCCTTGCATGGGGAATTCTATAAATATGGAAGCCTGTGAATAAAAAGTCAGTTGACTCTCAGAGCTGTGTGTCGTCTGGTTACTGAGGGAGATTTGGGACATTGCCTTACTTGTCAATGCTGACTGTGGATTTACCCTGGTTACCAGCGGAGATCGTGGAGTTTAATATTGCTCTCCGCTACATTTGGTGGCAAGCGACGGGATCCAACCTTACAGCCGATAAGCGCAATTCGTGCAATGTGAACTACCGATGTAAATGGAGACGGATTATTCTAGGCTAAAGCGGCAGACATTAAAGGAACTGCTAGAAGCCAGGGGTAAGGTAGCCAGCAACAAATCCAAAGCTGTACTAACTGCCGAGCTGATGGAGGGAGACAGAGCCCGCAGCGCTACACCACCAGCAGCCATGGAAGAAACCCTCTACCAGAGAGAAATGAGGACCAGGCTGGAATTTTTGCCACAGCCTATATCAGATGCCATGCTGCACATGGTAATGGCGAATGTGCAGGAGTACGTGATGGCACACAGTCCGCAGTATACACAATCTCGAGCAGAATCCACTACTGGGTCACTCTACAACCAGGTAAAACCCCAAATTCCCTATCATGCCTTTAAAATGTTTTGCGAGGAGAAGGATGAGATTGATGGGTATTTACAGGATTTTGAGAGACTGTGTGATTTACATGACTTGGAACGGACAGTATGGGTCCCATTGCTAGCAGGCAAGCTGGCAGGTCGGGCAGCAGAAGCATATCGCGCTGTACCCAGTGAGGACAGCAAGGATTATGATAAAGTGAAGCAAGCGATATTAGAGAGATACGCCATTACTCCAGAGGCATACCGGCGCAAGTTTAGAAACCTGCGCAAACCAGAGAAGGATTCACATGCTGAATGGGCACACAAGCTGGACCAAGCTTCCCAAGGGTGGATACAAGCCAGCCAAGCCACTACTATGGAGGAATTGAGACAGTTAATGCTGTTGGAGCAATTCTTCAACGGTTTGTCCCCAGAGGCACAAGAATGGGTGCGAGACAGGAAACCTCTCACCCTAACCGAAGCGGCTCGATTAGCGGATCAGCATTTTGATGCAAGGAGACATCATGGGCCCCTAACCAAGAGTTATCCTCGACCCGCGGGACCACCCAGTACTCTACCACCCCCCGGTCTCACAGCCTCCCCTTTTCGTCAATCCCAAGGGACTTTACCACCACCCTCCAGATATAACGGACGTGCCAACATCCAATGCCACACCTGCAAACAGTGGGGACATATGGCACGCGAGTGCACCCAAAACCGGGGCAGACCCGCCTGGAACCAAGGCCAACCAAACCCGGCACCAAGGGCTGCTGCCCATCATTATCAACGGGAGCCGGCCACTCAAGAGATGTTGAGCATTCCAGCAGAAGAACCCCTGGGAATCTTGCATGAGGTGATGACAGTCCGAGCCACGGATAACCGGCAGCATCATCGACAGCCAGTGACCTTGGAGGGGAAAGAAGTCCAGGGACTTCGGGATTCAGGAGCTACTTTAACCTTGATAGCACCCCATTTGGTCCCTGACTCGGCACACACTGGCGGATCAGTGGCAGTACGAGTGGCAGGGGGAGCAGTGTACCGACTACCCATTGCCAAAGTACATTTGGATTGGGGTGTGGGAGGGGGGACGGTAGAAGTGGGCCTCATGCAAAATTTACCAGCAGATGTTATGCTGGGAAATGACTTAGGCCAGATGACCTCTGCTTTTGTACCCCAGGCCCCATACCAGGAAGCCCATCCAGTGACCACACGGCAACAGGCTCGCACCACGGTTCCACCGACACACTCTGAAGCTCCGGTAAGAGACCATGACCCCCACACGACACGTATGTCCTGGGATACCCCGACTAAGTTTGAGGCCGAGGTGAGGTCAGACCCCACGCTACAGGTATACAGGGACAGGGTACACGCTGACCAGGCTGGGCTAGAGGGGGAGCGGTACACCTGGGAGAAAGGGCTACTTTACCGCATTGCTGAAAGAGGAGTGGGAGGGTCGGCCACAGTAATGACTAAACAGTTAGTGGTTCCCCAGAAGTATAGGCAAGAACTGCTTCGGATTGCCCACGACATTCCCCTGTCTGGGCATCTGGGGATGACACGTACCCGATACAGGTTGACCCACGCTTTCTTCTGGCCAGGGATCTCCAAGGATGTGAGGCAATACTGCACCTCCTGTGACATTTGCCAGCGAGTAGGCAAGCGAGGTGACCGCCACAAAGCCAAGTTATGTCCTCTTCCCATTATTGAAGAACCCTTCAGTAGGGTGGCCGTAGATATAGTGGGGCCCTTACCAAAACCCAGTCCCTCCGGGAAAAGATATATTTTAACTGTAGTAGACTATGCCACCCGGTACCCCGAGGCTATAGCCCTCACCAACATTCATGCCGAAACTGTGGCAGAGGCCTTAATGAAAATATTTTCCAGGGTGGGGTTTCCCCAAGAAATCATATCCGATAGAGGCACCCAGTTCACCGCCGAGGTAACCCAACAACTATGGAAGATATGTGGCATTAAGCCAATAGTAAATTTGGCGTACCACCCCCAGTCCAATGGTCTATGCGAAAGGTTTAATGGTACGCTGAAGCAGATGCTCCGTACATTTGGAGAGGCTCATAAAGACTGGGAGCGCTTTCTACCCCATCTGCTCTTCGCTTATAGAGAGGTACCCCAAGAGTCAACAGGGTTTTCCCCTTTTGAATTACTGTTTGGGAGAAGGGTGCGAGGGCCACTAGACCTAATTAGAGAGCATTGGGAGGGGGAGAGTAGCCCAGACGGAACCCCTATTGTATCCTACGTACTGGAGTTCAGGGACCGTCTGGAGGCGCTAACCCAGGCTGTGCGCACCAACCTCCGTGCGGCCCAACAACGTCAGCGCCGCTGGTACGATAGGGGAGCCAGAGACCGCAGCTTTCAGGTGGGACAAAAGGTTTTGATTTTAAAACCGGTCCGCACAGACAAGCTGCAGGCCATCTGGCAAGGCCCATACCAGGTGGTGGAACAGAGATGTGATACCACCTATGTGATTGGCCCCTGCTCAGGGGTAGGGGAGAGACGCATGTTCCACGTGAATATGCTCAAACCATACCATGAGAGGATAGAGGACGTGGCCGCCATATGCGCTTCCGCCTCGGAGGATCAGGAGAATCTGCCACTACCTGACCTCTTAGAACAGGAGGGACAGACGGAGCCCTCCAAGGGGGTTCAGCTGGGGGAGCGGCTAAGCCCTCAGGAGCGTGCCCAGGTACAAGAGCTGATTGTAGCTAAAGGGGCTACCTTCTCCAATTTACCTGGGTACACTCCGCTGGCCACTCACCGAGTCGAGACCCCGGGACAGCTACCTATGCGGCAAACCCCATATCGTGTCCCTGAAGCAGTCAGGACGCATATGAAGACTGAGATTGACGAGATGTTGCAGCTAGGGGTTATCGAACCTTCCGATAGCCCCTGGGCATCGCCAGTAGTGCTGGTACCAAAGAAAGATGGCACGACACGTTTCTGTGTCGACTACCGGAGGCTAAATGACAAAACGGTGTCTGATGCCTATCCGATGCCCCGGATAGACGAGCTGCTGGATAAGATGGCACGGGGCCGGTATCTCACTACCATAGACTTATGTAAGGGATACTGGCAGATTCCACTGGCCGAGGAGGCCATCCCCAAGTCGGCGTTTGTCACCCCGTTTGGCCTGTATCAATTTCGGGTCATGCCATTCGGGATGAAGAACGCTCCGGCAACTTTTCAGCGGATGGTCGATCGGTTATTGGACAGATTCCAGGAATACGCATGTGCCTATTTAGACGACATCGCCATATTTAGCCAGACCTGGGCAGAGCACCTACAACACATAGGGGCCATTCTAGATCGTATTGGAGAGGCAGGGTTAACACTGAAACCCAGCAAGTGTCATATAGGGATGGCTGAAGTGCAGTACTTGGGCCACCGGGTGGGGAGCGGGCGACAGAAACCCGAACCAGCTAAAGTTGAAGCCATAGCTAAATGGCCCACCCCCAGGACGAAAACCCAAGTGCTAGCGTTTCTAGGTACTGCGGGGTACTATAGAAAATTCGTACCCAATTATAGTGCCCTGGCCAAACCCTTGACTGACTTGACACGCAAGAACCTGCCCCGACAGGTTGTCTGGGCCCCAGAGTGTGATCAGGCATTCCAACAACTAAAGACTGCTCTAACTAATGCCCCTGTACTTGCTGCTCCTGATCCAACTAAAAGATTCCTTGTCCATACGGACGCTTCAATGTTTGGATTGGGAGCAGTGCTGAGCCAAGTGGGAGCCGATGGCGGAGAACACCCCGTAGCTTACCTGAGCCGAAAGTTATTGCCACGAGAAGTAAGCTACGCCGCCATTGAGAAGGAATGCCTGGCCGTGGTGTGGGCCCTCAAAAAGTTGCAGCCGTATTTGTATGGACAACCTTTTTCGCTACTCACAGATCACAACCCGTTGGTGTGGCTAAACCGTGTGGCGGGAGACAATGCCCGGCTGCTGCGCTGGAGTTTGGCGCTGCAGCCGTTTGACTTTACAATCCACTACCGACCAGGGAAGCAAAACGGTAATGCCGACGGGTTATCTAGACAAACTGAACTTGAAAAGTGATCTGTGAAATTACACCCCCGGACATCCCCAAGCCGATCCGTTGGGATCAGACTGTGTATGCCGGCTTGGTTCTGGGGGAGCATTGTGGCAAACCTAGCCACTTCTGGAACGCTGGACGTTACATGTCAAAAGGTTGTCTGTATTATATGCTATGTATTCTGCTGGGTCTTATGTGGGCATAGTAATTCATATGCTGGCAGCCGTAAGCCACTAGCATTCAGTACTTAGTTTTATGTTGCCCAATCAGTGTTCGGCAGTTTTAAACCGAACTCCCACAACACATAACCCCAGACCCCAGCTATCAACCGACTTTTCCCTCGTGCAGCAATGCCTGATGGGAGAATTATCCAAAATGTTAAGTTCCCCATCTGGTCCACCCTGTATTACCCCTGTTAAATCTATTTGGCTGTTTGGAAACCCCTTGCATGGGGAATTCTATAAATATGGAAGCCTGTGAATAAAAAGTCAGTTGACTCTCAGAGCTGTGTGTCGTCTGGTTACTGAGGGAGATTTGGGACATTGCCTTACTTGTCAATGCTGACTGTGGATTTACCCTGGTTACCAGCGGAGATCGTGGAGTTTAATATTGCTCTCCGCTACATCCACGTCTGAATATCTTGAATACTTTTTTTGTAAGTAACCTTTATGAAGATATTTGAAAAAATAAAGAAACGATTTTAAGTGCAGCAACTCTTGAACTTTTTTCATATATATATGGTCGGTGGGAAGACCTGTTTGCTGGCACTTGTTGTACAACGGGTGCAGTTCTCCTCCACTTCTTTGCATATATATATATACATATATATACTGTATATATATATACACACACAGTTGTGTTCATAAGTTTTTAAACCCTGACAAAATTTATGATTTCTTGGCCATTTTTCAGAGAATATGAATAACACAAAAACATTTTGTTCACACATGGTTAGTGTTTGGCAGAAGCCATTTTTTATCAATCAACTTTGTTTACTCTTTTTAAATTATGATAACAGAAACTATACAAATTACCCTGATCAAAAGTTAAAATGACAATTAAGGGTTAATTTTCCACATTTGTGCATTTAGTGCATAAATTGTCAATGAGCAAAATTCATGATTTCTTATTTTTTGTGGCATTGGCGCAGTAAAGGCTTCCTTCTGGCAGCTCAACCATGCAGCTCTTTTTGTTCAAGTATCGTTGAATTGTGCGCCTTAACCACTTCAGCCCCGGACCATATTTCCGGTCAAAGACCAGGCCACTTTTTGACATTCAGCACTGGGTTGCTTTAACTGACAATTGCGTGGTCATGCGACGTGGCTCTCAAACAAATTTGGCGTCCTTTTTTTCCCCACAAATAGAGCTTTCTTTTGGTGGTATAAAAAAACAATTTTTTTCCTCAGTTTAGGCTGATACGTATTCTACATATTTTTCGTAAAAAAAAATGCAATAAGTGTTAATTGTTTGGTTTGCACAAAAGTTAAAGCGTTTACAAAATAGGGGATAGTTTTATGGCATTTTTATGAATATTTTTTTTTTTTACTAGTAATGGCGGCGATCAGCGATTTTTTTTTCGGTACTGTGACACTTCGGACACTTTTGACACATTTTTGGGACTGTTAGGCCGTGTACACACGGCAGAGAACCTCGACGGGCAGAACACATCGTTCCGCCCGTCGAGGTTCTCTCCCGGCCGTATGTAATAAACCTTTCTGAATCACTGGTTAAACATGTTAATTTTGAGGTTTGCTGAGGACAGAGAAATGCCATCTGTTGCAGGACACTACATCTATTCTTGAAGTTCTACGTCAAGACAATGGGTGGAGATATGTTACTTAATTATACACAAGTGGGTGTTATGTTTGGGACAGGAGGATCATCACCTTCCTTGGAGCTGTTCTAAATGTAAATTATGCTTAGCTCGGCTTTTAAAACAGTATAAGTATCCATGTGGTGTGGGTAGCTAGTTAGGACCTCAGGGTCATCGGACCCTGCAGAGAGATGGGGGTAGGAAGCCCACCCTGTGGGAAGCCTTCACTCTGGAAGTATCCGGGGAAAGGACCCTCTCCCAGCAGAAAGATCATACCATCATAACATCTATTTCCTCCGTCTGAAACCTTCTGAATTACCATCATGCCATGTGTTATCAGCTGTAACTATGTAAGCATTGTCATTTTGCTTGTCAATCTTTGAAGAATAAAGAACTGTATAAAATTCAGTTAATGGGAAAACAACAAGGGGCCAGATTCACAGAGCGATTACGCCGGCGTTACAGGAGATGCGCGGCGTAAGTCTAATTGTGCGCGTGCTTTTCGATGCATGGCATTCCCAAAACGAGATACGCAAGAAATCTACTTTTTTTTTGTACAGCGTAATTTCGTTAGACAGGCGCATCCGTCCGCGCAAAACTGCGCTAGACACACCATTGATTTGCTATTCAAATATGCTAATGAGGGAGTTACGGGGATCCACAAAAGAACGTTGGTGCAGCGCAGGCTACGCGCTGTGCGCAACAGCTAAATGTCCTGTCTAAAATTAGACCATATAAAATAAAAGCTGGTATAAAATTAGACAATTCGTCTACATGTCAGATAAAGCAACACTGTTAGTGAGGAGCTGAGCAGTCACACGTGTTGCCCAACAAATTGTATGCCAACATGCCAGTGGCATCCATGCTCATAGCTATACTACTGACTTTAGATGAGCAAAGAAGGAGGAGGGCACTGAGGAGGGCACGGGATTTTTTCTTTTTGGAAAAATTTTTTTTGGCTTATATAAACTTTAAAATGTAATCTAATCTAATACAATATTCTTATCTGATACAAGCCCCTCACTCTTCAGTCTTCACTCTTCACGGGAGAGGATATCTCACACACGCATAGACATCTATGGCATGAGTGATTCTGAGGTGTCTCGCATCTTCAGATTCACCCCTCATGCTATCATGGAATTAACCACAACCCTGCAGGAGGACATCACCAGCCCAACACATGACACTACCCATGACACCCATGACAGCTACATATACAATCAGAGCCCCATTCCCACAGATTTCGAACAGAACATGTATGGGGACAGCTGGCTGGTTGGTGAGTGATATGGGTGGCAGGCATGACTGCCCCCCCCCATGATGCACACATCACAAGGGGCACATGCACTACTAACATCCTCCTGTCTTTTCCCTTCAAGGTGACTCTGCATATGCACTGGGACCCCATCTCATGACCTGTTACGGTCACGTTATCTCTAGATAAACTTAACGGAGTTCCAGCTAGAGAGGTTTCTCAGCATAAACCACAACCGCACTCTCTTGTGTGAACAGAAAGTTTAGGGTTTATTTCATCACAACCTCTATATGGAAACCAACCAAAAAGGGAGCGTACTCAGTTAAATCATAAGCAGGCATAGATATGGCAAGCATAGATTAATTGCTGCATCAAGCTAATAATTAGAATGGTATGACCCTATAGGTTCGGACCATGAGTAGTTGGTCATCAAGTATTGTATTCAACGACAGTTCATGTACATAGCATGTATGTTTAAACAGTCAGAGAGCTCTAATAGGAAACAATAGCCTCAAGTCATAGCATTCAAACAGAGGAAACTTCCCACAGCACTAGCCTGGTTGTAGTCACGGTCTAATACTCAGTATACTTGCGGTTCAGACGTTTGGAGTGTCAGCTCCTATCCCCAGTAGAGAACTGCAGCAGGAAGGATCCTAGGAACGGAATACTGGAGCTGGGTAGATACAGGCTTGATGGAGAGCAGTGCAAGGTTCCTGGAAGCAGGGTACTGAGAGCTGGAAGGTTGCTGGCTTCTATGGAGAGCAGGGTTGCACCCAGTGCTCAACTAGTGGTCCTTTGCTGTGACAGGTGGGGTGCTCTGAGGGGTCCCAGGTGACGGCAGGTGCCCAACAAAATAGTGGAACAACCTGCCGTCATTCCTGGGGCTTTAAATAGCGCACGCGGCGCGGGAGAATGTGCAGCACGCTGGGGCGCACTTCCGCGTTCCAGCGTGGAACGCATAACAGTGCGCACCGGAAGTGATGCGCATGTATCACTGCGGATGTCTGGGGAGGAGAGAAGCGCCGAGGAGAGAGAGAGAGGAACGCCAGTGGCGTTACATACTCCCCTCCTCAAGGGGGCACCTACAGTGCTCTTTGTAGGACATGGTCGGTTAGGGTACCTACGATGGAATAGTTTGATGAGGCGGGGAGCATGGAGGTGTGAAGAGTCTTCCCAGGAGTCTTCGAGTTGACTATAACCTTTCCAACGTATCAAGTACTGGAAAATAGACCCCCTTCTCCTACAATCCAAAATTTTCTCAACTTCATATTCAGTTTCACCCAAAATGTCAACTGGAGGTGGGGGAGCTGAATCCCTGTTGGGGAATGGGTTTGGTACAAATGGTTTTAGAAGTGAAACATGGAAGGAGGGGTGGATTTTCCATTCGGTTGGTAAAGTTAGTTTGACTGCATTAGGATTTATCACATGTGATATTGGGAAAGGGCCAGTGAATTGTCGGCCGAGTTTCTTGGAGGGTATTTTGAGACGTAGATTTTTGGTGGATAACCAAACAAGGTCTCCTACCTTGTAGACAGGTGGTTTTGATCTGTGAGCATCATAATAGCGTTTTTGTCGTTTCTGAGCAGCTTCTAAGTCATTATGAAGAATTCATAATGAAGTATCCTTTAGGGTTGAAAGGTATTGTCTTACAGCAGGAACTTTGTTTGAGAGGACAGTGGACGGTATACTTTGTGGGTGATAACCATAATTTGCATAAAATGGTGAAAATCTGGACGAAGAACTGGTGGCATTATTGTAAGAGAATTCAGCAAGGGGAAGTAGATGGTACCAATCATCTTGTAAGTGTGTACAATAACAACGTAAATATTGTTCTAGGGTCTGGTTGACCCTTTCTGTCTGGCCGTTTGTTTGGGGGTGGTAAGCACTAGACATGCGGTGGTCAATTCCTAGTGTATGACATAAAGCTTTCCAGAACTTAGAGATGAACTGAGATCCTCGGTCAGAAATGATTTGAGAAGGAAGGCCATGTAGTCTGAGGACATTATTGATGAAAGCTGTTGCTGTTTCAGATGAAGTTGGTAAATCTTTTAAAGGAATGAAGTGTGCCATTTTTGTGAGTAAATCGACTGTGACCATGATAGTATTTGAGCCGTTTGACCGAGGAAGATCAACTATAAAGTCCATCGAGACGACCTCCCAGGGCCGGTTTGGTATTGGAATGGAGCATAAGAGACCAAAAGGAGGTTTTCTTGAGAGTTTATTACTAGCACAGATGAGGCAGGAATTGACGTATTCATGGACCATTTTAGCCATATGGGGCCACCAATAATCTCTTTTAAGGAGGTGTATTGTCTTATTGATACCCGGGTGACCAGCTAGTGGGGAGTCATGTAAATGTTTAAGAAGCGTCAGTTGTAGGCTGGGAGGAACATATAACTTATTCTTAAAAGTATATGCACCATCTGATTGCCTTGAGGTTCCTTTGGGTAAGGAGGAGACATCCTTGGGTGTGTTCTGAGAGATTAATTCTCGAAAGGAAGAGGCTATTCCAATAAATCGGTTAGAAGGGATGATAGAAGAAGGAGGACTTTCAATGATCTCTTCTTCATTGATCCGGGATAAGGAATCAGCCTTTAAATTCTGGGTCCCTGGTCTGTAAGATATAAGGAAATCGAATCTATCAAAGAACAAGCTCCACCTTACTTGACGGGCAGAGAGAGTCTTGCAGGCCTTTAAGTGTTGTAAGTTACGATGATCAGTGAGAATCATAACAGGGTGCGTAGAACCTTCTAGGAGATGTCTCCAGTTTGCTAAAGCATCTCTTATTGCCAGAAGCTCCTTCTCACCGATAGGGTAATTCCTCTCTGCAGAATTTAGAGTTCTGGAGTAGAATGTGACTGGGTGTAGAGGTTCAGATAGGGTAGCTTGTTGTGAAAGGACGGCACCTAAAGCGAAGTGGGATGCATCCACTTATAGTGTGAAGTGACATTGTGGGTCAGGTAGTTGGAGAATAGGAGCAGAGGTGTAGGAGAGTTTGAGTGCATCGAAAGACTTCTGCGCTTGTACTGTCCAGGTGAAAGGTATTTTTTTACTAGTTAGGGCATTCAGAGGTTTTACAATTTCTGAGAAATTCTTGATAAATTTGCGGTAATAATTTGAAAACCCAAGAAATCGTTGCAAAGCCTTTCTGGACTGGGGAATAGGCCAAGAGAGAATGCATTCAACTTTAGAGCGATCCATCTGGATCCTGTCGGAAGTAATCTGGTAGCCGAGAAATGAGATACTGGTTTGGTTGAAGACACACTTCTCCAGCTTAACGTATAAGCGGTGTGTTCTAAGCCTTGATAGTACCCATCGTACATGTTTGGTATGTTCTTCAAGGTTGTCTGAGAAAATCAAAATGTCATCAAGATAAATTACTACGCAAATGTCCAACAAGTCCCGAAAAATATCGTTAATGAACCTTTGGAAAGTTGCGGGGGCGTTGCACAACCCGAAGGGCATAACCATATACTCAAATAGGCCATAGCGGGTCTTGAAAGCGGTCTTCCATTCGTCCCCAGAACGGATTTGAATTAAATTATAAGTGCCCCTAAGATCTAGTTTTGTAAAGATTTTGGAGGTCTGGAGACGTTCTATGAGCTCCGGAATGAGAGGTAAAGGATACCGATCTTTTATTGTGATATTATTGAGGGACCTGTAGTCAATAATTGGCCGAAGTGACCCGTCCTTATTCTTTACAAAAAACATTGCGGCGCTTGTCGGGGAAGTGGACGGCCTAATGAAACCCTTCCTCAGATTGTCATCGAGGTAGTCCTTGAGGTGGATAAGCTCCGGTTGATAAAGGGGATAAATTCGCGCGGGAGTCTGGAATGAGGTCAATCGGGCAGTCATATATGCGATGAGGGGGGAGTATTTCCGCATTAGTCTTACTGAAAACATCGGAGAAATCATTTAAGTAGGAAGGGAGAGCATTGTTTTGTTCAGTGGTCAAAAGTAAATTGTATACAGGATAACAGGTATGTTCACAAAATGAGGAATCAAGAGTAATTGAGTTACTAGGCCAGTGGAAAGTTGGTTGGTGAAGAAGTAACCAAGGTAAGCCTAAAACTATAGGGAAAGTGGGTGAACGGATGATATCAAACACAAGGGTTTCCGTATGGCCATTGCCACAGGTGACCAACAAAGGTGAAGTTTGAGTGTGTACAGGCCCATATGAGGAAGTAGAACCATCAATAAAAGTGACAGACAACGGATCTTGCTTAAACACACTTGGGATTTTATTTGAATTAACAATTTCTGTATCAATGAAATTGCCACAGGCACCGGTGTCTACCATCGCATCAATGGTACTTCTATCTTGGTCCCACTGTAAAGTAAGCGTAAGAAAAACATAATTACTAGTGGAAGTTCGGGGCACAGTAATCTTATTAATGCTACGCAGGTTACCTTCAGACCTCCTCTTAAGGAGTGGGCAAGTAGGGACAATGTGGTCAGGGGCAGAGCAGTAAAGACACAGATTTTGGGCTCTGCGTCTTTGTTTTTCCTCTGGGGATAGTGGGCCTTTGATTGCTGCGACCTCCATTGGAACCTCCTTTGGTGGGGACCTGGACCTTCTGGGAGGTGTAGGCTGATATGAATTAAATCGTTCGGCCTTCCTCTCTCTGAGTCTACGGTCAATAGAGAGGGAGAGGTGCAAGAGATCCTCCATAGTAGTGGGAATTTCAACTCGGGCTAATTCATCTCTCATTGGTTCTGAGAGTCCAAGACGAAATTGATTTCTGAGAGAAATATCGGTCCACATAGTATCACGGCACCAGCACTTAAATTCAGAGATGTAATCCTCTACTGGTCTTTTACCTTGTTTAAGGTTTCTGATGGTGTTCTCTGCTGTAAGTTGTTTGTTCGGGTCCTCGTAGAGGAGCGACATTTCATCTAGAAAAGTGTTAAAAGTTCCGAGTAGGTCTCCATGTTCCTCAACGTAGGCATCGGCCCAAACTCTTGGTTCCCCTTTGAGATAGGATATTAACGTAAGAATTCTGATTCTGTCAGAATGGTAGGTTCGGGGGCGTAACTCGAACATAAGACGGCAAGAACTAATAAATTGAATGAAATATTTCCTCTCTCCTGAAAAGGGTTCGGGAGCGCAGACCTTGGGTTCAGGTTTATCCCTTGGTTGGGAAAAATTATGATTCCGGAGTGCCTCGTTTTCTAAACGGAGGTCGTTCACAGTGTTGGTAAGAGTGTCCACTCGCTGTGACAGTCCTACCAGATGGTTGGCAAGTTCCGCTGGATCCATTAGGTTATGTATGGGTTCCACTATTATGTTACGGTCACCTTATCTCTAGATAAACTTAACGGAGTTCCAGCTAGAGAGGTTTCTCAGCATAAACCACAACCGCACTCTCTTGTGTGAACAGAAAGTTTAGGGTTTATTTCATCACAACCTCTATATGGAAACCAACCAAAAAGGGAGCGTACTCAGTTAAATCATAAGCAGGCATAGATATGGCAAGCATAGATTAATTGCTGCATCAAGCTAATAATTAGAATGGTATGACCCTATAGGTTCGGACCATGAGTAGTTGGTCATCAAGTATTGTATTCAACGACAGTTCATGTACATAGCATGTATGTTTAAACAGTCAGAGAGCTCTAATAGGAAACAATAGCCTCAAGTCATAGCATTCAAACAGAGGAAACTTCCCACAGCACTAGCCTGGTTGTAGTCACGGTCTAATACTCAGTATACTTGCGGTTCAGACGTTTGGAGTGTCAGCTCCTATCCCCAGTAGAGAACTGCAGCAGGAAGGATCCTAGGAACGGAATACTGGAGCTGGGTAGATACAGGCTTAATGGAGAGCAGTGCAAGGTTCCTGGAAGCAGGGTACTGAGAGCTGGAAGGTTGCTGGCTTCTATGGAGAGCAGGGTTGCACCCAGTGCTCAACTAGTGTTCCTTTGCTGTGACAGGTGGTGTGCTCTGAGGGGTCCCAGGTGATGGCAGGTGCCCAACAAAATAGTGGAACAACCTGCCGTCATTCCTGGGGCTTTAAATAGCGCGCGCGGCGCGGGAGAATGTGCAGCACGCTGGGGCGCACTTCCGCGTTCCAGCGTGGAACGCATAACAGTGCGCATCGGAAGTGATGCGCATGTATCACTGCGGATGTCTGGGGAGGAGAGAAAGAGAGGAACGCCAGTGGCGTTACATGACCCCATCTCATGCCAGCTCATATTATGCATCTTTGCACGTTAAACACACACATTAATCATGGCACAATGAGAATGCATGCATGCACACCACTGTGGTCCCTAGCACACACACACACACACCACATCCTCATCAAATTGGATTGGCACCAGTCCACCATGCAGGACTTGTGAGCAGCAACGCCACGCCAAGGCTCCAATTATGTCACTGTACATTCATACACCATTCACATGGACCTGGGGATCACTTCTCCCTGGTCCTGGGGAACCCTTCTCCACCAAAATTGAGGGTGACACCCCTTTTCCGGCAGGAATGTCACCCCCACATTCAAACAGCATTCACAACCCAAAAAAAAAAATGCACAGCAAAAGCAAAAATTTTCCAGCACAAAAAATAAAATGGCCAAAAAAAAAACCAAGCCAAAAAAAGGGGAAAAACAAATTAATGCCGTTGACGTGAGCCACGCCTGGGGCGCCCACGGCCACGGCCCCGACTCCTCAGGGGAGACTCATTGGGGATGGGGTAATCCGGGGAAGGAGGAGCAACCCCTGGTCTCTGCCCACCTGGCGGCCTGCCCTCCAAGGCCACGGCAATTCTGTCTAGGCCAGCACTTAATGATGCCGTATTGGCCTGGATAGCCTGGGTGAGGGCCCTCACATCCTGCCCAACGCCTGCTGTTGTAGTCTGCAGGTCGTTTAGGCAGTTTGTAAGAGCCCGGGAGTGGCAGTCCAGGTCCCCAAGCGTATCCTTTATGGAGGACAGGCTCTCCTCCATCCGCCCCAAGGTCTGGCTGACCTCTCCCAGATGGCGAGTCTAAAGGAACTGGTCCTTTCTCAGAGTGACGGGCAGGAGATCGGCCAGCCCCCTGGTCTTCTGGGTCGCTTCCTGCTTCCAGCTGATGCTTGTGGCCGGGGAGAAGGGGAATCCCTTGGGAGGGGAGCCCTGTTGGGGGAGGAGTGGGGGGGGGGGCTACCCCTTATGGAGGGCTGGCTGCTGCCAGCCAGAGGGGAAGAGTCCTCCAAAAACAAAAGTCCAGTGCCTGACATAGACTCCTCCTCAAACTCCTCCTCCTCAACCTCCTCCTCTTCAACCTCCTCCTCTTCAACCTCCTCCGAGGACTCCGGCCTTGTCGGGGGGTCCTCATCAGGCTGGGATGGTGCGGTCAGCCCAGATGGCCCAGAACCCTCCTGCTCATCTGTGGATGACACAAAACATTCACAGGTTGGAGGATCCACACACTTGCCACATATTCCCTTTCACCCCTTCCCCCACACATGCTACACACCTGATAGGGCCAAAAAACCTTACCTGGCATCACGCCTTCATGACTTGAGTCATAGCCGGACTTCTTGCCTATGAAAGGTCTGGGCCACCGCACGCTCCTCCGCTGTCAGCCTAACAGGGCATGGCGGGCCCCCTCCTGTGCCCCTGGCATGGGCTAGCATTTTGGCCAGCTTCTTTTTGACCAGACGCCGGAGGTCATTGATTTTCTTTTCAATCCCCGAACGTGTCCGGGTCTCCCCCCCCCCCCCCCCGATGCATTCACCTGGTCAGTGATCCTGTCCAAAATCTCTCTCCTCCTGGCCGGGGTGGTGTTGGCACTGTCCAAGCCGTGGAGGTAACGCCCATATTCGGAAATGGCCCGGGCAAGAATTTGTTTCTCCCCAAAAGTGAAATTTAACTTCCTCTTTCTCTCCATCATCCTCAGACAAAAACTCTCTCCCAAACAGTCAGCAAAAATCACTCACAAAAACAAGCAGGAAAAATCACTCACAAAAACAAGCAGGAAAAATCACTCACAAAAACAAGCAGGAAAAATCAAGCAAGAAAACAAACGAACAAAAAACTAACAACCAAAAACTCTCTCAAGCAGTCACCAAAAATCACTTACAAATATCTTCTAACAAACACAAGATCACACAGTCCACAAATATCACAAAGACAAACCACAACGCAACTAACAACAGAACAAAAGCACCTTGCTGTATAGGGAGGGATACAAAGGGATGTACTTTTGCAAAGGAAGTGCGTTTGTGTCTGTCTATTTATTCTGTCTGCGTAGTTCATGATTTTGCCCTAGTCCACTTCCAATTTCACTGATTGCGCTGTTCCCGAGTTGGGAGCATGCGCACAGAGGTGCTGACATGGTCTGCTTCAAGCGCGCATGCGCGAGCCGGCCGGCCCTTCATTTGCATGGGGTCACGGCTCATTTCAATGTAACATGCCGACGTCCTTCCCAATTTGGATTACTCCGCCTTGCGCCTCAGAAATAACGTTGCACAAGCGCTAATTTCTGCGTAAAAGCGACGAGAATAGGGTGATTGCGCCGCTGCGGGACCCAGTGGTGGTTGGGCTGGTGCTGGTGGTGGCAGGCATGGATGGATTTAGCTGGGGGAATGGAGGTATGAATGTGGTAGCTTACCTTCAATTGTGCCGCTTCTCTGACGCCCCCACAAGCTCTCCAGAAACCCAAAGTGATTTAAATGGCACTTCCCACTGACCTCTACTCCGGTCCCCGCTGGCCAATCACATTAGACCACTAGGACATTTTAGCAAATGAAAGAACAGTGGGAGTGTGTGCACACGTCCTAAACACGGGCAAATCAGCATTCCTGCCTGCAGTCAGCTGATTGCAGGCTGGGAAGCTTCCCATAGACCGCCGCATGGCACCTGGACACTCTTAAAGTGACATTTACAAAAAAAAATGGACGGGCCGCCACTGCTTCTATGCATCAAAACACATTTTTCCAGAAACTTGGAAGAAGGTCCATGAATGAGAAAAAATATATTTAAAAGATATTTTTAGTAACTAAAGTAATTGTTCTAAAAAAACATGTGGGTTTTGCACTATTTGTTTTGAAAATCTAAGGGTGTTGTTTTAAGGAGAAGATGACGTGTCAAAATACACAGCTTTGACTAAGCTTTGTCTAGTGACAGCTGGATGTTATAAAGAAAGGTAATTGAAGTATAAATACATTAAGGCTAACATAATGCAGTGTGATAAAGCCACAGTTCTGCATGATTAAGTGTCTTTCTGAAATAAAATATTAGAAGAGCCCCAACTTAAATGTTCTTTTGCAAAATTAAAACAATTATAAGTAAAGTATAGTAAAGAAAAAATACAATAATCTGGTAAGGTTATTACTTTTACAAAATGTAATTAGTCCCAGAATAAATAGGGGGACAGGGAAAATGTTGTCTTATTTAGAATCAGTACAGACTGATTATGGAGATAAAATTCATTGTGAAAATAATTGATTCCAATAATAATGGATAGAATTAATTTTAAATGAAAATATTTATTTTTGCATATCCAGGTACCTGACAGATTGACTAATTGATTAATTGATTTATTGTTTAAGCTAATGAAAGGAATTCTGAACTCCTCATTATTAGAGAATTTTGTCATCAAACTTCTGAATATTGTTTTATTTGTTTATAGAATTTCAAAAGGGAAAGAGTAACCTGATACTACAAAGTATTGAGAAACGTTGCAATCTATGTAGATTGATTATATTAGATTTTTCACCTGCTAAGGGGGATACAAGGATGGTTTTTTACTTTAGTTAATTTTTTGATAAATGAATAGAGGTAATTCTAGAAAAAATAATATATTTTTAACAAAAGCTAAGTTGTGAACTTTGTCATATTCCAGTGGGGTTGGATTTCAAACCATGGAATCAGATAATTTTTTTTTTTTTCATTTTTATAGGACAGGTGATGAAGGACATGTATACAATTTTAGTTATTTGATAAAGTTTTTATGTTTCTTATCATCTTTAGTGCCCAGATATAATATAACTCAACAATAGTATTTTGAAGTCTAAATAGGGTAACATGATTCAAGAAAAGATAAATATTAGGTGACTTATTTACCTGTTATATTTTTAGTTTAAAAACTTTTCTAAACTAAGGATTTGTACATTTTTTGTGTTAATGACAGGATGAAGAATGTCTGTTCTTCTATGTCTTTTGAGATTAGCATACATAGTTATTTGCAATTTGTTGTATAGGACAAAGTACAGGTATAGGAATTTCAGAAGTTTGTTCACAAAACATGGCTAGGCCTTTGCTGAATTTAAATAGAAATTATGGGCCAGATTCACGTACATTGGCGCATATATTGACCGGCGTAGCGCACCTCCTTTACGTTAGACTGGCGCAATGTAGAGGCGCAAGTACCGTATCCTTGTTGTATTTGTGCAGAAATTTGCGCCAGATTTGCGTGCAGATTAATGATTTCCGGCGTGTGGTCCGTGGGAAGCTGGGCAAGATTGCAGCCCATGCCAGGGGCACTGGAGGGGGCCCACCATGCCCTGTTAGGCTGACTGAGGAGGAGCGTGCGGTGCTCAGACCTTCAACAGGCAGCAAGTGGAGCAAGTTTTTTTTTTCTATCTGGTGTGTAGCATGTGTGGGGGGGGGGGGAGGGAATATGTGGCAAGTGTGTGGATCCTCCAACCTGTGAATGTTGTGTCATCCACAGGTGTGCAGGAGGGTGTTGGGCCATCTGGCCTGTCCGCACTATCCCCGGGACAACAGTCGGAGGAAGACCCACAGACAAGACCGAAGTCCTCTGAGGAGGTTGAGGAGGAGGAGTTTGAGTTAGAGGAGGTCATGTCAGGGAATGGCTTGTTAATTTTGGAGGAGTCTTCCCCAATGGCTGGCAGCAGCCAGACCTCCATCAGGGGTAGCCCCTCCCACTCCTCCCCCAACAGGGCTCCCCTCCCAAGGGGCTCCCCTTCTCCCCGGCCACAAGCCTCACCTGGAGGCAGGCAACCCACAAGACTAGGGAGATGGCCGAGGTTCTGCCTGCCAAACTGAGAAGGGACCAGGCCCTTCAGACCCGCCATCTGGGACAGGTCAGCCAGATTTTGGGGCGGATGGAGGAGAGCCTGTCCTCCATAAAGGATACAGTTGGGGACGTGGCCTGCAACTCCCTGGCTCTGATCAATTGCCTAAATGAACAGCAGGATACCACAGCAGGCATTGGTCAGGATGTGCGGGCCCTCGGTCAGGATGTGCAGGCCCTCATCCAGGCTATCCAGGCCAATACGGCAACAATCAATGCTGGCCTGACTCGCATTGCTGTGGCCTTGGAGGGTAGGCCGCCAGGTGGGCAGAGACCAGGGGATGCTCCTCCTTCCCCGGATTACCCCCCCCCATGAGTCTCCCCTGAGGATCCAGGGCCGTGGCCGCCCCAGGCGTGGGTCACGCCAGCGGCGGTAATTATTTTTTTCTTTTCTGTTTTTTTTATTTTTTTTGCTGGTCATTTTTTTTGGGTGCTGGGCAATTTTTTTTTTTGGTTTGTGAATTATTTTTGAATATGGGGGTGACATTCCTGCCGGAAAAGTGGTGTCACCCTCATTTGTGGTGGAGAAGGTTTCCCCAGGACCAGGGAGAAGTGATCCCCAGGTCCATGTGAGTGGTGTATGAATGTAGAGTGACATAATTGGAGCCGTGGCGTGGCGTTGCTGCTCACAAGTCCAGCATGGTGGGCTTGTGCTAATCCAATTAGATGAGGATGTGGTGTGTGGGATCTAGGGACCACAGTGGTGTGCATGCATGCATTCTCATTGTGCCATGATTAATGTGTGTGCTTAATGTGCAAAGATGCCTAATGTGAGCTGTCTCCTGGCTGCTCTTCCCTCAGAAGATGGGGTAGCCTCGGTTAGGGGGGGGGGGATTGTCTGGTTCGGGGGTCAGGTCATCACGTATGTCAATCTCCAGGCCCTTTCTCACTGCGAAGTTGTGCAGCATGATCTGGCATACAAAGTTTGGGGAATACAACAGGGTACCCCCAGACTTATCCAGGCATTGGAAACGTGACTTCAGGAGGCCAAAGGTGCGCTCCACAACTGCAACGGGTTTTGGCGTGTGCTTTATTGTATCTTTCCTCTCCTGGGGTTTGGGGGTTCCAGATAGGAGTCATGAGATGGGGTCCCAGTGCATATGCAGAGTTACCTGGAAGGGAAAAGACAGGAGGATGTTAGTAGTGCATGTGCCCCTTGTGATGTCTGCATCATGTTCTGTTCGAATTCTGTTGGGATGGGGCTATGATTGTATATGTAGCTGTCATGGCTGGATCCATTGCACTTGGATCCATTGCACATGTGTGCAATCAATGGCCCCCACGGTGCGTGGGAATCTGGCAATTCTGTAGAAATCTGTCATTGCCTTATGACGCAGGTCCTCCTGGGTGGGTTTGATGATTTGGTTGGCCATGCGTCTGAGAATTGCAGGGATAACCTGGTGCACACATCTGCTCATGGAGGATTGTGACATCCCAGCCACCACTCCACTTGTACGCTGAAAAGATCCACTGGCAAGGAAATGGAGTGTTGCCAGGACCTTAACCAGTGGCTGCACTGCATGTGAGCGGTGTATTGGGCTGGTGATTAACGCAATTAACTAAACAGCACATACCATTCCAGTGGACAACCGAGGCTCAAGAGACCTTTGAGCAATTAAAGATCTTGTTTACCTGAAGCACCCTGACCCTTCCTTGACCTTTGTAGTGGAGGTAGATGCCTCTGAAAATGCAGTCTGGGCTATATTGTCCCAACGTCAGGGTCCTAAATCCTTGCTTCACCCTTTGGCCTTTTTCTCCAAGAAATTAAATCCATCTGAGAGTAATTATGACTTTGGGGATCGGGAACTGATGGCTATTAAGGCTGCGCTTGAAGAATAGCACTACCTCCTGGAAGGAGCCTCTCACCCAATCCTCATCTTCACGGATCACAAGAATTTAGAATACCTGAGGACGGCTAAAGGATTAAGACCTCGACAAGCAAGATGGGCATTGTTATTTTCCCGTTTTATGTTTTCCATCACCTTCCGCCCCGGCTCTAAGAATGGTAAGCCAGATGCCTTGTCCCATATGTTTAACGATCCTGTGAATTCCGTGGAGCCTGATACCATCCTCCCGGCTAAAAAAAATGTGATTCTTCAATCATATCTGATGTCTCAGATAAAGGCGAGCGTGGTTAACCAACCACCTCCGCAGGACTTGGCTTTCCAACTAAAGAATGGCCTTTACTTCCATTTGGAACAAGTCTTTATTCCTGAACAATTCAGAGGTCTTCAGCAAGTGCCTCGATTTCCTGACGCCCGTGTATTCTGCCGGATTTTCGTTGCTAACTTGGCTTTCCCTGACTCCTCTTTTGGACTCTGATATCTTCCTGATTACCTGGTTCCTGATCCCGGCTCCCTATTGACTTCGATCCTGCTGATCCCTGTTTCTGCTGATGATTCGGTATCCTGCTGCCCGTTTGTTAACCCGATCCGGCTAGTCCATTGACCTCTGCATCCCGGAAGTTCCTGCAAGCTGTTCGCCCTGACTCTGCAAGTGGGTTGGAGTTCCCCTTAACTCTGGCTGGTTCCTTAAATATCACTTGTGCTCTGTACCTGTTGGTCCATCAGCGTCTTCAAGTCTTCACCTTCTTCTGGCTGCTCTGCAAGCAACACTTACAGGCACTCGTGTCCCTCCTAGACTTAACCGCCATCTGTCTCACCCTCAGTGGGGTTTGGGCTGGAGATACAAGAGAGGCTGACCTCATCATACCAGACTCCTACCAGGTACGTGACAGAGCTGCTGGTTATATTTTGGGTGGCACATATACCTCTATTCTCGCTGTCCAGGGTGAAAGGAGAGTCCGAAGAATTTCAATGTCCACACACAATGTACCTTATTTCTCTTTGGTTTTATTTGGAAGAACTTTGGTAGAAAAGAAGGATTAGGGGTGGAAGGGTAGGTAGGTTCAGGTGCACAGTCACAAGTAAGGAAACACTTTTGTTTCCAGCAAACAGTTCTCGTCACCACTCTAGCCAGAGTGGGTATTACTCACCCGGATAGGTCCCTCTCACTGGCCTAGCAGCCGGGATGGCACATGGAATAAAGTACAGTCTCTGCCACAGACCTTCCTTTGTAGGTGAGATGTTTCGGTCCAGAATCCTCTGCCACAGGATTCAGCACCCGGATCTCTTTAGCCTTACTTCACTAAAACTTTAGATCGACAGGTGACACTGTCAGGCCTCTCGGTGTACGGTGCATCCTCAGATGAAGTTTCCAGGCCTTCTCCCAAGGTACCAGCTTCTTGCATGGTCCTTACCAGGATAGGTCCTCCCCTGGTTTCCTTCATCAAGTGGCTTCCTCCCGTAGGATGGACAGAACAGGATAGCCTCTGCAGTACAGGCCCCAGCCAGACAACTGGGCCCAACAAACGAAGCCGCAGCCCTGGGCCAACGTGTTCCCGGAGCTAGGATTCACACCTGGCCAGACGGGCCATGAGGCGCGGACGGACGAACTGACCCCGCATAAATGGCGTCTGTCCCTTAAGTACTTCTCCCCAGCATGCACTTCCACTGATTCGCTGCTGAGGGGGACAGTCAAAACACCATTACCTGGCTGCTCTGGCTGCTGCCACCCTTGGCCTGGGGTGGTAACAACACCCGCAGGCAATCAATGGTGGATCCTCCCAACACAGCCACCGCTAGAACAGAGGCTAAATTTCCCTTAATCATTCTGGTCTGAGACAAATAATAACTCAGACCCCCATTAAATTTAGAGCAGTGCCTGTTCTTCAGGAGCAGGGCGCTACATATTATATATTGCAGGACCAGCACCTTAAACTTAGCTTAGCACTTTATTTATTTATCTGATACCCGGCCGAGGGTGTAACACTTCAGTAAACGCCCAGTGGAGGGTTAAATGTATTTTACATAATTTTAAACCACTTATACATTTTTTGATGCCACACTTCACACTGAACTAAGGACATAATCTCTGCAACCAACACTCGGCTGTGGGTTAGCCATACCTACACCTCCCTTTTCTATTCACTATCTTACTCCACTTTGTGGCAGTAATTAGTAGGGGCAGGAGTTATCTTCCTTTTTTACCAGCACATTTTATCCACTGTCCTGAGTTTGTTTATCTGCTGCGCGTATCCAACCCATACCTTTTTCTACCTGACCTTGGTATCAAAAGAGCTTCTTAATAAGTGATTAAACAGTACTGACAGGCATATTCAAGGCTTTGGATATCTTTTTATATCCTTTTCCATCTTTGTAAAGTTTTATTACCTTGTTACGCAGGTCTTTTGACTGTTATTTTCTACCTCCTCATGGCTCAGTGTCTAGCCTGCTTAGTGCATCCATGTGAGAGCTAACAAACTCAATGACTGTTTATATACAGACACAAAGAAATGTTTTCTGTTATCATTCAAATGCTCTGGCCAAGAAATCATAAATTCTGCCAGGGTATGTAAACTTATAAACACAACTGTATATATATATATATATATATATATATATATATACAGTATATTGTAATATTGGGGGTTGTTTAGCTCAAGTGGGATAAGCGTTTCAGTGATCCACGCCAGTCAGGAACTGTCTTTAAGGGCTTGTTGGCCCACTTTTATTGAAAAGGCAAAAATAAACAAAAGTCCAAACATAGGCTTCCCACGCAGGGGGGGGGTTTCACTTTCCACACAAAAAATGATAGTTTCAGCCTCCTGGCTTATATGTGCAAAGAAAATACCAAGCCACCTGGCTCTCCTCAGCAGTAGCCCAACTGCTTAGGCTCCAGCATGGAACCTTCCTGACTCCTGTCAGCAACCTCACTCAGGTCTCTGGGGTTTCTCACAGTGCAGCCTGCACTCCAGGTTGTTCAGTGCACCCCTCTACTCTCTGGGTTCTCCCTTACAAGCCTGGTCTCCTCGGGAGGGTGGAGCCCAGAATGCTGGTCCTGAGTCTCCTATCAGGCCCACACACATCTGCACAATCAGTGTGCTGATCTATTTGAAAATCTGGACCCAGGACTGGGGATTTCATCCCACCCAGATCTCTTTGAAATCCCCGGGCTCCAGGTCCCAAAGTGGACTTTATTAAATGAGAGAACTTAAATGCCAGTTTCCTCTGTAAACTACTCGTTTCCTGGAGCCCCTCAACCAGAGCGGTTGAGAACCCTGGGTCACCACACCCCTGGGGTACCAGACTACTACAATATACTGTATATATATATATATATATATATATATATATTTTTTTTTTTTTATATAAATAATACACTTCAGGCGGAGTACTCTGAATTAAGTGTAGACTATGGGCCAGATTCAGGTAGATGAGAGTATCTTTCCTCTGGAGTAACGCTTCTCATTTACGTTACTCTGAAGACCCTTTCAGCGCAAGTCCTGTAATTCACATAGCAGTTGCGCGTAAACTTGCGCCAGAGTAACGATAATGCGCTGGCGTAACCCGACGCAAGTGAAACTGGGTGTGATCATATGTAAATGATGGGCGGAGCCCAGCGCAGAGGCTTACGTTCAGCGCATCATCCACGGAGCATGCGCAGTGAGTGCGGCTCCACTCGCCCCCTTGTGCGCATGCTCACAACTTCCGTCGGCACCACTTCCTGGGAAACGTCAGCGCAATGCGTTCCGCTGGGCGCTTAAAAGCGCTGGCGGAAACGCCATTCCGGCGCAAAAGTAGTTCCATTTCCCCCCACCCCAGGGAAGATACTTTTGCCCTGTAATGGCTGCTCCCGCTGCCCCCAAAGAGAGGAGGAACCTAAATTATAATGCCCAGGAGGTCACAGTGATAATATCGGCTATGGAGGCATTTAATGATTTTCTCCATGGTAAAAAAAGCAGGAAGACCAGCCGGGAGAGAAAGCAGGCCATCCTGGACACCATAGCTGCCAGGGTCAATGTGCTGGGGTACTCCACCCGGAGTGCTTCAGACATTCAAAAAAAAATAAATGACCTGCGGCGCAAGGTGAGGGGCAAGGTGTCCACCATTAGGAGCCATGAGAGGGGCACAGGTGGTGGTCCCCCATGTCCTGTCACCCTGACCGCGGAGGAGGAGGTGGTCGCCCGCTGCCTGGACAGGGAGCAGTTGGAGGGGGTCCCAGGCTATGATTCCGTAGAGGAAGGCTCCAGGACAGGTAAGTGATTTTTACCCCCTTTTTGGTGTGTTGCATGTGGGGCGGGGGTGGGTACATGTGCCAAGTGTGTGGGACCACCAACATGTGTCTGCTTTGTGTCATCCACAGATGACGGTGCTGGGCCATCTCGTGCCGGCCAGTCCACCCCAACCCCCCAACGGGATGCTGAAGACGAGGCCCTGGGTGCTGGAGACACCGAGGTGGAGGAGGAGAGTGCCCACACCACTTCAGCAGAGGTGGTTGTGGAGGAGCCTGTCCCTGAACAGGAGTTCATTTTAATGTTGGAGGAGTCCTCCTCCTCTGCAGGGCCCTCTGTGATCCCCTCCCCCATCCTAGGTAGCCCCTCAAGGGCGACTCCATCCCCACGGGGACAACCTTCCTCTGCCCCCAGGAAGGCCACCCGGAAGACCAGGGGGGTGTGTGATTTGGTCGAAGACCAGGTGCTTTTGGACCACGCGAAACAGACCCATCAAATGGGGGAGATGGCTGGCCACCTAGACAGGGTCGCAGACAGCCTGGGCTCTATGTCACAGCTGCCCAGTCGCGTGCAGGGCGTTGTGACCAGCCTGGGGGAGGTGCAGGCTGATATCCGGCACTTGACAGCAGCTGTTCGAGACAACACTGCTGCCATTCGGGAAGAGGGGAGGCAGCGGCAACGTGACCAGCGGCATCAGATCACCCGCCAGCTGAGGATGCAGGCCCAAACAAATCTGTATTTGAGCCGTATCGCTGTGGCATTGGAGGGCAGGCAGCCAACAGCTCCCAGGAGTGGCCCACCCGGGGATCAGCCTCCTCCTGATGCCCCCCACCCCCACCACCACCCACTCCCTCCAGGCAGATGAGGAGCCCGAGAGTGCCCCCAAGGAGGAGCCCCCGTCATCCCAGATGAGGGTTTTTTGTTTTTTTGGTTGTTATATATTTTTGTTTATACTCAGGACATGAGTTTATTTATTTTATTTATTATTATTGTTTATACTCAGGACATGAGTTTTTGTTAATTTTTTTGGTTCTCAGGTTATGAGATTTTTTTTTTTTTTTTTGATACTGCACACGTTGCAGTGTGAATGGTGTGTGAATGTGAGAGGGTGGCACTCCTGAAAGTAAGGGGTGTCACCCTCGGCCGTGGTGGTGAAGTTAACCCCACGGCTGAATGAATGACGTGTGAAAGGTGTGTGAATGGACAGTGACATCATTGGGGCCTTGACGCTGGCGTTGCTGCTCCCAACTCCTACATGCTGGACTTGGGCTAATCCAATGCGATGTGCATGTGATGTGTGTGATCCAGTGGTGTACACGCGTGCACTGTCTGTGTTAGTAATGTTTTGGTTTAGTGTCCAAAGATGCCTACGGCGAGGACCCTCCTGACTGCTCTTCCATCAGCAGACTGGGTGTCCTCTGGCAGGTGGGGACTGTGTGGGTCGGGGGTCAGGTCATCACGTATGTCAATATGCAGGCCTTTTCTCATAGCAAAGTTGTGCAGAATACAACATGCAGCGATGATCTGACACACGAAGGTAGGGGAATACAATAGGGTCCCCCCAGACTTATCCAGGCAGCGGAAACGGGACTTCAGGAGCCCAAATGTTTGCTCCACCACTCCACGGGTTTTGATGTGTGCTTCATTGTATTTTCTCTCTCCTCTGGTTTGGGGGTTCCGGAAAGGAGTCATTAGATGGGGTCCCAGTGCATATGCAGAGTCACCTGTAAGGTAAAAGAAAGGAGAATGTTAGTCATGCATGTGCGACTTCTGTTGTGCATCACGGGAGGGGATAGTCATGCCTGACTCCCATGTCACTCACCAACCAGCCAGCTGTCCCCATACATGTTCTGTTCGAATTCTGCTGGGATGGGACTCTGACGGTATATGAAGCTGTCATGGCTGGACCCGGGGTGTTTGGCACGCACGTGCCATATGAGGCGTTGGGCATCGGCTATCACCTGTACGTTGATGGAATGCCAATGCTTCCGATTGCGGTATATGTGCTCTGTGGCACTGGGGGGCTGTAGGGCCACATGTGTGCAATCAATGGCCCCGATGGTGCGTGGGAATCTGGCAATGTTGTAGAAATCTGTCATTGCCTTCAGCCGCAGCTCCTCAGTGGTGGGTCTGATGAACTGGTTGGACATGCGTCTGAGGATTGCAGGGACAACCTGGTGCACACATCTGCTTATGGAGGACTGTGACATCCCAGCCACCACTCCACTTGTACGCTGGAATGATCCACTTGCAAGGAAATGAAGTGTTGCCAGGACCTTCACCAGTGGCTGCACTGCTTGTGAGCGGTGTGTCTTGCTGGTGATGTCACCCTGCAGGGTTGTGGTTAGTTCAAGTATTACATCTGGGCTGAATCTGAAGAGGCGATACACCTCCTCATCCCCCATGCCAAAGAGGTTCATACGTGTGCGGTATATCCTCTCACGTGCCCGCCTCCTCCGTAGCGAGGGACCCAGTACTAGTCTTAGGACCACGAGTGCCCCTGGCATGTTGGCACACAGAGGTGTTGTCCTTGCTAGTGTTGTTGTTCAGCTTGCTAGTTTCGTCGGTAACGCTGCTGTAGCTGCTCTCCTGCTGACCTGTGACCGTCTGGAGTAAAGATAAAGCAGCCTTTTGTAGAAATAACTTTGCGCCGGACGGACCAGATACGCGCGGCGCATGTAGCCAGCGTATGGTGCTAATCCGTTCGCGAATTGGGAAATCTCCCTCATTTGCATATTTGCAGGGGAAATCAATGGGCGCGACTGATGCGCCCAGCGAAAATAAGCGCTGACGATACTCTGGCGTCGGAACGTTCCGCCGGTCGCAAATGACCCGTTATTGGGCGCATCTAGTTTGGTGGGTACGGGCACATAGAAAAGACGGCGCATCATCACAGTTACGCGGCGCATATCCAAATACTCCAGCGCAAGTGTTCGTGAATCTGGCCCTATATATACAGTGCATTTGGCTTTGTACAGTATATAATACACTTCAGGTAGTGTACATAGTATATAATACAGTGTAACTGTATACAGTTTCTGATACACTTCAGGTGCTGTACACAGTATATAATACAGTGCATACAGTTTCTAATACACTTTTCAGGTGGTGTACACAGTATATAATACTGTGGAGGCGATGTACAAAGTATATAATACAGTGTGTACAGTTTCTAAGACACTTCAGGAGGTGTACACAGTATATAACACAGTGCAGCTGGTGAATAGATTCTAATACAATGTAGTCGTTGTACAGTATATAATACAGTGTGTACAGTTTCTAATACACTTTAGGTGGTGTACACAGTATATAATACATTGCAGCCGATGTACAGTTTTTAATACAGTGCAGTCGTTGTACAGTATTTAATGCAGTGTAGTGCGATGTTAAAAAAAATCCCCATTATGCCTGGAAGGCCACCAAAGAGAGGCAGATGCTGACAAGCCACTAAAAGAGTGAACTAGCCTATGGACCAGATTCTCTAAGAAATTCGCCGGCGTAGCGTAAGCCATTTACACTACGCCGCCGCATCGTACTAGAGCAAGTGCCGTATTCCCTAAGCATTTGCTCCGTCGTTTGCGTTGGCGTAGCGAAAATGACCCAGCGTAAGCCCGCGTAATTCAAATGAGGCGGCTTGTATTTAAATGAAGCGCGCTCCCGCGTCAAACGAACTGCGCATACGCCGGCCGGGGAAAAAGCCCAGTGCGCATGCTCCAGCTCACGTCGGAAAGCGTAGTTGAAACCAACGTCAAAACGACGTGAGCGTCATTTACGCAACTCCCTATTCGTGAACGAGTTAGTAAAACCACGTAAGCGACGGAAAAAGCCGACGCTGACCCGACGCCATACTTAACATGGCATCCGACGGCACCCGACGGCATCCGACGGAACTTCGTAAGGTTACTCCACATAGAAGCTGGGGTAACCTTACGCGAACGAAAACGCCGTATGCGACGACGGGGCGGCGTAAAAGCGATCGAGAATCGGCGTACTACCTCATTTGCATATGCAAATGCGAAAACAACGTAAAGGCCACCTAGTGGCCGGAGTTGTCATTACACCTACGATCCGCAAGTGTAATGGTTTTACACTTGTCGGATGTAGAAGCGTATCTATGCAAAAGTAATGCTAAGCATCACGCGCATAGATACGAGACAAAAAAAAAGGCGATACGATGGGGTATCTGAGATACTCCGTCGTAACGCCGCTGAGAATCTGGCCCTATGGGCCAGATTCTCTAAGAAATTTGCCGGCGTAGCGTAAGCCATTTACACTACGCCGCCGCATCGTACTAGAGCAAGTGCCGTATTCCCTAAGCATTTGCTCCGTCATTTGCGTTGGCGTAGCGAAAATGACCCAGCGTAAGCCCGCGTAATTCAAATGAGGCGGCTTGTATTTAAATGAAGCGCGCTCCCGCGTCAAACGAACTGCGCATGCGCCGGCCGGGGAAAAAGCCCAGTGCGCATGCTCCAGCTCATGTCGGAAAGCGCCGTTGAAACCGACGTCAAAACGACGTGGGCGTCATTTACGCAACTCCCTATTCGCGAACGAGTTAGTAAAACGACGTAAGCGACGGAAAAAGCCGACGCTGACCCGACGCCATACTTAACATGGCATTCGACGGCACCCGACGGCATCCGACGGAACTTCGTAAGGTTACTCCACATAGAAGCTGAGGTAACCTTACGCGAACGAAAACGACGTACGCGACGACGGGGCGGCGTAAAAGCGATCGAGAATCGACGTACTACCTCATTTGCATATGCAAATGCAAAAACAACGTAAAGGCCACCTAGTGGCCGGAGTTGTCATTACACCTACGATCCGCAAGTGTAATGGTTTTACACTTGTCGGATGTAGAAGCGTAACTATGCAAAAGTGATGCTAAGCATCACACGCCTCTGGGCGCTCGTTGTTCATTTCTGCTTTGAACTCAAAAGAGATGGGTCTTGATCTTTCTCCTAAAGGTCAAGTGATTCTCCTCCAACCGAATGCTGGTTGGTAAAGCGTTCCATAGTCTAGGGCCTTGGACCGCAAATCTTCGCTCTCCTTTGGACTTGTAGATTTTGATTGGTGGATCGCAGAATGCTATTGGGGTTATAGGCTTTTAGTTTTTCACATAGATATTGGGGGGCATTTCCCAGAATACACTTATGCGTCAGTCAGAGTGCTTTGAAAGTAATTCTGTCTTTTACTGGTAACCAATGAAGGGATCTCAGCAAGGGTGAGATTGATTCCCATGTTTTTTTCCCAGTCACAAGTCTGGCGGCCGTGTTTTGAACGACTTGTAGACGAGTGATTTGGTACTTTGGGAGTCCGAGGTAGAGGGCATTTGCATAGTCCAGTCTGGAGTTGACAATTGTTCCACCACGACTGCTATGTCTTCTTTAGGAATAAATGGAACAAGTCTGCATAGTAGGCGTAGCAGATGGTGCGATCCGCTGACTACTGACCCTATTTGTGCATCCATTGTCATGTACAGTAGGTGGCAAAGATGACTCAGAGACTTTTGACTTTGGTGCTAGGGGCGATGATTTTGCCCAGAATGGGCGGGGGTTTCCAAGTTGTTGCCAGTTGAATCTTACGATTGGCGTGAAACAGGAGAAGTTCTGTTTTCGAACCGTTCAGTTTAAGATAACTCTAATGCCGCGTGCACACGATCACTTTTCAAACTTCATTTTCCAAAACGACGTTGCGTACACACCATCGTTTTTATACAAAGCTCTAGCAAAGCGTGGTGATGTACACCACGTTCGACGGCACTCTTTTCCATTGAAGCTCCGTCTCATAACTTGCTTCTGAGCATGCGCGGGTTTAAAAACGTAGTTTTCAACATCGTTTTGCCCACACACCATCACTTTTTATGACACAAAAAACGACGTTTTGAAAAACGACACAAAGAATTCAAGCATGTTGGAATTTTTTTTTGGTTGTTTTTTTTAAGACAAAAAACGACGTTTTGCCCACACACGATCAATTTAAATGACGTTTTAAAAAACATCGTTTTTTTTCATCGCAAAAAGTGATCGTGTGTACGCGGCATTAGACATCCAGTTTTCAATCAAAGAGATGCATTTCTCTAGACCGAGATGACGATCCTTTTTGTTGCAGATGTGAAAATAGAGTTGTGTGTCATTTGCATATGAGTGGTAAAGTAACTATTGGCTGCGGATGATTTCAAAGAGAGGGCGGAGATAGATGTTGAACAGCACCGGCGACAGAGGGGATCCTTGAGGGACTCTGCATGACACCGTGCATTTTTCAGAAGTGAACGGTCCCAATTTCACTTCTTGTGATCGGTTTTCCAAAAAGGAGGAGAACCAAGCTAGATCACATTCCGCGACTCTGGCTACTTCAGCTAGCCGAGTCAGTAATAGTTTGTGATATACCGTGTCAAAGCTGCGCTTAGGTCCAACAGTACTAGAAGACAAGATTCTCCTTCATCTGCGGCCTCAAGAGCATCATCATATATTTTGAGCAGTGCTGTTTCTGTCCCATGCCCGGGACGGAAACCCGAATTAAAATGGATCGAGTAAATTATGGGTATCTAGATGCTGTTGCAGCTGTTGTACCACTTCTTTCTCCATTACCTTGGAGAGGACGTTCATGTTATGGGACGATGGTGTTCAGGGTCCTTGGGGTCGAAGGTGGGTTTCTTTAAGATGGGTTTGATTATGCCCTGTTTCAACTGGGAGGGCACTATGCCTTCCTTGAAGTACTGGTTTATAAGCTGCGTGATAGGTGGTGCCAGAATACCGGCACATTCCTTCAGCAGTTTGGTGGGGATGATATCATTAGGCGCTGTGCTATTTCGCAGAGTACCGATGATATTTTTAGTGGCATCGATGGAATTGAGCTTGAGAGTGAACTTTGTTGATTGCGGTAAATTTATGTGGGTATTGGGCGAATGATTGAGGGGGGGGGGCTGGTTGAGGGGGGTACTGTTTTGCTGAATGCTTTCACGGATTCTTTCAATTTTGTTAATGAAATATTCTGATAATTCATTGCAAAATTCTTGGGTATCGGAATTGGGGACAGACTGGATTCATGGTCTGGGTAACAAGCTTGAAGAGTTTGCGGGGGGGTTTAGGGCATTGGTGATGGCATTGGAAAAGTGATTTTTTTTTAGCTTTGAAGATTTCTTTGTGGTATTTTTTTGTTATTACCTTGTAGATGGTATGGTTTTCCTCTGAAGAGCTTCTTTTCCAGGCGGCGGCTTCTGCTCTTCTGTGCTCTTGCTTCAGCAACGACACCTGGTCGTTAAACAAGCCGGAGTTGTTTTTCCGAATGCAGGTTTTGCGTTTTGGCGCTACTAAGTCGGCTGACTGTAGTAGAGCCGTGTTGATGGCATCCAGGGTTTCTGTGGCTGTTTGATGTAGTTGAATTGTTTTTATTTTGTTCCCTAATGTTGTTTTGAAGAGCTCCGAATGAAGCTTCTTCAGAGATCTCGTCCAGTGCGTTGTCACTGGTTTTAATGTTTTTGTTAAAGGGGCATTTTTGATGATAATGAATTTGATTACATGGTGGTCTGTCCATGGTAACGGCTCACTTTTGAGAATTTTTACTTCCAGATCTTGTCTGAAAATAAGATCGAGCGTGTGACCAGAAGCATGTGTGGGCCCACATACTAGCTGCTGCAGACCTAGTCCTTCCAAGTGGTCAATGCAAGCGTCGGCCACTGGATCCTGTGAGGAGTTGGCCCATAGGTTGAAATCCCCAAGCAGCAAAATTTGTTTGCTGTTTAGGGTATAAGTGGAGATGAGAATATGAGTGGTCTCCTGGGGATTTGTTTGAAGTTGTAGAGAGAGGGTTTCCATGAATGAAAGTGGGTTTTGAAGGACTGGTTTAGTGATCACGAGGTGAGTCTTGTGGATCATCGCCAGGCCTCCTCCTCTTTGCCCCACTCTATTTTCTGTTATGATGCGATAATATTCTGGCACCAGTTCTCCTAGAATGGTGTTACAGTCGGCTGTAAGCCAGCTTTCTGAAATAAAGAGGCAGTATAAATCGCATTGTAGGATGAGATCATGGATTTCTAGTCTGTGTCTTACTGCCGATCTTGTGTTGACCAGAGCGCATGATATGCGTTTTGGTTGGGAAAAGGGGATGTGGTGTTTGACTGTCGATTTTCTGTTATGATGCGATAATTTTCTGGCACCAGTTCACCTAGAATGGTGTTACAGTCGGCTGTAAGCCAGCTTTCTGTAATAAAGAGGCAGTATAAATCGCATTGTAGGATGAGATCATGGATTTCTACTCTGTGTCTTACTGCCGATCTTGTGTTGACCAGAGCGCATGATATGCTCTTTGGTTGGGAAAAGGGGATGTGGTGTTTGACTGTCGATCGTCGATCGATTCTAAACAGTCGTTCGGTCCTTAAGGCTTTTTTGGCGGCGATCGGTAATATTGAGGCAAATGGCTTTAGTCCCCTAATGGTTGTTGCCGAGTATCTCAGATTAGTCATAGTCGCTGAGGTACTGGGGGGCAGATGTCTGACAGGGGGGGATTTTCAGTAATGATGGGAGGGACGATTCGCTGAATCCTACCTCCCTGTTTGACAGTGGTGGTCATGGACATGGTGCATCCTCTGCAGACGGGTCATACTTGTCCTTTTTTTCTGCTGCTGGCCATGTTATTGAGCCACAACATGCAGAAGAGTTGGTGGAGTAGATACCAAAGCCGTCCTCATTATCTGTCACCCAGACTCATAATATTTTGCCTTCCAACGCAGCTGCCAAATCAGCCTTTTCCACCAGCTCCTTGTCCACAGTTACTCGTTCCGTAGCCCGCCATCATGCACGTGACCAGAGTGACCAGAATTATTCTACCATAGTGTAAGTTACATGCTGTTGAATGAATGAATGAATGAATGAATGAAAACTTGTATAGCGCAGCACATGCGAAGTAAATCGCCTCTGGGCGCTTGTTGTTCCTGTCTCCTTTGAGATCAAAAGAGATGAGTCTTAATCTTTCTCCTCCAGCCGAATGCTCGCTGGTAAGGCGTTCCATAGTCTGGGACCTTGGACGGCGAATCTCCTGTCACCTTTGGACTTATATCTGGCTTTCGGTATCTGAAGCCGATTTTGATTGGTGGATCGTAGAATACGATTGGGATTGTGAACTTTTAATTTTTCGCATAGATAATGGGGAGCATTCCCATGGATACATCTATGCGTTAGACAGAGAGCTTTAAAGGTGATTCTGTCTTTAACTGGTAGCCAGTGAAGAGATCTCAGTGAAGGTGAGATTGATTCCCAGGGTTTTTTCCCAGTCACAAGTCTGGCGGCCGTATTTTAAAACGACTTGAGGACGAGCGATTTGGTACTTGGGGAGTCCGAGGTAAAGGGCATTTGCATAATCCAGTCTGGAGTTTACAATTGCTCCCACCACGACCGCTATGTCTTTCTTGGGAATAAATGGCGTGAGTCTGCGTAGTAGGCGCAGCAGATGGTGAGACCCGCTGACTACTGACCCTATTTGTGCGTTCATTGTCATGTCGGAGTCAAAGATGACCCCAAGACTTTTGACTTTGGCGCTAGGGGTGATGATTTTGCCCAGAATGGGCGGGGGGATCCAGGTTGTTGTCGCTTGATTCCTACGCTTGGCGTGAAACAGAAGAAGTTCTGTTTTCGCTCCATTGAGTTTGAGATAACTCTTTGTCATCCAGTCCTCTACTAGAGAGAGGCATGTCTCTAGGTTGAGGTGGTGATCCTTTTTATTGCAAGTACAGTTGCGTGTCGTCTGCATAAGAGTGATATAGCAGTTTTTGGCTGCTGATGATTTTGAAAAGAGGACGCACATAGATGTTGAATAACATTGGCGACAGGGGAGATCCTTGGAGGATGCACAGCAATTTGAAGGCTCCGATGTTGGTTCCCAGGTTGAGGAAGGGGGTAACATTATCCTAGAGAGGGGGTGCCACAGAAGACAAGAAACTGTCAGTCATGTTCCCCCAGCTACAGCATACTGCCAAATTTTCTCCAGTGATGAGAAGGGAGGAGATGATGAAGTCACTTACTGTACTTGGGTTCCTAAAAAAAGACAGGAAGAAAGTCAGGAGGAAGAGGCACAACTCCAATGAGGCAGAATGTCCTCCAGGGGTCAGCTTAAGCCAGGCAGCCTATTGCATCACACCACAGAGCTCTGCAGGTGCAGGGCACTGTTGACTCCCAAATGACTTGCAAAAGTTGCTTGGTGTGGGCTTTTTTCGACATGTATGCAGTAGATTGCACCATTGCTGTTTGCAATCTATGTCTGAAGCAGGTCAAGTGTAGAACAGCAGCCGATTGGACATCACATGCTTGACAAGACATATGATGACCTTCCACGCAGACTGTTGGAAACAGCATCTGAAAGACCCACATCATAGAAAAAGGCAGACTTCTCCTTGCTCCTCATCTGGGATCTCAAACCCTTCTATACCTCCAGTCCTCTCAAAAACCTGCACTAAGAGGAATGAAGGTATAGCAATAGGTACCACAAGTATTTGCAGACAATCTTCTAGCAGTACACCACTAGATTTCGCTACTCCAGTTGCTTAATTGTAACAAAAAATTCTCTCCCATCAGCATCTAAATGCTAACTTGGCCAAATTGCTAGCACAGCAACTGCTGCCTTTTCAGCTGGTAGACTCTGCTCATTTTTGTAAAATTTGTGGAATGTGCTGTACCACAGTGGCAGGTTCCAAAAGGCCATTCCAGCTCTCTACATTCACGTGAAAGGCAATGTTTTGGCCCCCATGAACAGGGCAGTCAGCAGAAAGGTTCATATTACCGCTGACTCATGGTCCAGCAGGCATGGGCATAGACGTTACCTATCCTTCACGGCGCACTGGGTAACTCTGCTGGGAAGGATGCAGGACAGGGTTCAGTGTTGGAGCTCGTTTCACCACTATGCCTCCAAAAAGCTGGTGGTGAATCTGCCACATCTGTATGCTCCCCTCTTCTTCTTCCTCTATGACCTCTTCTGCAGAATTGTCCTCTGAACAAGCAGTGCTCTGTAAGTGCTCAAGGGGCTACGCAAGCAGTCAGGCTAAAAGATGTCATGCGGTGCTTCAGTTGGTCTGCCTAGGGGACAGGAGCCACACTGGGGCAGAGATTCTGTCAGCTCTGCAGGGGCAGGCTCAGAGGGGGTTGACGCCATGGCAGCTTGAGCCAGGAATGGTTGCATGCAACAATGGCACCAACCTTCTCTCTGCCCTCCAACAGGAACACTTGAACCATGTTCCATTTTTGGCACACATCCTGAATTTGGTGGTGCAGCGTTTCTTAACCAGATACCCATGCTTACAAGATCTCCAGAGGTAGGCCAGAAAAGTCTGTGGTAATTTCCAGCGGTCATACAATGCCAGTGCTAGGCTGGCTGGCATTCAAAGGGAATTTAACCTGCCCACCAACTGCCTCATTTGTGACATACCCACCAGGTGGAACTCAACATTGGCATTGACCTTTAATGAGTACCTGTGTGAATATGTCACCAGGGCAATGCTTGGCTTCTTTTTGCCACGCCAGTGGCTACTGATCAAGGATGCATGCACAGTCCTGTCACCATTTGAGGAGGCCACATGGATGGTGAGCAACGACAAAGCATGCATCAGTGACACTGTCCCTTTAGTCTTCCTGCTGGAGAACACACTTTGTGGAATCATAGACAGGGCACTTGATGCAGAATAGCGGGAGGAAGAGGAGGACTTCCTTTCCTCTCAAGGCCCCCTTTATGCAGATAGCATTCCTGTGGGACTGCCAAACACACAGGATGAAGAGGAGGAGGAGGAGGATTGTGTCAGCATGGATGTAGAGAATAACATGCAGCAGTCTTCAAGTGATGGTTTTCAGTCCCCAGAAACCCAAGGAGTTGTACGTGGCTGGGAGGAGGTAGTTCCGGATAATGCTATCCTTAGTGACCCAGAGGACTCAGAATTGATTGCCTCTGCAAACTTACGCTGCATGGCCTCCCTGATTCTGCAAAACCTGTCATTTGGACCCTAGGATTTGTGGTATCAAGGAGAGAGATCATTACTGGCTGGCAACTCTTCTTTAACCATGTTACAAGGGGAAAGTTGCAGAACTCATCCTGCCTTTGCAGAGGCAGCCTTGAAGAAAAGTTTGTGTAACGCCTTTCCAGACCATGGAAGGTTAAAGCGGGGGTTCACCCTAAAAAAAATTCTAACATTACATCCAGGATACTAAAGACATTTACAGTATGCAGGTCTTTTTCTTTTTATGGCCGTACATACCGTTATATTTTGATTTTCTCCCCGGCTTCCTTGTTCTGATTCCCGCGGGACTGGAAGCCGGGGAGAAAATCACAATATAACGGTATGTACGGCGATAAAAAAAAAAGACCTGCATACTGTAAATGTTGTTAGTATCCTGAATGTAATGTTAGAATTTTTTTTTAGGGTGAAGAAGCCGTGAAGAAGGTGGCTCGCTGGCTGATGCCTTTAAGCACCAAGGTTCAAGCAACCATTGCCAGCGTCTGCATTATATTGTTGCATTGACGCAGCATGGTGGAAAGTCTTTCTGGGCTTAGGTTTGTACTCTAGTGGTTAGACTTACTTCATTCATTCACATAATTTTCCTTTATTCCACATCTGTTTTTTCTCAGTGGTTTTCTTTTATTCATTACTCCTCACTTTACCTCTCAGCCCTAGGCTGTTCTCTTTTACTCATTTATTTCTCACCTTTCTTATTTTATTTCTGGAGTCCTAGTTGGTCTATACATACACACACACTTCAATCACCACCATGGTCATATTTTCAGACACCATTTATTTGATTTTTAGATGTTCCGGTTTACGAATCACACATCATCACTGATTACCATATGGGGACTCTTCCTCCAATGCCACCCACCTTCCCATACGGTCCGATGCTGCGTCATATGTATATGGTTGCCTCAGTTCCCGTGGCAGACAATGTTCGCAGCTCACCCTGCACCTACCACTCCATACTATACGTATCATCCTTGTAAGTATTGGATGAACATTTATTCATCTTTTGTCCCCCCTCTTATATACTTTTTTCAGTCAGACTGAGGCTTACTACATTCACATTTATATATATATTTTTTTATTTAGATACTTCTGTTGCATCGGCTCCTGATGCGTGGACATATTCCACAAAATGCGTTGAGCCCCATTTGGATGCCACAGTATTATTATACATTTTTAACCATGTACCTAGCCATTAATCATGTCTAAGGGTGTTGTTAATATTTTTTTCAATCATTGCCAACCATTTGGATTCTTTATGTGAACTCTGATGTCAGTATTGGGTACTCACCGTTCGTGCTTCCATGCCACAATACCATGTATATATATGAATTTACCCCATTTACTTATGTATACATTTTTTACTTGCATTGTGTATGTTTTTATCTGTATTGTTATATGAAATAAATCTCTTTGGCCGCGTACACACCAGCAAATATATCTGTTCAAATCGGTCGGACAGACCGATTTGAACAGATCGGTCTGCTGGCCGTTTTGGTTTGATCGCTGTACACACGATCAAACCAAAATCCCCGCCAGCAGACAGCGCAGTGAGGTGGCGGTGACGTTGATGCCGCCACGTCACCGCACCAGGAAGTAAATTACTTCATGCGACGCATGTGCGAGAAGATATGTACACGCGATCAAACCAAAATCCCCGCCAGCAGACAGCGCAGTGAGGTGGCGGTGACGTTGATGCCGCCACGTCACCGCACCAGGAAGTAAATTACTTCATGCGACGCATGTGCAAAAAGATATGTCTGCTGGTTAGCGTACTAACCAGCAGACATGTCAGTTGGACGGATTCCCAGCCGACAGATTTTAAAGCATGCTTTAAAATCTGTCGGCTGGCCAAATCCGTCTGCTCGCCCGTACACACGATCGAATGTGTCTGCTGAGACGGTCTGGCAGACCGTTTCCAGCAGATAGATTTGATCGTGTGTACGCGGCCCTACAGGCACACAGTGCATTTTGCCTCCTTTTTGCATGCTTCATTCAAAGTCCCAAAGCCCTCTAGTTTTTTCTAGGGGTCTTCCAGATTCCCATAAGCCCCTGCCCGCAGACCCCTGAAACCAATGGCCAGGGTTGTGGGGATGAGACCCTTGTGCCCATCAAAATGGCCCCATTTTTAAAAAAAACATCTAACACAAAATCATACCTATCTATGTTACATAAATATATATTGACATCTCCCTGATTTTACTTATTAATTATTATTTATTATTATTTTTTTTATCAGTTAGTATAAGAGTGCATTTATACCTCCATAATACCATTAACAACTAATAGCAGCAATGACACACAAACATATGTATACATACCTCTCCAAAATATTCATTTAATTTTATTTTATTATTATTATTTTTTTCATATTCTATTATTATTTTCCTAATTTTTTATTTATATATTTTATTCCAAAACTAGGTCTCTAATATTCCCAACCACCAGATTTTTAAATATCAAATCCTAAACCCAGTCATCCCTCCACCTTTTTAAATATATATATATTTAGTATGTGCCACATATTTGCCATATATTTATATATATTATACATATATATTTTTTTGCATTTGGTTTTATTCTCCCAATATTCCCTTACTCCTCCTTCACCTTTCCAAGTGCCTGCAAAGTGTTTCTTTGTGTAAATCCAAAAAAACTAGCTCAGTTCCGTTTTTCTCCGCTAGATGGCACACTCTCCCTTCCTTACAAATAGGCATCCAGTTACTGTGAGGCCGTGTACACACGACCGAGGTTTTCGCTGAAAACCAGCAAGAACCTCGCTGGAATGTGCATTCCAGCGAGGACCTCGGCCGTGTGTACGGTCTCGGCGAGCTTCCCGTCGGGAAGCCCGTCGAGCAGAAATAGAGAGCACGCTCTCTATTTCCTCGACGTCCCGCCTGGAAGAATGGCTGGTTGCCATTCCCGACGTTGCAAAATAGTGAAAGACGCCAAACCAGAGACTTTTATACAGGATCTACATACTGGACTTCCAATCTTTTAAATGTAAGTGGATGCTGCTGTCTATAACCAATTAAAGCTACCTGTCGATTAACCCATTGGCGCCCTCTTCTTTTTCTTTCTACATATGTTGGAGTCTGGGCTTTCTGTCTCCCCCACCTTTGAAGGCTTGCCTTGGAACAACGACCAGGACCAACAGTTTTAAATAGACCAGCATTCCCCTCATGTCTTCTTCTCTCATCTCCAGGTCAATTTTATCCTTATATATGTAACGAATGAAGGAATTTTTAACCACTTTAGCCCCGGACCATATTGCTGTCCAAAGACCAGAGCACTTTTTGTGATTCGGCACTGCGTCGCTTTAACTGACAATTGCGCGGTCGTGCGACGTGGCTCCCAAACATAATTGGCGTCCTTTTTTTCCCACAAATAGAGCTTTTTTTTGGTGGTATTTGATCATCTCTGCGGTTTTTATTTTTTGCGCTATAAACAAAAATAGACTATTTTGAAAAAAATGCAATATTTTTTACATTTTGCTATAATAAAAATCCCCAAAAAGATATAAAAAATTTTTTTTTCCTCAGTTTAGGCCGATACGTATTCTTCTACATATTTTTCGTTAAAACAAATCGCAATTAGCGTTTATTAATTGGTTTGCGCAAAATTTATAGCGTTTACAAAAAAGGGGGTCGTTTTATGGCATTTTTATTATTATTTTTTTTTAATAGTAATGGCGGCGATCAGCGTTTTTTTTTTTCGGTACTGCGATATTATGGCGGACACATCGGACACTTTTGACACATTTTTGGGACCATTGGCATTTTTATAGCGATCAATGCTATAAAAATGCATTGTATTACTATAAAAAGGCCATTGACAGTGAAGGGGTTAACACTAGGGGGCAGGGAAGGGGTTAAGTGTGGTCCTGGTGTGTTCTAACTGTATGGGGGGGGTAGGCCTCACTAGGGGAAATCACTGATCTCCTGTCCATACATTGTATGGACAGAAGATCAGCGTTTCCCCCGCTGACAGAAACGAGAGGTATGTGTTTACACACATACCTCCCGTTCCCCGCTCTGTAACGAGCAATCGCGGGTGCCCGGCGGCGTTCGTACCCGCCGGGCACGCGCACGGGACTCGGGGGACGCGCGCGCCCTACAAGCTGCTAAAGGGAGGACGTAGAGCTACGTGCTCCCGCGTAGCAGTGCCACTGTCCCGCAGTAATATGACGGCTGGCGGTCGGCAATTACTTAAAAACAGCGGACTCTGGAGCTGCTATATACTACTGATTGTTTTGCGCCACTATTTGTATTTTTTTATCAAAATGGCCCCAAAACACCCTCCCCATGTTGAGGGCAAGTGGCCTGGTATGATTTTTTTATTTACATTGCTGGGATGCGACAATACATTACAGCAGCGAGCAATTTTTACTGACATTTTTAACTTTACAAATGTAATTTTTCTGCGGTACAGTAAAACACATGAAGTAGATGCGCCACTTTACAGGCATACTAAGGGGACCCTTGGCACAATATTTAAAGGAATATACTGCTCCTGAAAAAACAGACATTTTAAAACATGTTTTTTTGCTTTGATTCATGTCCCCTGTGGCAGTACCTGGGTCCCCATACACTTTTCATGGCAATTACTTGCATAAAAGCCTTTAAGATGAGCACTTTTGAGTTTTCACATTCGTGTCCCATAAACTTTAACAGTGTTCCCATGTTCTCACAATTTTTTTGTCTGTTAGCATGTTCTGGTGCGAACCAAACCAGGGGGTGTTTGGCTCTTCCCTAATATACACATAGGAACTGAAGTGATCAAGGCTTGATGCTGACCTTAGAAACTAATCAGAAATTCAGCTACCTGATAATCCATGAAAGGCAGCAAAAACTGTGTTTAAAAATACATAAACACAGAATATTATTCCTGCCAGTGTTTCTGTTGATGGCAAAACAATCCCACGAGTTTTACTCATGACAGCACAAAGCACAAAGCAAGTTACTCCTTGTTTTGCAATCGGATTTACAAGATAATTCTTTAGATAACATAGACCATAAGATAGGTGTACGAGCATGTTAGTTTTCCTTCCAAACATCCATGTCATGCACTGGCTGAAGAGCAGCACCTACAGTGCCTTAAAAAAGTATTCATTCCCCTTGAAATTTTCGCCATTTTGTCATGTTACAACGACAAACGTAAATGTATTTTATTGAGATTTTATGTGATAGACCATCACAAAGTGGCACATATTTTTGAAGTAGAAGGAAAATGAGAAATGGTTTTCAATTTTTTTTTTACAAATATGTGAAAAGTGTGGGGTGCATTTGTATTCAGTCCCCTTTACTCTGATACCCCTAACTAAAATCTAGTGGAACCAATTGCCTTTAGAAGTTATTTAATTTTCGTTTTACTTCACAATTATGTGCCACTTTGTGTTGGTCTATCACATGAAATCCCAATAAAATACATTTACGTTTTTGGTTGTAACATGAAAAAATGTGAAAAACGTCAATGGTTAGGAATACTTTTTCAAGGCACTGTATATGAACATGTGATATTAAAAATCTACAACCAAGAAAGAGGGTGTGGCACTACATCAAAAAACCTAAAGATACATAAAATTCTCTACTAAAATTTAAGTAAGAATCTAATACCTCTAATTGTATATAGAATATAATTAAAACATGATTGACAATCAGCTTCAAAAGAATAAACAATCAAGAAAAAATCCAATAAAAAAATATATATATCAAAACACTGTGATAAAACTTGAAAGAGTTCAAAAATATATTGTGAGGGATGCAGTTCTAAAGGGGATAAGAGTGTCAAATCACCCTAAAATATACGTGGGGTGTTCACACTCACCAGTACTTTTTGTAAAAAAACTCAAGGTTGAAGGATATCTCTACACCAGTGACACAGGTAATGATAATTCCTTATTCTTTGTTGAACTTCAGGCAATCATGCTCAAATAAAGACATAGGAGACACAACAAAGGGACAATCATAGCGTAGCATAGCTTAATAGCAGGAGCTAATGCAGGTTAAAAAACAATGCCCACTCACACATTTAAAAGTGCTATGTGCTAGCACCAACATCAACAACTTTAGGGTACCTCTGTAAACCACCCAGAGGGCCACCATGTGTGTTTCAAAGCAAGAGGAAATAGAAACCAGCAGGCATGGAAGTGACATCTGTGAGGGATGGGCAGAGAGCCTCGCATCTGGACAGCGTACAGAGGTACCCGAAAGTACATAGCACTTTTAAATGTGAGTGGGCATTGTTTTTTTAAAGAAAATACCTGTCGCCTGCTGACACATCCAAACCCATAGCTTGATCCCTTCCGACATCTCCAGGTTCCTGCTCCTGTAAACAAAGTAGCTCAGTCTCTCTTGTGACAACATTGATAGCAGCTGGCGTTTTCTTCCTTTCAACAGGTGTTGGACATCATGATTAATGTGCATCTGCATCATTGGATGATGTGATTGATAATGTAGTCTGTGTTTTAAATAACAGAATTGTCAAAAACTTTCTGTGTTTTTATTTGCATGTAGCACTACCCCCGGAGGAGCTGCTGGTTTGTTTTTGGGTCTACGCTCTGTGATCAACCCCTTAAACTGGCTCAAAACCCTCCCTGGACACAACTGGTAATATGGGAGTTGTGGACCCCAGTAACTTGTGGGGGTGCACAATATCCCGTGACACTACAACGGACTATGCAAATTAAAGGTTACCTTGAATGGAAGTGAACCTGCAGTATGAAAGATAGGCTGCACACAGACTTAAAGATAACCAAAGTAATACTTTACTTGAAATGGAAACAAAAGAGCATGAGCAAAACAGTAACAAACTATCTGCAGAGCCCTGCAGGATCAGTAACAATAATAACATATAGGTGTGAGCTGAACTACAATATCATACAGAGCTGTGTAAGCACACAGCAAGGGGGACCCCTTCAAATAAACATACACATTGAAAAGCCCCCTTGCCAAGCCTCACCCAGCTCTCTATCTCTCTACAATGCTATTCAATGTAATAGAACTAATTATTCGATCCACGAGCAATAAAATGAATATCAACAATATGCAACACTAAGTAGATAGTCTTTGAGTATTATAGCTATAAGCTAATCAATATGGTTTGGCGGGCCAGGCCAAATCTCAATATAATTTATACTAATAGTTTGTGCACTTATGCGTTGGCATGCGTTGGCGCGCAAAGAGAAATTTATAATCCCAAAGGGAAATAGTAAACTGGTGATATCAGCAATCTGCCCTCCCGTAAGACAGTCAGTACTCTCGGGCAAGTGCCCGTTTCACCCAACCAGTTCAGGCCTTGTCCTTCTCTGGCACTCCGTCCCGATCTTCAAGTAACAGTCCTGTTATCCGGCAGCCTCCGGTTCTCAGACAGGTTGCAGGGATACTGGAAGCCCGTCCGATCACTTCGACCGTGGTTCCGTCTCTTCTTCTCAAATGTGCTCCACCCGGGCGTATGTAGGCCTCAGCTGCGGCCTACTCCCCGTGGAGACACTTCTGGCAGTGTCCTGCTGGGTTGAAGAGGCGGTACTGAGAGAGCGCGCCAAACACGTCCTCTCCCTTAAATTACCTCCCCCAGCAGGCGGCGCGGAAGGCAGGCATCTTGGGGTTGTACAGCTGCTCTCTGGGTAATGTAGTTTATTACAGGCCAGGGCAAATGGAGTCTCTTCTCCTCCTGAACTCAATTCCCCAAAATTCTCTGCGGTACCAGAACAAAATGTAAACAACAGGTGGCTCTAACCCATCTCGGCCACAAGAGGGAGCTGAGTTTCTTCATGATCAGCAATGGTAGTCTTTTATATCACATCGAAAAGGGTGATACCCTGCTACACACACTTTACTTTTTTTTTTATAAATAGGGGCACTATGTCCCCCTTTCGCATTGACAAGAGAGTGGTTTCAATAAAGGGGGCTTCCAGGTTTGGGTCAGGGTTGTGGGGAATAGGCCCTTGTTCTCATCAACCTTGGGACAAGGTGCTTTGCTAGTGGCTTCCCCCCAAGGTACTTCTGCCATATTGAGGGCATGTGGCTTGGTACGGTTCAGGAGGGGGGCCCACATTCTTCTTCTGGTTTCCTTGCCAGCCAGGCTATAAAGGTCTGAGGGAGCTCATTTTTTTGGGGGGGAGGGGGGGGGGTTTCATCATATACACATGCTTTCTACATATGACAGCGGCAGCAGACAGTTTGACTTGTGACAACAGCTAATAATTACAGGGTGACCCCAGGAAATGTTAGCCTTCATGATGTCTGAGTCACATGAGTTGATAAAAGTGTTTACCAAAAATGTTCAAAATTGAATTGAATAATGCAGTAAATCAGCTACAAATACAATGACATTTGAGTATACCTACATAAACCAGCCATACTTAAACTGTAGAGTGCATTTTTTTCAAGTTTTCAAGCCAGCTGCAAAAACTGGCCACACTTTTATGTACAACCTTTTTCAAATGCGATTGTATGTTCCACTATTGGTAAGTAGGGACAACTGTGCTTGTTTTTGTGTGTGCATGGAGCTGTAGCTGCCTAATTTTCAGTGGGTACTGTCCTGGTCTAGATAGTACAAATGGACTTGTGAGGCATGATTCTGTTCATGTGACTGATGCTGTATAAAAGCCTGCTATCTAAGTTACCCTTTCATCTTTATGAATAAGCCTCACAGGCGGGGCAAAACTTGTCAGAAAAGCATAGCCAGGAGGAGCTTAGGTTGAACTCCTCTTTACCTCTCTATGTGGTAGCTCGGTTCCCAGTGTACAGTGTTTCCACCTTTTGTTTTTCTAAAAAATGATGGCTGTTGCTTTGTACATAGATATTCACAAGCTACAGTCTATTTCTGTTAAGTTAATTAACTCTACAATTTGTAATGAAATACTGTAGGTCAATATCTCATATCTATGTCATGTGTGTGCATAGAGCAGCAGCTGCCTTATTTTCGGTGGGTACTGTCTTGGTCCAGATAGTACAAAAGGAAAAGGACTTGTGAGGTAGGATTCTGTTCATGAGATTGGTCTTGTATAAAATCCTGCTATCTCAGTTATCCTCTCATCTTTATGTAGCGCTCACCCCCGAAAGAGCTGCTGGTTGTTGTTTGGGATCGGCGTACTAGGTTACCTTGGAGTATTTCTAAGGGTAGTAGCAGTGAGTAGTAGCAGTGAGCGAATGTCCAGTCACCAGATGAGTTTTCAAATGCTTTATTCCAGGGCCCAAAAACGGCCAACATTAACAGAGGATAGGACAGGTTGATGAAGCAATAGAGAACAGAGCGGTATCAGGCCTGGATAAGTAGTGGAGCAGTCTCGCTCTCAATAGTAGTAGATACAGTTTGTCGCCACTCTCGCCAAAGTGGGTGAAGTGCTCCCGGACAGACCCTTGTTATAAGCCTGGCAGCCGGAATGACACTTTTAAGTTGCTGGGAGGAACAGGCCTCTATGACCGACCTGGCTCGGGCCTCTGCCATAGGCCTAGTACTTCAATACTCATGAGAACACTTCGGATTGAGCGAATCTTCCCAGTAAATGCAATGAAAGGGGTCACCAGTTGACAGCTGACATATACCTGTCAATTCCGGCAACCAGATCCCCGATGGTTCGTTCGAGCCCTATTGGACAACCCGCCTCCTGGTTCTCCTCAAGCTGACTCCCCACCGAATGGCACACAGCCTGGGATCTTCTCAGTAAAGTTGGGGACCCAGTAAGTCACTGGGGCTATCAACATCTGAATGGGTCTCCATGAAGCAATGAGCTCCAGCCAGGTGGTCCACACGAGCAGGGTTCGTGGATGCACGCAACCTGAAGGTGGATGCCCCACCTGGGACCCCGCGCACAGAAAAAAAGCCTGAGACCATGCGGCAGCTGCCTCAGATATACCCCTCCCCAGCATGCCCAGCGAGGGAGAAACTCCTCTAATTGGCTGCTGGGGAAAAGCGGCTCCATCAGAACCCCTCTAGCGCCAACTGTGGCCCAGGGGTGGAATTGCACCCCTGGGTCACAGACTGACCTATAGGACAGTTCCGAAACAGCAGCAACCTGAAATTTTGACAAATTACGAATGGGAGCAAAATAACTCTCCCATTCGCCCACTAACTTTAGCGTAGTGCCCGTACTGAAAGTAAGGGGGCGCTACATTTATGATTAAGCCTCACAGGCGGGGCAAAACATGTCAGAAGAGCATAGCCAAGAGGAGTTCAGGCCAAACATCTCTTTACTGTACCTCTCTATTTGGAAGCTTGGTTCCAGTGTACAGCGTTTCTACCCTTTGTTTTTCTAAAAATGATGGCTGCTGCTTTGTACATAGATATTTACAAGCTACAGTATATTTCTGTTAAAGTAATGGACTCTAACATTTGTAATAAAATAGGTTAATATAGAATAAAATGAATGAACAATTTCTCCCATTCTTCTTTGCAGGACCTCTCAAGATCCATCAGGTTGGGTGGGGAGCGTCGGTGCACAGCCATTTTAAGATCTATCCAGAGGTGTTCAATCAGGTTCATGTCTGGGCTTTGGCTGGGCTACTCAAGGACATTCACAGAGTTGTATCATAGCCACTCCTTTGTTATCTTGGCGTGTGCTTAGGGTCATTGTCCTGTTGGAAGATGAACATTCGCTCCAGTCTGAGGCAGGTTTTCATCAAGGATGTCTCTGTACATTGCTGCTTTCATCTTTCCATTGATCCTGATTAGTCTCCCAGTTCCTGCCACTGAAAAACATGGCTTCACTGTAGGCAGTGGTGGCTGGTGCTCAAAATTTTTAGGTAAACACAAACAAACTGAAAAAAAAAAAAAAAAAACATCAATTGCAGCCCCACTGTGCCCATCAAATGCAGCTTGGCAAAAAAACAGGATGCGCTAACATGAATAAACAAACCATACAGGTTAATAACAATAAGTGGAAATCTAGATGGACAGGCTAAATCAATGTCCAAACATAGTGCACAAAAATAAATAAAAAAATGTCCAATTGGTCCTGGCGGACCAGTACGTGGTAAAAGTCTTGAGAAAACACCAGTGCAGAGATGTGGTGATGACAAATAAACGTAGTGACATTCAATGTACAGTGCTGATAGAAGATCCTCCACCTTGCAGGCAACATTAACTGCTTACCAGAACTCCGGTGGTCTCTTAATGAAAAGAAGACCCCAGAGAGCGTGTATATAACCAAAGGAGGGAGGTAGTAGGCCAGATGTTGATCCCCTTCAAATTGGAGTCTCGAAAGCAGTATCCAGGGAAAAACAAGAGAGGCCACAATAGTGTAATATCGTCATGAAAGAGATTTATTAAAAAGTCAAAAACACACTTACATAAAATCTTTAAAAACAGGCATGTCAGTAGTATGCTGGGACTCCGGCCGGAAGCGATCCATGCAAACAATTGACCCGTCCAGAATTTGGAATGGGAAGAGGTAACAGCGGGGGATGAACCGGTGAACCACAATATCCCGCCCGACCGGTTTCGCGAGAAATCGCTTAGTCATGGGGCACGGGTGACACACCGGGTCATCCCCCTTTATAGGTTTCAAAACAAGAACACAATGACGTCAGTCTGCGCGACGGTGGCGACGTGCGCGCCCGAGACCACGAGTGCGCACGTGTGTCGCGTTACAATGACACATAGATACCAATGTGAGAACGCAGTGACGTCAGACCAGGCGCCCACAGCGGCGAGCGCGTCCCAGGCCACAAGTGCGCATGCGCGCATTATAAATAATACAAAAATAAAGAAAAAATACACGGTATAAAAGGTTTGTGCCTAGAACTACATACCAACAGATAAGTGCCGGATACATACTGGCCAATGCGGACGCCGTCGGCAAACCGTCCCACATTGCAGCAACCAATCAGCAACGCGCAGGTGCGGGCGGCGAAACGTCACTTGACCAGGGCGGCGACCTATCGCATCAACGTAGCCAGCACGCGCAGAGCACGCACGGTGGAGAATCACATGACCGGACCAACCTCGTCACGTGTCCGTGTGCGTCAACGGCGCCGCTGGCGCGCGTCACCGAACACACAGATGTAAACACCAACACAATGGGTATCAACACCAAGTGACCGCACGCGTAGATGACGTCATTGGTTTACCCCGCAGATCACCTGACCTAACAGGCCAATCGGCTGACAGGTAAAGAAGCCAAACCTCGCTATGGGAAACGCCAGACAACAAAGCGATCTCACCACTCAAAGGCTGGTATTCAAATCCAACATAAACATAAGATATCACATAAAGACAAATGAGTAGGAAAAATTAAAAAAACTATATATAATAGAACTGGCAGATAAATCGGAACACAATCGATGGGGGTATCATTCTGTGTTACTATATCAGCAAATGCATAACAAATGCCACCTAATAACAACCCCATTCAATATGAAAAATGGAGACTAGTACATGGTTAACATACACCTATCCATCACTAATAGGAGTAAATTGTTAAAGAATAGTAAATGTACAGGAGGCCAAATAACTATTATGCTTTAAACCAGAGATACTAAATACCAAAAAAATTTAAAAGTAAAATGCAAACTAATACATGGTTAAAATACACCTATCCAAATTGAATGGGAATAAGGTGTTCAAAGGCATTATCTGAACAAATGGCCAGATATCAGTTGAGCTTTAAAGCTGGGATGCTGGATACCAAAAACACCAAAAGAAGGAGGAAAAACCAAATAATAGGGAACCCTGTGTTTAGGAGTTGTTGATGAACGCATTGATATCAGTATCTATATTTAGACCAAATGGAGTAAAAGTTTTGGCTCGATAAATCCAAGCCATTTCCTGTCGGGAAATTTCCCTGACAAGATTGCTCCCTCTCCAGTGGGGGCGGTATTTGTCAATCCCTATGAATAATGTGTTCGAAGGGTCTCTGTTGTGTTTAAGATCGTAATGCCTGGAGACAGAGTGTTTTTCAAACCCACTTCTAATCTTAGAGATGTGTTCATTCAGTCTAACTGATAGCGCTCTTTTAGTCCGCCCTATATACTGCAAGCCACATGGACATTGAATAAGGTAGACCACTCCTTTAGACGCACAGGTAATAAACTGGTCAATTTCAAATGACTGTTGGGTGGCTGTGGACTGGAACGAACAGATCTTCCTTTCTCTGCATGTATTCAGGGTGCAAACTTGGCACCTCTTACATCTATAGTATCCTATGAGATCATCAAAGAAAGTCCTGGATTTTGTGGGCGGATCATGTACACTCGGGGCGATACGGTTACCAACCGTGGATACGCCTTTGAAGATCACATTTGGTTTGGTTGGAAGAATAGGGGCCAGAACCTGGTCTGTTGCAAGAATATGCCAGTGTTTCTGAATCAATTTTTTCACACTGTAATGTTGGGCAGAAAAAGTGGTTATGAATGGTATAGTAAATTTATCATTCACTGCTCCCTTGTTCTTATCAGCCAATAATAGTGATCGGTCTAGGTTTCGAGCTTTCTCCAGTGACTGATGTAACGCAGATGGATCATAACCCTTCTCCTGAAACCTAGTTGACAGTACCGAAGCTTGGCTCTCAAACTTACAGGAATCTGAACAATTACGTCTTATGCGCATAAATTGCCCCAGGGCGGACTAAAAGAGCGCTATCAGTTAGACTGAATGAACACATCTCTAAGATTAGAAGTGGGTTTGAAAAACACTCTGTCTCCAGGCATTACGATCTTAAACACAACAGAGACCCTTCGAACACATTATTCATAGGGATTGACAAATACCGCCCCCACTGGAGAGGGAGCAATCTTGTCAGGGAAATTTCCCGACAGGAAATGGCTTGGATTTATCGAGCCAAAACTTTTACGCCATTTGGTCTAAATATAGATACTGATATCAATGCTTTCATCAACAACTCCTAAACACAGGGTTCCCTATTATTTGGTTTTTCCTCCTTCTTTTGGTGTTTTTGGTATCCAGCATCCCAGCTTTAAAGCTCAACTGATATCTGGCCATTTGTTCAGATAATGCCTTTGAACACCTTATTCCCATTCAATTTGGATAGGTGTATTTTAACCATGTATTAGTTTGCATTTTACTTTTAAATTTTTTTGGTATTTAGTATCTCTGGTTTAAAGCATAATAGTTATTTGGCCTCCTGTACATTTACTATTCTTTAACAATTTACTCCTATTAGTGATGGATAGGTGTATGTTAACCATGTACTAGTCTCCATTTTTCATATTGAATGGGGTTGTTATTAGGTGGCATTTGTTATGCATTTGCTGATATAGTAACACAGAATGATACCCCCATCGATTGTGTTCCGATTTATCTGCCAGTTCTATTATATATAGTTTTTTTAATTTTTCCTACTCATTTGTCTTTATGTGATATCTTATGTTGGATTTGAATACCAGCCTTTGAGTGGTGAGATCGCTTTGTTGTCTGGCGTTTCCCATAGCGAGGTTTGGCTTCTTTACCTGTCAGCCGATTGGCCTGTTAGGTCAGGTGATCTGCGGGGTAAACCAATGACGTCATCTACGCGTGCGGTCACTTGGTGTTGATACCCATTGTGTTGGTGTTTACATCTGTGTGTTCGGTGACGCGCGCCAGCGGCGCCGTTGACGCACACGGACACGTGACGAGGTTGGTCCGGTCATGTGATTCTCCACCGTGCGTGCTCTGCGCGTGCTGGCTACGTTGATGCGATAGGTCGCCGCCCTGGTCAAGTGACGTTTCGCCACCCGCACCTGCGCGTTGCTGATTGGTTGCTGCAATGTGGGACGGTTTGCCGACGGCGTCCGCATTGGCCAGTATGTATCCGGCACTTATCTGTTGGTATGTAGTTCTAGGCACATACCTTTTATACCGTGTATTTTTTCTTTATTTTTTTATTATTTATAATGCGCGCATGCGCACTTGTGGCCTGGGACGCGCTCGCCGCTGTGGGCGCCTGGTCTGACGTCACTGCGTTCTCACATTGGTATCTATGTGTCATTGTAACGCGACACACGTGCGCACTCATGGTCTCGGGCGCGCGCGTCGCCACCGTCGCGCAGACTGACGTCTTTGTGTTCTTGTTTTGAAACCTATAAAGGGGGATGACCCGGTGTGTCACCCGTGCCCCATGACTAAGCGATTTCTTGCGAAACCGGTCGGGCGGGATATTGTGGTTCACCGGTTCATCCCCCGCTGTTACCTCTTCCCATTCCAAATTCTGGACGGGTCAATTGTTTGCATGGATCGCTTCCGGCCGGAGTCCCAGCATACTACTGACATGCCTGTTTTTAAAGATTTTATGTAAGTGTGTTTTTGACTTTTTAATAAATCTCTTTCATGACGATATTACACTATTGTGGCCTCTCTTGTTTTTCCCTGGATACTGCTTTCGAGACTCCAATTTGAAGGGGATCAACATCTGGCCTACTACCTCCCTCCTTTGGTTATATACACGCTCTCTGGGGTCTTCTTTTCATTAAGAGACCACCGGAGTTCTGGTAAGCAGTTAATGTTGCCTGCAAGGTGGAGGATCTTCTATCAGCACTGTACATTGAATGTCACTACGTTTATTTGTCATCACCACATCTCTGCACTGGTGTTTTCTCAAGACTTTTACCACGTACTGGTCCGCCAGGACCAATTGGACATTTTTTTATTTATTTTTGTGCACTATGTTTGGACATTGATTTAGCCTGTCCATCTAGATTTCCACTTATTGTTATTAACCTGTATGGTTTGTTTATTCATGTTAGCGCATCCTGTTTTTTTGCCACTTTGTTTTTCTGTATTTGTCACTACAGTCAGGTGCAGCTTCCTTTTGAGTTTGAGTCACTTTTGATCTATAAGCACTTTGTTGTTTTAAGTAGTCTTTTTTCTTGTGTTTACGTTAGCGCAGTTGCTTCTCTTCTTTTTTCATCAAATGCAGCTACTGTGCCCATCAAACATAGCCACTTGCCATCAAACGCTGCCACTGTACCCATAAATTGCCACCACTGTGCGCATTAAATGCTGCCACTGTGCCATCAAGCACTGCCAATGTGTCCATCAAACGCAGCCACTGTACCCATAAATTGCCGCCACTGTGCCATCAACGCAGGCAGTGTAACCATCAATTGCTGCCAGGGTGCTCATCAATTGCCGCCAGTGTGCCCCACCAATTGCCGCCAGTGTGCCCCATCAATTGCCGCCAGTTTGCCCCATCAATTGCCGAGAGTTTGCCCCATCAATTGCTGCCAGTTTGCCCCATCAATTGCCACTAGTTTGCCCCATTGATTGCCGCCAGTGTGTCCCATCTATTGGCAACAGTTTGCCCCATAAAATGCTGCCAGCGTGCCCCCTCGCCCGGCACTTACATGTCTTGGGTCATCGCTGTCCTCCAATCTCCCTCTGAGCCCTCGATGTCTTCTCCTGCCCTCTTCAGCTATGATTGGACGCCTGATAGGCATCCAATCACAGAGCCTGATGCTTCAGCCAATCAGGTGACAGGTAACCAGACCCGGTGCACCTAATTTGCTGAGAGGCAGATCAATGTTGGGGAAGCGATTTATTTGCTTCCCTAACACAACACTGTGTAAACAGCGAACGCACATCGTTGCACCCGCTGTTTCACCAAAAACACCCCGCCGCTGTAATTCAGATGCCCGGCAGCGGGCGCCCAGTGTTTTCTATGGACGCACCACCACTGACTGTAGGGATGGTATTGGCCAGGTGATGAGCGGTACCTGGTTTCCTCCAGATATGAGGCTTGCCATTCAGGCCGAAGAGTTTAATCTTTGTTTCATTAGACCAGAGAAATTTGTTTCTCATGGCCCGAGTGTCCTTCAGATGCCTTTTGGCAAACTCCAGTTTAGTGAGTGCCTTCCATCTGGCTACTCTACCATACATGCCTGATTGGTGGATGCGGCAGAGATGGTTGTTCTTCTGGAAGGTCCTCCTCCCTCCACATAGAATCGCTGGAGCTCTGTCAGAGTGACAGTTTGGACGGGTGGCATGCTCTAGAAAGAGTCCTGGTTGTTCCAAACTTAAAACTTCTTCCATTTACAGATGATGGAGGCCACTGTGCTCATTGGGACCTTCAATGCTGCAGACATTTTCCTGTACCCTTCCCCAGATCTGTGCCTTGATGCAATCCTGTCTCGGAAGTCTAAAGACAATTCCTTGGACTTCATGGCTCAGACAGACACTGTTAAATGTGGGACTTTGTATAAACAGGTGTGTGCCTTTCCAAATCATGTCCAGTCAACTGAATTTACCTAAGGTGGACTCCAATCAAGTTGTAGAAACATCTCAAGGATGATCGGTGGAAACAGGATGCTTCTGAGCTCAATTTTGAATGTCAAGGCAAAGGCTGTGAATACTTATGTATATGTATTTTGATTTTTTTTTTTTATAAACTTGAAAAGATTTTAAACAAACTTCTTTCACATTGTCATCATGGGTATTGTTTATAGTATTTTGAGGAAAATAATGAATTTAATCTATTAAAAAAAAAAAGGCTGTAACATAACAAAATGTGGAAAAAGTGAAGCACTGTAAATACTTTCTGGATGCACTGTATCCCTGTATACTTAACCCACACACAGATTATATTACGGTACTTTCTAAACTGTTTCCTTTGACTACAATCTTGATTGCCCATACCCTTTTCAGCTATGGGCAAAGGAACTTTGCTATGACAGCATCTTACCATGACAGCAATAGTAAGATGGTTTAAACCTAAATAGTCCTTATGTACAGTAGATTATAGGGGCAATACTCTGCTAGATATGGGTTTCTATATATCTGCATGTCTTAGCTTGCATACAAGCTAATTTGACTTTAGACATTCCTCTGCTTGCTTATGCGCACTCATGTACATACAGTATACTGAACTACACAATAATTGTCCAACTGCAGCCAATTTTGCACATGTGAACATTCTCTTCTTTACCACTAGATGGTGCAATGACTATACAAATATATGCATACTGGTGTATGTGTATTTACCTGTTAAAACAAAATTCCATTCCTTCATCTCCCCAGCCACATCTCAAATAGATACAATTGATTGAATAGGTTGACATCGAAGAACCGGTGTATATAGGTCTCATTCATATAAGCAGTTTAAAGTTGGATTCAAATGTGTGAATTTCGTGTCTGCAGATGAATTATTATCTTACTGTATGTAGATTCCATAGACCATACTGTTTATTTTTAAGTGTCTTTAAAGAGGACCTTCAGTCATTTTATCATATTTCCATCTATTAAATCTTCTTTTTTTCTTCTGCCAGTAAATACCTTGTACAGCCCACTTAATGCACAGTTCTCTCTCTCTCTCTCTCTCTCTCTCTCTCTCTCTCTGTGTGTGAGTGTTCGCCAGGAAGTGAGGGGGAATGAGCCATACGAAGTCCAATGAGAGCTACAGAGCTGGAGGTGTGCTTCAGCTGCCCACAGTTAAAATAGTTGCAGCCAGACTCAGCGGAGGGAGATTTCTGCAGCATATTGATACAGAATCACAGTATATATAAAATAATATGCAAAGTGGTCGGCAAAGATGGGCTAGATTCACATAGCCCTTACTCTGGTCTATCTCCTGTTAGACCAGAGTAATTTCAAATTACCCGCGTCGTATCATTAGTTTGAATCCTCAAACCATGATACGACGGCTTCGGGCTTCGATCCGACAGGCTTACGTCTTCGTACGCCGTCGGATCTACGCTGCAATCTTTTTTCGCCCGCTGGGTGGAGTTCGCGTCGTTTTCAGCGTCGGGGTATGCAAATTAGTTTTTTCCGCGATCCACGAAGTTACGATCGCCCGTCACATTCTCTTACGGCATCTGTAGTCATCTTTTTGCTGCGTAAAGTTAGGGAAGCAAAAATGTGGTCTAATGTTAGACAGCCCATGTTAAGTATGGCCGTCGTTCCCGCGTCGAATTTCAAATTTGTTTTTTGTTTTTGCGTAAGTCGTCCGGGAATAGGAATGTACGTAAACGACGCTACTCAAAAAAAACTGACGTAACAACGTTATTTCGCGCAATGCACGGCGGGAAATTTCTGAACGGAGCATGCGCAGTTCGTTCGCCGCGGGGACATGCCTAATTTAAATGCTTCACGCCCCCTAATCGCGTATTTCAATTCCGCTGCAAGAAATACACTACGCCGCCGTAACTTAGGGGGCCGAAATCTACCAGAATTTGTCTTAGAGCCAGGTAAAATACGGCGGTGTAGTGTATCTCTGATACTCTGCGCCAGGGCAATTGTACCTGAATCTGGCCCGTTTTTATTACAAATTATATGAGCAGACTGCAGTTCCTCTTTAAGTCTTGTTTTTTCTAACAGCATTGCAATTACTGTCTGAGATTTGATACAGATAATTTGAAAGTTATGCTGTGCCTTCTCAAATTAACCTTAATACTAATTTATAGGTTAGTTTGATGTGATGTGAGACAATTGGGTTGATTTTACCCTCTTGAGGTACTTAACCACTTCACCCTCGGAAGGTTTTACCCCCTTAATGACCAATGCACTTTTTAACTGATAATTGCGTGGTCATGCAATTCTGTACACAAACAAAATGAGCTCCTTTTTTTTCCCCACAAATAGAGATTTATTTTGGTGGTATTTTATCACCTCTGGGATTTTTATCTATTGCGATATAAATGAAAAAATACTGAAAATGTAAAAAAATATATATATATTTTCTACTTTAAAAAAAAAATATATATATTAAACACATTTTTAGTCATACATTTAGGCCAAAATGTATTTAGCCAGATGTCTCAGGTAAAAACAAAATCAATAAGCGTATATTTATTGGTTTGTGCAAAAGTTATAGAGTCTACAAACTTTGGTACATTGTCACTAAATGATATATTGCTCACATATGGCATAAGTATATGTGGAATTACACCCCAAAATACATTCTGCTGTTTCTCCTGGGTATAGGGATACCACATGTGTGGGACTTTTTTGGAGCCTAGCCGCGTACGGGGCCCGAAAACCAATCACCACCTTCAGGCTTTTTAAGGGCGTAAATTGTTGATTTCACTCCTCACTACCTATCACAGTTTCGGAAGCCATGATATATCAGGATAGTACAAACCCCCCAAATGACCCAATTTTGGAAAGTAAACACCCCAAGCTATTTGCTGATAGGCAAGTTGAGTCCATGGAATATTTTATATTTTGCCACAAGTTTCTGGAAAAACGTTTTTTATTTTTTTTTACTCAAAGTTGTCACTAAATTATATATTGCTCAAACATGCCATGGGTATATGTGGAATTACATCCCAAAATACATTCTGCTGCTTCTGAGTATGGGGATATCACATGTGTGAGACTTTTTGGGAGTCTAGCTGCGTACAGCCTCCCAAAAACATTAAGCATGCAAAATACTCAACAATACTTAACATAGAAAATACTCCACTTTTCACTGTGGACACAGAGGCTGCTTACCCTCTTTTAGTGCCCTGTGAGCATCTGCCTTTCCTTGTTGGCCTTTTGGACATGATGGGGATTTTCTCTGAATATTTTCATAACTTTTTATTACAGAGTGTGTGATGGGATTATGGTGCTTGGGTGCAATACTTCTTTTTTTTTTTTTTACTTTTTTTTAAATAAAAGTTTTATTGAGGTTTTCATAAAGTAATCAAAAACATCAGTGACGTTGCTTATCAAATATATAGATGTTATAGCAAAACGAACAAGAAAAGAAAAAAGAAAAATCAACAGGCAAGACATAGTAACCTGACAAGAGTTATACTGTGCTTACGACAAAGAACATATTGTGTGGAGGCGGAGAAGTCCACGAACCCCAACACCCCAATTCGGGAACTAACTGTGTCGAGAGCTCATGGGCGACACCACCAGACACCAACCTTGAGAAACCTTTAAACAGTTGAGAGAAAAAAGGACAATTCTGCACATTTTACGCTAAAAACATAGGCAATGTTCATTAGGCAAGATTCTCGATTGAGTGTGAGACAGACTGAGGGTGAAAGAAATAACTATTAATAAATTCCAGTGAGTCAAAGTGCTGAGCTTCTATGATCACTGATCCATAGTGCCCAGTTTCTGTAGAAAGAAGGGGTTGTCATATTGGCCTTGGCAAAATAGAATTCCATTCGAAAGTGATTGTTTAACAGGATGATCAGATCCGATAGCGTGGGGGAAAGCAGCGACTTCCATTTCTTTGCAAGAGTGAGACGTGCAGCTATCAATATGTGAGAAGCTAGCAGTCTAACATGTCCTGGCCAGCTGGGGATGGACAGCCCTAGGAGAAGGTCCAATGGGAGCAATGGGGAGGGAATATTGCAAATAGAAGAAATAAAAGTAGAGACTTCTTTCCAATAGTCTTTAACATTGGGGCAGTGCCACCAGATATGTTGTAAAGTGCCTTTGGTATTGCACCCTCTCCAGCAAAGAGGTGAGGTGTTAGGGTAGATAGCTGCTAACCTTGCAGGGGTAAAATACCACCTGTGAAAAAGCTTTTGAATCGATTCCCAATGAGAAGTACAATGTGACATGCGTAGAGGTAAATTCACAGCTTGATGCCATAAGTCTGGCGCAGGTGGGTTATTTGTAAGCAAGGACCAGAAAGTAATCGAGGAAGAAGGTAGATCCGTATTGGGTGTAGTCAGCAAGTTGTATGCCAGGGAGATTCCCTTAACTGAGGGATTAGGAGTTTCGTAGAACTTCAAAAGAGAGACTGGTAAAGAGTCCTCATCTAGTACGGTGATCTTAGACAGCGTTGATCTAATCCTGAGATACAGGAAGAAAGTCTTGGAGGAGATGCCATATTGTTGTTGCAGATGAGAAAACGTATGTAAACCAGAGGCGTAGAATAGGAGCCCGAGATTGGTAATCCCATCAATAGTCCAGGCTGTAAGGGAAAGGTCAGGTGAGAGTAGTTCAATCGCTTTGATAGGCAGTCGGTATTAAAATGGATCTAGGAATGCCTGTGGCATGCCGTGTGGTAGCTGACCAAACCCAGAGAGCAGCTGTTGTTGAACTAAGATATTGATTTGGGTGCAATACTTGTGTGCTGCTGCTGCTGCTGCAAGAAAGCTAAAAGAAAGTAAATGTAAAAAAATTAAGAAAGACCAAAAAAAACATTGATGACACAGAATGAAGATCAACTGTGACTCAGCAGAAGGAACAGCAATTACGGAGAATTGTTTTTTGCTGCTGCTGGAAAAAAAATAGAATTAAAAAAAGCCCAAAAAAAAAGAAAAAAAAGGGGGACCACTGCTAACGCAAAAAGAGGAACATCCGCAACACAGAAGTGGGGACAGCAAATATGCCCTAAATATTCTTAGTGACGAAAGAGGAATACCTAAGAGGCAGAAGGGGGGACAACAATTATGCCCTAATTATACCCTAAATTATTCACAACACTACACTGACTGCACTAAACTGACTGAACACGCCATACACTAACTACCCTGCCTAATCCCCACTAACACGCTACACAAGGCTGCTGTTTAAGCAGCCTTATATAGTGTTGGCCATGGACTTAGCCCCTGAGTCATAATTGGCCAAAGGCATCCTGCCTTTGACAAATCATGGCTCTCACAGTACATTGTGCTGTAATTGGCCAAAGCATACAGAACAGGTTCATGCTTTGGCCAATCAGAAAATTATACTTTATCACTTGTCCCCACTCCCTACAGTCTCACAAAAAGGCCAATAAAGTTGGGCGAACCGTTTGGGCCAAGCAAAAATTCGGCCTGAACATCGCCTGTTTGCCCATTTGGCGAACATCCGAATTTGCGGGACACTCAGTGGCATAGGCGTGCGCAGCCTATTGCATTAGGGTGTGCACCTCAAACCAAAGCTCAAAAACACGTTCACCCCCCCCCCCCCCACCCCCACAAAAAGATGATTTTTGATTTTTTTTTGCTGACTACTGATCGCAATTCATTCAAATATGTGACCTCTCTGTGCCAAGGCCCAGGCACAGAGAAGCTGCATATTTGTGTGTGGCCGGTGCCAAGGGGTCAATGACTACCCAAATGCAGTGTTTTTGCCTGCACCAGAATGTATGATCAGCAGTACCATGCGATCCAGTTGCTGTGCGTTTTGTAAAGTAGCGCATGCACAGCTCTTGGTGTAGACTGACATGGTTTCATCCCATTCAAATGAAAGGGCTGAAAGGTGGTCCTAGCAACCAATCATTAGCATTGTTATTATGAAAAGTTTCCTGCCCTCTATTCAGCACTGCTGTGTTGCTCCCTGTAGGTGAGTAAGGTAGGAAGGGGAGGGAAAGGGTTGGTGACTGTGCAAAATGCTGGGGGGGGGGGTTACTCTGTAGTATGCAGGGGGGGAGAGGTGACTGTGCAGGGAGGGGAGAGGTGACTGTGCAGGGGGGAAGAGGTGACTGTGCAGGGGGGAAAGGTGACTGTGTAGCATGTGGGGGGTCCAAACTTGGGGGGTGGTGACTGTGTAACATGCAGGGGGGAGAGGTGACTGTGCAACATGCAGGGGGTCCAAAGGGGGTTTATGTAATGCGTAGGGGTCCAGAGGTGCAGGGTGCTGTGTAATGTAAAGGGGTCCAGAGGTGCTGGGTGCTGTGTAATGTAAAGGGGCCCAGAGGTGCAGGGTGCTGTGTAATGTAAAGGGGCCCAGAGGTGCAGGGTGCTGTGTAATGTAAAGGGGCCCAGAGGTGCAGGGTGCTGTGTAATGTAAAGGGGTCCAGAGGTGCAGGGTGCTGTGTAAAGTAAAGGGGTCCAGAGGTGAAGGGTGCTGTGTAATGTGTAGGGGTCCAGATCCAGAGGTGCAGGGTGCTGTGTAATGTAAAGGGGTCCAGAGGTCCAGGGTGCTGTGTAATGTAAAGGGGCTCAGAGTTGCAGGGTGCTGTGTAATGTAAAAGGTCCAGAGATGCAGGGTGCTGTGTAATGTAAAGGGGTCTAGAGGTGCAGGGTGCTGTGTAATGTAAAGGGGTCCAGAGGTGTAGGGTGCTGTGTAATGTAAAGGGGTCCAGTTGTGAAGAGGGGGTACAAAATATTGACAATGAGATATTGGGGAGTGCAGGGGGCACAGTGGGGTGTGTTTACATTTTAAAGTGGGGGTGGGGGTGCCAGATATAGAATCGCCCTGGGTGCCAAATGCTCTATGTACGTCCCTGTCTGGAGGTACCATGATGGCTGGCCATTGTGGGGGCGGGGGGCGGGGGGCGTGGGAAACAGTACAGGTGTAGGGAGCTCAGCCCCAACAGGATCGCAGGAGTTCCCTTGGTGATAGTGTCTCGTTCCTCCCTTCTCCTCCAACCTTGTCCTGTGATGTGCCCTACTGTGTACCCCCCAGATGTGCCATACTGTGTGCCACATGCCCAGTGATGTTTCCTTTGCTCTGCTATGTGCTCAATGCCCTGCTGTGTACCACCTGATGTGACCTACTGTGTGCCCTGTGATGTGCTGTGTACTCCATGATGTGCCCTACTGTGTACCACATGCCCTGTGCCCTGCTGTGTACCTCCTAATGTGCCCTGTGACCCTTGATGTTCCCTACTGTGTGCCCTGTGATGTGACCTACTGTGTGCCCCATGCCCTGTGATGTGTTCTGTGCCCTGCTGTGTACTCCCTGATGTGCCCTGTGCTCTACTATGTGCCCTGCTGTGTACCACCCGATGTGCCCTGCTGTGTGTCCTGCGATGTGCCCCATGCCCTTCGATGTTCTCAGTGCCCTGCTGTGTACCCCCTGATGTGCCCTTTGCCCCATGATGTGCTTTCCCGTGTGCCTTGTGTTGTACCCTACTGTGTGCCCCATACCCTGTGTTCCTGCTATGTGCCTTTCTGTGTGCCCCATGATTTAGGTAGGTAGGGCTTTGTGTAGGTGTGGGTGGGGGACACAGGGGGCCCCATGATCTTCTATTGCCCGGGGGCCCCATGAGTTGTGCTGGAAGAGGGGGTTGAATAAAAAATGATTTCTCTTCCCTCCTAAAGTGCCCCACTAGCACATACAACATGCTCTTATCCCCCAAAATCACTGCTAGTATTCTTTTTTGACAACTTGCCCCCTGTCTCTGTGTCTCCTTCTCCTGCAAGTGCCAAGCATTAATATTGTGTACCAACCTCAGATCAGCATGACCCGTCCTCCTGTTGATTGCAGTGTGTCCATTTTCCTCCCCCTCCTTCCCTCCTGACATCCGAGCCAGGTCGTTAGTTAGTGTGAGATGTGCAGGAGGGGGGAGGAAGTGAGAGGGGAGATGCCTCGCAGCTGTGGTAACAGAAACACCTCACAGCCAAGCAGCAAGCCAGTCACTGGAGCGGAGGTGAGAGAACCAGCATGACTCCCCAGCAGCACTAGCGCGGAGGAGGAAGTGAAATCCTCCTCTGCTTGCAATGTGGGCAGTGACGTCACTGGTTGCCAGACGCCAAGCGGCTATAGCAACCAGTAATCAGGAGTAGGTGGAGGAGGTGGGGGCTAGTTCACTCCCTCCCTGCTCTTTCCTCCCAGGGCCCTACTCGCAGTACACAGCTGTATTTGCGACTGAGTGACTGTTACATACACTGACATTGTGTATGTTAAAGAGCACAGCAGGGATGATTAGGGTGTGCCTGGGCACACCCGGCACACCCCGTGGGCACGCCTATGCTCAGTGGGATATTTGCCTGCTGAGCACCCCACAATGCACTTTGTGCTGCACAGAGCATTCTAACATTCTAAGCCTTGATTGGGCAAAGCTTTATGTGTGCATTGTGAATAGTTGGTTGGTAAGGAGCGGGCCAGGAAGCCGGCCGCTGAGGCCTTAAGAACAGATGAGTCATCAGCTGTTAATAGGCTTCTACTGATTTATAGGGCACAATGATATTTGCGCAAATGTTTATCAATACAATATTTTTGCAAAAAATACACTAAAATCATTATTGGCAGATAAAACACAGCATGTTACAAAATACCTTCTAAATTCCTACAGTACTAAATATAAAAGCTTAACCTGTATTAAGTTAAGCAAAAATGTAAATATCAACATTTCTCTTAAGGTTTTAATTTTTTAACTTTCAGAGTTTGTTAAAAACCCCACTAACCATTTATTTTCACATTACCTGTAGAATAAAAAGAAGGTGCTACTACAAATATTTTAAATTGCACCTTTTTATGAAATGGTGAAAACTGAACGCACACAAAAATGTAAATAGCCACATTTTAAAAATAATTTGAGGTTTTAATTTTTCACTTACAGCTTTCAGAGTTTGTAAAATACCCCCAAACTATACATTTTCTGAAAGCATAGGACCAGTAGAATAAAAGAAAGGTGCTTTTTATTTTTAAGGCCCTGCGATATTTGCGCAAATGTTTACCAAAATAAAAATTTAAGCATAATAATGCACTAAAATCCTTATTAGCAGATACAAACACAGAAAATGTTTAAAAACTCCTGCAAAGTTACTTCTATATATAAAAGCTAAACCTGCATTGAGTTAACAAATATTTGTAAATGTTAAATTGTGCCTTTTTGAAATATTATGAAAATATGACGTATGTAAAAACTCCTCTAAAAATCTGGAGGTTTTAATTTTTTCACTTACAGTTTTTAAAAGACCCCACAAACCATATATTTTCTGAAAGTACATGGCCAATAGAATAAAAAGAAGGCACTACTGACTTTTAGGGCACCACAATTTTTGCGCAAATGTTTATCAAAACAATATTTTTGCTAAAAATACACAAACATCATTATAAGTGGATTCATACATGGCAAAATTTAAAAAAATCATGCTAAATTCCAACTTAATATAACATTTTAAACTGTATTGGGTTAATAAATAACAAGTATTTGTACATTTGAAATTGTACCTTTTTGTGAAATGGTGAAAACTGAAGGTACACGAAAATGTAAAAAAAAACAATGTACTCTAAAATTCCGGAGGTTACCATTTTTTACTTACAGCTTTCAGAATTTAAAAAGACCCTCCCCCCCACATGGCACTTTGCCTGTAGAATAAAAAAAATTACATCAATGGGACTGCCTGCACAGGGATGCACGGAACACCTGTGCATCGCTGTCAGGGTTGCCAACCGCCAGTAAATTTACTCACAGTTTGTAAAAATCTGTGATTTTTTTAACAACTGCCAGTAAATATCAGGGGCTGATAATTTTATGCTGTGTTGACTTTTTAAGTGTAAATTAAGAAAATGACTTTGTTATAGGTATTGTCAATGTTCTCATATCATGTTTATACTGTTCAAATATTTACTATGTTAGTTTTCAATAGGAATTCTGTAATTTCTCAGGTTGTCAGTAAAAAAATCTGCTCCGCAAGAGAAATTTCCCATGTTTTGTCAATAAACAATTCTGTGGGAGGTTGGCAATCCTGATCCCTGTACAGGTAAAACACGGTCCTGCAAGGGTGTATGCCCTTTGTGAACAGGGCCTTAGGCCCCTTTTAACACAAGCAGACCGATTGGCTCCTCCTGTCTGTTTTTCAGGCGGGCCTGATCAGACCACCCATTGTTTTTGATAGAAAGTCTGATATATATATATATATATATATATATATATATATATATATATATATATATATATATATATGGAGATGTGTGTTCATTTACACCCGCCTGCATCTGATTTGATCTGGTCCACTAGAAAAAAAAAAAAATGGGGATCCCATTTTCCACATCCATCTAGCTGCTAGCAGATGGGATCAGATGAGAATCGGATAGAAACAGACAGGTGCTCTCATTGTCTCTCCCAAGACTTCCTGCTCTCTAGCTCTCTTGTTACCTCCTCCCATGATCGCCCCCAGGACTTTTCTTGAGCCTCTCCCAGCCTATGGAACTTCATACCCCAATCTGTCCGACTATCTCCTACTCTGTCCACTTAGACCAGGAGTCTCCAAACTACGGCCCTCCAGGTGTTCAGGAACTACAATTCCCATCATGCCTAGTCATGTCTACGAATGTCAGAGTTTTACAATGCCTCATGGGAAGTGTAGTTCCACAGCAGCTGGAGGGCCGTAGTTTGGAGATCCCTGACTTAGACAATCCCTGAAAACCCTTCTCTTCAGAGAAGCCTATTCAGCCCCCCACCTAACAACTGTACATTTATTTTCTCCACCAGATCATCCCCACAGATTTTACCTTTTGTATCACTTGACCCTCCCTCCTAGATTGTAAGCTCAAATAAGCCGGGCTCTCTGATTACTCCTGTATTAAATTGTATTGTAACGGTACTGTCTGACCTCATGTTGTAAAGCGCTGCGCAAACTGTTGTTGCTATATAAATCCTATATAATAATATTACTAATCCTTTTTCAGGACCCTCACAAATATACCAACCTTGGATAGCGCCCATGTACTTCCAAGTATGGGTGCTTTTAAATTTAATGGGATGATCAGAGTGTAAGTGACTCTGATCTCAATTCTGATTATTGTAAAGCTCTCTGTTTCAGCTTGGCTGTGCTGTGGGCTCATTTTTTCATACCTGGGGTGTAGTTCCACCCCGAGTCGACAGGTGGCAGCAGTGGAAGCTGAGGTTCGGGTATTCTTTCCAAGCAACCAATTAGGAGGCTTGGGCCTCGCTGGGCATGCTGGGAGAGGGTACTTATGAGACAGACGCCATTTGAGAGAGCTTCTTCTCTTCCTGGAGTGTGGCACCCACCTTTAGGGTGGCCACATCACCATGCCCGAGCGTTATGGCCTACCTGGCCGGGGCGTGGGTGCTACGCTGTGTACTCAGTTCTGGAGCCAAGCTGGTGTGGAACATCCAAGCAGCATGGGAACGCAGTGATCGACTGGGTTCTCACTTCTAAGGATCCCAAGCAAGTTTAGCTGTTTGGTGGGGAGTCCAGTTGAGGGTTGCCATTGAAAGGCTGGCGGCCCAACAATATTGAGACGAACCATCGGGGATCAAGGTACTGGACACTGAGGGATTGATTCCTCTCTCAGTCAGTACCTGGGCGACATTGAAGGAAGATTCAGGCAACCTTTCACTCGGGAGGAGTTCATTTCTAAACTCAGGGAAGGCCTGTGGCAGAGGCACTTTCCTGACGGTCACCTAGAAGAGTCTGTGTCAGAGACATTTTTCTCAAGTTCTGAGCGATATTCTGGCTGCCAGGTCGGTGAGAGAGGCCTGTCCAGGTACGCTATACCCACTCAGGCTGGAGTGGCGAAAGTAACTGATTGTTCTCGGAAGTAACTGATTGTTCTCGGAGACAGGACTGCTTCCATATCCAAGGCCTGAATCTGCTGTTCTCCTTCAACTCTTTGTCTATCCTTCCCATCACCTGTTAACTGTTTTTACCCGGCTGGGTAATAAAGAGCACATATAAAGAGACTTCCTATTGCGGACATTCCTTTACTGCGTTTTCATTCATCGTTCACCCTAGACACTTCGCCAGAGCCATGAGGTAACATGCCATCCCATCATATCTCAGCAGCTCCTTTGGGAGTACCGCTACACTTATGTATGCCATCAAGGTTTTCCATAAATGCATACTCAGATAGCAAGCAATTGTGCTGCAGGTTTTAAAATGACTTGCTAAGCTATTGCTAGACTTGCCAGGCTTAACAGTTTTGTTGCACAATTACAGCAGGTCCGCATTGCATGACTCCAGATCAACTTTCTTTGCAAACATTCTGAAAGTCTGCTGCAAATTTCTTATAATGGAAACGCTGATCCAACTACAAAAAAATCTTCCTCTTCCGGGTTTAGAGAGCCAGCCCCCAATGAAGTTTGCTAGGCCCTCCCTCTGGTAGCCCTAGGGCTGGTTTCACACAGGCTGTCCATTTAGGACCACCTATCTGTTTTTCAGGCGGACCTGATCAGATGCTCTATAGCTCTCTATGGATGTCCACTGACATCCGCCAGCATCCGATCTGATCCTGTCTGCCAAAAACAGATGGATCGGGATCATTCCCCATCCATCTTGTGGATTGGATCGAATGACAGTTAAATGGAAACAGACATGCGGTCTGTTTCCATCTGACAGCCCTAGAGAGAACAGCAGGGGTCATCCGCCTGCTCAGTGGGGATCAGTGTGGATATCCCCTGCTAACCAGGTGGATGCGCATTACTGAGCCCGTGTGAAATCAGCCTTAGTCTTTGGTCCTGCATCCTCCTAGGAGATGTAACATGGCACCCCAGGAGGCTGCAGGACTAAGAACGTGTGGCCATCAAGCCCTTCCTCTACTGAACTGGGTGAATCGGGGAGTTTCTCTTCAGGAAAACCCCTCACCTAGTATTCGGTGGTTGGCTATGGCTGACCACGAGGAGCGGAATCCGCCAGGCAGTGCTGGGACAAGGCCATTTGGTGTCCAGTTCACGCACACATTTTTATTATATGTGTAGCGCCCCTGTACTTTTAAGTTCGGACGCCATTCAAATTTAGAGGGGGATGAGAGACTTATTCAGCACTCATCCATTTAATTGTGCTAGTTAGTGCTGTGCTGCCCTGTTGTTCCATCCTGCGTTCCAATGATGTTTTCCCATCTTGAAACGACAGGTGGCAGCAGTGGAGATCAGCGAGAACACTGTCCTGCCAGCAGCCAATTGGAGGAGGTTTTCCCTTGCGGGGCATGCTGGGGGAGGGTATTTCTGAAAGACGCCAGCGGGGTGTCAGGGGTTCGTGCGAGGTTGGTTCCGGGTGCCGCACCCACCTTTATGGTGTGCGCACATCACAGGCCCCGGCGAGATGGCCTACCAGGCCGGGGCGCGCGTGCTACGCAGAGTTTCTGACTCTGGGCCCACATGGCCTGGGGTGACTAGAGCTACAAAAGGGCCCCAGTGATTTACTGGGACCCGTCTCCTGTGAGAAGATACCAAGCGAGTTATGCTGTTCGGTGGGGAGTCCCCGAGGAAAGCCCGGAGGCAGGCGATCCAATAGGGCCTTGGTGAACCATCAAGAATCCAGGTAACTGAACACTGGGGGGTAGATTCATGTAGATCAGCGGATCTTTTGATCCGCGTGATCTATCTTTTTTACGATCCGCCTGCGCCAGTTTTTGAGGCAAGTGCTGTATTCAGAAAGCACTTGCCTCGTAATTAGCCCTGGCGGATCGTAAATCCCCCGGCGGAATGCAAATTCCGCGGCTAGGGGGAGTTTACTATTTAAATCACGCGCGTCCCCGCGCCGATCGTACTGCGCATGCGCCGCCGGCAAAATTTCCCGACGTGCATTGCTTTAAATGACGTCGCAAGGACGTCATTGTTTTCGATGTTAACGCAATTAACGTATGGCCGTATTCCCGGACGACTTACGTAAACGACGTAAAAAAATTCAAAACTCGACGCGGGAACGACGGCCATACTTAACATAGGATCCGCCGCACTTACCCCGCATATAGCAGGGGTAATGATCCGCCGGAACAAGACGAACGCAAACGACGTAAAAAAAAAAGCGACGGCCGGGCGTTCGGTTCTGAATCGGCGGTTCTCCTCATTTGCATATTCGTCGCGTAGAAAAAAAGAAGCGCCACCTAGCGGACGGCGGGAGAATGCAGCCTAAGATCCGACAGTGTAACTCACTTACACCAGTCGGCTCTAAGGGAGATCTATGCGGAACCTGATTCGAGGAATCAGCCGCATAGATCCGAGCGTCGGATCTCACAGATCCGACGGTGTATCAGTAGATACACCGTCGGATCTGTACATTAATCTACCCCTGGGAGTTTGTTATTTGGCAACCTGTCAGTCAGTGACCTGAAAAGTTGTGGACTATCTCATAAATACAGCAATGTATTCTGAATGTGAATGAAGACTGTAGCTGAAATAATTTCAGAGGTAATATAATCCATTAGGTAGAGATTAAAAAAACTAAATGTTCTATGTTCTAATTAGAATCCTCCTCCTCTCAGCCAGCCAGACACCCCACCAGCACAAAACCACCGCCCCCCCACTGACTATTCAGGGGCAAGCCAAACACAGTCTGTCGGATCCGTCAACCATTTTATGATATGAGCTTCATTGTATGTCTTTATCTTGTATTTTACCCTATGTTCAAACCTATGTGTTTTTAGTGCCTTTTGCGGTTTGCAGAAACGCACTACAGTCTAATTAACATGGTTTCCTGTGGTACACGTTTACATCTATACGCTTTGCAACTGGTGCATTTTTGGAAAGGGTCATTGACTTTTTTTTTACGTTTTGAGTGTAATAGACTGCAATTAAATAGCACCAGAAACGCAAGTGTATTTGATGTGTTTTGCGTTTTTTTTTTGTCTGGTTGCTAAGGAAGTGGCCGGGAAGCCGACCACCGCATCCTTAACAACCGATGAGTCATCAGCTGAATGTAAAATAAAAAACATTGCAGTAAAAAAAAAAAAAACGGCATGGGGTCCATCCAAAATCCATACTTGGTTGGGTTGGGTGCCTTGGGAGTCCCCCTTGGGGACAAGGGCCTCTTCCAGACAATCCTGGCCAGTGGTTGTCGGGGGCTGCCGGGGGGTTGTCGGGGGCTGCGGGCAGGGGCCTTATCGGAATCTGGATCCCCAGATCCTGTCCCCCCCATGTGAATGAGTATCAGGTACATCATACCCCTACCCATTCCCCCAAAGAGGCAGTGAAATGTAAAAAAAACAAGAGCCGGGTTTTTGACAGGTTCTTTATTAAAAAAATAGCTCCAAATCATCTTCCCCCCGGGCCGTCTTCTGGCGGCAGTACAAAACAAGGGTTTAAAAACGCAAAATGCACTGCAAAACATGCCTGAAAAATGCATCAAGCGCATTGGCATAGATGTGAACCTAGACTTTATCAAATCCATGAGAAATATTTTAAAATTTGAATCAGTCTCAAGAAGAAAAAACACACTAAAGCACACTAACTGGAATCCAAATCTCTTTGTATGGCGTGACTTTTCCTGAAGGATCCCGGACACATACAACATACTTTGTAACATCCTGTGTAATGTGTCACTTGGCATTATGTTACGTTATATTGGTTTAATTTTATTAGTTTCCTTCAGTTTACAAGGGTAGAAGAGATTGGGGTTGGGCCAAAAAAAAATGCATTTCGGTTCGCACCAGAACAGTTCGAGCAAAAATGTATAATAAAGTCTATGGGACACGAACATAAACAAATCTAAAGTCCTAATTTTAAAGGCTTATATGTAAGTTATTGCCAAAAAATGGTATGGGGACCCAGCGGACATGTATCAATTTAGAATATGCCACAGCAATTATTACATTTCTAAAGGAAAAAAAATGAATTTAAACTTGCTTTAGGTTGTAATGTATTACTGCCTCCCAGCAATACAGATTAAATATTTTTTTTAATGGCATTTGCCCCCCAGTCCATATCAGGCCTTTTGGGTCTGGTATGGATGTTAAGGGGGAACCCAGTGCCAAAATGAAAAAAAAAAAACAAGTGTGGGGTCCCCCCAAAATTCATACAAGATCCTTATCCGAGCATGCAGCCTGGCAGGTCAGGAACAGGGGGGGCGAGCGAGCACCACCCTCCTGAACCATACCAGACTGCATACCCTCAACATGGGGGTCAGTGCTTTGGGGCAGAGTGGGCTCTGCGCCCCCGACCCCAAAGCATCTTGTCCCCATGTTGATAGGGACAAGGGCCTTTTCCCGACAACCCTGGGCTGTGGTTGTCGGGGTCTGCGGGCAGGGGGTTTATTGGAATCTGGAAGCCCCCTTTAATAAGGGGGTCCCCAGATCCTGCCCCCTCCATGGGAATGGGTACCCCTACTTATTCACTAAAAAAGTGTCAAAAAAGTAAAAACTTAAAAAAACAAAAAATCCTTTATTAAAAAATAAAAAGGTGCGTCGCAATGTAAATCCACCATCAATCACGCCACCCGATGGACCTGAAAAATAGCAAAAATGTAAAACGCTCCGTCTCCATAGGAGGCCTTCTGCCGACTGCTCTCTCTTTGCTTTGACAGCTCTTATATAGGCAAGGGCGGGGCCACGCGGTGATGTAACCGTGTGACCCTGCCCCTTCTGACATCATGTGACTTCATCTTTTCCCAGCAGAGGGACGAGGGATAAGGTGTAGGGAGAAGACAGTAATTATCGCTAGCAGCTATAGAAGCCGCTACTGATAATCGCAAGAGAATTTGCCTGGCTGGTTGTACCCAAGTTGATTGTTTGATCAACTTGGTACATTCAGCCTGCCCATTAATAATTAGAATCTTGATTCAATTCGAACCGTGCATGGCGGCCTTACCTGCTCTGTGCAATAATATTTCACAGAGCAGCCATGATCCTCTTCTACTGGGGTTGCCCGCTGGTGCTCTTGGCTCCACTTCTTTGGTGAGTGCCCCCATAGAAAGTCACTCTTTATGGGGGCACTCGTGTGTCTTCATCAAGGGGGTTATTCTGTGCTAAGGGTCTGTGCTTGGTTAGGGGTGGGTCTGCGCTGGAAGGGGATTCTGTACTGAGGAGTTTGTGTTGGAGTCCCTGTACTAAGGGGAATAGCAGGAGGGGGATTTAGGTATGTTAGGGGAGATCTGTATTTTCGGGAATATTTGCTGGAGGGGTAAATTGTAATGATGCAGCGTTTTTGAAAAATTATGAACAAAGCGCGGTGACGTACAACACGTACGACGGCACTCTAAAGGGGAAGTTCTATTCGCCTTTGGGCTGCTATTAGCTGATTCCTTGTTAGTAAAAGACGATTCTCGCTTTTTTGTCTGTTACAGCGTGATGAATGTGCTTATTCCATTATGAATGGTAGTTTTACCAGAACGAGCGCTCCCGTCTCATAACTTGCTTCTGAGCATGCCCGTGTTTAAAACGTTGTTTTAGGCCACACACGATTATTTTTTACAACCAGAAAAACGACGTTAAAAAATGCAGCATGTTCGATTTTTTTTTTTTGTCGTTTTTCAGAACATGAAAAACGATGTGAAGCCCACACACGATCATTTTAAATGATGTTTTTAAAAACAACGTTTTTTTTTTCAGGCCAAAAAACGATCGTGTGTATGAGAAGAGGAGATGATTTTGAGTGCCCTGTAAAGTGGCCTGTGCATTACACGCTCCTGATTTTTTTTTTTTTGTATCAAAACTGAAACAGTTAGGGCCAGATTCTCAGATATTTGCCTTGGCGTAGCGTAAGACTTTTACACTACGCCGCCGCAACGTAACAGAGCAAGTGCCGTATTCTCCATGCACTTGCTCCGTAGTTTGCGTTGGCGTAGCGAAAATGGCCCAGCGTAAGGCCGCGTAATTCAAAGGGGGCGGCTTGTATTTAAATTAAGAGCGCCCCCGCGTCGATCGAACTGCGCATGCGCCGGCCGGGGAAAAAGCCCAGTGCGCATGCTCCAGCTCACGTCAGAAAGTGTAGTTGAAACCGACGTCAAAACGACGTGATCGTCACTACGCAATGCCCTATTCGCGAACGAGTTAGTAAAATGACGTAAGCGACGGAAAAAGCCGACGCTGACCCGACGCCATACTTAACATGGCATCCGACGGCACCCGACGGCATCCAATTGTACTGCGTAGGGTTACCCCTCATATTAGCAGGGGTAACCTTACGCGTTCGTAAACGACGTACGCGACGAGGGGGCGGCGTAAAAGCGATCGGGAATCGGCGTAGTAGCCTCATTTGCATAGGCAAATGAGAAAACAACGAAAAGGCCACCTAGTGGCCAGAGTTGTCATTACAACTACGATCCGCAAGTGTAATGGTATTACACTTGTCGGATCTTCAGGCGTATCTATGCCAAAGTGATTCAAGGAATCACTCGCATAGATACCCGGCCAAAAAAAACGGCGATACGACGGGGTATCTGAGATACTCTGTCGTAGCGCCTCTGAGAATCTGGCCCTTAGAATCTGGAGCAGTCAACCAGCTCATAGCTTTACATTTTCAAAGCTTAAAGCGGTAGTAAACTGCTGCAGAATAAAAATAAAAAAATAAATAAAATCTCTAAGATTAGCACATTATGAAATACTTATCTTAGAACAAAGTCCTTCAATCGGTGCCTGGTCACCGCTAAAAGGGCTGATATCTTCTCCCGACCCTTTGTTCTGGGTTTGCGGGCTCCAGCGATTGGGGTGGCCGGAGCCGTAATGATGTCACTGGTAATGTGACGTCAGTGGCTGAATGCAGGGTGAATATATCCTACAGTGGGTGACCGCGATATTGTGTCAATCTCGCTCCCTTTCTCGGCGAGATTGATCACCTGCGAGCTCCATTGCGGGAGCCAGCGACGAGCTGGCTTGCCGCGATGGAGACAAAGCCGTCATAGAAGCGACGGGGATCCGACGTGGATTTCCGCCAATTCTACACGTGGGAGGCGTTTGTTATGAATCCTGAAGGGGAAGTCCCCGCCGGATTTTAACAACTTAAGACCCGGACCAAAATGCTGCTAAATGACCTTGCCCCTTTTTGCGGTTCGGCACTGCGTCGCTTTAACTGACAATTGCGCGGTCGTGTGATGTGGCTCCCAAACAAAATTTGCATCCTTTTCTTCCCACAAATAGAGCTTTCTTTTGGTGGTATTTGATCGCCTCTGCGATTTTTATTTTTTGCGCTATATACAAAAATAGAGAGACATTTTTGAAAAAAAATCAATATTTTTTACTTTTTGTTATAAGAAAAATCAAATAGCTCTTCCGGTTTGGCTGTGACAGACATTGGGAATTCATAATGGCGAAGTCCAAGAACCACACCTCCCACAACCAGTCCCGTAAATGGCACAGGAATGGAATCAAGAAGCCCGGATCCCAGAGATACGAGTCTCTCAAGGGGGTGGATCCCAAGTTCATGAGGAATATGCGTTTTGCCAAAAAACACAACAAGAAAGGGATGAAGAAGATGCAGGCGAATAACGCCAAGAACCTGAAATAGTTATCTTTCTATTTTCTGTCATTTGAATAAAAAAATCTTCAAAACGCAAAAAAAAAAAAATCAAATAAACGAAATTTTAGTCAATCATTTAGGCCAAAATGTATTTAGCCATATGTCTTTAGTAAAAAAAAATCGCAATAAATTTTTTTTTAGCTACCTAGCGGGAACAGCGACACTAATACAGCGATCAGAAAAATTATCGCTTAGTGACACTGGCAATAGGGAGTGAAAGGGTTAACTAGGGTGGTGATCAAGGGGTTGAAACTTTATTGGGGGGGGGGGGGTACGGGGGCTACCCTAAACCTAACACTAACTGACTGTCACACTGCCTGTCACACTGACACTAAATACAGTAATCATACATGTATGATTACTGCATTCAGTGACGCTGTGACAGGGTGGAGGGGGGGGCGATCAGGGGGGGTTAATGTGACTATGTGTAGTGTGTGTCAGTGTAGTGTTAGTGCAGACTTACTGTGCGATGTGATCTCTCCTCAGCGGTGGTTGAAAAAAACGCTGAAGGAGAGATTACATAGCTTCCTCCTTCCTGTGTTTACACAGGCGGGAGGCTTTATAAGGGGGCCCCCAGATACCAGCCCCCCCACCCTAAATGAATGAGTACCCCTACCCATTCACCTGCAAAAAAAGTGTAAACACAAATAAACCACACAGGGTATTGAAATATTTTATTAGTTGGCCGCTGGGGGGGGGGGGGGGTGGTCGCTTTTATAAAAGCACCCACCTCCGGCGCCCCCTTATTAAAGGGGGCTCCCAGATTCCGATAAGCCTCCCACCCGCATACCCCGAAGCTTTGACATTTCCTATATTTGTGAGGCGGGGCCACCCGTCACGTGACCCTGCCCCCTCTGACGCAAGGGGGAAGTCCAGACTTCCCCAGTGATGTAGCAGAGGGTGCGTCAGAGGGGGACGGGGTCACGTGATGTGGCCCCGCCTCACAAATATAAGAAATGTCAAAGCTCCAGCCGCTCATATGCTGGGCTATGTCCAGCGGAGAGAGGAGGCCGGGGATGCTGCGCTCTTGATGCCGAACGATCTTCTCATTACTGGACCGGAGAGGAGATCACCCGTCACTGGATACAGACAACGTTGGAGCTGGGAGCCGGGACCGAGTGGATTACCACCGCTGGATTTTTTTTATTATTTTTTTTTATTAATAAAGACTTTTTTCTACGGTGTGTGTGTGTGTTTTTTTACAACAATTTACACTTCCTTCGTGAAATGGTAGGGGTACAATGTACCCCATTAGCAATTCACATAGTAGAGGCAGGATCTGGGGGTCCCCTCCAGATTCTGATAAGCCCCCCGCCCGCAGACCCCCACAACCACCGGGCAAGGGTTGTGGGGATGAAGCCCTTGTCCCCATCAACATGGGGACATTCTCCCCATGTTAAGGGCATGTGGCCTGGTACGGTTCAGGAGAAGGGGGGCCGCACTCTGTCCCCCCCTCTTTTCTGCGGCCGGTCAGGTTAATGTGCTCAGATAAGGGGTCTGGTGTGGATTTTTGGGGGAACTCCACGCTATTTAAAAAAAAAAATTGGGATGGAATTTCCCTTAAAATCCACACCAGACCTGAAGGGTCTGGAATGGATATTTGGGGGGAACCACACGTCATAGACCTGAAGGGCCTGGTAATTTAATTTGGGGGGACCCCCACGCTTTTTTTTTTATTAATGAATTCTCTCTGAATTGCCGGAGCCGACAATTCATTATAGCCGCAAGTCCAGTTTAAATGACTTTTTTTTCATTTCAGAAATGACACTTTGTTGCAGGGACAGTTCTAAGTAATTTTAAAGTAATATTACACTTTTATTGTTTCACTTTTAGCATTATTAAAATCACTGCTCCCGAAAAAATGTCAGTTTTTGCATTGATACATGTCCCTTGGGACAGGACCCAGGTCCCCAAACACTTTTAGGACAATAACTTGCATATTAGCCTTTAAAATTAGCATTTTTTAGATTTCAAATGTTCGAGTCCCATAGACTTTAATGGGGTTCTAAAGTTGACATGAACATTTGGTGTGTTCGCAGGTTCTGGTGCGAACCGAACAGGGGGGTGTTCGGCTCATCCCTACTAGAGAACTGACCACAGTGTGTTCTCTGCCTAATGTGGGCAGTTTTAATTAGGAAAGCAAGGGGACTAGTGGACATTATGTTTGAAAAATTTGTAACAAACTGTTTTATCCGGCAATATTGTTCATAATCAACCAAATGTGGTTGTATCATTTTTTTCCTCCTGCCAGGATGTGTCCCTGGCATCTAGTGACCTGTTTTATATGTTAAAAAAGGAAATTGTGTGCTTGAACAAAAGATATGTCCTTTTTGCCATTGTGTGCTGCATAAGGTTAGTGAACCTCTCTCATGCCTTATTCAGAGCCTAGACTATGTAAGGAAGGACCTTGGAAGATTATGTGTACAAATTGCAAATTGTTCTCTTCTTGATACGAACACATGGAAGAAGGAGCATGAACCTCTGGGGAAAAAAGGTGAAATTCAAGGCTAGAATGAACAGAAATAAATAAACAACAAACATATTTAATTCAGTGGAGGTACCTTTCTACACAAGAAAAATGTTGTCTATTTGGCGATGTCAAGTACGTACATGGTGTTGGCACATACGTGACTGAAAAACATGCTTCTTCTCAATGAGTCCCACAAAATGATTGGCCCAACAGGTGCCGCAGAGCTTTCCATTGCAGTGCAGCTGATTTGCTTCCACATGGAATTTTCAAATCTAAAATAGTTGTTTTCAAGAATGCGTTGTGAACCTTGTAGGATGAATTATTTTGGGATAACAGAAGTCTGTTTACATAATACATTTTTAACAGTAGCAATGCAATCCTGGTTAGTAATGTTAAGGTATAGGGAGCTGATATCCATACTGGCTATAACAAAATCAGAGGCAAGTTCCATATTAAATAATTTGGAAAGAAAATAAACCATATATGGTTGAATTATTTGGTCATGCGGCCTGAATCGGATACCATAGGCTGATATTTTAAAAGTGGAAAACCTTTATGGATCTTATAAAATCCATATACCGGTATATTAGGAAATACTGGATGATCCATGATGATGAACTTGGTATTTTCTTTTGATAGCTAACTGTTGCAAACTCTAATGAACAGCATGAATTGCTAGTTGGGAATACATGTTGTCCTTCTCCTGTAGGCTTTTTACACTTGTTTTCTTTTTTAGTCTTTTTTTTTAAACCTTTGTTACTTTTTGTTCTTTTTTTTTTCTTCATGTTGTTTTATGCTTCTCAGCAATTTGCACCAGGACCATCTAGTGTTTGCTTTCCATAGTGCAGCCTGTGCATGAACCAGTCCTGGAATTTTTCTGATTCTTATGGGACAAATACACACGGGAAATGTGGGTTTTGTGAGAAATTTAGCTTACTGTGTACCATACACATTTCATGTTTTTGGCCAGGTTGAATAGCTTTTCACTCATGATTATGATCATTTTTAAATCTGTCAAAACCTGACACTTACATACTGTGCTTATTATTTTTTTTAGAAATGTTTGCCAGTTTATCATAGAAAAAAATGTATTATCTGAAGTGTAACATTTTTAGCATTGTAACATTTTTACTGCTTTATAATTATGGAGAAACAATAAAAAAAGAAAGACAAATCTACATTTAGGCAAAATCTGAAACTAGAGAAAAGAAGGGGGAAACAAAATGAAATTACCATTTTATAAGTAGGCAGCTGAAATTACTTCAGCAGATTCAGTCACTTACAGTATATGAATATTTTGTTATACAATATTGTATTAGTTCTCATTACATATTATTTGTAGGTCTATATACAGGTAAATGGGATAACCTTGTTAATTCTTGCAAGTGAGTCTATTGTTATATTATCATACAGAATCAGATTGATAAATTCAGATTCTTTTCCTTTATGGTTTCTAAATATATTTTGCATACACTTTCCTTTGATTTTTATTCTGTCTCAGAGATGTAAAGACCACATATTTGACTCTAGCAGCTCTAGATATGGAAACACATAATAAACAAACATCCCTTTGCCTCACACAATCTGACAGGATTGTTTCAACCTGTTAATCATTAATATGGCTGATGTGATCACCACCATTTTTTCTATCTTTTTGAGACAACAGATAACCCAATTTACTGTGGCTACGTCACATCCAGAGTCATTATCTCTACCCCTCTGTGACTTTTTGTCAAAATAAAAGCACCTGGAAATCTAGGCTCCAACCTTTAGATGAACAACTGCCTTTCATTTGATAGGAGATATAGGCCAACAACAGGGTGTGCTTCTAGCTATACTTTAAAATAGCCAGTGATGTCAAAGCTTTTACAGCAACATTTGTCAGACCAGAAAGCAAATATTGTATGAAGCTTGTGAAGGACCAGACAAGCAATACGCTCCACATGGACTTTTACATGGTCATCTTTAAAATTCATATCTATTTTTACTCTATAACACCTGGGATGTTGGTTGGATTTTTTTTAGACTGAAATTGTGATTTCGTCTTTTGAGTTTCTTTGACAGTTAATGTGCTGGAATAATTGTACATTTATATAATGCCAATTGAACAGTTTTCTGAGACACAAGAGGGAGACTGTCCATTCCAAACTGGAGAGCCACATAAAAAAAGTAACACAAGGATACCGGATTGCTATGGGTCTATGGTGGAGAAAGAGCTTATGGCTTATTCACAGGAAAGTCTCTGCACGGAGAGGAATGATGGAATAATGCTTACACCAGATGAGGAAGAATCTCCAACTGGTCTTGGAATAAAGACAGGTATGAACTTCAGCTCTATATAATATTTAGTAGGCAGATCTTTTACAGAAAATGGGTGGCCGTGCATGGTATACCTATCTATTTGTTCTTTGTACTAGAAGATATCCTGAACAGACCACTTTCAAAAAGGATTGACCCCATTTAAGAACTTTCTTTTAGTTTCTAAAAAATCGCAGTGATTGATGATAAATTTAGGATTTTTTTAAGATATTGGTATCTGTAGGTGGTTGTGAACTCAACCCTCAACCCTTCTTTTCCATATCAGACACATAGGGCATAAATTTGAAAATATGTCCAAGAATATAATACAGCAGCCAGTTAGTAAATTACATAACCATTACATTTCATGTTATGCATCTGATGCTTACATACACATACAGCGTTATATTATATAGGGACACATACTCTGAACCTCAGCAATAAAAAATATATATTTGCACAGCTAATATAGAAGTATAAGCTACTGGCAAAAAAGTTCAAAGGTAACCAATGGTTTTGTATCAAGAGAACATACTTAAGGATTATAATCCACACACAGCCCAATTCTAAAGATCTTCCAAAGGTGTAGGTATCTGACAACACATCTTTTCTTTGTATTCAGTCCTGAGATGCCATATTTGCTTCAGACAATCAAATGTACAACCAGAGTTCTCATATTTTTTGGTGGAAAACTGAAGTAAACACAGATTCTCAGGACTGCTACATTGTATATTGTACTTTTGGTAAAAATCAATATGTCATAATTTAACATTATTCAACATAGTATTATTTTATTATTATACAGGATTTGATACAGCACCAACAGTTTATGCAGTGCTTAAGGGAGACAATACAACAATACAATTCAATACAAGAGGTTTAAGAGGAGCTCCTTGGAGCTTACATTCTAATAGAATAAAATAATAGTATGAAATATATCTAAATTTATATATGTGTTAAAAACGTCATTTTGCATGCATAGTGTAAATAGTGCATGTATTTGCGGGTTTGCTATAAATGTTTACATACATTTGCAACTGAGTTCAACATTTAGCTACAAGAATTGTCATTTTGAGTAATTACATCGAGGGGAACTATAGTGAATGAGCGTGGAGGATGCTACTGCCAACCTCTCCTTCTAAATTTAGTAATTACTTGACGGTCACAAGAGAGAGTTTGGATAGAGTGGGCAGCAGGATTTTCTTGGCACCGTCGAAGGACATTACAAGGTTTGTTTAAAATCAATACATTTTATTTACATACAGATACAAAATGTAAAAAAATGTCCATCAGGACAAAAAGGGGTATACAAACAATTCCCACTTGACAGTTCCAACACCCCCTACCATGGGAGTCAACTCTAGTAGAGACATTACTCCATCAGGTTTCTCAACGTGTTTGGCTGTTGCCCACTTCTTCAGGAGAATACAGAGGGGGTAGATACTAAAATACAAATAACGATTATAAGTATATATGCAAAGCTATCATGACAAATACATTTCATACAGTGAGAATATTTTGGAACGTCTTAGGAGTAACGTTGGAACACTCACTCCAAGACCTGAACCTAGCCAATGAACAGTTACACAGGGGGGCAATGACATGAATATTTTCCTTGTCACTGACTTAGACCTAGTAGGTAATTTAAGAGTACTGACTTTTGTAATGTGCATGCATGTTCCAAGCCAGTGTCTCAAATTACTGAAGCCAGAAAAAAGCCAGGCAACTAGCATTTTTAGGAACAATGGCAGCCTCTGTATTTCTCCAGAACAGTTTTTATATATATATATATATTAGGTGATGTTTAGAATGTAGAGTTAAGATGAAGAGCAGGCACTTTTGGTACACTGTACATTTGTATATATATGTATGTATATATATGTATGTATGTATATTGTATAATTACTGTATACATACATAGGGCCAGATTCTCAAAAAATGGCGTATCTGGCGGCGTAGCGTATCGTATCGCATTTACACTACGTCTACGCAAATTACATGAGCAAGTGCCGTATTCTCAAAGCACTTGCTTCGTAATTTTCGGCGGCGTATCGCAAATGCGGCGTCGTAAGGCCGCGTAATTTAAATACTGAAGGAGGGGGCGTGCTGTATTTAAATTAAGCGCGCCCCCGCGTCAAATGAAGTGCGCATGCGCCGGCCGGGAAAAAAGCCCAGTGCGCATGCTCCAGCTCACGTCGGAAAGCGTCGTTGAAACTGACGTCAAAACGACGTGATCGTCACTTACGCAATTCCCTATTCGCGAACGACTTAGTAAAACGACGTAATTGACGTAATACTTAACATGGCAACAACGGCACTTCGGAAACATACCCCTCATACAGCAGGGGTAACCTTACGCGTACGCAACCTACGTAAACGACGACGGGGTGGCGTAAAAACATTCGGAAATCGGCGTATTAGGCTCATTTGCATAGAAAACAACGTAAGGGCCACCTAGCGGCCGGCGTTGTCATTACATCTAAGATCCGATGGTGTAATTGATTTACCCTTGTCAGATCTTTAGTGTATCTATGCGTAAGTGCTTCTAAGAATCACTCGCATAGATACCCATTGAAAAAAACTGTGATACGATGGTGTATCTGAGATACACCGTCGTATCTCTTTTGAGAATCTGGCCCATATTTTTTAATCTGTGGCATCAATATAGTAGAGAATATTTTTTATTTTTACAAGTACCAGAAATAAATATGTTTTTAGTTATGTTATCTATATGAATAAATTGATAAAAATATACATGATACATACATTTCCATATCCTATGTTTTTTGCTTACTGTATTCAGAGATGCATCTGACGAATGACACGTGTTCATCAGAAGATGAGGACCTTGATATCATTTATAGGAAGGATAGAGTTATTTGCAATAAGGCAGCACAGAAAAAATCAATCACACAGATTATTAAGGATAAGAAGAAACAGACACAGCTCACTTTACAATGGTGAGTATATAAAAATGTATATGAAATACAAATTTTCTTCAGATTCTTTATACTATGTAGAGGAAGTAAGAGAATGTTAATGGTGTCCATGAATCCAGCAATTTCATAGTAATATCAACCTGCTTTTAATCATAAAAATAGTTTCAGTGTTTTTAAAAGTGGTTGAAATTGTCCAAAAATATTTATGAATAACCCCAATAATAACAGCAAGACATTGGGGAAGATTTACTAAAACTGGTGCACACAGAATCTGGTGCAGCTATGCATAGAAACCAATCAACTTCCAGGTTTTATTGTCAAAAAATAATTGAACAAGCTGAAGTTAGAAGCTGACCGGTTACTATGCACAGCTACACCAGATTCTGTGTGCAACAGTTTTAGTAAACCCCCCCCCCACCCACCTATTTATTGGATGTTGTGTGTCTCCCTGTCCAGCTCCCAGTGCCTGAAACCTGTTAAGCAGCACTATGCAATGGTAGAATGACTCTTCAATTGTTGGGTGCTTGATGATCAGTGACCTTTCATACGGGTGGACCCATCGGGTCTGCCTGTCAGTTTTTCAGGAAGACCTGATCAGACCCTCCAGTCTCCTCTATAGAGTGGTGGGTTTCAATGGACATGTGTCCATTGACACCTGCTGACATCCAATCCGATCCGGTCTGCTTAAAACATCTGTTTCCCATCTGTCTGGCAGATCAGATTGGATGGCAGTCGAGTGTTAAGAGACAGGTGGTCCATTTACATCCGACCGCCCATAGAGGAGAGCGGGTTGTGTCTGCTCTGCATCACCAGAGTGGTTACAGACAGTTCATTGGACTTAATTTAGGTCATCAGACTAGTTTTGTCCTTTCTTCATATTATGTTGGACTTTTTATTCTTTCCATATTGAATGATTACCACCATGTTGGACTTTCTTGTTCATTTATTTCATGAATGATTACTAGAAACGTTCCTTCTTTTTTGTGCACTTTCATATGTAGGAGCTTCCCGTTTCACTATTATTATTTTTTATCCTTTATTATTTGTTATACACCTTCACCATTTGCGCAATATTTACTCACTTACCCATACGGACCAGCCATCTGCCTGCTCAGCGGGGACCAACGGACAGATTCCCTGCTGATCAGGCAGACTCCAGCAGAGCTTGCCCCGTGTGGAAGGGGCCTTCGTTTTAAAAATGCTTGTGGATTCAGTAACATAAATATTTTTATAGCAAGTGTTTTTTTCAGATTTGATTTCTTTGAATGTAACATATTGCAGACTACTAGTCTTTATACATGGTAGATGCATTTTTTTTTTTTTTATCAGGCATTCTTACCTTTATTGTTAACTGGTCATCCTGTTAGTAATACATTTCGTAGGATGACAAAGCTCACTTAATGTACTACTGCATCTATAGATGAACAGCATGGTCACTTTTTAGGCTGCTTGCTTCAGATTTGCACTACAAACACCACCACAGGTATCATCTGTACTTGCAAAAATATACTTAGCCTAAAAATATATTCTGTATAAAGCTTGCAATATATTATGTTTTGGTTCTTGAGTTTGGATATCCTAAGTCTGTATGTACTTTTGAACAGATCAATGGGTTAATAATTTAAATCAAAAAATATTGGAGGAAGTAAAACATTCTTTCTACAGAAACCTTTTTACGAGTTTGTAAATATACTCTATAATAGAATGTGATTTGCTTAATCTAAATAGTCAAATCATTGTATACTTTGATAAGGCTCCGTTCAGTGCGTTTTCAGATGTGACTTGAGTCACACAGAATTGCATGACAATGGAAATCACATTGTTTTCAAATTTAGCCCATTCACATCAATGCAGTTCAGCACTGCGTGATTTTGGAAAAGGTTCCTATACTACTTTGGTGCAATTAGGAGTGGGCTTTTGGCCACATAAAATATGAAAACTACATTCAAGTTCCATCTAAGTTGCACTACATAGTGGCAATGCTGTATCCTGGCTTAGGCCAACAAGGCCCAGGCCTAGGGCAGCATGGACAGTGTCCCCGCCATATTGCGCTACACTGGCAAATTAGTTTAGCACCCCCATAAATCGCCCGCACTGGTTCCAGTATGTGTGCGGTTGGCATTCTGCAACTGTGGGGGGGGGGGGGGGGGGGGCGTCGCTTCAATTTTTTTACCATCCCAGTCCCATTGCAGAGATTTCCCTTCACTTCCTGTCCCATTACCAAACCGGAAGTGAGAGGAAATCTGTGCAAATTAAAGCGGATCTCCACCCTGAAGTGAAGTTCTGCTGATCGGAACCCTCCCCCCCTCCAGTGTCACATTTGACACCTTTCAGGGGGGAGGGGGGTGCAGATACCTGTCTAAAGACAGGTATTTGCACCCACTTCCGGCCCGCAGCCTCGGGCAAAAGACGGGTTTTTCCCGTTGTGTGCTGGGAACTCTCGGCTCCCAGCACACCGGGAGCCAATCGGCGGGCGCAGTGCGACTCGCGCATGCACCATAGGGAACCGGGCAGTGAAGCCTGAGCGATTCACTTCCTGGTTCCCTCACCGTGGATGGAGGGGGGAGCAGCAGAGAGACGAGCGAACGCTCGTCCTCTGCTGCGGATGCTGCTGGACTCCAGGACAGGTAAGTGTCCTAATACTAAAAGTCAGCAGCTGCAGTATTTGTAGCTGCTGGCTTTTAATATTTTTATTTAGTGGGCCATCTGCTTTAAGGGAATCCATTGGTTGAATGGCCAGGCCAGGTTGAAAAGTTGAAAAGTAAAAAAAAAAAATGTAGTGCGTATACCCAGCTTAACTGTTCCTTTCTCTTATTAAAGTCAGTGAATCAGATCTGAGAGACTGAAAACTATACACTCTCTATAGGACTAAGGCCAACCATAGACAAAGCACATTTCTTTCCTGCAACCACAGGTTCTTCTCTATGCTATGATTAAGCACTAGTTTCAGTGCAAAACGCGTCAGCAGTCGGGTTTTACTTTATTTTGCTGTGACTTGTAGTGCTGTCCTTTTTTTTTAATAAAGGCTAAAATTTGTTCAGAGTGTGGCTGTCCAGAGACATTTTTTTGTTCCTGCTTTGCTTAGTGCATTGCCTGCACCTGAATGGGGGTGAGGTAGTAGGTGTTGGCGCCTCTTAATTAGTGGATAAGGGTAAATGTATAAATATAATAAAATAAATGGTTAATTGGTGCTAAACAAATGGTGACTAGGTTCACGTGTGACCCAATATGATGTATTACCAGTCCACAAATTAAACAATGTAGGTAAAATCGTAAACAAATAAATAAATAAAGTCCATGCTACTTAAAATACAGATATTAAATTAAAGTGCTCAGTGTCGTGAATATCTTGAATGATCTGATGCTGGTTTTAATAGTCTTTTACCCCTTGAGGGTACCTGGATCTAGTGAGTGAGGGACCCACCAGAGCATGAAAAAAGGGAGTACTGAGTGAACACTGCCCACTGTATAATAATATATGAAGCACGAAGCACTTTTTCTGCACGGACTATTAAAACCAGCATCAGATCATTCAAGATATTCACGGCACTGAGCACTTTAATTTAATATCTGTATTTTAAGTAGCACAGACTTTATTTATTTATGTGTTTACAATTTTACCTACATTGTTTAATTTGTGGACTGGTAATACATCATATTGGGTCACACGTGGACCTAGTCACCATTTGTTTAGCACCAATTAGCCATTTATTTTAATAAATGTATACATTTACCCTTAGCCACTAATTAAGAGGCGCCAACACCTACTACCTCACCCCCATTCACTTTCATATTCCACCTAGGTGGAATTTCATGTAGGGGCAGCCACTTAAGAACTAGCACATCCTTTCTAGCACCACCATAGTAGCCATAAATACTTGAAAAATTCAGATCCGTAGCGCGGGTTCTACCCTCCTTTTTTTCATTGCCTGCACCTGAGTTGTCTGCAGCGGAGGATATTCATCTGGGTTCCCACCTGGAACGGCTATTCCCTTTCCCCCAACCACAGGTTCTTACAGGGGAATCCCTCCCACCGAGCCATTGTGTTCTCCCAACTGGGGTGAGGGAAGTCATCCCTGCTGGGAGAACACAATCTCTCGGCGAGAGGGGTTCCCCTGTAACAACCTATGGTTGCAGTAAAGAAATGTACTTTGTCTATAGCCGGGTGTTCTCCTGGCAGGGGTGGTGGGGTAATGGAAGCCATCCCCACCAGGAGAACACAGTGATTATTGCTAATTGATATAACAGCTGCTAGAAATAATCACATGTAAAATCCAGCAGGCTTGTTGTACCCAAGTTGATCCATCAATCAACTTGGGTACATTCAGCCTGTACATACATGGTTACATACATACAAAGATTTTACCTGTCTATGGCTGACTTAACTGATCTTATTTCCAGGAAGCTGATCACATTCCCTGAAATACAGATGGACACTAGAGGGGATGTTTACTAATCTGCATATGAAATATAGCATGAGCTAATTAGCAAAAAGAAAAACCTTATGAAATTTTCCAAAAATTTACTATAGATTGACCTTGAAATACCCATGCAGACCAAGGTAATTCCTACTCCAACCAATACAGATTCACCTTCCTTCACTCTAAACAATTTATTTACATTGAGCAAAGAAACTGCTTTGTACTTCCGGGTATTGGAGAGCATGTGACTGAGTCCATGTAAAAGCTTTTGGCCAAACAGCAAGCACCAGCATTTTCACATTGGGCGAGTCCATAGTCCAATATAAACTAATACTCATGGCTTACACAAGCAGCTTCTTCTGCTCCAGCAGCTGCACAGACCAAAGTTCATTTCAGACAAAGGGAGCCTCAAGTAGGCTTTTAGGATAGTTTAGGAGCTGCTGAGGTTAGAGGAGGTTCAATTTCCCGTAACTTCCCTCTCCTGAACATGGAAGAATCACATCCAGGATAGCAACGTTTTGACTGTCGGCCGCAAAAGTGCTTTGCATTTTCCCGCGGACAGCCGTCAAAATAGTTCAAGTGTACATGAAGCCTAAGACCGCTACTTCTGTTCTGTCTCTTAGCTAACCTAATCCTTTGTAATATATTAAATGCCTATTTGTGAAATCAAAGTCTGCATACATATTGCATAAATGATATAAACAGTTATTTAAAAACGTATAGAGACGTGACCAAAAAACAGTCTGCAGTGCATAGTAATGAGCTGGGAACTGTGTGGTAGTCCTTGGTGGAGAATAGGGATGAGCTTCTCGTTCGATACGAACGTATGTTCGACTCGAACATTGTCTATTCGTACGTTCGACGAAATTTGAATAAAAGCGGTCGTTCGCGCCAAATTCGAGTGACGAAAAACGGCCCATAATTCACATGCATTGCGCGCTGATGATTGGCCAAGCATGCTGTATGTCCCGCATGCTTGGCCAATTTTCTGGCAGGCATGTGATTGTGCTATTCAAATACATTATCACAGGTATAGACACCCAGCAGGTACAATATTTAAAGGAATTTTTCTGGTGCGAACCGAACGCGGGGGTGTTCGGCTCATCCCTAGTGGAGAATAAAGTCGGCTGTGGTGGGGAGCAAGATAAGCCTGGAGTCCATGAAGGGAGACAGTCAGTCAGGCTGCCCTATGTGGCTATGATGGTATATCCAAAAATCAGATGTGTGCTCAAAGACAACGTGTCCAGCTGGAGTAGTGAGAGGAGCTGTCTGTCCAACCACTGTGTGAGCTAATCGGGGGGCCTTTCAGAAACTTAACTATGCCTCCTTCATCACCCAATCAGGCTGATGAAGGAGGTGTAGTTAAGCTTCCGAAACACGTCTGAAATGCATCCTGATTGGCTCACACAGTGTATGGACTGACAGCTCCTCTCACTAGTCCAGCTGAACACATCGTCTTTGGGTGGACATCCGATTTCTGGATATACCGTCACGACCCAGGGCAGCCTGATGCTGGTCTCCCTGCATGGACTCCCTTTAAACTGGTAGAAGTGCAAAAACAATTCTGGGGCCTAGTTTAGATCTTCTATTTTATTTATTTTCAATTCTAGCAGCATCTACCCCAATCCCAGCTTTAGAAACACTAAATGTAGAGGTCTCAATGGATATGTGACCCTTTTAAACATAACTATGGAACAATTTAATCAGCTCTAAAAAGTGCCAACTTTCGTTTAGATATGCGTTTTTATCAGTTATTTTGGCCTCATTCACATGGGTGCTGTGGCCCATGCGTCATGAATCAGCCTTTACTCGTGCAACTGCAGGCTCCAGGAGCTGCATGTCTATTTACAGTAACTCACAAAAGAGATTACACCTATCAAATTTTTGTAAATATTTTATTATATCTTTTCATGTGAATAAATTACACTTTGCTACAATGTAATGAGTGTACAGCTTGTATAACAATGTAAATTTGCTGTCTTCTCAAAATAACTCAACGCACAGCCATTAATGTCTAAACTGCAACAAAAGTGAGTACACCACTTAGTGAAAATTTCCAAATAGGGCCCAATTAGCCAGTTTCCCTCCCCGGTGCCATGTGACCCGTTAGTGTCACAAGGTCTGTGATGTCATGGAGGAGAGGAAGAGGACTCCAGTGGTAACCTGTGAAGCTCTGGTAAACTCCATGCCCAAGAGGGTTAAGGCAGTGCTGGTAAATAATGGTGGCCACACAAAATATTTACACTTTGGGCCCAATTTGGACATTTTCACTTAGGGGTGTATTTACTTTTGTTGCCAGCAGTTTAGACATTAATGGCTGTGTGTTGAGTTATTTTGAGGGGACAGAAAATTGACATCGTTATACAGGCTGTACTCTCACTACTTTACATTGTAGCAAAGTGTAATTTCTTCAGTGTTGTCACATGAAAAGATATAATAAAATATTTACAAAAATGTGAGGGGTGTACTCACTTTTGTGAGATACTGTAACTGTATGGGGATGAAGCAGCTGTATGGACAGCTGCTTGTCCTAGTTTGACAGGCATGTGCATGCGGCCCTAAATGCACAAGGGTTTATTTATCAAAATTTGAGAGTGCAATATCTGATGAAGCTGTGCGTGGTAGTCAATCAGCTTCTAACTTCAGCTTGTTTAGTTAAGCTTTGACAAGAAAACCTGGAAGCTGATTGGTTTCTTTGCAGAGCTGCACCAAATTTTCAACCACACACTGACAGTATTTGGGGCTGCGCACCCACGCCTGTCAAATTAGCTTCTATACAGTGGTCACATCCCTATAGACTTGCATAGGCTGCCTGCACACAGATCCAGGCAGTTTCAGCTACATAAACAAAGGGCCAAGTTGTGATGTACAGGTCTTAGTACCCATGGAAACATCTCTCTATTGAATGATTAAATTATGAAAAAAATGTCTAAATATAGCCATTTACAACAATTTCTTGGGTTACATTGATAATAGCTGGATAAAAGAAAGCATGTGATAAGTTCATAAAGAAATTATCTCCCCCAGTCTGTTAAATTCGAACAAACGTAGTATGACGTGTAAAAGGAGTGAGATGAATACAAACGTAACGTATGACTTTTTCATCACAGGTTGGAAGAAAACTACATTGTATGTGAAGGGGTATGCTTGCCAAGGTGTATACTGTACGCACATTATCTAGATTTCTGCAGAAAGGAGAAATTGGAGCCAGCTTGTGCAGCGACTTTTGGAAAGGTATGTTGTTTTTTACATACACTCTAGAAATGGACTGGGTTTTGTAGTCATAGGCCTGGAAGCAATAATAGGCTCTTTTACATGTTTGTGCAACTTTTGTTAAAAATGTCTCTCCTGGTAAGTTATAGACATTGCAAGGATTCCCATTGTAATGTTTTCTGTGGACAGCAAAATGCCATGTTTGACATTATTTTGAGTTTTAGATGTTAGAACTGGCTGCCGATTTAACGGAAAGGTCAGATGCACAGTAAAGGGGGGCAGTTAGGAGTGGGCTCTAGGATGAAGCTCTGGGGTGAGCTCTTCTGTGGTGGAATTATAGCAACCTATCATACTGATTGTTATTCCTGACTGGCTGTTAGCATAGTTCTGTTTGTAGGTGTCAAAGACATTAAATGGTTTCTAGGATCATGACTAAATCAGAAGACACTCATGTCACATCCATAGGTATCCTTACGTTTAGGATCCAGTTTATGTTGTGCTCTCGGTAGTCTGAATTACTACTGTCAACTCAGCAACTTGTATTTGGAAGATCGCATACATGGAATTACTGTAAGTTGTTTTATAATGGAAGTGACTTTGGTACAGGCGTGCAACATTTTAGGGTCAGTTTATCAATTTTTTTAACAAACATTCACACAACCTTTCATTCAATGTGAAAAATATATGGATCTTAGATGAAAGTTGTGTGACTTTTGGGTCAAAATATCGAAGAATAGACCTTCTGAGTGGAAAAGGAAAATGTTTGCATCCGAAACAAAAAAAATTGTCTGCTGGATAGAGAAAAATTAGTAGTGCTATATCTGACATCATCAGATATCAGAAATAGCAATGGGTGAATTGTTCAGCTGGAGCATGAGTTTGGGCCAAACTTTGTCTGTTCGACCGTTCTCCGAACAACAGAATTATCAGGACGTTCGACCGTTTGTTCAGCCCACCAAACAACCACAATGCGCTGTGCCGTTGCTGTATTAAGCTGAAGCTTCCAGCTGGCCCTAGTATCTCCACTGTATGTGACTTCTGTGTTTACAGGTGATAGTGGTAGGCAGAGAGCCTGAGCCAGAAAAGTGGTGGAACTGAACAACAGAATTATCAGGACGTTCGACCATTTGTTTGGCCCACTGAACAACCACAATGTGCCGTGCCGTTGCTGTATTAAGCTGAAGCTCCCAGCCGGCCCTAGTACCTTCACTGTACATGACTTCTGTGTTTACAGGTGATAGTGGTAGGCAGAGCGCCTGAGCCAGAAGAAGTGGTGGAACTAAGTTCACCAAGTTCCAGCTGAAAAAAAGCCCTGACTATTCATCTTTTACCTACAATAGTGTGAATGTAGGGATAGTTCAGTCAGTGTGAGTATAGTGTGACCACCATTTATCTTTATATTAGTGTGAATGTAGGGATAGTTCAGTCAGTGTGAGTGTAGTGACCATTTAACACAGTATATTTCATTGCTGTATATTTCAGTGCGTCAAGTGCCATTTAATGCAGTACATTTCTGTACATTACATTACAGTACATTTTAGTGCACGCTTAACGCAGTATATTTTAGTTGCGTTTACTGCAAGTTTAACGCCGTACAGTTTGGTGCGTTACTGCAAGTTTAACGCCGTATATTTCAGTGAATTACGCAGCGTATAATGCAGTACATTTCTGGGCGTTACTGCACGCTTAACACAGTATATTTCAGTTGTGTTACTGCAAGTTTAACGCTGTACAGTTCAGTGTGTTTGTAAGGGATCCGCTAGAGTTGTCTCCGCAAATTTGCGTGAATTTGCGGGTGCGCGCGCCCGCGTCCGTTGGCGCCAGACAGCCTATTTAAAGGATGCACTGACACCAGCCGAGTGCTGACGGATCTCAGCGGTTCCGGTTCCTGTGTCCTGTGCCTGTTCCCGTGCTCCTGATCCCGGTTACTGATCCTTGGCTTCCTTGACCTTGTTTTTGGACTCGCTTCACCCCTGACTCTTGGTTCCTGATCTCGGCTTTCCACGTGACCCTGTTTCCTGCCTGATGACTTTGTACCTCGCTGCCCGCTCGTTGCTGAACCCGGCTTCCCATGCGACCACGATCCTGTCTCCTGTTTTGCTCCGCTCTACTTCCTGGGTACCTGCGACTTCGTTCCTGCAACCTGCTGCGACTTCGTCCCTGCAAACTGCTGCGACTTCCGGCCTTGCAAGATTCGCATCACCGGCTGTGGGCTTCCCGAGTTACATCTGCAGGCACTCGTGTCTCCCCTGGCCCTTGGTTTCCCCTGTCTCCACTCTCAGGGGGACCAGGGCCGGAAATTCAAGAGGGGCTAACCTCATCATTTCAGACTTCACCCAGGTACGTGACAGTGTTACTGCAAGTTTAACGCAATATTGCAGTATAACATAGCGTATCCGTGAAGTCTGTCTTTGTAATGAATACTCAAATTAAAGTGCACAAAATACCACTTCCCATTGATTAAAGTGTATCCACGTACACATTTACACATCTTTATTACATTTTGTTAATAAGCACCCCCACCCCTCCATAATGTCTGGGAGGACAGCAAGGAGAGCCAGACGTTCCCATGGCACTGTAAGTGGGCCAGCAGTGTATGAGTCCATATGCAAAGGTGGACGTGGTCAGGGCAACATTTCCTCTGTTTAGTGATGTTGCCCGTGCTATCCAGCCACAGCATGCAAAGGAGGACTGGCTTACTAAAACATCCTCATCCTCCGTCACCCAAGCAGAGACTAGTGCACAGTCCCCTGCAGCTGCCAGACTGGTAAACCTGTCTCCTTGCCCACAGCTATTCCTGCCATAGCCCCAGCATCAGGCCAGGAGAAGTTAGCGGAGTTATTTAAACACAGCGTCATATGGAAAAATGGAAAGAAACTGAGCTAAATGCTAAAAAAGAAAAACAGCTGTAACACAATTACAGTCTGTTCAATTTGAGAGCCGCGATTATTAAAAAATTAGTACAAAAAACAAAATAAGAAAAAATAAATAAATCACGCTACCCCTTAACCATGTGATAAACTTAATTAAAAGGATCACAAAAGATTAAAATTACCAAAAAATTTATAAACAAAATACGTGATGTAAATTGTGAATGGTGGCATATAGTGTGGTGTCACTAATATGCCAAAAAAAATGAGGGATCAGTTGCAACATAAAGTAATCTCATACCAATCGGTGAAAATAAAGCAATGATTATAATATTATTATAAAAATGTAAACATCAAAATTAATATTAAAATCAAAATAAATGTTTACATTAAATCAATCAAATCAAAGGTATAGTCCATAAGCAGGGGAGGGCTGGCAGCCTTAACCACTTAACGCCCGCCACACGTCTATTTACGTCCACAAAAGGGCTTGGACAGGCAGATGGACGTAAATTTACGTCCCTGCCTACTAGCGGTTCGGGGGTCCGGTTGGGACCCCCTCCGCTGCGTGTGGCGGGCGGCTTACCTGCGGGAGCAATCCGTCTTGAGGGGGCGGCTGTTCGTTTCTGTCCGCCCCCTCGTGATCGCTCCCAGCCAATCCTGTGCGCCGCCGCTGTGTCACTTCCTCTGCCTGTAAAATGTAAACACAGGCAGAGGAAGTGATGCAGCGCTCATCTCGGCGGTATTTTCAAAACGCCGAGATGAGAGAAGAGGCACAGTAAGTCTGCACCAACACTACACTGACACCACACACATAGGCACATTTAACCCCTTGCGATCACCCCCCCCACCCCCTGTCACTGATTGCAGTGATCATATATGTATGATCACTGCATGTAGTGTCAGTGTGACAGTTAGTGTGACAGGCAGTTAGTGTTAGGTTCAGGGTAGCCCCCGTACCCCCCCTAATAAAGTTTTAACCCCTTGATCACCGCCCTAGTTAACCCTTTCACTCCCTATTGCCAGTGTCACTAAGCGATCATTTTTCTGATCGCTGTATTAGTGTCACTGTTGCTGCTAGGTAGCTAATTTTTTTTTTATTGCAATTTTTTTTTACTAAAGACATGTGGCTGAATACATTTTGGCCCAAATGTTTGACTAAAATTTAGTTTATTCAATTTTTCTTATAACAAAAAGTAAAAAAATATTGTTTTTTTTTCAAAAATGTCGCTTTATAGCGCAAAAAATAAAAATCTCAGAGGCAATCAAATACCATCAAAAGAAAGCTCTATTTCTGGGAAGAAGAGGATGCCAATTTTGTTTGGGAGCCACGTCGCACGACCGCGCAATCTGTTAAAGCGATGCAGTGTCGAATTGTAAAAACGCCTCTGGGCATTTAGCAGCATATTGGTCCAGGGCTTAAGTGGTTAAAGGAGTTGTAAAGGAAAAACAATTTTTGCCTAAAATTAATGTCTGCAAGGTAGACAGACAGAATAGTGTAATGATTCTGTTAAAAAACAAGTAAATACCTATTAAATTCCTTCATCTATATCACCTCCGGCATTCTAGTTTCTGTTCTCTCATTCACTTCCTGGTTTGCAGCGTTCGTTCATGTAAGAACTACATTTCCCAGTATGCATTGCGGCACCCCCAGTAATTCACACCTCCTTGAAGTCTCTAACGCACAAATGTAGTTCCCAGGAGGGGGTGAACACGCCACGGCTTCCTGGGGGGGTAATGCTCCTGGTCCTGCATAGGGATGAACCAAACACCCCGCATTCGGTTCACACCAGAACCTTTGAACGGACCGAACGTTCGCGCAAACATTTAGAACCACATTGAAGTCTATGGGACTCGAACGTTCAAATTCAAAAGTGCTAATTTTAGGCTAATATGCAAGTTATTGTCGTAAAACGAGTTTGAGAACCTGGGTCTTGCCCCAGGGAACATGTATCAATGGAAAAAAAAGTTTTAAAAACTGTAGTTTTTTCTGGAGCAGTGATTGTAATGATGCTTAAAGTGAAAAATAAAAAATTGAAAAATTCCTTTAAATATCGTACCTGCTGGGTGTTACTATAAGAAAAAAGTAATTAAAAACTGCTTGCGGCTTTAATGTAATGTCTGCAATAAGGATGAAAATCATTGAGAAAAATAGCATGGGTTTCCCCGCCCCCCTCCCCCCAGGTCATTACCAGCCCCTTTGGCCCTATATACTTTTAACAGCAGTATACAGGCAGTGCAAACAAGACAGGGACTGTAGGTTTGTTGTTAAGTAGAATCTGTTTGTAATTTTGAACTGGTACTTTTTTAAAGTGTAGCTCCAGCCCTAAAATCTATTTTTTAAGCTTTTTGGAAAACATAGAGAGGGGTTATCACACCTGTAACATTTGTTTTGCTGTCTGTGCGCATCTATTCAGAAGATTTCATCTCACTTTCTGTCCCAATGACAAATGTTTTTTTTTAAAAAGTGTTTTTTTTTTTTTTATGCCCCTCGGCCTCCTGACTGTGTTTTAACCACTTAAGGACCGCCTACTGCACATTTACATCGGCAGAATGGCATGGCTGGGCACATCAACGTATATATACGTTGATTTTAGTACCCAGCCGTGGGTCACGGGCGCGCGCCCGCGGCGCGCTCCCGTGACCCGGTCCGAAGCTCCAGGAACGGGACCGCGGGATTCGCGGACCCGAACGCCGCTGCATTGCGGCGATCCGTCCCAGGAGCTGAAGAACGGGGAGAGCCGTGTGTAAACATGGCTTCCCCGTGCTTCACTGTGGCCGCAGCATCGATCGCGTCATCCCTGTAATAGGGGGACGCGATCGATGGCGTCACACCTACAGCCAAACCCCCCTACAGTAGTAAGCACACACACAGGGAACACTCACAGTCACAGCGCCCCCTGTGGTTAACTCCCAAACTGCAACTGTCATTTCCACAGTAAACAATGCAATTTAAATGCATTTTTTGCTGTGAAAATGACAATTGTCCCAAAAATGTGTCAAAATTGTCCGAAGTGTCCGCCATAATGTCGCAGTCACGAAAAAAAAACGCTGATCGCCGCTATTAGTAGTAAAAAAAAAATAATTAATAAAAATGCAATAAAACTATCCCTTATTTTGTAAACGCTATAAATTTTGCGAAAACCAACCGATAAACGCTTATTGCGATTTTTTTTTACCAAAAATATGTAGAAGAATACGTATCGGCCTAAACTGAGGAAAACATTTTTTTTTATATATTTTTGGGGGATATTTATTATAGCAAAAAGTAAAAAATATAGAATTTTTTTTTAAATTGTCGCTCTATTTTTGTTTATAGCGCAAAAAATAAAAACCGCAGAGGTGATCAAATACCACCAAAAGAAAGCTCTATTTGTGGGGAAAAAAGGACGCCAATTTTGTTTGGGAGCCACGTCGCACGATGTGCAATTGTCAGTTAAAGCGACGCAGTGCCGAATCGCAAAACCTGCATTTTGGTCCGGGTCTTAAGTGGTTAAAGGTTCAACTTCACATCTATGCGATGCATCAGAGTATGTGCCTTGCTGCAGAACAGCCTACTAATTTGAGAATGAACTGCCTGCCACCCCTCAATAGCACCAAAATGCATGGGCCTTTTTTTAATTTTATTTTTTAATGCCGCTGCATCAAAATGCATGGTGCTTTTGTTAGCATGCATTTTTATTTTTGAGATTTTTTATTTATTTACACACAAAAAATATATATATATAATTGCCAATTGCCACCCTGCCCCCTGGCCCAGCCCTCCCCTGTCCATACGTGCTCAGTGGGTGCAATACACCCGTGCTCTGTGCCAAGATCCAACTGATCTTCGCACAGAGCCCTTATCTGATCCCTTATGACAGGGGATCATTAACAGCCTATGATTAAGAATGTCACTCCAGCCACGCATTTCAAACAAATTTGGTCTTTAAAGGGGTTGTAAAGGTTCGTCTTTTATTTTCTAAATAGGTTCCTTTAAGCTTGTGCATTGTTGGTTCACTTACCTTTTCCTTCAATTTCCCTTCTAAATGTTTTTTTTCTTTGTTTGAATTTCTCACTTCCTGTTTCTCCTCGGTAAGCTTTCCACCATCATCCGAGCAGTGGAAAGTCATTTAGAACAGCTTACTGAACAGCTTACTGAGGAGGAACAGGAAGTGAGAAATTCAGACAAAGAAAACAAAGAAAAAAACATTTAGAAGGGAAATTGAAGGAAAAGCTAAGTGAACCAACAATGCACTAGCTTAAAGGAACCTATTTAGAAAATAAAAAATGAACCTTTACAACCCATTTTAAGCAATGAATCTCGTCCAATAGTAATTGTAGATCACCAGCATAAATGCCCACCATGCAAAAAACAATGACAGCTCCACATAGCACATTAAATGTGTAAACAATTTATTAAAAAATATTGTATTGCACTTACAAGTTTGCAGAAAAAATAATGCCTTAAATCTGGTGTGTCGGCCGGTACACAAATTTCGGACACCCGTCCTGCTGGGGGATCGTTTGGAGCTGTGCGTGACGTCAGCGTGCCGCTCCGCCTTACGTCCATTTCGTAATATCTTACTTTTTCCAGAGCACGGGTGTATAGCATCCACTGGTTGAGCACTTATGGACTATACCTTTGATTTGATTGATTTAATGTAAACATTTATTTTGATTTTAATATTAATTTTGGGGTTTAAATTTTTATAATAATATTATAATCATTGGTTTATGTTCACTGATTGGTATGAGATTGCTTTAAGTGGCAACTAAGGGGTAGCGCGATTTATTTCTTTTTTCTGAACACAGCATCAGCCACTTGTTCCTTGGGGATGCACAGCCATTACTGGATTTAGATGTTGGTTCTGAGGTTGAGGAAGGCAGGAACATAAGCCTACAGAGAGGGGAGAACACTGCTACACAAATTGACATTCATGTTCCCCCAGCCGCAGCATATTGCCAAGTTGTCTCCAGTGGTAATGAGGATGAAGGAGATGATGATGATGAGGTCACTGATAGTGTTGCTCACAAATATTCGCATTGCGAATATTCGCTACGAATATTGCATATTCGAGTATTCGCGAATAACTCGAATATTGCGGCGAATATTCGCTATGGCGAATATTCGTATTTTTTCAAATTTATTTTTAAAACAGATCACATCCTAGTGATCTCCATCGACGTCTAAAAGCATTGCTGGTATGATTAGAGAGAGACCCTGGGCCGAGTAGCTGATGCGATTCTTTTATGTTGCCGAAAATTCGCATTGCGAATTTTCGGCAACATAAAAGAATCGCATCAGCTACTCGGCCCTTCTTTTGCATCAGAGCCAATCAGAATAACTCGAATATTCAGCAAAAGGAATATTGCGCGATATTCCTTTTGCCGAATATTCGAGTTATTCTGATTGGCTCTGATGCGCCCTTCTTTTGTATTAGAGCCAATCATAATAATTAGAATATTCGGCAAACGGAATATTGCGCGATTATCTTCTCCGCCCTTCTTTTCCCCCTTATTCTCCTTTCTTTTAAGTAGAGTTAGTGTACAGTTAGTGTTTAGTGCATATTAGTTTAGTAATACAGGAAATGATCTCCGTTTATGAGAATTTCGCAATCATTTTTGCATTAGCGAAATTTCGCAAATTTTTTTTTGGATAAAATATCACGAATATTCGATATTAGCGAATATTCGCGAATATTCTTCTATATATTCGCGCAATATCGCGAAATCGAATATGGCGTATTCCGCTCAACACTAGTCACTGACTCCACTTGGGTGTCGGATAGAGCAAAGTAGGGAAGTGAGGCACAACCCCAACGGGACAGCCACCATGGAAGAGTAGAGAGGAGCCACCCTATTCCATCACATTGTTGAGCTTTTTCATTGTTCATTCCTCAGCTGTCTACACCTATTTTGACACACTTATTTTGACACACTTATATTGTCACCTTATGGCTTACACTTTGTGACTCCATTATTTTTTCTAGTAAATAGATATATGGATTATGGATTTACATTTAGGATTTTTTCTCTTCACTCATCATCTTTCACTTTGAGCCCCTTTCATGAGTATGTATTTATACACAGCATCATTATTACTGTGTTATCCACACCTCTGGGCTTCAATACTTCTCCTGTTTCACGCCAAGCGCAGGAATCAACTTTCAACAGCGTGGACCCCCCGCCTATTTTGGGCAAGCTCATCACCCCTAGCGCCAAAGTCAAAAGCCTAGGGGTCATTTTTGACTCCTTTATGACAATGGACGCACAAATAGGGTCAGTAGTCAGCGGATCTCACCATCTACTGCGCCTACTACGCAGACTCACTCCGTTCATCCCTAAAGAAGATTTAGCGGTCGTGGTGGGAGCAATTGTAAACTCCAGGCTGGATTATGCAAATGCCCTTTACCTTGGCCTCCCCAAGTACCAAATCGCTCGTCTGCAAGTCGTTCAGAATACGGCCACCAGACTTGTGACTGGGAAAAAACCCTGGGAATCCATCTCACCTTCACTGAGAGCCCTTCATTGGCTGCCAGTCAAAGACAGAATTTCTTTTAAAGCTCTCTGTCTTACGCATAGATGTGTCCATGGGAATGCCCCCCTTTATTTATGCGAAATAATAAAAGCGCATAATCCCAATCGCGTTTTGCGATCCACGAATCAGAACCTGCTCCAGGTTCCGAAAGCCAACTTCAAGTCCAAAGGAGAAAGAAGATTCGCGATCCAAGGTCCCAGACTATGGAACGCTTTACCAACCAGCATTCGGTTGGAGGAGAACCACCTAGCATTTAGGAAAAAGGTCAAGACTTTTCTCTTTTGATATCAAAGGAGACAGGAACAACAAGTGCCCAGAGGCGATTCAGTTCGCATGTGCCGCGCTATACAAGTTTTCATTCATTCATTCATTCATTCATTACACAGCAAACCCCCTTTTCCCACCGTTCCTTTATCTTTCTTTTATTCGCTTTATATTATCCTTCCTCTCATCCTTGTCCAATTTTCACTTCTATTTTTTACCATTGCTCGACTTAATTTGTGCTTTTTTAAATGTGTGTCATTTATTCATTTGGTCCACTCCCGCAGCTGATCGTCATCATCACAATTAGCGAAGGCCAATCACAGGCAGGGCGGATCACACTATGTTTTTAGATAGACATATATATTTGGAGTGTATCTCATTTTGTTTTTAGCTATGACTAAGCATTCAACCCCAATGGGAAACGTGTCAGCTATATACCCCACTGCTTGCTGTGCTTTGTAGTGCCTTTTCTCCTTCTACCATTAAAGGCCACCGTTTTAAGGTTTGTTGGTGTGCGGCTGTACATATTTTTTCCTCAAGTTTTGCTTCGTGCATTGCCGGCACCCATCTGATTCTGAGAGGACATTGATTGCGCAGTGCACTGACCTGGAGCGGCAGTTTTTCCCTCTCTACTCTCAAGAATTAGTTGATAGAATTAAACATACATTTATTAGTTCACAGATATATGGAAAGGCTCCTGCGCTACCAAGGGGGATGGGTTGGGGTGAAGTTGGGCTGGGAGGTGGACTGGGGATACTGCAGCAGACCCCTAACACTCTGTCCTGGGTAGAGAGAAGATAGCATGTAAAAAGGGAGGGGGTGGTGTCTGCGCTGAAATGGTGAAAGGGGGAGGGGGGAATGTGAATATGTGTGGGAATGGGGCAAGTGACTGATGGGGTGGATGGTGAATGAAGGTGAATTTAGGACAACATAATAACCAACATTATAAAATAAACAATGTGAATAGTTATACACATTAAGGGTGATTACCAATAAATAGTGTGACAACAAAGCGAAAAAAACTAGCCGGTGCAATGTGAAACCAAGAGAACCTTAAATAAAACACAATACTAGATCCAAACAGACTATAAGACCAGAGAAAATTCCATATGGGAATGCCTCTGGATACACAAAATAATGAATAAATAAATAAATGAATAAATAAACTTTATTTATTCATTTATTTATTTATTCATTATTTTGTGTATCCAGAGGCATTCCCCCATGGAATTTTCTCTGGTCTTATAGTCTGTTTGGATCTAGTATTGTGTTTTATTTAAGGTTCTCTTGGTTTCACATTGCACCGGCTAGTTTTTTTCGCTTTGTTGTCACACTATTTATTGGTAATCACCCTTAATGTGTATAACTGATCACATTGTTTATTTTATAATGTTGGTTATTATGTTGTCCTAAATTCACCTTCATTCACCATCCACCCCATCAGTCACTTGCCCCATTCCCACACATATTCACATTCCCCCCTCCCCCTTTTACCATTTCAGCGCAGACACCACCCCTCCCTTTTTACATACATTTATTAGTACTTTCAATACTGTAAAAAAGATTTTAAACAATATAAAAACTAGGGTTGTCCCGTTACCACTTTTTTAGGACCGAGTACAAGTAGCGATACTTTTTTTCAAGTACTCGTCGATACCGAATACCGATACTTTTTTTTAAATGTGTCCCCAAATGCAGCCATGTCCCCCCACATATGCAGCCATGTTCCCCACATATGCAGCCATGTCCCCCACATATGCAGCCATGTCCCCCCACATATGCAGCCATGTCCCCCCACATATGCAGCCATGTCCCCCACATATGCAGCCATGTCCCCCATATATGCAGCCATGTCCCCCCACATATGCAGCCATGTCCCCCATATATCCAGCCATGTCCCCCATATATGCAGCCATGTCCCCCATATATCCAGCCATGCCCCCCATATATGCAGCCATGTCCCCCATATATGCAGCCATGTCCCCCATATATGCAGCCATGTCCCCCATATATCCAGCCATGTCCCCCATATATGCAGCCATGTCCCCCATATATCCAGCCATGTCCCCTCATACCTAGATGCCGCTGCCGCATGGTTAATCAGCGTGAGGGGAACATCACAGCTTTCATTTGAATAGCTGTAGTGTTCCCCGATGTGCCGCGTATAGACACTCACCCTTGCTTGGGATTGGACAGATCACCCGTCCAATCCTGAGCAAGGGGGAGTGTCTATATGCAGCGCGGCGGGAAACACTACAGCTATTCAAATGAAAGCTGTAATGTTCCCCGCACGCTGTTTAACCAGGCGGCGGCGGCGGCGGCGGCAGCAGCGGCGACGGCGTGGGGGGGGTAGTATCGGATGAGGCATCGGGGGCATTTGCGGGAGTACAAGTACTCCCACAAATGTTCAGTATCGGTCCCGATACCGATACTGGTATCAGTATCGGGACAACCCTAATAAAAACCATTCGATAAATCAAAGGAGGGCACAATATTGGGATCAGGAAGGCACAGCACAGGTTCCAGAATGCTGCTCAGGACATGGCTATCCTGGGACACCTTAGTAAAACGCATGACTGATCTGGGAAATCCGGGACAGTTGGCATATATGATGTAATGAAAGACTATTATTGGGCGCCCTATGCACCTGGGGCCCCTGGGCAGTGCCCATGCATTAAGACAGCCCTGTGCATTTGCAGTGGGAACCCGATTGTGAAGCCACAAGGAGTCACAGCAGGCTTCCCACTGTAAGTATGCTGGCACCGTGGACCCTAAGACTGGTGAAGAAGCGGCCCAGGTGAGGACAGCGCTGGATTCCTGGACTGGTAAGTGTCCTTATTTTAAAAGTCAGCAGCTACAGTATTTGTGGCTGCTGACTTAAAAAAATTTCTTTCAAAGGTGAAGATCCTCTTTAAGTCACACAATTTGTAGCTGGCCCTGACAGCTTCTGATCATTGCTAGTGACCATTTTTTTTTTTTGACAGCTCAGTTTCTGTGTGCTGGGAAAGCACATTGAGCGTGCTCTCAGCACAGACACCTCTGCTGGCCGTGGCAAGAGGTTAACTATAAACACTTTTAACATATTGTTTCAATGAGCAGCGGTTTTTCAATCCCAAGTTACAGTATTTGGAAAAAACACAATTTAAATTTGAGCATACATTTTGACACTTTAAAATGCCTCCCAAAACTCTGAATTTCCAGGGTTAAAGCCTTGACCGATTTAGAGAATGTAACATTTTTAGCCCACCTCTCTGCCTCGGCCAGTCAGAGGAAGCTTTGTATTCATTCACAGAATGAAAGAACATTTTCTTGGACCCCCCCCTCCATTCTGAGACATACAAAAAAATAGCAGGCAGAATTTACTGTAGCAGATCACATATTGAAGTTGGTTGCCATAGGTTACAGCTTATCTTTACTGCTCAATGATTGGTTGGTAGAGATTACAGCACATCATTACGTCTCACTGATTGGTGGTGAAAGATTAGAGCAGATCACTACTGTTCACTGATTGGTTGCTACAGGTTACTGCCCATCATTACCACTCACTGAGCAGTGGAGCAATGCCACATAATTGCACAAGTAAAGCGGCACATCAATACACATACTACGTGATAGGGTCAGAGAATGCGGACATACTACAGGAGATGGTCAGGGACTGCGGACATACTACATGAGATGGTCAGAGACTGTCGATATAGTACAGGAGATGGTCAGAGATTGTGGACATACTACAGGAGGCAGTCAGAGATTGCAGATATGGTACAGGAGAGAGTCAGAGACAGCAGGCATACTACAGGAGACTGTCAGAGACTGCGGACATACTACAGGAGACTGTCATAGACTGCAGACATACTGCAGAAGACTGTCAGAGACTGCAGACATACTACAGGAGACAAACAGAGACTGAGGACATACTACAGGACATAATCAAAGACTGCGGACATACTATAGGAGATGGTCAGAGACTGAAGATATGGTACAGGAGACAGTCAGAGACTGAAGATATGGTACAGGAGACAATCAGAGACTGAAGATATGGTACAGGAGACAGTCAGAGACAGCAGACATACTGCAGGAGACTGTCAGAGACTGCGGGCATACTGCAGGAGACATTTAGAGACTGTGGACATAGTACAGGAGATAATCAGAAACTGCCAAGTTTGCCAAAGAAAAGGGAACGCCTGATGTGAGGGGATGTGCGCAGGGTGTGCTCCGGCTCTGGCTCTTTAATCCTCTTTAATCCTGCTGGCCAACTTCCCATGGCTTCCCTTGCTCCAGCACTTATCTTTGGCCTGTGTGAGGCCGGTGTGTGTGATCCTCTGTAGTGTGGTGGACTTCTTCTTCACGCTGTTCTCTGACCTCCCGGATAGGTGATCGCAGCTTACTTCTGAATCTCCTGCATTGTAGTGAGGTGGAGTCTTCCCCTGCTGGTGTGTCCATCTCTTCCAGGTCTCTCCTTGGCTGCTCCTTGTCATCTGCTTTTCTCCAACCCTGGCTGTGTTGCAAGGCTCTGAGAGGACTCAGCACTGCATCGGCTGGCGCCGTATAGATTCGGCGGTGCACAGTGACATCTTGGTAAGCTGCAGAGGCAGCTGGAAAATGTCGGTGGGGATTGGTGTAGAGAAGAGATACACCAGATAGACTGGCAATGCTCAAATGGGGTTCGGCATTAAGACAAGCTCATCTAAGTGAAGTATTAAAGCACAACACATTTATTCAGAAGGTTAACAACTCACATATTAAAAGTCGTGAGCATGACGTATCATAATGGTATCTTCCTGCTGTATCCCTGGTTTGTCCTGCTGTGCCCTAAGGTCAGCTACAAGAATACCCATTATGGTATGCCATACTCAAGACTTTCAATATGTGAGTTGTTCACCTTCTGAATAAATGTGTTCTGCTTTAATACAACATGTAGTAGGTGCTGCTTTTCTCCCCTTGTCTCCTAAAAGATGGCTGCTGAACTTCTGCATTAATGAATATTCAGTTTAACCCTGTCAACACTGCAAAAGGATAATGCAGCAGCAACAAATAAAGAAGTTCCACAGCAGTTATTAGCTACAGTCCAGGTTACAGTGACAACACGGTTAGCAAGCATTGCCAGCCTGGGACATGAAGTTTTTTACTGACAGAATCACAAGGTGAAAATAAAGCCTGATAAGAGAAAACTGATGCTGCAATATATTACATTTTTGTTCTTGTGTTTAGAAGAAAAACACCATCAGTGCAGTTGCTCCAGAGCTTAGTAAGTGAGGTTAAGCTTCATGTTGCAAAGAATGCCCAATCACGTACAGGGGAAAAAAATGCATTTTTGCTTGCACGTGATTGGATGATGAAAGTCAGTAGAGCTTTTGCTGATTTACTAAGCACTTGGGCGATGGCTCTTTCAGAGTGCAACTGCACTTAGTAAAGTGCACCTCCTTTTTGCCTTTAGTAAATCAACCCCACAGTGTGAATAAGGAAATGTAATATGTGCTTACTATGACTATTTTTTAAAGATTTTAGCTGAGAGTGAAAAAACGAAAGACTCATGCCGCGTAAACACGACTGTTTCTCATGACGAGAAAAATACTATTTTCTAAATTGGTCATTAAAAACGACCGTGTGTAGGCTCCGGAGCATTTTTCTCGACAAGAAAAATGGACATTAAAAATTTAGAACCTGCTCTATTTTTTTTTGTCGTTTTTAACCTTGTTGTTTTTCTCATAGTGAATTTAACATGGTTTGTGTGTAGGCTTTAACGATGGGGGGGGAAAAACGTGCATGCTCAGAAGCAAGTTATGGGAAGGGAAATTTGCATAATCAGCCCAAAGGGTGGCACCATTCGAATGGATCTTCCCCTTTATAGTGCCACCGTAGGTGTTGTATGTCACCACGCTTTGCTTGAACATTTTTTTTCACGATTGTGTGTATGCAAGGCAGGCTTCACAAGAATCAGGTCGAGAAAAACTTTGTTTTTTTCCATGACATGAAAAACGGTTGTGTGTATGCGGCATCAGCAGTGAAAGTACTTGTGAGACAAAAACTTGTTAACACAAGACTAATGCTTCTGTTAGATAATGGACTTCTCCATTCATGTGTAGCGCTACCCCATTCAGGAGCCGCTGGTTGTTTTTGGGATCGGCGTATTAAGTTACCCTGTAATGTTGTTTAGAGGTGAGTAGTAGCAGTGAGCGAATGTCCAGTCAGCAATGGAGTTTTCAAATGCTTTATTTCCAAGGCCCAACACGGCCAACATCAACATGAAGTGGGATAGAACAGGTTGATGAAGCAGAAGAAGAACATTTGCAGTATCAGGTCCAGGATAGTTATGGAAACCAAGCCTGCTTTCATCAGTAGCACGGTTCGTCGCCACTCTAGCCAGAGTGGGTGAAGCGCCTTCGGACAGACTCCTGCCACAAGCCTGGCAGCCGGAGTGTCACTTAGATTGCTGGGAGGAAACAGACCTCTGCCACAGGCCTGGCTCGGGCCTCTGCCACAGGCCTAGTACTTGAGTGAGCTAAATGGATTCTTGAGCGAATCCTCCCAATAAGTTCAGTCAGAGTCACCGGTTGACAGTTTGAGATGCACCTGTCAATCTCCCGGTCACCGGATCCCCGATGGTTCGTTACAGCCCTTTTGGATCACCTGCCTCCAGGTTCTCCTCAAGCTGATCCCCCACCGAGCGGCACCCAGCCTGGGATCCTTCTTAGTGTAGCCGGGGACCCAGTATGTCACTGGGGCCCCTTTCAGCATTCGTATGAAACTCTGCGTAGCATGTGGCCCAGGCCTGGTAGGCCATATGGCCGGGGCCCGTTGGATGCGCACACACCAAAGGTGGGTGCCACACCTGGAACCTGGAACCCGCGAAGAACCCAAGAAAATGGCATCTGCCACAGATATACCCTCCCCCAGCATGCCCCTTGAGGGAAAAACTCCTCCAATTGGCTGCTGGGGAAAAGTGGCTCCGTCAGAACCCCTCTAGCGCCATCTACCGTCCAGGGGTGTGAACATCACCCCTGGAGCGCAGACTAGCCCACAGGCCAGTTCTGAATGACAGCAGCCTAAATTTTGCACAATTATGAATGGGAGCAAAAATAACTCTCCCATTCCCATTAACTTTAGCGTAGCGCCCATACTGAAAGTAAGGGGGCGCTACAGATGTAATGTCACTTTTCTGATCAAGCTAATAATATTTCAGGTCAGTAGATATTAGCAGCAAATTGCCTAGTTTGTACTTTTCTGAGGTTTTCAGTTCTAAACAATGAGCATATTTGGGTTTATCATATGTGTCAGAAAGGAAATGAAATATAAGAGGCAGAGAAGTAATAAACTGTTGGCAGGTGGCTGAAAATCTTGTAATTTTAGAATTTGCCAGAAGGTCAAGTATACATGGGCTGGTGAGAGCTACTAGGGCTGCTCTACTGCACTTATTTTATTAATATGATTGTAAAAATCACTGCAATGTTTACTTTACAGCTAGGAGCTTTTACTGTAATACATTTGGTAATGGTACAGATAAAGATTGCTTTATTGTGCTTAGTAACAGCAGGTAGTGTACATAAATATTACATTTGTAAACGATGTGGGGAATATTTAAAAAGCAGTGATTGCGATATTCACTAAATATTCAGTGTAGGTGAATATGCCTGGTGCATGCCTTTTAAATGACAGAGAATAAATAACTTAATGTGTTTGGTAAGAGTCATATTCACTATTTTATAAACTAGCCTTATGAGTTAATATTGTTTCTTATTCCACTTTTGGCAATGGCTGTTTAAAAATGTTAATGTTAAAACATTGTTGTTGTTTTTTAGTTAGCTTTGCTAATACTAATACTGATATGTTTGGTGCCCTTGCTTAGAAAAAGATGCACAATTATATGCTATTTTCTGAATATGAAATTTTTGCCTGGCCATATACAGAAAAAGAACATTGAATGATATTTGCACAATCGTACAAAATTCCATGTGAATAGGGTGGGACATATTAAACTCTTAGGCCGAGTGTAGGGGTGTAGCCAGCCACAACAGGAGGAGTATCGCTTGTAGAAATACTAACCACACAGTAAAATGTTAAACAGATTGTGCCATAGCTTCTGAGTATGCAGAGGAGAATTTAAAGGCGAACCAGCAGGACCATGTCTTACGCGCCAACTCGGATTTATTGCGTAGCTCCAATGTGCTACTTTCCCGTCAAATGGATTTGACGCATGCGTGGAAGCATTTTACTTCCTTGTTTGCGGACGTCGCGGCGTCAACATCACCGCCACGTCACCGCGTTGTCTGTCCGCGAGAATTTTGGTCTGATCGTGTGTACACACATCAGACCAAAATATCCCAGGAGACATGTCCGATGAAAACAGTCCACGGACCGTTTTCTTCGGACATGTCTCCTCGTGTGTACGCGGCCTTATAGGAACTGAAAAACTGCAGATTATGTGGGTGGATCTGTTGTCTGGAGCTTCGTGGGTGGAGTTGTGATGTCAGTAGACTCCCCACCCTCTTCTACACTCCCCTTGTCAACATGCATTTTTTCCTCTGTATTCCTTACACTGAATTCTGCTATGATCACTAACATCCAGTCAAAATCCAGAAAAGTACCCACATGACTTCAGAAAAGGAATGGGGGTGGGAATTAAGGCTAGTGCATGAGATATGTAAATAACCTGTCACTTACAGCAAGGGGGCGGAACGGACTAAAGTTTTTCTCTGTAAGTCTGTTTTATTTCACGGAACAATAAAAGAGGATTTCTCAGAGCTGGGTTAACTCTGTGTGGCAAGACTGGGCACAGTTGATAGGAAATCTTATACTGTACATTGTGACATAAAAAAAAAAAAAACATTTTGGGTTTACATCCACTTTAACTCTCTACACAAATAAATGTTTGCAGCCACCATGTGTTTTAACCATTTAAGGACCGGACCAATATGCTGCCAAATGACCCAAGGGGTTTTTGCGATTCGGCACTGCGTCGCTTTAACAGACAATTGCGCAGTCGTGCGACGTGGCTCCCAAACAAAATTTGCGTCCTTTTCTTCCCACAAATAGAGCTTTCTTTTGCTGGTATTTGATCGCCTCTGCGATTTTTATTTTTTGCGCTATATACAAAAGTAGAGTGACAATTTTGAAAAAAAAAACAATATTTTTTACTTTTTGTTATAAGAAAAATCAATAAACTAAATTTTAGTCAAACATTTAGGCCAAAATGTATTTAGTCTTTAGTAAAAAAAAAATTGCAATAAAAAAAAAAATTAGCTACCTAGCGGGAACAGCAAAACTAATACAGCGATCAGAAAAATGATCGCTTAGTGATGCTGGCAATAGGGAGTGAAAGGGTTAACTAGGGTGGTGATCAAGGGGTTAAAACTTTATTAGGGGGGGTACGGGGGCTACCCTGGACCTAACACTAACTGACTGTCACACTGCCTGTCACACTGACACTAAATACAGTAATCATACATGTATGATTACTGCATTCAGTGACACTGTGACAGGGGGAGGGGGGGGCAATCGGGGGGGTTAAATGTGCCTATATGTAGTGTTAGTGCAGCGTAGTGTTAGTGCAGACTTACTTGTGTTGTGATCTCTCCTCAGCGGTGGTTGAAAAAAACACCGAGGGAGAGATCACATCGCTTCCTCCTTCCTGTGTTTACACAGGAGGAGGAAGTGACACACAGGCGGGCGCACGCATTGGCTAAGAGCGATCCGGAGGGGGCGGACAAAAATGAATAGCCGCCCCCTCATCCTGGATCGCTCGTACAGCCGCACGGACCGCCGCATGTACTGGGGGGGGGGTCCCGATCGGACCCCCAACCCACCTCAAGGCACCAATGTATATATACGTTGATGTGCCTGTCGGTGCCATTGTGCCGATGTAAATGTACATGCGGCGGTCCTTAAGTGGTTAATGTAAATACTCAGGTTTCATAGCATTTGCTATTGCTGTTCTAACTTTTATGAAATGTCTGTGGCACTCGCTGCCATGTTCAGAAAGGAATGTATCAGAGTTACACAAAGCCCTCATGGAGGTAAAGATTTAATTTCTGATTTAAACATTCAGAGGCTCAACATAGCAATTGTAACATATACTGTAATTTGGATGGAAAAAGAAAAACAGTGCAATAAAATATTTACAGAAAAGATGTTAAAAAAACTGACAATAAGCAACAGTAAAATAAACAGGATTAAAATTGACAGGTTTAAAATGAAGAATTATGGTCATGGCGATTAAACAGCACTTTACTGCAGGACTCTCAAGTAATGGCAGAGATGCATAATGCATGACTGAATATTTCAAACAAAGCAACATCCCTTCCTTGTGACCTTGTAATCTTATGTGAAGCTCAAAAGCCTTCAACGTAGAGGGGGCTTACTCTGTGTTTTATTGGACTAATTGAGGGCCCATATCACATTAATTCCCAAGAAGGGTAAAGACTCCCTGTATTGTCCTAATTGACACCTGATTTCCCTGCTCAATGTGGATCTTAAACTGTTGCGGGTACTTCAAAAAATTATCCATCACGATCAGGTTGGTTTTATACCTACCAGAGAGGCCCAGGATAAAGTAATCAAGACCATGGTTATCGACCTGATGGATTGGGCATTCATGGAACTGACTATCAAACATAATGGTCTCAGTAAATGGATGATGACTTGGATCAGAGCTGTATACTCAAGGCCATTGGCTCAGGTCAAGAGTAATGGTATGTTTTTTTTGCCCTTTGAAATAATGAATGGCACACAGAAGGATTGCCCCTTATTTATTTTCATTTGTATTCCTACTTTGGAACCATTCTTGTTCAGGGTAAGCGCAAATCCAAAAACTACGACTATGTCTCTGAAGATGTGGATAACTTTTTATTTTATGTCACCAATCAAATTATCTCTCTACCAAACTACCTGGCAGAGTTTTTCAAATAATTACCAAAATGCAGAGGCCCTAAATATTTCCCTCCCAGACAAGATTATGTCGCACATATGAGACAACTAAATGGTTGGACTCTGTCATTAGATACTTAGGTACTAATAGTCCTCACAATCTATCCCAAATATATGTGGTTAGTTTCCCTCCCATACTAAGCCAAAATAAGAAAGATCTCACTCAATGGCATCACAATAGATTTCCCTGGTTTGGCAGTTACAATGTTTTGAAAATGAATATCCTGCCATGAATATTGTACCTACATTTGAACAGTTTTATGACAGTCTCATAAATGCATGAGATTAAAACGGGATCGCTTTATCAGATGCTTCGCTATACAATGCAGCCTGTCATCTAACAAGCCCAAACAATGGTGAATGTAAAGCAAGACTTTACCGTCATCCGACTGAAAACACACTCTTGGTGTTAGGAAAATGTCCCTGCCTCAGTAAAAACCCACCCCACTATTGGTACCACATGGACCATGTGTCAGAAATGATTTTAAGTAGGAATGGATATGGTGGACCGCTCACAGTGTATTGGAGTATGGGAGATACAGGCGGTCTCCGGGTTACAAACAAGATAGGGTCTGTAGTTTTGTTCTTAAGCTGAATTCAGAAAGGTAAATTTTTTAAGTGTAGCTCCACCCAAATTAAAAAGATTTTTATGGATAGCATAGGGAAGGGTTAACACGCCTGTAACATTTGTTTTGCTGTCTCCGCCCCTGTTCAGAAGATTTTACCTAACCTTATGTCCCAATGACAATTGGATTTTGAAAATTTTGTAGCTCTTAGGCCTCGTACACACGATCGGTTAAACAGAGGACAACGGTCTGATGGACCATTTTCATCGGTCAAAACCAATCGTGTGTGGGCCCCATAGGTTAATTAACCATCGGTTAAAAAAGCCAACTTGGTTTAAATTTAACCATCGGTTAAAAATCCACGCATGCTCAGAATCAAGTCGACGCATGCTTGGAAGTATTGAACTTCATTTTTTTTTCAGCATGTTGTTGTGTTTTACGTCACCGCGTTCTGACACGATCGTTTTTTTAACCAATGGTGTGTGGGCGCGACGGACCATCAGTCAGCTTCATCGGTTAAACGATGACAACAGTCCTTCAGACCGTTGTCATCAGATGGACTGATCGCATGTACGTGGCTTTAAAGAAGTGAATTTCACTTTCCTCTCACTTCCTGTTGTCTCCTTCCATTTGTAAGTAGGAGTGGTTTGTAAGTCGGATGTTTGTAACTAGGGGACCGCCTGTATACCTCATTTGTGTGTCCTGTGTGTTCTTCCCCCTCACCTTTCCAACTTTCATATTGTAAACTGGACCATACAATGGCTCAAATCTTTTGGACATTTGGGTGCACATATTTTTGTTTGTTTTAAAATGTTCCTGCTGACAACTTAATTGTCAGCATGTGATGTACTTATACTGATATGCAATGTACCTCTTATGGTATAGAATGGTAATTTGTGCATTTTTGGTCAGCAGGTATTTTATGCCTTTGTATCTGTATCATGTTTGGTAAACGGTTGACTTTTGCAATTCCCTCTATTGTATGACTTTTGATATATATATAAAAAAATAAAAATAATAATGTGCCTAGTCTTTGGCTATGTGCAGAGTAAATTCAGTCTAATTTATCAGAATTCCAGGCTTGTCTTAAGCCTGTTTGGTATCTAACTGATTTTTCTTTTCTCATTCGTTAGTGTGACCTGGAAAAAAATCTAAAAGATTTCTCAAACCATGTAATACAGTGTGAATGAATGAATCTCCCGCTGTACCCATTGTATTACCTAACCACTGACTGCATCTGATTGAATGCAGCTACTGTTCAGCCTAAGATATTTTCCATCAGACTCCTTCCATTTTGCAATTGAAAGATGTCAAATGGGCAAGTAGCCATGGGTATACCCACATACAGAATTTCAGTTTGTCAGGATCTGGATAAAATGTTCATCGTGTATGGCCAGCTTTAATCTAGACTGTAATGTGTTTCTCCACATAAATGCCTAGAGCAGAAATTTGATTTTTTAAACATTTTGTTAGGCTGGTACAGTGTTCAGTACAACACTTCCATTCTTCCCTATTGGATGATAATAGGGTCTGATGGTGGGGAGTTGGGATGAGTGGCAGTGCTGGCGGGGGGTTGGTATGAGTGGCAGTGCTGGTGGGGAGTTCTGATCAGCCAACTTAGGTGCTCTTGATCAAGGTCATCGGCTGATGTGAGAAATGTAGTGGGGACTTTTAAAGGCAACTATAATCACAGGTAGTGTTTCTCACTGCGTCTCCGAATTGTGGTGTCTCATAGCAGTGACACCTATGCTGAAATCAGCAGAAAGGGTCTCCTCCAGCCCCTCCCACTTCACATTTCTCACCACCAGTCAGCTGCCCTCTAGTCCCTGCCCCCAAGCCATGCCGTGAACTGAATGGGCAGCTGCGGGCTTCAGGAACAGCCCGCGATTCAGTGACCCCTGGCAAATCCTCATTTAACCCCCAGGTTGAGAACCACTGCGTTAGATGATTGACTAGTTGATCCTAAAATCAAAAACAGCCAGTTGACATATTATAATTTAATGTTTAAGAAAAGCAAGATGTTTAAACATTATTGAACTTCATGTAACTATATGCAGTACACTCTAAGGCCCCTTTCACAAGGGGCGGACCCTGTTAAGCTCAGCAGACATACCCCCTGCTTTTTTTTCTTTTTCTTTTTTTTTCTCTTTTTTTTTTCTTTCCACTTCAGACTCAACCAAGAAGGGCAACAAAACTTGCCCATAGTTCATTTGCCCACAACGTCTCCTCTATGGTTTTGCATCATGCATGGTTTATCCTCTTTTTTTCTCTTTTTTTTTTTATAATTCTTCAAAATTGGCGAATATTAAAACAACAGTATCTATGTGGAGATTAATTCCCTTCCCTTCCCCCCTCCCCCTCCTCCCCATTCCCTCCCCTCCCTCCCCTTCCGACCTTTCTTGCTTGGCTCTTTCCCACTGCCATCCATTTGCCAATTTTACTACCATGCCACGCCGTTACCTCACACCATTAAATTATATAGATGTATACTTAAGCTTTATGCACCCATCACTTCTGCGTATCCCATCGTGTGCTTAAACCTTTTCCATTTCTCCCACTTCTCTTCAAACTCCTCCCATTTCTCTTGTCTCTCATGTCTCTAAATCTTAGGTATTCCAGGTTATAGATTTCCTCAACTCTATTGCACCACCCTCTCAATGATGGACTCTTCAGTTCTTGCCAGTTACGAGTTTTTTGTTTTTTTGCCGCATTCAAAAGTTGTGGGATTAGTGTCTTCAGATACTGTTTAGTTGGAATTCGGGATCCATGTAGTACACATACCCATGGGTCACCAGGGAGTTTATTCTTTGATATTTCTATATTTTTTTGTCTAATATCTCCCCAGTATTTTCTTATTTTTGGGACAGGTCCACCAAATATGGGCCATGGAGCCCACTTCTCCACAACCCCTTCAGCATAACTGTGAGGTGGTTCCTGAGAACTTATGTACTTTATCCGGGGTAAAGTACCAACGCACCAGACATTTATAATTCAGTTCCATGGTATCATTGTTTATCGGCGTCTCGTGAACCCTCGTTATTAACTGATTAATCTCAAACTCATTTACACGTGAGCCCAGCTCCTCCTCCTATTTCTTAATGAATGGCGGGACGCTCTGTGATCTTGTTTCATTTAAGATCTGATACATTTTAGAAATTGTCCCCTTTTCGGCTTTCCCCTCACCTAATTTTTCGAGGGGCAGAAGGTTTACTTCTGCTCTTATCGGTTGGGGGAGACTATCAAAAAAATGTTTTAATTGCGCGTACCGCCATTCATTAATCAACATCATTTCCTTTTTTTTTTTTAGTTCCTGAATTGTTAGAAGCCTATTAAGCTTCATAACATCTTTTAGTTGAATATTATCTTGTAGTATCCATTTACCAAACCTTTTTTTCCCCCTGGTGGGAAATATTTTGTGTCAGTTAAAGGTATTAATGGTGAGTTATAATCCCATTTTTCTTTCTTGTGCAATTGATCCCAAAGTTTTAATGCGTGTCTCATGATATAATGAGTTTCTGAATTGATTTCTCTATACTGTGCCGGGACCCAAATTAATTTCCCCGGTGCTAATTTCCAAGTGTACCCACCTTTTTTCTGTATTATTTTTAGCCCAATCCATTATACGTGATACTACGGTTGCATAGTGATATTTTCTTATGTCGGGTGCCCCTAACCCCCCTTGTGACTTATCTTTAGTCAGTGTACTAAATTTATTACGTGTTGTTTTCCCTCTCCAAATTAATTTTACGAACATTGATTGTAATTTTTTGAAGTATGCTTGTGGTATTGGGATTGGGAGCATCTGATTTTTCTACAGTATCTTAGGTAAAATTGTCATTTTGAGAATATTTATTCTTCCACTCCTGGTGCGATTCTATTTAGTTCAGTTTTGACCTCATTTAACAATGCAATAAAGTTATTCTTATACAGAGTTTCCATCGAAGTTGCTAGCCTAATTCCCAGATATTTTAATTATTTTTTCCAGCTAAATGGGAAATCTTCCTGTAAGGCACATCATTCTTATTTAGGGATGTTAATACCCAGGATTTTGGATTTGGCAGGTTTTATCTTGAAATTGGAAATCTTACCATATTCTTTAATTGTTTTCATTAATTTAAATAAAGTTATCCTAGGATTTTTTACATAAAACAATATGTCATCGGCATAAGCGGCAAGTTTTGTGTTCTTCGCCTCCTAATGTTATCCCCTTGATGTCCTCATTTCGCCTTATCCCCCTTAACAGGGGTTCTAATGCGAGTGTGAACAACAATGGTGACAAGGGGCATCCCTGTTGGGTGCCATTTTTCAATTCGAATGGTTAAGATATGGTCCATTTAACTTTGATTCTCGCTGTGGGTCTATTGTATAGTGATCTTATCCATCCTCTAGTTCTGGGTCCCATCCCCTTTCCCTTTAATGTATACTGCATGAAGCCCCAGTCTACCCTGTCAAAAGCCTTTTCGGCATCTATAGACAGGAGTAGTCCCGGGGCTCCACTTTTTCTGATTTCCTCTATAACCAGGAGAGATCTAATTCCATTGTCTCTTCCTTCTCTGCCTGTGATGAATCCCACTTTTTCCGTCTGGACCGCGCTGAAATTTAACAGAAAGGGTCTCCTCCAGCCCCTCCCACTTCACATTTCTCACCAGTCAGCTGCCCTCTATTCCCTGCCCTCAAGCAATGCCGTGAACTGAATGGGCAGCTGCAGGCTTCAGGAACAGCCCACGATTCAGTGACCCCTGGCAAGTCCTCATTTAACCACCAGGTTGAGAACCACTGCGTTAGATGATTGACTAGTTGATCCTAAAATCAAAAGCAGCCAGTTGACATATTATAATTTAATGTTTAAGAAAATCAAGATGTTTAAACTTTATTGAACTTAATGTAACTATATGCAGTACACTCTAAGGCCCCTTTCACAAGGGGCAGACCCTGTTAAGCTCAGCAGACATATCCCCTGCTGATCTTAACAGAGTCGGCCCCATGTAGAAGGGGCCATAGAGTGTACTGCATATAGTCATACTGTACAGAACAAAGTGGGCAGATAAGGCACCTGTGTCCAATTTGTTTCTGCACAGCAGACACACAGAGCTCATTCTACTCTATGGGCAGTCAGGAGTACACTGCCGATCTGTTTGTTTACATGCTCTTCTGTGTTTCTATGTTTCTGTACTAATCCTGGCGTTTAAACTAATTTGTAGATCATAGAAGTATGCCTAAATAATAGTGATTGGCTTCTGAAAAACAAAAAATGCTTGGCTGCTGTAAACCTGTCTTACCCAGAGTTGGGATCTAGAGTACTATGTCAGAAAGGGCAGAGTGGAAGACTGCTAGAGGGAGTAGTTAAAGGAGTTGTAAAGGAAAACATTTTTTTTTGCTGAAATGACTGTTTACAGGGTATAGAGACATAATAGTTAACTGATTCCTTTTAAAAATGATTAAAAATAGATAAAAATCAACCATATAATGTGCCTGCAGTTTCGTTTTTCATCTAGTTTCATGCTTGTGTGAAGGACAGAGACACAGAGCCAATACAGGGCAGTGTTTGTTTTTAAAATGAAACTGATTGGTTCTGAGGGGTTTTAGACACACCGTAATCACACCTTCTTGATTAGAGACCACAGAGAGAAGCTCCCAATACTTTTTTTCATAAGGAAACAGACAACTCTGACTGTCCTATGAGGCTACAGGACCCCCGACCCTCTGTCCGGACAGTGCTGATTGGTCCTGTGCCGATCACATGCACCCTCTCAAGAATAGGGTTGCCACTTCATCCCTTTAAACCTGAACATATAAATTACATAGGTTCTGAGGCTAATTTAATGAGTGAGTTTCATTACCACTTTAATCAGACACAGAACCTGTGTAATTTAAATGTGTTCTGGTTTAAAGGGATGAGGTCGTAACCCTACCCAAGAAGGTTCCTGCTTGAGATTTGAACTATGTATGTATGTATGTATGGCCGGCCTAAGTAACCTATGGAAAGAAAGAGGAAAACAAGGGTGCAAGGGAAAAGCAGGAGACATTATTGAAAGAAGTGATAGAGACTTGGCACTGATTTTGGGATGTCATTTCTGTCTGGATATTTGAAAATTAATCCTATCGCTATACAACCATACAGCAGTCTTAATTACATAATTTCTCTGGTTATTTAAAATAAAGCATTTTTCATTTAAAACATAACTGGAAAATTTAGGCTTTCTTATGTCTTGTATGTATGTTTTTAGACAATTCGACAGAAGTTTCCTCTTCTGACCACAAGAAGACTGGGCACCAGAGGACATTCAAAGTAAGACCAGTATTTTATAACTGTATTTTTATAAATGTTTAATAGTGATTATATTTACCCCCAACAAACAAGCAGATTTCAGCCAGCCAGCAGTGGCCAACCACAAATTGCAAGGATTTGTTCTAGTCAACATAAACTACTGCTTGTAGAGTCATCAAGATACTTTTAAGTTACCTTTTATGTTGCAGTAGTAAGTGTAAACTCTAGTGTTTAAGTACAATATTATAGTATTTGTTCAATATCTGATAGGATGCTAAAGAGCTGGGATGAAAGTAGATGTTGGAAATGATCATGTATTCATTTTGTTCTGTTTTGGGCCAAGACAAGAGATGTTCAGTTCAGATAACTAGTTTAAAGTTGGGCTTTTGTGCATTAGTGTGCAGTTCCGAATTAAGGCATCTGAGCAAACCATGTGTGAGGCCACGTACACATGACCGGTTTCCTCGACAGAATCCATCAAGAAACTTGGTGGGATAGCTTTTTTTGCTGAGGAACACGGTCGTGTGTATGCTTTTCATCGAGTAAACTGTCCAGGAACTCGACGAGGAAAAAAGAGAGCAAGTTCTCTTTTTCCTCGACGGGAGTCATCATGTTCCTCGTCGGGCTGGTTTTCCAACGAGAAACACGTTGATGTGTATGCTTAGAAACCTGCGCACCTTCGGTAAAAGTAGTATTTGTAATGGAGATAGCACATTTGTCACGCTGTAACAGACTAAAAGGTGAAAATGTCTCTTACCAAACTTTTACCTAACACGCAGTAACATGAGATTAGCAAAAGCAGCCCCAAGGGTTGTGCCAGTGGAATCGAACTTCCCCTGCTGTTGTATGTGTTGAAGTCACTGCATTTGAGAACGAGGAGATTTGGTCTTGACAGTGTGTACGCAAAGACAGCTTGTCAAGTTTATCGACAAACAAGCCTAACAAGAAACTCGTCGAGGAAAACGATGTGTCTTTTCCGACGAGTTCCTCGGTCGTGTGTATGAGGCCTTAGTGTGTGTTTTACCATGTATTGTATATAGAGAAAATATTTTTGCACTTAGTGTACATTTAAAATATAGGATGCAGCTCTCCATTTGTCTGAATATATGACAAAAACCTCCATGTTGGTCCATCCCTCTGACGATACTTGTTGGTAGTGTAACGCATTGGGTGGGGCTTGGCCTGTGATGTCATCATGCCCTCAGACTCCCAAAAGTGTGCCGCTCTGTGCTTGTGATTTCTCTGTATTGTAATTACCTCTTCAGTGTACAATAAAGTGATTCATCTGGCGGTATTACTATTTTGGTTTCTTTTAAAGATGATTTTACCCAGTGTGGCATGCTTTTAACCTTTGTTGTGCCCTGGTGGGAACATTGGTGGTTATTACTAACTAGAGGAGGCGGTCTCCCAAGGTATTCATCCACATTGAGCCTATTGAGAGCATATTGACCTATTTTTATTGTTTATGTTTTTATTATTTAATCCTTTTTAAAAGGGGAGATTAATGTGATCTGGTTAGAGGCTGTGTGATCTTTCATGGAAGAGTCACAGATGAAGCAGTTACCTGTTTTCTGCTTCTTTGCATCTTTTTTTTTTTTGCATTGACTTATGGCCACAACACTCATTGATTATTCAGACCTTACACTTTCCTATTTTTATTGAAAAGCATGAATTATTGGTCACATAAGCACTGTTAATTATATATTTATTATTAAATCTCTAGTGAGTTTTTTTTTTTTACTTATCTATTTTTAAAAATTTCTTCATTTGGTTTGTATATGCACTTTTGGAGGAATGTTCTTTAATTATATGAAAAAATTGTTGCATATCAATTTGTATATTTTAGCACTAACACCTTAACCTGTTGCCGCCACTTGTGCTATAGCCAAATGGAGGCTACAGTATGGGCTTATTTTGGCGGGAGGGCATCTATTGACCATGCTTCCTACGTGTCCCCTGTGGCGTGCGATGGCATGCTCTGTGATTGATAAGTCTGAAGGACTCAGCTGATCACAGATCGAGGTAAAGGGCCAATCACACTGTCAGCATGAGGAGAAATAAAGTAAGACGATAGCCAGTTTGTGTTAAAGGGACATCGGCTCTGATAATCAGGGCACTTATTATCAGTGTCCTGATTATCAGTGCAGTCCCAAGAGTGCCCACCAATGCTACCAATCAGTGCTGCCAATCAACGTCCACCAGTGCTGCCAAACAGTGCTCATTAGTGCTGCCAATCAGGGCCCATCAGTGCCATCTATCAGTGCAACCTATCAGAGCCATCAGTGCCACATATCAGTGCCCATCTAGGCCACCTATCAATGCATCCTCATCAGTGCCCATCAGTGCTGCCCATCACTGCCACCTCATCAGTGCAGCCCATCAGTGAATGAAAAAAAATACCTGTTTGCAAAATTTTATAACAAATTGTGTTTTTTTTTTTAATCTTCTCTATTTTTTTCCTTGTTTAGCAACACATAAAAAACCCTGTGGTTATCAAATACCACTAAAAGAAAGCTCTATTGGCATGAAAAAATATATAAAAATGTAATTTGGGTACAGTGTTGCATGACACAATTTTCATTCAAAGTGTGACAGCGCTGAAAGCTTAAAATTGGCCTGGTCGAGAAGAGGGTAAAAGTGCCCAGTAGGCAAGTGGTTAAAGTACATTAAGATACAAACAATCTATGCAATTGTGGAAGCTCATCTATCTGCTTAGAGCTTTTACCATAAAGAATAGGTATGATGGGAAAGTAAAGTGTATTTTCAAAGACAATATATTGTGATTCAAGGAAAGCTTGAATCAACTCAGAAGGGAATCAGGAGCCGCTCAGAAAAACATCAAATTCAGCTATAAATGAAATGTAGACTAGCCACTAAAATGGCTTTGTCTAATTGCTTAACACCTGTCAGATGACCTATTGACATATAGCTGCTATTGCCTTAGTTAATGAACCCCTATTAGGTAGAGACTGTTTACTAAGCAAAGTAAATGTTCCTATAGATTAGTAAGTAAAGCAAAGTTTGCTGCGGGTGAATACAGCTTGACCTTTTTTGCTAAACTAAGTGAATATTCACTTTGTAGAAATTAATGTTCACTACTCCTTTAGTAAATTAACCCCATAGAATTGAATTGTGTGGAAGTACATTATATGTTACTAAAATGCAAGAGGCTTGCATGTCTAATGACCAGATATGGCTGCCTCATGTATTTACAAATTTCACAAAAACCAAGGTCTTTTATTACAATACTACAGCCAAAAGTTTTGAGAATGACACAAATATTAATTTTCAGTCTGCTGCTCCAGTGTTTTTAGATTTTTTTGTTAGATGTTACTATGGTATACTGAAGTATAATTACAAGTGTAGCATGCACCCCCGGCCATGAGGGCCACACGGGGGTGGTGGAATGACAGACCCAGGATCGGCGACCATCCCGGACTAGCGACGTCTGTCTCTTAAGTACTCCTCCCTAGCATGCTCAGTGGGATGATCAACACCCTCTGATTGGTTGCCAAAGGGGAACACCCAAAACACCTTGACCTGACTGCTGCCACCCTCGGTCTGGGATGATAACGACACCCCAGACAACAATATTGGTCACTCACAGTACAGCCATGGCTGGAACAGAGGTCCAAATTTAGTGAAAAATCATACAGTCTGAGCCAACTAACTCTCAGACTACCCTATAAATCTAAAGCAGCGGCAGCTAAAAAGTAGCAGGTCGCTAAATTTGTATTTTGAAACACTTAGGCCTTGTACAAACGATCAAATGTGTCTGTTCAAATCGGTCGGACCGACCGATTTGAACAGATCTGTCTGCTGGCATTTTGGTTTGGTGTACACACGAGCAAACCAAAATCCCCACCAGCAGACAGCGCGCTGACGTGGCGGTGACGTTGACGCCGCCACGTCACCGCACCAGGAAGTAAAACACTTCCGCGCATGCGTCGAAACCATTCGGCGCGTGTGCGAGAAGACATGTCTGCTGGTTAGCGTACTCGGGCGGACGGGTTCCCAGCCGACAGATTTCAAACCATGCTTTGAAATCTGTCGGGTGGCCAAATCCGTCTGTTTGCCCGTACACACGATCGAATCTGTCTGCTGAAACGGTCTAGCAGACCGTTTCCAGCAGACAGATTTGATCGTGTGTACGAGGCCTGAAAAGAGCAGTGCAAATAGTTTACTGTGGTGGTGCACGGCCTTGACTTGGCCCGTCGTTGGAGGTTTTATGCATCTGTGGGTTTGAATTAGGGCAAAAAATGTAGTTATTTTGATTTTACTTTTTTACTCACCCCACATAGTCAGCTCTAAATTGTGCCTCCATAATATACTACAGGCGAACCCCACTTTTAAGTACAAAATGGGGTTTATTTACTGGGGAGTGCAAAATCAGGCTTACGTCTGCATAGAAACCAATGAGCTTCTAACGCCAGCTTGTTAAATTAAGCTTTGGTAATAAAACCTGGAAGCTCATTGGTTTCTGTGCAGAAGTGAGCCTGATTTTGCACTTTCCAGCGATAGTAAATAAACCCCACTGTGTACTTAAAAGTGGGGTATGCCTGTACATGTATGTGCCTTTAGGTGCCCTTTGCCATGCAAAAATTATTGACAGTGCCACTTCCAGTGACCACATCCCACTATATATATCCAATTCTGGGTAAGCAGATTAGATTCAGTGACTAAGTGCACAACATGACAAACCGCTATTACTTCAGAATAACAAAAGGTATGCAATATAACTGCAAGAAAGTTTGTTAAAAATATCTGCAATGTACATAGATAAGACTGTTCTCAACAAAAGTTAAGTGTACTGTGCTTACTTTTGTATACATTTTGGGATGAATTGTACAGAATGGGGGCCTGTAATGCTGCAGAGTGCTCTGGACGGTGGTCTGAGGAGTCCTGTAATGCTGCACAGTGCTTTGGATGGTGGTCTGAGGAGGCCTGTAATGCTGCACAGTGCTCTGGATGGTGGTCTGAGGAGACCTGTAATGCTGCACAGTGCTCTGGATGGTGGTCTGAGGAGGCCTGTAATGCTGCATAGTGCTCTGGACGAACCACTGAGACGCTCCCTGCCCCTCCACAGTTCAGAGCTTCAGTGAGTGTGGAGGAATAGAGCAGGAGACATGCTGACTGACAGCAGATCTCTGCTCACTAAGGAGTGAGAACCGAGCCACCAGCGGCATTCGGTGGCTCGGTTCTCAGTGCAGAGTCTGATACTGCATCCACCTAGGTAAGTATGAATCTCAAAAAACAAAACGAAAACAAAAACCATACTTCTCTTTTAAGTTCATTTTCATGGCAAAGAGGGACTTTACAATTGATTGGAATTCATCTGATCACTCTTCATAAAATTTTGGAGTATATGTAAATTCCCATCATAAAAACAGAGGCAGCAGACTTTGTGAAAATTTTAGGGCTGTTACTGATTACAATTTTTGTGTTCGATTAATCGTTTTTTAATTTTTATCGATTAATCGACTAATTTCGATTAATTATAACGCACATACAGATCCAACTACTTTTAGCTGATCTCCTTGCAGGCCGATTCCCAGTGCAGCTACCAACCACTGGAAAAATGGATAGCAGGATACAAAAAACACACAAAGGCAGCGCTCGATGGGAATAGCATTAAAACTTTTATAGTCTTCAAGTAGGTAACAAAATAAATATTGCACTGGAGATAAAATCGATGTAGCTACATAAACTGTAAAAATGGAGCGAGTAATACCAAACGGAAGCAAAAGCAGTCAGAAAAAAAATGTAGCTAAGTATGATACTGGTATAAAAATGTGTACAACGATACCACTGCTTAATCCAGATGAGGAGGGGTTAACATCAGTCCATCAGCATGTAGATGTCCCGTGAAGGGAACTATCAAAACTCCCAGTGGATGGCTGTAAAATCCCAGGTTGATAGAGGTAAGTGATAGAGGGAAGTGTAACAGCCCTTGTGTGTGGCTGATAGTAAGGTCCCGCCAGCATGCAGATATGAAGGCACAGCAAAGGAGCCCTTCAGATGGCCACGGCAAGCCCTGCCAGTGTCTGTGACCTCACCGGATCTCCGACAGAACTCCCTAAAGGCCCGGAAGCCGGCGGAGAGGTGAGTACCAATCAAAAGATTTTTGATCGTTCAAAAAAATGTTGATTGATCAAAAAAATTAAAGATTAATCGAGGAATTAATAGTTAATTTCCACAGCCCTAGAGAATGTATAATTGTGTAATTCTCAAAACTTTTGGCCACGACTGTACATATTAATATGATTATTTACATGAGGCTGATACTTTTCATATATGTTTGTCTAAAAAAAGAAAAAATTAAATGCACCATACAATCTTGTTTAACTCGGAATGAACACGTGGAATGAAACTTTCAGTCGGGGGATAGAAAGTTCCAAGAAATCCACTAATTGGGACAATGATAGATAGACCAGCTAGATCAATCTAGCTATTGTCTTTATGTAGATTATTTTTAGCTCTTTGGAGATGAAGTACAAATAGCAGAACCTTTTTTAGGAGATGTGATTGAACATGCTGAAAAAATGGCATGACAGCTGGCCTGGTGATAACATGTTATTGCAGACTGGAGATAGCTTCCTTATATCAATCTGCTTATCAGCCGTTGTTTGTGGCAGTGCATGATAAAGACAGGTCTTGTGGGTGCACACACAAAAAGTGAACATATGCTGCAGGAAATGTATAGTATCTTTCAAATAAAGAAGCCATAAATGCTGCAAATTAAATATCAACCTCCTTTTTAAACTAACAATTGTGTAAATTGAAGTGATATGCAGTAAGAGCAATGTGATATATTTGTGGGAAAGATAAGTAATGTTTAGTTTACAATATACTTTAAGTTAAATGGTTTCAAGTGTTTTAAGGTAATAGGATTTAAGATGGGTGACCTCTTTTAATTTCCTATATGACGAAAAAAGGATTTTACTACTGGTGTTTATTTAACCCTTCCAAAAACATAGGTGATATCATCATCAGTTTTTTGAGGATTCTAATAAATACAGCTGAATTAAGTTTTGAGGACATTAGGACCCAAGCATGCTAAAGTAAAATGATTAAAAGTGTACAAATTATTATTATTATATTATACAGGATTTATAAAGCACCAACAGTTTACACAGCACTTTACAATGAAGATGGGGGACAGCACAATTACAATACAGTTCAATACAGAAGGGACAAGAGGACCCTGCACGTAGAGCTTACATTCTAAAGGGAGGGGGTGGTGGTACAAAAAGTAATAGCTGCAGGGAAGGATTTGTTGTTGGTGGCTCTGGGACAGTTCTTAGGTGAGCGTGGGATAGGCTTCTCTGAATAAATTAGTCTTCAGGGTTTTTCTAAAGGTGGAAAGGTTAGGGACTAAATGGACATACCAGGGCAGGGAGTTCCGGAGGATGAGAGAGGCTCTGGAGGAGTCCTGAAGGCAAGGGTGGGAAGAGGTAACAAAGGAGCTAGAGAGCAGGAGGTCCTGGGAGGAGCGGAGGGGACAATTCGGGCAATATCTGCAGATGAGGTTGGTGATGGAGCTGGGGGCGATGTTGTGAATGACTTGTATGTTGTGGTTAGTATTTTGAATTTTATACCGTGGGGAAGCCAGTGAAGGGATTGGCAGAGAGGAGCAGCAGTCACAGATTGGTTATTGAGGTGTATTAGTTTAGCAGCAGCATTCATAATAGAATACAAAAGGGTTGGAATCGCGCTAATCATAAGTCTATGACCAATAAAGGGCACAGTGTGTGCTATAATTATTGCAAACAGATTAAATATATATCATGTGAACACACAAAAATAATTAATTGTAATAAATAACACACAAGTGTGGATTCATGTGTGAATCCACCAAATAAAAAACTCGCTAGTATTAAGTAGCTATGTGCAAGAAAAACCCCACACCTGAGTGCAGTTCAATGAAAAAACGTTGGAATAATGAAGCCACACAAATATTAAAATAAATGAAAACTGAATCAAAATAAAGACTCCACCTGATGGACACAGAGAAGCAAATTCATAGTCTATGATGTGTTGAAAAAAAAGGTCTATGTGGTGAAATCCTCAGATGAAAAGATTGTATATATACCGTCTCCACCTTTATGACATGTATGTAAACGAAAAAAGGAAGTCTTAAGCTGGTACAGATGCGTCAATCTCCTAAGTGTCGATCACTTGTGGACTTGCACAGATTTGAAACTGCAGAATCTCGGCGCCATAAAAACCAAAACAAAAACAAAAGAGATTCGCATAGTGTGAAACCTTATGGATAACTGATATAGCTACACCCGTGTGGGACAGTCTTGCGACCGGGGGAGGGAAAAATGCGAACCCACCACCACTGCACACACTGACCCTTACCAGATCTGGACCCCACAGGGTAGATATAGGCACTCAGAGGAAGGGATCGTAGTTCAGCAGCCAAAGGACATCAGCAGATGACAGTATTGATGATACCATGTAACAACATAAAACCGCACATAGTGTAAAATCCAATGGTATTTAATATAAAAAGATAAAGGTTGCACTTACAACAGATGAAAATCAATAGGGCATTAAAAAACAAGGTGGCGGCCGGCTGGATGGTACGCGTGCATCCTTCCGTATGGATGTGGTGACGTGAGAACGTCTCCTCCCAACGTTTCGTCTTCAAAGACTTGATCACGGGATAAGGACGACGCCCCACGTCACCGCAATAGTACCCACAGTGGGCGGAGTCAGTCGAGAGAGTGGCCCCATCATCGCCATTTTGGAAAAGGGATAAGGTATGGGAAAGGCGTTTAAACCTTCTCGCCGCTTAAAAGCATGGATAGCAGCCATGCAGAGAATCAAATGCGCGCAAATCAAAGCGAGCGTTCCCTAGAATGGCCAACGTCAACGGGGGAATCATAAATAGAGATAATCGCTTTAACATGGAAGAGACGGACAAACTGTCACGGAGGCTGTTCTTCCATCAAAAAATAACTATACAAAAGAACGCTGTGTTCTATATGGAACTCATAATCAGGATGGGTAAAAAATAATTAATTTAAAATAATAAAATGGAGAAGCTATACCGCTCGGGAGAACTGACTCACGACCACTGTGTATAGACAACAACTGCATAGAATCGGTAATCACTACATCAACTCCATCTAAATGAATGTTACATTGCGGGTGATCCCACACTGACACCAAAAAATTACAATCAGTCTCATCATTACAACATGAAAAGGGTCACAGTTACAGCCAAACGATGGTTGGCCACACTACTTAGGGTACAGTTATCAACATCAGTAAGTACATGTATGTACTGGCACAAGGTTAAAGGTGACCATTAAACCAAAAGGAAAACCATAAACATTTTATCACATATCCTTATGACAGTAAAAAATAAAATAAATAAAAATATATGTTGACTTACTTTTACATGGACATCATAAGAAATAGTTGTATCTAAGTGATATCAGGAGTTGTCAATAAAACAATTGACATCTACTTCGATGTTAAGGCCATGGGGTTCAAAACATCTCAAAGTATGTATCCATGCCATTTCAGAACGAGAGATACTCCTGACTAGGTCACTCCCCCTCCAATGGGCCTGGTATTTCTCAATCCCTAGGAAGATGGTGCCCTTTGGGTCCTTGTTATGGACTTTTAAAAAGTGATTAGACACAGAATGGTCAGGAAAGCCATTACAGATGTTTGTTAAGTGTTCATTTAAACGCACCTGCAAAGGGCGCTTGGTCCTGCCCACATATTGTAGGCCACAAGGGCATTGTAACAAATAGATAGCACCCACACTTGAACATGTGATAAAGGACTCGATCTGATAGACCTTAGGTGAATATCTGGAGCTAAAACTCATAGTTCTCTTAGGGGTGTGGTTATTCACCATGCAAACTCGACACCTTCCACATTTAAAGAAACCTGTCAACCCCGATGAGAACATAGAAGGGATCCTTGGTGAATCCAAGATGTTGGGTGCTAGCTTGTTTCTTAATGAACCAGCTCCCCTGAACACTACCTGAGGTCTTTCGGGAAGAATGGTGTTCAAAATCGTATCACTTTTGAGGACATGCCCAATGCTTCCTAAAGATATGCTTGACATTGGCATGTTGACAGGAATAGTCTGTTACAAAAGGACTTCTAAACCTGTTCTCCACAATAGGTTTGGGTCTATCCAATAGAATGTCATCCCGTTTAAGGTTAGCCACTGATTCTAAAGAATCTGCCAAAAAGGAACGGTTGTATCCTTTTTCCAAAAACCGTCTATTAAGTATTTCGGCTTGTTTCAAAAAGGTCACCTGATGAGAACAGTTCCTTTTTAGACGTAAAAAACTGGCCTTTGGGGACAGCTTTGAGCCAGCTAGTATGGTGACAGCTGTCATGCGGAATGAACGAGTTCCTGTCCGTTGTTTTAAAATACGTGGACGTGGACAGCTGGTTCCCTACTTTACTAATGACAAGATCCAAGAAATGAATGGTGTCAAGACTCGCTTCATGTTTAAGGACAATCCCCCTATCGTTATTATTGAGAAATTCCATAAAGTTGATTAAATCGTCTTCACTGCCATCCCATATGAGGAGGATGTCGTCGATATACCTGGCCCACAACAAAAGCTGGGGCCTAGAGGGGACGTCGACGACATCCTCCTCCCACTTAGCCATAAATAAGTTGGCCAAGCTGGGGGCATATTTAGCCCCCATTGCGACTCCTCTATCCTGCCTGTAGAAGTGTCCATTATGCCAGAAAAAATTGTGGGAGGCTGCATATTCCAGTAGCTCCATGATGTACCCAATCTGTGCATCTGCAAGATTAGAATCTCTCTTGAGAAAGTGGGAAACTGCTTCTAAACCCAAATTGTGAGGAATTATGGTGTACAGTGAAGCTACATCAGCAGTCACTAACCAGACGTTGGGGGGCAATGTCAATCCTGCCAACAGATTGATAACATGCTTGGTGTCTCGAACATACGAGGGCATGTTTCTAACAAGGGGCTGTAGAAAAAAATCAATATATTTACCCACCCGGGATGTAACAGAATCAATCCCACTGACTATGGGACGTCCCGGGGGGCAAACAGGATCCTTATGTACCTTGGGAAGGTAGTATATAATAGGCACACGGGGGGCCTTAGGGATCAAAAAGGACTTCTCCTTCGTATTCAGGATGTTCAAACGCGACCCCTTATTTATGATCTCTATGAGGGCTTTTTTATACTTCTCTCCCGGGTTAAGGGGAAGAGGGGTATAAGTGTCCCTATCACTTAAAATGTTAGCCATCTCCTCAAGATAATCTGACTTATCCAGGACAACAATACCACCCCCCTTATCAGCGGGGCGGATTACCAAGTTCTTATTGTCACATAAGGTTTTTATACCTATTTCAATGTCCTGTTTGTAGCGGGCTTTTTTGACCCGTAGGTCATCTAGGTCTTTAAGAGTAAGGTCCCTAAACACCTTCAAAGATGCCGGCAAATGACCTGGTGGATTATAAGTGGAGGCATTCGCTAAACTGGAATGAACATAGTCAGCGGCTGGGGCATTGGGGGGACCAAAGGGGTTAGAAGATAAATATCTTTGAATATTCAGCTTTCGGACAAATTTATGTATGTCCATATAAGTTGTAAATTTGTTAATGTTTTTGGGGGGGGCATATTTCAACCCCTTATCCAAAACTATCAGTTCAGGTTCTGTCAAAATATGAGAGCTAAGATTGAATATCCCTGTATTGATTAGGTTTTTGGTCTTTTGGGGCTTAAGACGCCTCCCCCCTCTAGCCCCTCTTTTTGTTCTGCTAATCTTTTTACCCCTTGTGTTGCCCGGGGAAAACCCCAATTGGGCTGGACAAAACTCATCGAATGGTTACCAATGTCTCCATACCCAAATTCATAAGGGCCAGAAGCCGTAGAATGATTAACATTCGGAAAGAAATTTCCATTGCCAGCATTATCCAAATTAGTCAAAGGTAAAAAGCTATTTTGGGTCAAAACATTGTAATCAGGTTCGAAGCTGTCTGTGTAATGGACCACCTCATTGTTTCTAAAACCATGGGAGGGGATAGGGTTGGATCCCTGATTTAAGGGATACCCCTATTAGGGCCCTGTGAGGTAGATGGGCCATTACCATAACCAACCGGGAAACAGGGAGGGGGGGACCCGTATAGTTACCACGACCCAGAGAAAGGGGTGGGGCTATAGCCCCCATGGCTCCCTGTCCCCAAGGTTGGGGTCTGTAATTTATGGGGGGGCCAAACTGGCTACGTTGACCTCCATAACTCCCTCCCCCTTGATGGGGGGGTTGTGATCCGGAGTTATTATGAGTGGAGCCCTTTTTGGATTTAAAATGTTTTTTGGGTGTACCACCTGAAGTGGTACGGCTTAAATTGCTCCTGCCTGCCGGTGCTAAAGGCAAACGAGCAGTGGCACTAATTGCTCCTATATTAGCTGGAGTCACATCCATCTCAGTTGTGTTAGAGGTGTTTGATTCAGACAACAGCTTCTTTTGCCACTCAAAAACTAATTTGGAGTGGTAATCACTGAAATCTCTATTAAATTTATTTTTCTTTTTGATTTTCTGCTCCCTATCTTTTGAAAATCAAAAAGAAAAATAAATTTAATAGAGATTTCAGTGATTACCACTCCAAATTAGTTTTTGAGTGGCAAAAGAAGCTGTTGTCTGAATCAAACACCTCTAACACAACTGAGATGGATGTGACTCCAGCTAATATAGGAGCAATTAGTGCCACTGCTCGTTTGCCTTTAGCACCGGCAGGCAGGAGCAATTTAAGCCGTATCACTTTAGGTGGTACACCCAAAAAACATTTTAAATCCAAAAAGGGCTCCACTCATAATAACTCCGGATCACAACCCCCCCATCAAGGGGGAGGGAGTTATGGAGGTCAACGTAGCCAGTTTGGCCCCCCCATAAATTACAGACCCCAACCTTGGGGACAGGGAGCCATGGGGGCTATAGCCCCACCCCTTTCTCGGGGTCGTTGGTAACTATACGGGTCCCCCCACTCCCTGTTTCCCGGTTGGTTATGGTAATGGCCCATCTACCTCACAGGGCCCTAATAGGGGTATCCCTTACAATCAGGGATCCAACCCTATCCCCTCCCATGGTTTTAGAAACAATGAGGTGGTCCATTACACAGACAGCTTCGAACCTGATTACAATGTTTTGACCCAAAATAGCTTTTTACCTTTGGCTAATTTGGATAATGCTGGCAATGGAAATTTCTTTCCGAACGTTAACCATTCTACGGCTTCTGGCCCTTATGAATTTGGGTATGGAGACATTGGTAACCATTCGATGAGTTTTGTCCAGCCCAATTGGGGTTTTCCCCGGGCAACACAAGGGGTAAAAAGATTAGCAGAACTAAAAGAGGGGCTAGAGGGGGGAGGCGTCTTAAGCCCCAAAAGACCAAAAACCTAATCAATACAGGGATATTCAATCTTAGCTCTCATATTTTGACAGAACCTGAACTGATAGTTTTGGATAAGGGGTTGAAATATGCCCCCCCCAAAAACCTTAACAAATTTACAACTTATATGGACATACATAAATTTGTCCGAAAGCTGAATATCCAAAGATATTTATCTTCGAACCCCTTTGGTCCCCCCAATGCCCCAGCCGCTGACTATGTTCATTCCAGTTTAGCGAATGCCTCCACTTATAATCCACCAGGTCATTTGCCGGCATCTTTGAAGGTGTTTAGGGACCTTACTCTTAAAGACCTAGACGACCTACGGGTCAAAAAAGTCCACTACAAACAGGACATTGAAATAGGTATAAAAACCTTATGTGACAATAAGAACTTGGTAATCCGCCCCGCTGATAAGGGGGGTGGTATTGTTGTCCTGGATAAGTCAGATTATCTTGAGGAGATGGCTAACATTTTAAGTGATAGGGACACTTATACCCCTCTTCCCCTTAACCCGGGAGAGAAGTATAAAAAAGCCTTCATAGAGATCATAAATAAGGGGTCGCGTTTGAACATCCTGAATACGAAGGAGAAGTCCTTTTTGATCCCTAAGTCCCCCCGTGTGCCTATTATATACTACCTTCCCAAGGTACATAAGGATCCTGTTTGCCCCCCGGGATGTCCCATAGTCAGTGGGATTGATTCTGTTACGTCCCGGGTGGGCAAATATATTGATTTTTTTCTACAGCCCCTTGTTAGAAACATGCCCTCGTATGTTCGAGACACCAAGCATGTTATCAATCTGTTGGCAGGATTGACATTGCCCCCCAACGTCTGGTTAGTGACTGCTGATGTAGCTTCACTGTACACCATAATTCCTCACAATTTGGGTTTAGAAGCAGTTTCCCACTTTCTCAAGAGAGATTCTAATCTTGCAGATGCACAGATTGGGTACATCATGGAGCTACTGGAATACACAGCCTCCCACAATTTTTTCTGGCATAATGGACACTTCTACAGGCAGGATAGAGGAGTCGCAATGGGGGCTAAATATGCCCCCAGCTTGGCCAACTTATTTATGGCTAAGTGGGAGGAGGATGTCGTCGACGTCCCCTCTAGGCCCCAGCTTTTGTTGTGGGCCAGGTATATCGACGACATCCTCCTCATATGGGATGGCAGTGAAGACGATTTAATCAACTTTATGGAATTTCTCAATAATAACGATAGGGGGATTGTCCTTAAACATGAAGCGAGTCTTGACACCATTCATTTCTTGGATCTTGTCATTAGTAAAGTAGGGAACCAGCTGTCCACGTCCACATATTTTAAAACAACGGACAGGAACTCGTTCATTCCGCATGACAGCTGTCACCATACTAGCTGGCTCAAAGCTGTCCCCAAAGGCCAGTTTGTTACGTCTAAAAAGGAACTGTTCTGATCAGGTGACCTTTTTGAAACAAGCCGAAATACTTAATAGACGGTTTTTGGAAAAAGGATACAACCGTTCCTTTTTGGCAGATTCTTTAGAATCAGTGGCTAACCTTAAACGGGATGACATTCTATTGGATAGACCCAAACCTATTGTGGAGAACAGGTTTAGAAGTCCTTTTGTAACAGACTATTCCTGTCAACATGCCAATGTCAAGCATATCTTTAGGAAGCATTGGCATGTCCTCAAAAGTGATAAGATTTTGAACACCATTCTTCCCGAAAGACCTCAGGTAGTGTTCAGGGGAGCTGGTTCATTAAGAAACAAGCTAGCACCCAACATCTTGGATCCACCAAGGATCCCTTCTATGTTCTCATCGGGGTTGACAGGTTTCTTTAAATGTGGAAGGTGTCGAGTTTGCATGGTGAATAACCACACCCCTAAGAGAACTATGAGTTTTAGCTCCAGATATTCACCTAAGGTCTATCAGATCGAGTCCTTTATCACATGTTCAAGTGTGGGTGCTATCTATTTGTTACAATGCCCTTGTGGCCTACAATATGTGGGCAGGACCAAGCGCCCTTTGCAGGTGCGTTTAAATGAACACTTAACAAACATCTGTAATGGCTTTCCTGACCATTCTGTGTCTAATCACTTTTTAAAAGTCCATAACAAGGACCCAAAGGGCACCATCTTCCTAGGGATTGAGAAATACCAGGCCCATTGGAGGGGGAGTGACCTAGTCAGGAGTATCTCTCGTTCTGAAATGGCATGGATACATACTTTGAGATGTTTTGAACCCCATGGCCTTAACATCGAAGTAGATGTCAATTGTTTTATTGACAACTCCTGATATCACTTAGATACAACTATTTCTTATGATGTCCATGTAAAAGTAAGTCAACATATATTTTTATTTATTTTATTTTTTACTGTCATAAGGATATGTGATAACATGTTTATGGTTTTCCTTTTGGTTAACTGTCAGGGGTATAGATACTGTACATAAATCCTCATTTTTGGTTTAATGGTCACCTTTAACCTTGTGCCAGTACATACATGTACTTACTGATGTTGATAACTGTACCCTAAGTAGTGTGGCCAACCATCGTTTGGCTGTAACTGTGACCCTTTTCATGTTGTAATGATGAGACTGATTGTAATTTTTTGGTGTCAGTGTGGGATCACCCGCAATGTAACATTCATTTAGATGGAGTTGATGTAGTGATTACCGATTCTATGCAGTTGTTGTCTATACACAGTGGTCGTGAGTCAGTTCTCCCGAGCGGTATAGCTTCTCCATTTTATTATTTTAAATTAATTATTTTTTACCCATCCTGATTATGAGTTCCATATAGAACACAGCGTTCTTTTGTATAGTTATTTTTTGATGGAAGAACAGCCTCCGTGACAGTTTGTCCGTCTCTTCCATGTTAAAGCGATTATCTCTGTTTATGATTCCCCCGTTGACGTTGGCCATTCTAGGGAACGCTCGCTTTGATTTGCGCGCATTTGATTCTCTGCATGGCTGCTATCCATGCTTTTAAGCGGCGAGAAGGTTTAAACGCCTTTCCCATACCTTATCCCTTTTCCAAAATGGCGATGATGGGGCCACTCTCTCGACTGACTCCGCCCACTGTGGGTACTATTGCGGTGACGTGGGGCGTCGTCCTTATCCCGTGATCAAGTCTTTGAAGATGAAACGTTGGGAGGAGACGTTCTCACGTCACCGCATCCATACGGAAGGATGCACGCGTACCATCCAGCCGGCCGGCACCTTGTTTTTTAATGCCCTATTGATTTTCATCTGTTGTCAGTGCAACCTTTATCTTTTTATAATTAATACCATTGGATTTTACACTATGTGCGGTTTTATGTTGTTACATGGTATCATCAATACTGTCATCTGCTGATGTCCTTTGGCTGCTGAACTACGATCCCTTCCTCTGAGTGCCTATATCTACCCTGTGGGGTCCAGATCTGGTAAGGGTCAGTGTGTGCAGTGGTGGTGGGTTCGCATTATTCCCTCCCCCGGTCGCAAGACTGTCCCACACGGGTGTAGCTATATCAGTTATCCATAAGGTTTCACACAATGCGAATCTCTTTTGTTTTTGTTTTGATTTTTATGGCGCCGAGATTCTGCAGTTTCAAATCTGTGCAAGTCCACAAGTGATCGACACTTAGGAGATTGACGCATCTGTACCAGCTTAAGACTTCCTTTTTTCGTTTACATACATGTCATAAAGGTGGAGACGGTATATATACAATCTTTTCATCTGAGGATTTCACCACATAGACCTTTTTTTTCAACACATCATAGACTATGAATTTGCTTCTCTGTGTCCATCAGTAGTGTTGAGCAGAATATGCCATATTCGATTTCGCGATATATCTCGAATATATAGTCGAATATTCGAGATATATTCGCTAAATACGAATATTCGTGATATTTTTTGGAAATGAAATTATTGCGAATTTTCGCTATTGCGAATTTTCGCTATTGCGAATTTTCGCTATTGCGAATGCGAATTGCGAATGCGAAATTTCGAGAAATGCGGAATGGAGCACTCTGAATGGCTCAGAATATTCGTGATATTTTACAATACAAAATAATTGCGAATATTCGAGAAATGCGGAAGAAGCACTCTGATTGGCTCAGAATATTCGTGATATATTACAATATAAAATAATTGCGAATATTCGAGAAATGCGGAAGGAGCACTCTGATTGGCTCAGAATATTCGTGAAATATTACAATACACAATAATTGCGAATATTCGGCAAATGCGGAAGGAGCACTCTGATTGGCTCAGAATATTCGTGATATATTATAATACACAATAATTGCGAATATTCGAGAAATGCGGAAGGAGCACTCTGATTGGCTCAGAATATTCGTGATATATTACAATATAAAATAATTGCGAATATTCGAGAAATGCGGAATGGAGCACTCTGATTGGCTCAGAATATTCGTGACATATTACAATATAAAATAATTGCGAAATTTCGAGAAATGCGGAATGGAGCACTCTGATTGGCTCAGAATATTCGTGATATATTACAATACAAAATAATTGCGAAATTTCGAGAAATGCGGAATGGAGCACTCTGATTGGCTCAGAATATTCGTGATATATTACAATATAAAATAATCGCGCGATATCGCTATTGCCGAATAATCGCATTGCGATTTTTCGGCAATATAAAATGAGCGCTGCAGCTACTCGGCCCAAGGTCTCTAATCATACCAGCAATGCTTTTAGACGTCGATGGGGATCTCTAGGATGTGATCTGTTCTAAAAAAAAAATTGTAAACATTCGAATATTCGAAATAGCGAATATTCGCCGCGATATTCGTGTTATTCGCGAATACTCGAATATGCAATATTCGTAGCGAATATTCGCAATGCGAATATTCGTGAGCAACACTATCCATCAGGTGGAGTCTTTATTTTGATTCAGTTTTCATTTATTTTAATATTTGTGTGGCTTCATTAGTCCAACGTTTTTTCATTGAACTGCACTCAGGTGTGGGGTTTTTCTTGCACATAGCTACTTAATACTAGCGAGTTTTTTATTTGGTGGATTCACACATGAATCCACACTTGTGTGTTATTTATTACAATTAATTATTTTTGTGTGTTCACATGATATATATTTAATCTGTTTGCATGATATATATTTAATCTGTTTGCAATAATTATAGCACACACTGTGCCCTTTATTGGTCATAGACTTATGATTAGCGCGATTCCAACATTTTTGAATCGCAGCTTTTTCACTTATTGTTTGTTCACTGGGTAAGCGCAATATTTTTCTTTTTGTTATTTATTCATAATAGAATGAAGGGGGATAGCCTGTAAGAGGGGGAGGCCTTTAACCTCCTTGGCGGTATCCCCGAGCGTGACTCGGGGTGGATTTTCCATGCTAGGATCGGTATCCCTGAGTCACGCTCGGGGTAGATGTGCAGAGCGTGCAGCGGCGCGGCTTACCTTCTCGCTGAATCCACATGCTTGGTTTACTCACCTTGGTTTACTCACCTTGTCCCTGGAACCAGCGATGCCTCCCCGCTGTGTGAGCGAGCGGGTGCTCGCTGGATTCACAGTGTCCCCGTGTGCCGCCGATCTCCGTTCCCTGCGACGTTACGACGCACGGGGGCGGAGATCGGCGCCAAATTCAAAAAAGTAAACAAACACATTACATACAGTATACTGTAATCTTATAGATTACAGTACTGTATGTAAAAAATACACACCCCCTTGTCCCTAGTGGTCTGCCCAGTGCACTAGATGATCTTTTATAAAAAAAAACTGTACTTTCTGCCTGCAAACTGTAGATTGTCCATAGCAACCAAAAGTGTCCCTTTATGTCAAAAAAGGTTTTAGAGCAGCTAGAAAACAGCGATAATAAATTATAATCACTTTCAGAATTGAGCGATAGCGATTTGAGCGATAGCGATTCGTCATAAAAAAATAAAAGTAATGACAGCGACAATTCTGCAACTGAGCAAATTTCAGTGATTTTGAGTTGATTACATTATTGAATAATTTTTATTATAATTATATTATTATTTGTTATAATTATTTATAATTATTTATTATATTATAATTTATAATTTTGTTTTTAAAAAACAAATCATACCCGGGATGCCTATTAGACTCTTGTTTGGTCAGATTTAAATTAGTTATTCCTAAGAATTGCAGGCCTACAGTGTAAAACGGAAAATTTTGTTGCAAATAATTGTACCGCTTTTGGTACGTAATTCCAGACAGAATCATACCGCCAGGGAGGTTAAGGAGAGAGTTGCATTAATCAAGGCGGGAAATTACCAAGGAGTGAATAAGTTGCTTTGTGGTGTCATTAGTCAGGAAGGGTCAAATTCTGGAGGTTGCGGAGGTAAAGCGGGCAAGATTTACCCAGTGATTAGATGTGGGTGCTAAAGGAGAGGTCAGAGTCAAGGATTACACCCAGCACCCTAGCACATGTGGAGGGACCCAAGGTTGAGCTGTTGATATTAATGGTAAAGTCATGGGGGGGGGGGGGGGTACTTGGGAAGGAGGAAATATAACAAGCTCAGTGTTTTAAAGATTGGATCTGAGAAAGTGGTGTGACATCCATACCGATATGTCAACGGAAGAGACATGGGATATCAAGTCCAAGGTCAAGACTGTATTTACCATTAGGCATTAGGCGTGTACCTATAGGTAGCAAAGGCAAAACAAAGTTGCTTTTCCCTCAGAGATCCACCACACATTTTTTCTCGTTATAAGGCTCCATGCACACTGAAGCTGATAAAAGCTATAAAAAAAAACGCCAGTAGCTCTGCAGGGAGCCTTGCAACATTTTTGCAATAGCTTTTCAGTGTAGCTTTTATCAGCTTTTTTTACTTTTTTTTTTTCAATGGATAAAAAAACGCTAAAAAAATGGTGGCGCCTGCGTTTTTCAGCATTTTGCGTTTTTAGCGTTTTTTCCCGCCAAAGAACGGCAATTTGAACGCAAATTTCGGGCATTCAGAAAAAAAGCCAATAAACTCCAAAGCTCATTAACACTGAAAAACGCCCAGGTGTGCATGGGCACATAGGCTAACATAGAGTTCAGTTTATAGGCTTAAAAAAAAAAAAAAAGCCAAAACGCCAATAAACTGCAGTTTATCAGCTTTAGTGTGCATGGAGCCTAATACAAAAATCAAGTATCATAAGCTTGTTTAGACAATATTGCTATATTCTCAGTTAGTAAATAGCAATATAGTTTGCATAGCTTTTTGGTTAACCACCTTAGCTGTGGAAGATTTTACCTCCAGGCTATTTTTACTTTACCACTTTAGTGATTGCGCGGTCATGCAATGCTGTAACCAAACAACATTTATATAATTTTTTTCACGCAAATAGAGGTTTTTTTTGGTGGTATATAATTACCATTGGGCTTTTTTTTTTGCAAAACAAACAATAAAAGACCAAAAACGAATATATATATATATATATATATATATATATATATATATATATATATATATATATATGTTTTACTTTCTGCTCTAAAACATATCCAATAAAAACAATTTTTTATACATTTTTGGAAAAATTTATTCTGCTACATAATTTTGATTAAAAAACCCCTAATAACTGTATATTGATTGGTTTGCGTGAAAGTTATAGCACCTACAATCAATGGTATACAGTACTGTATATACTGGAATTTTTTAATACTACTAATTATAAAAGGACTGAGATAGCATGGCAGGCAATTTGTCGCTAACTGCCACTGGGAGGAAATTGACTAACTGCCACTGACATCACCAATGACATTAATACACTGATCTGTGATAATACTATACACTATCACTGTACTAATGACACTGGTTGGGAAGGGGTTAACATCTAGGGCGATTTAGGGGTTAAACATTTGCCTAACTATGTGTAATGTGTGTAAAGTGTGCTGCTTTTAGTAAGAGATCTCTGCTAGATTTCTCCCTCTGTGCAGAGCTCTGTGTTGTTTACCAACTGAAGGGGAGATTTACTAAAACTGGAGCATTTAGAGTCTGGTGCAGCTGTGCATGGTATCCAATCAGCTTCTAACTTTAGCTTGCTCAATTAAGCTTTGACAATAAAACCTGGAAGCTGATTAGTTTCTATGCAGAGCTGCACCAGATGTTGCACTCTCCAGTTTTAGTAAATCCGCCCCACTAAACTCTGTGCTGTGATTTATACACAACCGATCAGCAACCGTAAATCATTGGCCGGGACTTGCTGACAGGCTCCCGCTGTGTACAATCACATGTTGCTTTTAATAATATAATAATAATAAAAAAATATATTGAATAATGTAATCAAATCGAAAACACTGAAATTTGCTCAGTTGCAGAATTGTCGCTGTCATTACTTTCAGTGTCTGAAGACGAATTTCACCACAAATCGCTATCGCTCAATTCTGCAACTGATTCTAATTTATTATGGCTGTTTTCTAGCTGCTCTAAAAGCACTTTTGACGTAAAGGGACACTTTTTGGTTGCTATAGACAATCTCCAGTTTCCAAGCAGAAAGAACAGTTTTTATAATATAAACGTGCATGCAGGGCACTGGACAGACCACTAGGGACAAAAGGGATGTGTAATTATTTGATACAGTACTGTAATCTGTAAGGTTACAGTGTACTGTATGTACACTGTGTTTTAAATTTTTTGAATTTGGCGCCGAACTCCCTCCCCCTGTGCCGCAATGCTCGCAGGGAACGGAGCTCGACACTGTAAATCAAGTGGAGGACACGCGGCCCGCAGACACAGCAGGGAGACATCGCAGGATCCAGGGGACAAGGTAAGTAACCTGTACATGGATCCTGCGATGCGATCCCGGGTGTGGCTCGGGGTTACCGCTTTTAGTAATGAAAATTCACCCCGAGCCACACTCAGGAATACCGCTAAGGAAGCTAATGCACCCTATACATTAAGGTGAAAAAACACCTTGCACTCTCCGGTCCCCCCGAGCGCCCGTTTTACTTACCTGAAACACTCAACTCTGTGGGCGCGATCCCACGTTGCTTTCCCCCAGCTCCTGTGGGCTATTCATTGGATGATTGACATGAATGATAGCAGAGCAGCCATTGGCTCCCGCTGCTATCAATCAAATCAATGACGTGGCTCGCCGGGGGGTGGGGCCGAGTGATGCAGTCGGCCGGTATGGCCACTGACTGTATCACACGGAAGGGCGCCCGCAAGCTAAGAGTAACAGGATTATATGCGTTCATAAATAGGTTGAATGTTAAAACAAAGTTTTCCCATTTGGTTGAATTTATCTATTTTATTCATATGATGAAATATAAATTTAACATGTCCCTATTCTATTCAAAACTTTGAGTGGAGTTCCTTTTTTTAAATGTAGTGTATGGAAACAAAATCACATTCTGTCCAGTTTAGTTAACAGTGAGTGATTTTTATGTTTGTGGTTAAGCCATGGTTCACACTGATGCGAATTCCAGTGCGTTTCAGAATGCATGGAATCACATGACAAGTTAAATAACATGACTTTCTATGTACACCATTTACTAAACACAACAGAAATCTGATACAATTTTAAAAAGGGTCCTGTGCGAGTTTAGAGTGGTGTGGTGTAAGTCTTAGCTCCATAGACCTATAGTAACACGATTCCAGTATGTTTTCTGCAAGTTTTTGCAAGAGAAAGAGAGCGAGAGAGAATGACAGCTGTATCCAAAGTGCATCAAAAGTGTATTAGACTCACATCTGAACCACACCAAATTGCACTGCAAAACAAATTCAACTTGCACAGCATTAGTGTGAACCTAGGCTAAAGTAACTGCAGGTTTCTTTCATTATTTATTTTCCCTATAATAAAAATGTGCTCTTTTTTCGTACAGATATCATTACTACGGCATTGGCATAAAGGAAAGCAGTGCGTATTATCATTCAGTGTACTCTGGAAAGGGGCTGACAAGGTATGAATGTTTTTAAAACAGATCAATATATATATTGATATTAGGAAAACAAATTATCATCATAGTCATCATTTCTATTGTGTTTCAAAAGCTGTTTGTCAAAGTTACAAAAATAAACATTAAATTGCATGCATGTGGCACAGACTGCCTGGTTAGTACTTGTTGATTCAGTCATTACTGTAGTGCCCTAATCCAACCAAATCCTTTTTGTTGGTGATCTGAGAACTCCTGCTTGTAATGTATAAGAGGTATTCCCAAACACACCCACTACAGCCTCTATGCTGCAGTGGGTGCACCACAAGGGACAGAATATCTGGGTTCAGGCTACATTGGGTCACAAAGGATTAAGATATACTGATCTATCTATCTATCTATCTATCTATCTATCTATCTATCTATCTATCTATCTATCTATCTATCTATCTGTCTGTCTGTCTGTCTGTCTGTCTGTCTGTCTGTCTGTCTGTCTATCTATCTATCTATCAATGTCCATCTCTATTTATTTTCATGTCTCATCATATGTGTTATGCCTCACTATCTAATATTTCATATTTACTTTCATAAAGGTTTTCTGGCAGCAAGTTGAAGAGTGAGGTATGTCTATTTGTCTTACCGTGTTTGAAACAACAGTCTTGTTTTGTTGTTTTGTTTAAACTCTATGTACTGTAAACCCAAGAATAAGATGTAATATATTGCGGCAGGCCACGGTTCGCAGAAAATTGATCGATTCCGCCATCAGCGCTATTGTGTTGTGCTGGCGATGGAGTGGGGGTGTGGGGAGCCTTCTCGACCGGCAAAAAAAAAAAATGATTACTGCTAGCAGTTATAGCAGCAATCGCATTCCATAAATCCGACTGGCTAGTTGTACTGAAGTTGATCAATAGATCGACTTCAGTACAACCAGCCTGCCCATACATTGACCAAATGTATTTTCTGTTATTTTTAACTGATGATTTTTTAGATCCTCAGAGAGTTCTTTGCCATGAGGTGCCATGTTAGGGTCCTTTTACACGTACGGACCGTTCGTCCGTTTTTTACAAGTCCGTTTACGGACTTGTAATGCATCCCTATGGGATCGCGTCCGTTAGCGGATGATGCATCCGCTAACGTCCGCAACAATCCGCGTCCGCAAAGATCCGCTTTTTCGGACAGAAGAAAACCCTATTTTTCTTCCGTCTGGTGGATCGGATCGGATGAATACGGACATACGGTCCGTATTCATCCGATTCCCCATAGGGGAGGGCGAAGGAAAGACAGGGCGGTCTCTGCACAGTGTGCGGGGAAAGCCCTGTCCGCCGACAGCTCAGCGGGGATTTACGGACGATCCCCGCTGAGCCGACGGACACACACGGAGCGGATCAAAAACGGTCTGCTCCGTGTGAAAGGACCCTTAAACTTCCAGTAACCAGTAGGAGAGAGTGAGAGCGAGAACACTAAATTTAGCCCACCTGCTCCCCATTCAAACTTAGACCTTAACACTAACGAGTCACATGACACAGGGGAGGGAAAATGTCTAATTGGTCCCAATTTGGGCTTTTGCACTTAGGGGTGTACTCACTTTCTTTGCCAGCGGTTTAGGGGTGCTCAGTTAGTACAACTGTACCAAATATTTCTACAGCATATCACCTGACTGAATAGGGTCTGAGGCACAAGCTAGTCCCTCGCTAACTTTAGACCTTTTTTATCCCACTCCCTAGGTTTTTGGGACATGGTGTGCAAATTATACCCGCTGAGGTCTCCCCATTTCCCTGTGGCCCCTATAATTAATAACCAGCATTTTCTTCTAGGACAGAATCTCCAACAAGTCACCTGGTGGGTTAACAAAGGCCTTTACAGGAAAGCACATTTCATAGTTCACAAATGTTTGCGGACTTGCGGGATCATGGTCAGGGACAAACAAGCCCGATTCAAAAAGATGCGGCCCCCCTGGATTAAATACCTTCAAGCCCCATTAGGCGGTTAGGAGCCTAATTGACTCCTGCTTCTTTCTTCTTCCTTTTTACCCCTTTTTATGCTTAATGACATTTACCTTATGGATGCAAATGGAGAGACGTATAGCCTCGAATTTTTCAATGTCAATGTGGGAGCTACATAAAGTGACTTGAAGTGATAGATTACCCATGGTGATAAGTCTTCTATCTCTAGTTATGCTATTGCGCTACAATGGGATCAACTGTTGCAGGAATGTTTTTCAGAGTAATGCTCCTGAATTGTTTATGCTACAGAGTAAGTATGATTATATTATACTGCATATGTCCTGGGCAAGCAGTAGCTTAATTTAGTTGGATTTACCTTTTACAATTTGTTCCATGTATTATATTTACAATGATATCACATTTGATTACCCTTGAGGGTGCCTGAATATTTCTATCTCTGTATGATACTATTTGTATCCTAAGAAGTTTGTTAAACTTTTGAATAAAAATCTATTGCAAACAAAATAATACAAATAAAAAAATCTACTGACACCGTCCACTCCCCTACTGATACCAATCTCTGCCCTACTGACACTGTCAGTGTATATATGAACACATGCACACACATGCATAAATGTTTGAGCTTTGTGGTGTATACCCTAATGCAATAGACTGCGCACTCCATATTTATATGTATATATATATATATATATATCTTTTTTTATTTGGCCAAAACATGGGGGAATTTACTGAGTCTCGGTTCACACTAGTGTGGGTCTTTCCTCCTGCATTTGCTTGGGCATGGCAGCCCATTCATTTGAATGGGTTGCTGTCTTACGTGAGATGCACAAAAAATGAGCATGCACCTTTGCCACAGGGAAAGGCCATGCGGCTTTCCTGCAGTCACGCGCAATCACGCTAAGGGCTGGGACGCGCACCACTTAAAATGAATGGCAGCTCCGCACATTTTGCAAGAGCAGTGTGAATTGGTTGCGGGTGGTTGCGGGGTGCAGGAATCAATGCAATTCCCTCACCTGGAACCAGAATGCACAGTGCAGGATACTGTGAACCTAGTCTTAAACTGGAGCATGCAGCTCTGTAGAAGCTGATTGGCTACCATATACAGCTGCACCAGATTCTGAGTGCTTACATTTTAGTAAATACCCCTCAAAGATTCATTTCCTGTACCCCAACTGTATTGCACAAGAACTGCAAAGTATACTGCCAGGAAGGAACATGGGAATGGAATGAGGGGAAGGTTTGGATAATCAGCTAGTGATCATTGTGACTATTATCATTAAGTTAGATGTGATTGTAAAGGTGCCTTCAAAAACCAGTTATATCCTTCTAAACAAACACCAACTGAAACTATCCTGAACCTACACCAATCAATAATGTTCTCCTTAACCTATACAAATTACTCCTATTCTCCTCCACCTTCACAATTAAATCCAGAAACATATAAATTTCACGTCTTAATTATAGTTACAAATATATTGTAAATGTACCGTATTTGCCGTTGTATAAGGCGACCAGGCGTATAAGACGACCCCCTAATTTTACAGTTTTTTAAGATCTTTTGCCTGTACTCACCAGATTAGACGACCCCCATTCCGAGGCTTCCGACACTTCATATTTATTCCTTCTGGAGCCATATTCTTCTTTCTTGCTGGAGCTGGAGCCAATCACGACGAGCAATGTATTATATTAATGAATACAAAGTCTGCTTGGATTGGCAGAGGCTGTAACATCAGCCCATGCCTCTTTGACTCTCAAAGCCAATCCGAGCAGGCTACTGTATGTAGCCTGTTCGGATGGTCTGAGGTTGTTACTCCAATCCGAGCAGGCTCTGTATTCATTTGAATACATCGCTCACTGGGATTGGGTAAGCAGTATATACTGTATATAGCCGAAGCTACATACAGTATTACCACACATCCAGCAGGCATCCGAGCAGCTGACCCGGTGTAAAGGACGACCCCTGCTTTCTGGCCAGTTTTTTTAGGTGTAAAAGGTAGTCTTATACAGTACGCCAGAAAATACAGTAATTAAATGTAATACAATGTTCAATGCATATATTGATTAAATCACATTTCAGGAAAAACCCTAAGGCCCAATTCACACCTGTGCATTTTATGTGTGTGTTAGGTGCAGTGAGTTAAAAAAAAGTCCAGCATCTTTAAAGCACTTTCATTAAAACAAATGTTTTATGGAATTCAATGGTAACACACCTATAATGCACCACATTGTGAACCAGAACTTACTCCATATGTAAAGCTGGAGCTTATGCATACTGTATATACAAGTAAATTCTTGTTAAAAGGATGTACAATTTTGCCTAACTTCTATTCCTTTAATTGAATTGTTCAGTGTTTGCATTCACTAGTGCTCACACATTAAGCAGTCCACTAAGAAATGGTAGTGAGCAGAGGGAACAGTGTGAGAAAAGAGAAAAATTAGGCCAATGGCATGGAGATTGTTCAGAACACTAAACATTTCAGTACGGGTGGTATGTTACTTCTGATAGGGCAGAAATACATTTTACCCTGGGTTCACATTAGTGTGTTGCGGGAACCAGCGCGATTCCAGTGCCGGTTCCCGCATCGCTCCTGTCCCACTAGCAGTTCACACTGCCATGTGCGAACCGCTGCGGGTGTCATTAACAAAGTCAATGACACCTCCAGTTTAGATTCAGATTACAGTGCGAACGGATCGCATAGGTAAAAACACCCTTGCGATCCGATTGTAATGCGGAGAAAAACAAGTCCCTGCACTATTTTCTGTACAAATCCAATGCAAGTTCAGCCATACAACTGCAGGTGCAAATCACATGCGATCTCTGAGATCGCGTTAGTGTGAACTCAGGCTAAGGCTAAGGCTAAGACCTCGTACACACGACCGAGGAACTCGTCGGAAAAGACACATCATTTTCCTTGACAAGTTCCTTGTTAGGCTTGTCGAGAAACTTGACACGATGTCTTTGCGTACACACTGTCAAGAAAAACTCTCCTCGTTCTCAAACGTGGTGACTTCAACACATACAACAGCAGGGGAAGTTCGATCCCACTGGCACAATCCTTGGGGCTGCTTTTGCTAATCTCATGTTACTGCGTGTTAAGTAAAAGTTTGGTAAGAGGCATTTTCACTTTTCAGTCTGTTACAGCGTGACAAATGTGCTATCTCCATTACAAACGCTACTGTTACCGAAGGTGCGTGGGTGTCTAAGAATACACACCAACGTTTTTCTCATCGAAAACCAGCCCGACGAGGAAATTGAGACTCCCGTTGAGGAAAAAGAGAACTTGCTCTCTTTTTTCCTCGTCGAGTTCCTTGACAGTTTTCTTGATGAAAAGCATACACACGACCGTTTTCCTCGGCAAAAAAAGCTCTGCCACCAAGTTTCTTGATGGATTCTGTCGAGTTATTTGGTCGTGTGTACGAGGCCTCAGGGTTGGTAAAATCGGCTTGATCATTGTGCAAATGTTACAATGCTTCAGTTTATAGCAACTCGAGGTTATTATGAAACAGACAAGTGTCTAGGTTTCCATATATCACTTTCATCTCCACTTCATTGAAGCGGTAAAGCTGATGTACATACAACCATATACAGCTTTCACAGCCTTTAATTCGGGTTAACCTGAATTTACCTACCATGCTCATGCCAAAGTTTATCTAAACCCAAGAACCAATATTTAAAGGCTTAGAAAAAAAATGCAAGACAAAGGCATAATGAGCTAGTATGCAATCTGAAGTTGGCTACCATGCCCATGCACAGCTGCACAGTATTCTGGCTGCACCAGCTTTAGACCCCCCCCCCCCCCCGTGTCAGAAAACCTGCTACAAAATATGATCTGCTGGCACTGATTAATCACCAAAGCCCATCTGACCTACAAAATTAAAGCAGTTTTCAGCATACTACCCGCTAATTGGGCTGATATAGCAGCAAGATCTGCTTCTCACAAATAGGGTATAGGAAAGGTAAGTCAGTGCCAATATTTTCTGTTCTTCTCTTCTTTTGTTTTGTGCCACATTTGCTGTCTCTGGTGGTTTGCAGTCATTCACGCTGGAGATGCAAATTAGTTTGAGCAAATGCCCAAAATCCCCATGTGCTAAAATTTTAATTTGCAGGTAAGGCATACCTCCCAACATTTTGAGATGGAAAATGAGGGACGCTAGCAAACAAATGTAGGTCTAGGACACACACCCTGCCACACCCCCTTAAAGGAGAATTAACAAAAAAAATAGTTAAATCCACAAGGGCTTTTTCTTACCACTACTATTCCTTTATATTGTCTTTAAACATTTACAAATGCAGCAATTTAGAATTTGGATGAAAGATTTAGCACTGGGAAACACTTTTTGAAGGCTAAAAAGTGCATTTTATACACAGCTATATAGATCAGACCAAAATGAAGGACACATGAGGGACAGTTGGGAGCTATGGGTAAGGGAGTTTAGGACTCCATAGCAGACAGTTGGAAAAAAATGGTTTTATATCTGCAAATGGTGAATTCCAAAAATGACTTGGACTGGCAGCTGTAATAATGTGGCCAATATTTCTGAGACATGCATTGCCTCTTGAAATATGGCAAATGCAAATTTGCCACTGACAAATGCCCTTTAAACTCCAGTAAAAGATCCAACAGCACTTTGGCAGGAAATAAGCACCGTATGACTGGCAGACCGGTTCCTTTATAAATATACAGGGCCAGATTCAGAAAGAATTAGATTCCCGCAGATTATCAGAGATACTCTACGCCGCCGTACTTTACCTGGCTCTAGGAGGAATTCAGAGAGATTTTGTCCCGTAAGGTACGGGGGCGTAGTGTATTTCTCCCGGCGGAATCAAAATACGCGAATAGGGGGCGTGAGGCATTTAAATTAAGCGCGTCCCCGCGGCGATCGAACTGCGCATGCTCCGTTCAGAAATTTCCCGCCGTGCATTGCGCGAAATCACGTCGTTACGTCATTTTTTTTTGAGTAGCGTCGTTTACAGACATTCCTATTCCCGGACGACTTACGCAAAAAAAAATAAAAAAATTTGAAAGTCGACGCGGGAACGACGGCCATACTTAACATGGGCCGCGTAACGTTAGACCAGCTAAAAGCTGGTTTAACTTTACATAGCAAAAAAATTACGTACATGATTGCAAACGACGCTCGTAACTTTGTGGATCTCCGTAAAAAGCTCATTTGCATACCACGACGCTGAAAACGAAGCAAACTCCACCCAGCGGCCGCAAAAAGATCGCAGTGTAGATCCGAAGGCGTACGAAGACGTAAGCCTGTCAGATCGAAGCCAAACGACGACGTATCATGGTTTGAGGATTCAAACTAGTGATACGGCGCGCGCAATTTGAAATTACTCCTGTCTAACACCAGTTAGACAGGCGTAATCGCTCTGTGAATCTGGGCCACAGTGTCCATCGTAGAGCCACTTTTTTATGTAACCAGGTTGCTATGATAATATGAGTGAGGCTTGTTATACCTGTATGCAGCCCTTGACCCATCTCCTGCAACTTGATAACAGACTGTTGACTTATTAAACAGGATCACAACTATCTAATTGTTGTACTGTTTCAAAGTATCTTTGGAATACATTTAATTAACACACTGTATATGTATACATTCTTTTTAATATATGATTGTAATATACATTGTATATATAATGAACAGTCAAAGTGGGGAGGGTGCTTGCAGTTAAACAGACCCAGTGATGTAACACCTATCAATAAAAAGGATTAGCACACAGGTCAGTAAGTGCAGAGGAAGTCGCATATGTTTCATATCAGTGATTTATAGGTAGGGTAGCGTGTGTTAAACATAATTAAGTGATACGCTTGATACTTTTCTTATGAAAGCTTTTACGATTTTCTTCCTATGAGATGTCATGAACATGGCTAAGCAGTAGTTTAAGGCTGGGTTCACACTATGGGGGTTATTTACTAAAATGGAATCGTGCAAAATCTGGTGCCGCTCAGCATTGAAACCAATTACCTTCCAGCATTTATTGTCAAGGCATAATTGAACAAGCTGAAGTTAGAAGCTGATTGGCTACCATGCAAAGCTGCACCAGACTCTGAGTGCTCCGGTTTTAGTAAATCTCCCCTTAAAACACACTGCTGCTCACAGCAGGAGTCCAGTGTGTCTCAATTCACCATTTCAGGTCCGATTTAAGCCCACATTTTTTGCTGAATCAGGACCTGGAACGGACGAAAAGACACACAGGGAGCCGCTGACAAGATGTGTAAACCAGCTCAATAGAATGCTGGTCACAATCTCCTGCTATGCGAATTGAATGCAGGGAAAGCCACATTGAATTCACATAGGTGGGAACCCAGTCTAAAGGAAAATATGATAACAACAGAATTTGTGTAGTGAATAGTAGTATTTGGTTGCTTTGACTGCCGTTCTAGTCTGCATTTAAAAACCAAAAATTGTAAATTAACAATATCAAAAATGTAGTATGTAACTGATATACAAAATAGAACCACATATGGGCTTTTTTTTTTGAGTCTATATATCAACAAAGTAAAATAGATGTGTGGCACTTACTGTTAGTAACTCTGGAGGGAGCTCAGACTAGTGCTTTGAAGTGATTGCCATGGAGTTCCCAGGTCATCAGAAATCACAGAATCACTGCATCATTTAATGTCAATATTGGTTACTAACCTGAAGATACATACGAAAGCATCATGTGCTACTGTATGCATTTACAGTGCTTACATTGGGCCCATACATACGGTGGCAGCCAGGAGGTAGCTAGAAAATGGGGTCAGCAACATCAACTTAGACTTATGCTGCAACCAACACGCAGTTCAGAACGATTCAATGAGCACTGCAAGTATTGAACCGTTGTTATCAATAATTTTACCGTGTATAGGTCAATTATTTTACCTGATCAATATTACCTCAGACAATGGAGGGGGGTCAAGATGGAAAAAGCTTGTTAAACAGTGATAGCATCTGCCCATGTATACACAGCTGCTTCCATTACACTCCAGCTTAGCACAGAATTTTTATGTTTGGATTTGGTAACTTAAACTTTGGATAAGGCTGGATAATAATTATATGCTCATCAAAACAATGTCCACATATATTTTGTCACCCTTTATAACTGCAGCTGTTGGCCTTTTCAGAATTTAAATATGTGTAGTTTGCTTCTAATGAATCTTTCTGATACTTAAACTAAGAAATCTGCATGTTACAAATGAATATAATAGGATAATGATGCAAGGGGAAGTCTGGTTTGTTGCCATAGTACTCAGCCTGTGTAGCCTGTTCAGTCCTTACTTGTGACTGTTGTGCTATGTATTGCCAACTTCAGTCTGTCCTTAAAGGGTGACTCTACTTGCATGGGAAAAATATTAGCAAATATATATATTGTGATTGAATGTTATTAACAATGTTCTTTCCCTTTCAATCTGCAGCTCTGTAATTTTCTATAAAATGCATTGCAATATGGCTACCTGGGTGTGTTTTGGTGAGATACCCCAATAGGAAATCACTTCTAAAGGGATGTAGGCCCTGTACTTTTCCTCATTAGAACCCTGCAGGTGCAGCAGCTGACAGATAATTATCAAACCACTCTCATTAGATACATTTTCCCACATGAACACAAAAAAAAACACACATGGATTTATGTCATCAAAATAAAACAAAAGTTAGGAATCTGCAACAAAGTTTGTTTAACTCCTTGTAATGTACATAGATCACCCTGGGGGGAATGTTTTTTCCCCAGCAAAAGTGGAGTTACTTTAAAACATTTTTTTTTTTTTGTATGGGTGACTGGTCATTATCCACATGCTTTACTATGCTTCGCTTTATAAAAACTCAGCAGAAAAAGGGAACCAGTCAGTTGGACTTTTTAGGTACATAAATAATAACAGCTACTTGAAATATTAAAATTCAGGTTTCCTATTGAGTACAAGGAAACTTTGATTTGTAAAAAAAAAAACAAAAAAAAAACGCCACCTCTAAATTAGGCCCAAACACACATGGGACAGCAGTCAGGACCCCTTACTTAGCTTTAATAAAAAACTTAAATAGAATAATAAAATGACACTTGTATGGAATAAATAAGGCCGCAGCTGCTTTATTATTGGTTTTAAGACATATTACAATTATAAAATCTTTTATTAAACTTACACACACCCAGCCACTATGGCTCAGGCTGTATAAAACTTCAGATTTCAAATAACCCATAACAAATAAAATCATAACAAATTTGTCCACCTTTAAATAAATATTCTTCTTCTTTTTATTTTTTTTAAAAAGGTGACATTACCACATAGTTTCAGCCGCAACAAAAATAACAAACAGGGGGGGGGGGGTTGGCGACACCACAATCCAGTCCTCTGAGGTGACTGACCAGCGGTAAGGAACCCTTCCTTTTATAGCCCTAGTTATCACTGGACCAGGCTGATTAAAACTGGTACTGAGCCGGGTGAGCCCCAGAACCACTAAAAGCCCGGGAAAGTCACGTGTAAACCCTTTCCATGCCCCGTGAACACCAGGTGTTCAAAGAAAGCCTGGGAAAGTCACGTTTCTGCTCTCCCAAGCCATGTGACAAGCAAAACCCCTGAAAGCCAAAACAGGCTTCTTCAAGGGGAGCCTTGAAACTACCTACCCTGCCACTTTCCCATGAGAAAAGGGGGAATTAAAACCTTCTCCCTCTTTTCTATCATACCGTAGGGATTACATAAATTCAAAAAGTATAGTTGCAATATGTTGACCTCTATTGGGCCAAAAAAATACATTCATCTCTGTTCATGAATAATCCACTTCTTCAAGAGGAATGTTGAGGGGGAATATACTCTTAAAAATGCACCTGTTTGTGGGTATGCCAAAGAGTGGCAGGGAACCCAGAAGCTATAAAAAAAGGTATGTATTACATAGAAACCAGTAGGAGGGATGAGATGAATGATATGTAGCAAAAACCCATAAGGGCATTACTGTATATATACAATGTGAAGTTAGGGGCCTCCCAGGAACAAATTGTTAAAGCAACGAATAAATTAAACCATGGGCCACCAATGCAGGTATATCCATTACTAAATAACAAGTAATTATAAGCCAGGAGATCCTCGATGGTTATAATATACCATAGCCAGGTTATACAGTAAGTAATGTATACAGTAAGGCAGCAATGAATTCACATGGCTAATATGCAATATGGTCAGACTTTACAATAGCACACGTCCAATGTGAAACCAAGTCCTCACAAGCATCTATTGACAATCACATCCTATGGTACGCTTTATAAATACACTTACACATTTGGAAGACCAAAACCTATACTTAATGCATAGTCACATTTCAGAATTTTAGAACCAAATATCACTAAAATTCAGTAACATTATGATGTTGCTTGTTTCCATAATATACCATAATGACTTTAATCTTATCTACTTGCTAATGAACAATTTCAAACAGATGGCATGCCTTAAAATTTAAGTATATATACCAGTAAATTATACCAGATAAACATTCTAAGTAAATCCATTAGTTTTACTTAATGCTTTGCATTAAGAAACCCCTTGCCACTCAGTCTCTTTCCATTGCTTTTAATACACATAATGAGTAATGTAATTACTTAATTGCACACTTTATCAATATACATAAAACTTAATATTTACAGTTAACTGATTGGCTGTAAAATATTGACTTAGTATACATGTTTTGCCTGTTAAGTTTTATTGTAAAATCTTTTTTCCAGATTGTGTTTAATGTTCCCTTTCACTATCCTTATCTCTATTCCTGTTACTTGTATGCATAAAAGTAAATAATAAGTAGGATCTTTTTATTTTCTTAAATAACAAACATGTTATGCTTACCTGCACTGCGTAATGGTTTTGCAAAAAAGCAGCCCTGATCCTCCTCTTCTGGGGGCCCCCACAGACGCTCCTGGCTCCTTCTGCTTTTGAGTATCACCCTTAGCAAACCGCTTACTGGGGGGGGGGTGTTTGTGCATTCTCAATCTCGAGCAGCATTGTGTGTGTGTATAACACACACATTGTGGCACTGCCCCTCTCCCTCCGTATTGGATTTCATTGGCAGGAGCCAATAGCTCCCGTGGCTCTCACTGAGTCCAGTGAGAGGAGGGAAAACAGCGTAGCTGCTCTCGAGCATAGCACTGGACCAAGATTGGGCTCAGGTAAGCATTTGGGGGGCTGTACCTTAAAGGTTGTTTACCTTAATACAGAGAATGTGCTAAAGTAAAGCACCTTTAGTCTTTAAAACTACTTTAAGTTATTCTTTGTCATTTGCTATGTTTTTATATGTAAGAATAGAAAGTTAGGATGGATGACATACTGATGATACTGTATGATGACTGGACTGGCAATGCTTAGCTCACTGATATTCTGTGGAATATAAAGTGTGAAAAAAAGTAGGTCTGGATTTGTGAATGGTTCATATGGTCCTCTGTTGATGGTGCAGGACCCCTAAGAGTGTTACGGGCAAGCTTAGAAACATAGATTACGTTTTTCCATACTTTTATTAATATTGGCCAAAAAGCTAACACTTACTACTTAAGATTGTGGCATGCTCACATTTTGGACAAAAATAAGGAACACTATAGTGTGCAATAAGAACATTACAGGTGGGCTGTTCCCATGTCACCCCCATCTATCCTTTTAAAGATGACTGACTCAGGGTCATTTTCACCATAATCACCACACATACAAAACCTGAAGCCCCATTTAACTGTACTGTAATTAAGGGGTGCCATTCTAGGGATTGATGCCTATATCTTATAAACCTAAAACAAATATTAGCCCTTAAGGACCCTAAGAACCTGACTGGTACTGCTGGTTGTACTGACAACTCACTGATGGTGGGCCTGGGTGACTGTCGGGATTGTGTGACGGTACTGCTAGTGGTTTTGACAGGTCACTTTTGGCGAGCCTGGGTTATGTACTTGTAGCACCTGGCTACTTTTATAGCAGCTGCTGCTGTAAATTTAGAGGGGGTCAGAGAGTTAGTTGCCTCTGATCATGTTTATTTTGCTAAATACAGTTTAGGAAGGATTTCAGTCTGAGAATATCTCCACCCTTTGGGAAAATCTGTGGCAGGGACTTTCCCAAAGCTCAGAGTGACATCCTGGCTGCTAGGCTGGTGAGAGAGGCCTATTCAGGTGCACTGTACCCACTCTGGCTAGAGTGGCGACGAAAGTTGTCATTGGATGTAGGACTGTTTCCGGAAACCAGCTATACCTGAATACGCCATCTTCCATTTCTTCTCTCCCTTCACCTTTTACTATTTTTACCATTTTACCCCGTTGGGTAATAAAGCACAGAAAATACATCGACAGTGTGGACATTAACTTTATTACAGCTCTCATCCAGTACCCTACACGGGGTAAAGATAGAGATAACACGCCACCCAAATCAAACCAGCAGCTCCTTCAAGGGTAGTGCTACATACTGATGGCAGTACTGATGGTGGGCCTATATGACCGGCTGGGCTGTGTGACAGTACTGGTGACAGGTTCTCTCTATTGGGGGGGTACGGTGCACATTAAGATGTAAAACACTAAGGCAGACAATAATCCCTCACTCCTCATGATCAGTGTGTGAGGAGAAGAAGCAGGGATCAGATAGTGTTTACATTTGTGACCGGCTGTGATAGGACACAGCCGATCACGTTGTAAACAGCACGTTTCATTGGCTGTTTAACCTGATCGGGGATGGGCTATGTCCGAGGGATGTGCACTATCCACGATCACCGCGGTGCGCGCCTCCTCTACTGCTGACAAAAGCGATCAGCTGTGATTTTACACAGCCGATCACGTAGTAAACATGTTGTTTTTTTTTGCCGCACAGCATAAACGCACTAATGAATCTGCTATATAACAAATTTTAAATAATTTTACATATGTTTGCTATATCTAGGGGTTGCCCAAACTATATATTCAGTGATGTTTTTATTTTAAATGTGTTTTTGAATTAGTAACAATAATATGAAACAAATGGTAAAAAGGATTAGTTTCCTAGTTTTCTGTTTTTGATTTTAAATTTAAATAGAATGAATATATATTTTTTTTTAAACTCACAAATGTATTTATTATTGTACACAGGGTGGCTTTACCAGAAAGTATTCCCTTAGCTCAAAGACTGGAACTCTGCTACCAGAATTTCCTAGTGCACAGCATCTTGTTTTACAAGGATGTTTATCTAAAGAAAAGGTAAGAATAACTGCATACCACACTTCAATGAAAAAAAACAAAAATTCCTGGAAATTTTTCTGCTCCCAAGTTAAAGTTGGATACCTTTTGCTTGTCTGGAAGGGAAAGAACACACCAGAAGTTTTTTTCTGTGAGGCCTCGTACACACGACCGAGGAACTCGTTGGGAAAGACACATCATTTTCCTCGACGAGTTCCTTGTCAGGCTTGTCGAGAAACTTGACAAGCTGTCTTTGAGTACACACTGTCAAGACCAAATCTCCTCGTTCTCAAACGTGGTGACTTCAAAACATACAACAGCAGGGGAAGTTCGATTCCACTGGCACAACCCTTGGGGCTGCTTTTGCTAATCTGATGTTACTGCGTGTTAGGTAAAAGTTTGGTAAGAGACATTTGCACTTTTCAGTCTGTTACACTGTAACAAATGTGCTATTTCCATTACAAATGCTACTTTTACCAAAGGTGCGCGGGTTTCTAAGCATACACACCAATGTGTTTCTGGTCGAAAACTAGCCCGACGAGGAACACGACGAGGAAATTGAGACTCCCGTCGAGGAAAAAGAGAACTTGCTCTCTTTTTTCCTCGTCGAGTTCCTCGACAGTTTACTTGATGAAAAGCATACACACAACCGGTTTCCTCGGCAAAAAAGCTCTGCCACCAAGTTTCTTGATGGATTCTGTCGAGGAAACTGGTCGTGTGTACGCGGCCTGACAGTTTATTGAATCATTTGTAACATTTCACCCCATAAAAGACTAATCATCTGAAAGTTTTAATTATTTAATGTGGTAAAAGAGTTCACCTTTCTAAATTCATATGAATTTAGGGTAAAATTATATATTGTTTCCTTTACATGAAATACCTAGTGTTCCTGCCAGTCCCTTTACTTTCCTATTATAAACTGACCACATTAAGCACACAGTGATCAGCTCTCTAGCTATGCTGGGAACTCAGCCTGCTCTCAGTGTTCTGCTGTTTCTGCTTACCCCAACTCTTATGCAGCTGAGAACAAAGGGGATGTGATCACTTATAAAAAAGGTACCGTATTAATCGGCGTATAACACACACTTGTTTCCCCTTAAAATCAGGGGAAATCATGGGTGCGTGTTATACGTGGAACGGCTACCTTGGAGGGAACGAGCTGAAATAGACACAGCTGAGTGTACTGTGTACTTGGCTCCACTCGGCTCCACTCGCAGTTACACCTCCCACCATTGGAGCAGTGTTATGTCCATCATAGGAGTCGCACCAAGGGGCGGGACTGCGAGACGAGCCGATAGGAGCCGAATACACTGGACATCTGACTCTGTGTATCTCGGCAACGCTCGTTCCCTCAAAGCTGCAGATTGACACTGGATGGGGGCAAGGCTGCAGATGGATGGTGGCAAGGCTGCAGATAGATGGCAAGGCAACAAGGCTGCAGATGGATGGCAAGGCTGCAGATGCATGGGCACTAATAAGGCTGTATTGATGGGCATTTAAAGTTTAAATTTTTTTCCTTAAACTTCCCCACTAAAAATTTTTTCCCTTAATCTTCCCTCTTAAAGTTAGGGTGCATGTGCATGTTATACGCTGGCGCATGTTATACGCTGATAATGTTTTCTTGTTTTCTCTAGACACAAATGTTTTACCTTTCTATTTTAAATGGAATGGGTTGTTTTACAAGTTGATCGTTTACAATCACTTTAAATTATTATTTAATCCTTTGTGGGAAAAAAACGTATCAACTAAACATATGTGGTTCTTTTCATTCCGAATCAATATTCAGACAAATTTTCATTATTCGGAGAGTCGGATATCTCGGAATACTGGAATAACAATATGAACTAATTTTACAGAATTCTCAGAATAACGAAAGGAAATCATCCAAATTTTGTAAATTCGGACTGAAATTCCAATCAAATTTTACATCGAACTCCAGTTGAATTCTAACTGTACACATATTTCAGAGATCAAAGACTGTGTGTGTTATTAGAGTACCATTTTGAAATAATGCTGTTTCAGTTAAGCCAATGAGGATTTGAAGAGTCATTGTAATAATTTGATGAAGCTTTTTCTTTTCTTTGTTCACTTTGTCACATTCAAATAGAAAAAAAAAAGTCTAACGTTTTCAATTTGGCCGATTTAAAATGTATCGATTTTAACATTTCGCATTGAAAAAATCTATGAATTCAAACAAAACTCAAAAAAATCCGAATATGAATTCTGAATATGAGTCCCAAATATGAATTGAATGAATCAATGAAATTTAACATAAATAACTAGATTAACGAATCAAAACAAAATAAAATTTTATCATTATGCGCATGTCTATTCTCAACTAAAATATCATAATTCATTTAGTAAATTATGATGTTTCCTTAATTAAATTCCCACCTTTCATCTTGTGATTCAGTGTTTCCCCTTTACTTCTGGTTGTGTAGTGTGCACCCAATCTTTTCCCCATGGTTGATGGCGGGACTGCATGTCCCATGATACATTGCATACGTATTGCTAATGTGCATACACAATGATAAATCAGAGTGTTTCTGCTCATTTTGACAATAAACAGTTTTTATTTTTAAATACTGCACCTGACTTTCCATTGTAGTTTAGGGGGGAGAATGTGCACATTATGCTGGCTACAATAGGGCTCCATAGGGACCCTTCTACTGAATGTAACCACCACTAAATTGAAATAATACTTGCTATATGATAATAGATGTTTTTGTGTTTAAATATACTTTAAAGCAGGTACTAATACAATTCTGTGATTCTGCCTTAAAGTGGAAGTCCACCCTAACACTTAAATTCTCACCTTGCAATCAGTAATGTGAGCTAAGTTCAGCCTTATGCCTCAAAATGAAAAAAATTCCAGCTCTTCTACCTTTATTTTGCAGTATCCATTGCCGTCACATGACTTTAATTCTACTTTCTTTTGAGTCTAAAAGCAGCCAGTGGGTGTGGTTGCTGAAAGCTAGCGACGTTGCTTCCAGGGAGGGGCACTGTTCCTGTGTAGCCAGCAGGTGTATTTAGGATGGTAGGATCTGATCATAGGTTCCTGCCCAATGTTCTTTCATTATACATCCTAATTAATGAGAAAATCTAACCATAGGAGAAGGAAGCTGAAGACGGGGGGCGACGACGATGACTGTCAGTGTATCAGCTCACAGTCTACGATGATCATCATAGTACAGGCAATCTATTGCCTGTTCAAAATTTAAAAAAGTTAGCTTAGGATATAACGCCAAGGTTTTATGTTAATCATCACCTTTAAGGGTTAAGTAATGCATTAGGAGTTTGTGTAAAGCTCAGAGTAAGCATATATACAATACAAAAAAACTGCGCTTGTCCAGATAGATAGTCAATTGGCAACAAGATACCAATCTCTATAGCAGGTTAAACAGGGAGGCAGCAGCTCTTGTGCAGAAGCACTAGAGAGAAATAGAAAACACAAAGGGGGGTTTAGAGCTGCGCCATGACACCCAGACTAGGTAAAAACCAATAGTCCATACAAATAGCATATATAACAGATTATATAAAAATTCACAATCCTTTAGCCAAGGGATAGTTCAGAGTCTCTGCGGTTCACAAAACGAGATGAAACTGTAGCAGTCACCACTGTGATAATAAAACACACTCCACTCTTCAGTGTGGCCCACCACCAGAGATATTAAGCAGCTTACCAGACGGAAGACTGTACCAGCAGTCGGCTATAACCCAGCCGCGGCCTTTGGGGAAACAAATCCCTCCACAACGCAACTTCACCAATTGATCACATGTGGGGAATGATGACAAAGGTAGACATAGCGTAATCCCGCAGAGAATTTTATTTAAAAACGTATAAAATCAACCTACTCACATTTTAGATGAGTTAGCAGATATATAAAACGTAATGTTGCCGGCCGGCGAACACATTAGAGAACCCTTCCTCCAGAGCGTGATGACGTCACCGCACGTCCTCCCAGACACGTTTCGTCACGTTGTCAATGGGATGGGGCGTTGCGGTGAGTCATCACATAAATAGGCCCAGACCTCGCCGTGAAGTGTAAGTCCGGGACTGAAGACGCCATCTTGGTCGAGGGCAAAAATGCCAATCCTCGGCCGCGACTGTAATATCTAAAATGTAAGATTTAAAAAAAAATGTTTTAAATCTACGGGGGGGGGGGGGGGGGATTACGGCATATGTCTACTGTACTTATCCCATTAGCATCGCCTGATCCTCATTGTGGCGGCATCTAGTGGAATTTTGGAAAACTACACCAAAGGCGTGACACCAAAGGGAGTATTACCAATCCAGATTGTCTTCTAATGACATGTATAGGGTGTTAACACTTCTAGTGATCGATAGCTGCCAATCATAAGTGCTGAATTAATCTTACCAAAGGGCAAAGGAGTATGTAAAAGGAATTATTTGCTGATTGCCACAGCCTAAATCCAGTTAATACCTTAAGTGAAGAAATATCTAATATTACTACATAATTGAACTATAAATTGTTAATAAAGTGCTATTACACACAAGTAGGGGGTATAACAAAAAGATAAACCCAAGTGAATATAAGGAAAATGTTCTTATGTGATATAGGAACTACATATAAATGTAATATGATACGCATTATTAATGGACTCGTGTTTAAGTGAGCCTCTGACAAAAATTCAAAATAAAAATAAAAATAGAAAAAAATAGGAAAGAAGGAAAAATTACTTAATTCCAACTATGTGTGGGAAATGTTACACATATTTTTCTTAAGAAAAGGGATAATGAAAAAAATAGGAATGTGAAAATCATTATACCATCTCTTCCCTTGGCGTCAACTGTAAGTGTGACTACACATCACTTTGAGTTCACATAAATTATATACAGGAAACAACCACAATTTATTTTTTAGCCTGTAAACAAGAGTTACATTAATCTTCTTAATGAGGAGGTTCACCTTAAAGCGGTATTTCACCCTAAATATAAGATCTCCCATGCGCTTCAGCATACTGGCGTCAGCGCCAGTATGCTGGGTTTTTTTTTTTTTTATAGCACACTTACTGTTTTATCGTAGAAATCCTTTTCTGTCCCCCGCGTTGGACGGCGCCAGTACAGCGCGTCACATCTTCCTAAGATACCCGATATGGACTCGGGTATTTCCGGCGCTATGCGGCGCCTGCGCACAGACCTAGGAGCTGACTGCGCAGGCGCCGTATTTCTCCGAGTCCTATTTCGGAGAAATACGGCGCCTGCGCAGTCAGCTCCTAGGTCTGTGCGCAGGCGCCGCATAGCGCCGGAAATACCCGAGTCCATATCGGGTATCTTAGGAAGATGTGACGCGCTGTACTGGCGCCGTCCAACGCGGGGGACAGAAAAGGATTTCTACGATAAAACAGTAAGTGTGCTATAAAAAAAAAAAAAACCCAGCATACTGGCGCTGACGCCAGTATGCTGAAGCGCATGGGAGATCTTATATTTAGGGTGAAACTCCGCTTTAAATATAGTCTTTCTCATGTGATCCAGCATACTGGCGTCAGCGCCAGTATGCTGTTTTTTTTTTTAAATCCCCCACTTACTGTGTAATCTTTATTTTTGATTTTTTTCCCCCGTGGTGGATGGCGCCTGTATAGCGCGTCACGGCTTCCGAAAATACCCGAATTAGAACTCGGGTATTTCCGGCGCAATGCGGCGCCTGCGCACAGACCTAGGAGCTGACTGCGCAGGCGCCATATTTCTCTGAGTCCTAAGGCTATTGGGGCATCACGCCCTCGGAAAAAAGCTGAAATAGGACTCAGAGAAATACGGCGCCTGCGCAGTCATTAACAATTAGAACTTTATTAACAATTTATAGTTCAATTATGTAGTTATATTAGATATTTCTTCACTTGAGGTATTAACTGGATTTAGGCTGTGGCAATCAGCAAATAATTCCTTTTACATACTCCTTTGCCCTTTGGTAAGATTAATTCAGCACTTATGATTGGCGGCTATCGATCACTAGAAGTGTTAACACCCTACACATGTCATTAGAAGACAATCTGGATTGGTAATACTCCCTTTGGTGTCATGCCTTTCCACTAGATTCCACTAGATGCCGCAACAATGAGGATCAGGCGATGCTAATGGGATAAGCACAGTAGACATAAGGTGTTCGCCGGCCGGCAACATTAAGTTTTATATATCTGCTAACTCATCTAAAATGTATGAGTAGGTTGATTTTATACGTTTTTAAATAAAATTCTCTGCGGGATTACGCTATGTCTACCTTTGTCATCATTCCCCACATGTGATCAATTGGTGGAGTTGCGTTGTGGAGCTAAGGTACAGGCACTGTCCCAGGAAGTGGGATTTGTTTCCCCAAAGGCCGCGGCTGGGTTATAGCCGACTGCTGGTACAGTCTTCCGTCTGGTAAGCTGCTTAATATCTCTGGTGGTGGGCCACACTGAAGAGTGGAGTGTGTTTTATTATCACAGCTGTGACTGCTACAGTTTCATCTCGTTTTGTGAACCGCAGAGACTCTGAACTATCCCTTGGCTAAAGGATTGTGAATTTTTATATAATCTGTTATATATGCTATTTGTATGGACTATTGTTTTTTTCCGAGTCCGGGTGTCATGGCGCAGCTCTAAACCCCCCTTTGTGTTTTCAGAGTAAGCATACTTTGACCATTTCGATGGGCTATAACATCTATGGTCCCCCTGTAGATAGAATATGCTCACAAGTAAACACAGCCTGAAACTATACTGAAAGGCTATTAGAAAGTAGAGAATGGAGAGAAACAGTCAACCATTTACTGATAGCTATATAAAGGAGACAGAATGCAATCCATTATCATGGTAAATAATAACATTGTTTTTTTTTTTTTAATTCATAGCATCTTAGTTCACTTTTGTAGGTTTTAATTAATTGACATTTCTATAACATGTCATGTACAAGTATATGTTTTACTTATATAACCATTTCTTCTTTTTTCTTAGGTAGACACACTTATAATGATGTACAAAACACACTGTCAATGCATACTTGACAACGCCATCAATGGAAATTTTGAGGAGGTAACATTTTCACATATGTTGAGGTGGATATTACGGTGTTATCTACAATAATTACAAAAACATATTTTTTATTTATTTTTTTGGTTTTAGATACAACACTTTTTACTGCATTTTTGGCAAGGGATGCCAGATCACCTGCTACCTTTACTTGAAAATCCTGTTATAATAGATATATTTTGTGTTTGTGACTCTATTCTTTTCAAGGTACGTTGTTATTTTTTCTAATATTGTTTTTAAATTATACAATCTTTTTTTGACATTATGAGCTTCAGTTACGTGATTTTGTTTATTTCAGGTTCTCACAGATGTCCTTATACCAGCAACAATGCAGGAAATGCCTGAAAGGTATATTAGAAAGCATATTTCCTCTACTGTTATACATTACACTGAACAGAAATCTAGTACAAGGAAATGCATATGCTTTACTATATTTTATGTTTGAGTGATTTGGTTGGAAAACAGATGTGGGGCTTTTACACAGAAGTATTAGTGTTTTGGATTGGCACATTTTGTGAATCTATGGCTCACACCTTCACAAAGCAAATGCATTTTTTAAAGATCCTCTTGCCACAGGGGTGGATCCAGAGTCTAGTCTCGGTAGGGGCAGTGCATTACAAATTAAACTTCCCTAAAAGTCACAGCTTGTGTAATCAAGCCCATTGTTAGCTAGATAGATGTACTTGTTTTACAGCATAAGCAAACATAAATTATAGTATAGCAATTGATCATATAATATAAGCAATTTGATGATCAACCAGGATCATCAAAGGAGACTTTTGGGTAATTTGTTCATACATTTTTCAAAACATCTTAGTCGTATTCTAATAACTTATTTTTAAACTTGTCCCACACCTGCAAGGAATTCCGATCCCTGGAAATGCAATCCTGTCAGGCAGTGTCACTATTCTTCCCTCCAATACGGTTGGGATAAGGTGTCCTATTAAAATGATGCCACTTCCTCTCATGGAGGATGTAGGGAAAAATAGTGAGACCTGCCAACCACAGTGATGAAAGTGTTAAGGCCAGCCGGAACAGTGGCAGTCTTAACACTTTTATCAACTTCACGGGAGATCTTTGTGACCTCCCCGCGGGTGTTCTGATGCGCTACAGTACAATACACCTCTACGTCTGGGACTCCTTCCCTCCACCACACACCATGGCAAAACGAAGGGGGAAGGCTGCTACAGCGCACCTCTCTATCTGGGACTTATGCCCCTCTTTAGCCTTCCCTCTTAGTTTTGCAACAGTGAGGCAATTGCCTCGTTTGCCCCCTTGGATCCGCCCCTGTCTTGCCAGTATTTTTTTTTTTTTTTAACAACAATCAATCAATTTAACCTTTTTTAGGCCTCCCTTGTTTAGATATATAAAACAAAAAGTATGTCACCAGCACACCAAGGATTTGGCTTTATTCAGCAATCACATCATAGTTACAGAAGCAATGAGACCTATCGTCACATACCTGATGAAGGGTGCCTGTGAGGCTCTGATATGTTGTTTTTTGATTGCTGAATTAAGCTTTGGTCCCATTTTTGAAAATCCTTGATGTGCTAGTGACATACTTTTTACTTAGAATGTCTTTGGTTTCCTGCCAGTGGTCACTGCAGCACCAGTAGCCATTTTTCAGGAGCGTTTATTTTGGGAATAGGGAGTTTGACATTCAAAAGCACTGACACTGCTGCTGTGTAATATTCTATAATATTCACATTTACTCCTTCAGCTGCTACAGTTCCAGGAGGAGAAAAAAGGAGAATACTACAGAGTGACATCACATCCAAGATGACAGCACATGTCAGCACTCAGGGCTTTTGGATGAATACAACTTTTGCAGATAATTGTAATAAAGGTGCTTTAAACACAAGGAGGAGATATTTTTTCAATCATTTTGTCCAATAATTCTATTCCAGGATCCTATAGGTAGTCACTAGCAATCCTCCTTCATGTACTTCAACACTGTGCATTCCTTTTAACACACAAAAAAGGCAGCATATATTTATTTGATTGCCAAATATTGCAGAAACCAGCCAACCATCACTGTTAACATCCTATGAGAAGGCAAAGAAATAGCAACATACTAGTCATAGTATTATCTGTTGCAGCAAGCTGTCCTGAATATTAGCCTTGTAAATTATTATGTTTTTACTAAGAATTGGAGTCATTTTGCTGCATCCAATAATCAGAGTTATTCTCTGGGTAGGTTTGAATTGTGGATGAGATTAAGTAAGACTAAGTAAATTCAGTTCTTAGTAAAAATGCATTAAAGAGGACATGAAGGTAAGCAGAGCACTAGTCACCAGTATTGCCTGTAAGCTCCCTGCAATAAATATGTTTTACTGTTTACTGACTTACTATTCCCTATTCTGCACTATGGGGCTTCCTGATGGGGAAAATTCAAGAAGCAGCAGAGGGGTAGGAATGATACAGAATGAAGCAGCAGAAGAAGGAGGATCTTCATACAATGGGTCCTATGGTACCCCTTCCTTCCCAGCAAGCCCCCAGTGAGAACAGTGAACAGTAGACATGTGCAGACTGGAATATTTTGTTTCGTTTTTTCGTTTTCGTTTGGAAAATAAATTTATTTAGTTACTCCCGAAAATCGTTTTGATTTATTTTGTTTTTCGTTGGGGAATAGCTTTCGTCCGAAAATCCAATAATCCTTGGTTTCTGTCGAATGGTCAAAAGAATATTCGACGGAACGTCGAATCTTTACGTCGAATTGTACATTTCCATTCGAACATTCCGCCTACAAGAATTCTAATGTTGTATGACCAGTAATAATGTCGAATCTATTTCCTCATAAATCGAAATCTATTCTCTGTAATGTCAAATCTATTATTTCTATAGTGTCGAATCTTTTCTCTATAATGTCGAATCTTTTCCCTATAATGTCGAATCTCTCTATATTGAATTTTTACCGCAACAAAAACGAAAATAAAGCATTTTTTATGTCGGATTTTTTGGTTTTCGCATCTTGCGCTTTCATTATCGTTTGTTAAAACGATAACGAAAAAAACGGATTTTTGGACGAAAATGCATTCTAACGAAAACGAATGCACATGTCTAGTGAACAGCACAGTAGTGGCATTACCAAATCTCACTCCAAATCTCCTAAGCAGTCAGAGACAACAGTACCTTAGATCTCACACTGCAAATATACATTTATTAGGCTATGCAACAGGGGTACCTAGGCACAGTAAGAAGGTGTGCTGTTATTTTTTAGGAGGAATTAACAAAAACAAGTACATTTTGAGGATATTGCTTAGACACAATTAACATTTCTGGATAGTTCCTCTAAAATAGTAAATCTTCACTTTTGGAGTTCAGGTCCACATGCTTGTTTGTCCTAATCTTAAAATAATGATATTTTTTGTTGTTGATTCATATTGGTTCTATTGAAATATTGCTGTATCAATCTAAAGGGTACATTTTTTTTGTGTAGTTTACTAGCTGACATAAGAAACTTTGCTAAACACTGGGAGCAATGGGTTACTACATCATTGGAAAACCTTCCAGAATCACTCTCAGAAAAGAAACTTCCAATTGTTAGAAGATTTGTGTCATCCCTGAAGAGACAGACTTCATTCTTGCACTTAGCACAAGTAAGTTCTGAAAATCACATTTTATCTTCAGCTACAGTCTATCTCCTAGTGAACTGAAAGAACTAAGAACCATTAAGACAACACTGGCTCTCCATATAATACTTATTTTTTTGTGTTAAATGGAGCAGGAATGGGTTAGTACCGCTAACATATTTTTATTGCTTTCTGTGTTTCTGTTGGATAGGTTTCTCCTCACTTCATGTCCTGATGATCATACAGGATATTGATAATCTCCCTCAATGGGGTGGACGCAGCCTGCAGTATAATCTCAACAGAAGTTCTAACAATTCCCCACTCTTAGGAACACAAACAATTATTTTGATTGGGATTGGCTTCCTAACTATGATTTCAGAAGATTACAATTATTTTGGTTGAACTTGATGGGCAACTGTGTAATGATGTTACAATTACTATGCATAAACATGTTTTGCACAAGAGACTTGTGTGCAAACATGTCTTTTCCAAGATGATGAATACACCTGACAAGCATGAGTTATGAGTTAACAGCTGGGCTCTAAAAATCTTTCCTTTCTCCCCTACCCGTTACTTACCAAAGGCTTCAAATTGCATCAGAAGATTTCCCATACATTTAAATTCAGACAGGAAAAAATTTGATGCTAAATAAGAGTTTCACTGAAGAAATTGTCTTCAGTTGTAATCGCATAATAGAAAAATTGGCAGATCCAGAGATGAAGATTTCTGCATATAATATTCACCGCCGTCCCATAACAGGCCTAAATGCTCTCTCCAAGCTAATGGAAAAAGTAGTGGTACACCAGCTGCAACAGCATCTGGATAACCATAATCTACCTTGATCCATTTCAATCGGGTTTCTGTCCCGGACACGGGACAGAAACAGCATTGCTTAAAATATGGGACGATGCTCTCGAGGACGCAGACAAAGGAGAATCTTGTCTTCTGGTTCTGTTGGACCTAAGCGCAGCTTTCGACACTGTAGACCACAAACTATTACTGACTCGGCTAGCTGAAGTAGCCAGAGTCGCAGAAGGTGATTTATCTTGGTTCTCCTCTTTTTTGGAAAACCGATCACAAATAGTGAAATTGGGACCTTTCACTTCTGAAAAACGCACGGTGTCGTGCGGAGTCCCTCAAGGATCCCCTCTGTCACCGGTGCTGTTTAACATCTATCTTCGCCCTCTCTTTGAAATCATCAGCAGCCAAAAACTGCTTTGTCACTCATATGCAGACGACACGCAACTGTATTTTCACATTTGCAACAAAAAGGATCATCATCGCAATCTAGAGACATGCCTCTCTTTGATAGAAAACTGGATGACAAAGAGTTATCTTAAACTCAATGGAGCTAAAACAGAACTTCTCCTGTTTCACGCCAAGCGTATGAATCAACCTGCAACAACTTGGACACCCCCGCCCATTCTGGGCCAAATCATCACCCCTAGCTCCAAAGTCAAATGTCTCGGGGTCATCTTCGACACCTACATGACAATGGGTGCACAAATAGGGTCAGTAGTCAGCGGATCTCACCATCTGCTGCGCCTACTACGCAGACTTATTCCTTTTATTCCCAAAGAAGACACAGCGGTCGTGGTGGGAACAATTGTAAACTCCAGACTGGACTATGCAAATGGCCTTTACCTTGGACTCCCAAAGTACCAAATCGCTCGTCTGCAAGTCGTTCAAAATACGGCCGCCAGACTGGTGACTGGGAAAAAACCCTGGGAATCAATCTCACCTTCACTGAGAGCCCTTCATTGGCTGCCAGTAAAAGACAGAATTGCTTTTAAAGCCCTCTGTCTAACGCATAAATGTATCCATGGGAGTGCTCCCCATTATCTATGCGAAAAATTAAAAGCTCACAACCCCAATCGTGTCCTGCGATCCACCAACCAAAATCTGCTCCAGATACCGAAAGCCAATTACAAGTCCAATGGAGAAAGAAGATTCGCGCTCCAAGGTCCCAGACTATGGAACGCTTTACCATCCAGCATTCGGTTGGAGGAAAACCACTTAGCCTTCAGGAGAAAGATCAAGACTCATCTCTTTTGATATCAAAGGAGACAGGAACAACAAGCGCCCAGAGGCGATTTAGTTCGCATGTGCTACGCTATATAAGTTTTTCATTCATTCATTCATTCATTCAATATATGTATAGTGTATATTTTGAACTTGGCTTTTCCCCCTTTCACACTTTGGTCCTTTATAGTAAAGAATAACTTCATAGACCCATGGGAGCTAGGAACCTGAGGGTAGGGTGTAAGCACAACTTTTATAGAAAAAGACAGGATTTGCATAAAACTTCAGTTGCATATACAGCATTTATGGATCTAGAGACCCTCATGATATAAAGCTTTTACTGAAAATAATCTTCCTTTTAAAAAAAATGTCATGATTTGTTCAGTTAGAACTACTAGATGTGTGTAAGATTGACCAAAGCTAGATTCACTATTAGGTACAGTAGGTTTATACCAACAGATTGCTAGGCAAAGTAGTGGCTTATCCCTATATAATTATTAGGCATTTGCTTTAGCTCATTTGTGGAAATAATATCTCATAAACATTTATTTACATAATGTTCTAAAATTCTAATCCAGGTTAGGACTAGAAAAGAGCCAAATGTGCTGGGTTCAGTTCTGTGAACATTCGGTGTACGTTTTCAGAAGTTCAGATCCAGACACCATACCCAATGGAAATCAATGGCAGATGAATGTTCGTTTTCAGTAATGGCTATTTTCTAATCTAAGCTAAATGGATTAAAAAAAGGAAAGGGCATGGGGGCCCCAGGCATTGACCATGCACTGGGAACATGCATCATTGAAGAAAAATAAATAAAAAATTATCATTCAAGAAAGGACAGTTTAAAACAGCTCAAAGAGCAACACATAAAATATGCATCTTCTTTAAATACATACTTGAGGGTTTTTCTTTATGTGTAATTACGCAATTTTATGACTCTCAGGGACAGTAACAGTCACACTATATTCTGGCATCACCTAAATGGCATGTCTAATAATGTAATTTAGTTTTAAATAATTGCTTTGCTCACATACAGCAGTATCAATTAAATTGTATTGATTTCCACCCAAAATAAATTGGTAGCGGGTAGTTTTTACAAAAACAATAGATTTTTTGTGTAGAAGTGTTAAAGTGGTTGTAGAGTCAGAAGATTTTTTATCCTAATGCAATCTACAATTTTTGAGGAATAGGGCAGGCAGGCAATTTACACCAAGAAATTATGTGTCAGTACATTTGTTTTTGGACACCGAAGACAGAAACAACATAACTTTAAAACCTTCATTGACAAGGCTGCAATTTATGAGGGAGAGAGTAGCCAGGTTGCAATTAGCTCCAAAAAGTGGCTTATTTTTTCATGTGTGAGAGAGGACTACTTGAGAGGAAGTACTTTTTACCTTTTTCACACAAAAATGAAGGTATCTGCAGCACAGCTTGTATACATATTTTGGAGAGACCACTATTTCTGACCAACAGGGCTGCAGATTTAAATTTAAATAATTACATTAAACTGTGTATTTGCAGAGATATGATATAAATATTTTAGAGTTTGTGAGTGTGTGAGTTTTAGAACACATTGTAATCCGCACATTAACACTTCTTTTTTTTAAGATGGGAGATGTTATATTGTAGAAATAATCAATTAACCCAGCTGTTATTATTCTGACACATAATTCTTTCAAACAAAATTCACAACATTTTCACAGTTGATACATTTTTTAGGGTGCCACATAATAAATTGCTGTTGCAAAGAACAGCAACTATGGCCCCATTTTTAGACAGTAATGGTAGCAGGCCTACAACAATGACAGGCGATGTTAACAATGGTAGGTAAAGGGATGTGCTAATGGTGGATGGGTGCACTCAGGGAGATCAGGTATGGTAATTGAGACAACATGTGTATACATATACATAATCATATGTATTTCATCAACTGCTGTGCCAAACAAGGTTGCTGCAATAGACTGCACCTGGGCGACAGAGGACAATGATGGCTTGGTTAGTCACTCCACCACCTCTTTCTCATGCTCTTGCTGTATAGCATGCTCAAATGGCAAACATGCTATTCTTCTAGATTATGCACCACATTCATGACTATCAGTTTGGCTTGTGGATATATAGACTGCTTGTGCCTTCTTAGGCTGCACATGCAGGCCTGCCAGACATGATGCTGACAAAGTGGGGCTTTTATTTGCAACTATTGGAACTATTGGAATTTCATATATCTCTTCAGGATTCCACCATTCCCTGGCTGATATGTGACAGCTGAAATTGTAATCAGCTCTTATTGCTTTAATTCTCTATAGTGTATGAATAATTCATTGTGTCAGATTGGGGGAGATAGACTCCCCTCCCACCTTAAATGTGATCAAGTTTCTTGATAATAGTATAATAGTGGAGGTAAAGAACCTGCTGATGAAATCTGTTAGATTTAGCCTAACATATGTACAGGCCAACTTAGATCATTATAACAAGAGGGAACAATTATTATTTGCCCCACTAGAGAATTCCCCCAAAATATGACCTTAATACTCAAGCCCAAAGTAAAACATGTAATGACAAAATACATTTCTTATACACATGTTAGGTTTCTGTCATGAAAAGAATGTACACATATCAATACAATCATCAATAGTTCAACATTTCCTTCCAGTACTGTTTGTCTGTAATATTGGTTGTCTGCACAGAGAAATATTTCCCCATACCACCAAAGGGTATGCACTTCACTCATTAATGTTTCACCCATTGGGATGTCATTTAAATATGCAGCATATAGTCTTGTACCTGTGGGTCATGATTACGTTATCATGTAATATGAAAGAAACTTTGATTTCTGAGTCAATTCATACAGTTAAAGTGGTTGTAAACTTTCATCAAAAACAACCTGCAAGACAAAGGCATACTGAATTAGTATGCTTTGCATCGCATATATCATTACAACAAGTGCTTAGGTGCTTCCAAAAATATATCCCACACTGCGTGAAAGAAAATAATATAAAATTACCTCCTGATGTAGTGACAACTTCAATCTGCAGACTGTTCTCAGCAAGGCTAAAAGCGGAGGAACACCTCGCTCCTGGCACAGATCCAAACATCAGGCCTGTCTCTTCCCAAAATCTTTGCCATGTCAGTGGTGAAATCTGAAGATTCTGGTATCAATAAGATTATCATCTTTCTGGCTACATAGAACTTTGAGAAGTCTTAAAGGAACAGTATCCCTGCTATCCTGGGAAGCACCTAGTGGAGTTCTAAAGGAGACCTCAGTGGACGGAGGTGGAAGTGGTCCCACACAGAGGGTCTAGACATCCAAGAGTCTATTTATACAGCCTTTATGTTCCCTAATCCGTAAGTGGAGGTGAGCGTTCTGGGAGCCTGAAGGTAGCATGAGGTATTTGTTTATATTATTTATTTCACACAGTGTAGGATTTATTATTGGAAGCACCTAAGCACTTGATGTGAAGATATTCATGAAAAATCTTGAAGCATATTCTGGCATTTATAGAACTTTATATTAAGGACTTCAAAGACTGATTACATTTTTTCCTCATTTAGTCATTGTTTTTGAGATATTTAATTTATTTATTGTTTGAGCACTGGAGTTCTATGCAGCATCACACTATATAATGTACAAAAAAACATTAGATACATTACCCCCTCTGTGTGACAATTTAAAAAATGTCTTGTTCTAATTGTTTTGCCTGTTTGCCATTATTGTTCCCACAGGGATATCTACAGTATTTACAAGTCTAAAGCCTCGTACACACTGGCCAGAATCTCGTCAGTAAAAAAACGTTGTTTTTCCTGACGAGATTCTTGCAAGAAACTCTTATAGCTCGAGTGTACAGACTCTCCTTTTAAAAGAACCGTGGTTCTCTTGAAAGACAAGAAGGCGTTGACGTCATTGCGTACGATGTGAATGCGCTCAGCACATTCGATGCCGTCGCCGCCATCTTGCTGCACCCTACCTATGCCTAGGAAGCTACCGCTGAGCATGCACGGGTTTCCACGGCAACCAGGTAAGTAAACACACTCTCGGAAAACTGCAGAGAATCTCACAACAATTTTGTCTAGATTCTGGGCAGTTTTCTTGTTGAGAAACCTGAAAGCGTCATACACACACTCGGTATGCTCGGCAAGAAAGCTCTGCCAGCAGTTTTCATGTCTACTAGTGATGAGCGGAATACGCCATATTCGATTTCACGAATATATAGAAGAATATTCGCGAAATATTCGTTAATATCGAATATTCGTGATATTTTATCAACAAAATTTTTTTTATGAAATTTCGCTAATGCGAATGCGAAATTTCGCTAATGCGAATGCGAAATTGATTGCGAAATTCTCGTCAACACGCGAAAACGGAGATCATTTCCTGGATTACTAAACTAATATGCACTAAACACTAACTCTACTTACACAAACTTATATGACTAAACTAAAGCTAATTTTTTTATTTTATTTTTTTATACAAAAAACACAGAAGGGCAGAGAAAGTATTCGCGAATATTCGTAATACGAATATTCGCATTGCGAATTTTCGGCAACATAAAAGGATCGCCTCAGCTACTCGGCCCAGGGTCTCTAATCATACCAGCAATGCTTTTAGATGGCGATGGAGATCACTAGGATGTGATCTGTTTTAAAAATAATTTTGAAAAAATACGAATATTCGCAATAGCGAATATTCACCGCTATATTCGATTTATTCGCGAATACTCGAATATGCAATATTCGTAACGAATATTCGCAATGCGAATATTCGTGAGCAACACTAATGTCTACAGCAAACTTTCGGAAAAGATTTCTTATCCCTATTTGTATATGTGTATATGTGATATTTGTATATGTGATTTGTGACTGATTTGTGACTGTCAGTCCAGACTAAACTATTGCTGGATCTTCATTCTGTACCAATGTTTTTGTAAAAGGGGGCGTAATCATAATAAAACTTGCATAACAATTTTCCCAGTGAAAGTGCATGTACATTGGTTCTGTGTGAAAAGGACAAAAAAAATGTCCAGCACAAGAAATAGCTTAATAACAATAGTTTATTGCCCCATTTGCACAGGAGGAATGTACATGTACTTTTATTGGACAAATTGTCATGCAAATATATTATAAATACACCCCTGCTACTGATTGCATTGCAAATTGTTGTAGCTAATCACAGTTTATGCTCACTTTTTTTCAATTTGCATCATGACAATACAATCCAGTTTCTTCACTCAATTATTTGCTTTGCTTAACACTTGATTATTGGGTTCAGGACTCTCCTAATACGAGTATGTGGGTAATTGCTACTGCTCGACTAATAGTTGCCCTGTGGACAGATTCTCCCACCTGAGCTGTGGATCTCTGTAGCTCCTCCAGAGGTACCATGGGCCTCTTGGCTGCTTCTCTCATTAATGCTCTCCTCGCAGGCCTGTCAGTTTAGGTGGGCAGCCATGTCTTGGTAGGTTTGCAGTTGTGCCATACTTTTTCCATTTTCAGATGATGGATTGAACAGTCCTCCGTGAGATGTTGAAAGCTTGATATATTTTTTTATAACGTGAAAATAGAAAAGCATGCATGAAAGATAGTAGGGCTGCACACCCCAAATAATTGCAATATGGAATGGTTCCCCCAAGGATGTTTTCAGCAGCAAATACATTTATTCAGAAATAGTGACTTTTAATTAAAAAAAAAATATATTATACCAAAATGGGATTCATTCATGAATATGTTTTAAATATGAGCTCTGGTTACACATTAAAGGACGTTCCATCATACATGGCGATATTAGCACAGTGGAGCAAAACATTACATTATGCCAGCTCCATTAATACCCCAACGTGTTTCGACCCATGTAGTTATGGTCTTGTTCAGGTGAATTTTAATTCTAGTAAGTAATATAAAAAAAACTCAGAGTTTTAACATATGATATACAGGCACCTACATACATAATAATGGTATATTTACCGCTAGAGAAGTATAATTGGGAAAAAGTCCTATAACCAGAAATGTAAAAGAAGTTCAGTGATCCAGAGGCCTCCATGAGCCGTCCCCATCTCCCCAAGGCACAATCCAGCTCCAAAAAGCTTACAAGAAGCCACACTCCTGGACCTCCAGAAAAGAAGAAAACAGCACCTGTGATGCAGTTTCCAAATAATAATAAATTAGTAAGTAATAGATAATCATACTTTAGTAGTGCTGACAAAGTGACAGAAAATACCAGACTAGCAGTAAAAGGGAATAGTTATAGCATTGTTCATGTTAATTGATTTTAATTGTAAGATATGTTCATGTAATATATATATATATATATATATATATATATATATATATATATATATATATATATATATATATATATATATATATATATATATACTGTATATATATATATATATTATAATAAACATAAAAAATATGTGTAAACAAATCTTGTGTAATGTTGAGGAAATTAATTTATGGTGTGTATTTTTTTTAATAAGATGTGAGGACCCAGCATGATAGGAATAATAAGAGGCAAGTCTGCAGTCACATAATCATAGTCTGCTCCCCGGTACATATAAATTAAGTCCTTATGGGTGACACAGAATGTATACCCTTTGATAGGGAAGTATTCTCCTGCACAGACAGCAGCTTTGAAAGGAAGTGTTGAACTATTGACAATTCTATTGATGTGTGCAAAATTGGATTCTTTTCATAACAATAACCTGATAAGTACAAGCCATGTGATTATCCTAGAGATGTTTTGATCAATTGCTTTATCTACACAGGCTTGTTTTACATCAGTCACTATTCAGCATGTGTTACAGATTAATGGAATTTATAGGGATGATTCTTCCTGTCAGTTACAACATCTGAAATACTATAGTTCATTTAAAGCTGAACTTCAGGATAAAAAAAGTATTACAGTGTATTCCTCTACACATAGATTTACTAAGCATTTGAACTTTGAAATGCAGGGAAGCCACTGCAAGGGTATTTATTTTGGTAGCCCCGAGTTGGGCAGTGTTACACCATATGCTTTGAAGTAATTCTATAGAATTTGCAGGCTACTACAGGAGCCTTTTTTGCCTCTCATGTTGATTAACCTTATAAACATTTTTTGCCTCCAAAAAAGGATGTTATTATCATGTTATTAACACTTATTTCTCCCTTAACTGATGATTATCACTATTGAAGTCTGTGTAATATATGTTATTTACTGAAGGAACTGTATATATGCATATTGCAGACATTAGAAAGTTCAATATCCTATATAACTGAGCTGAAACCAATAGTCATTATACTTATGGATATATATTTTCAATAAAATACACAATTGTCTGTGGTCCATTGCACTTCAAGGAGAAGAACTCCTTTACATGTTTTTAAAGTCATTTTCTGTGGGTCTTTTTTTAACAGTTTTATTTTTTTTATTTTTTTTATTCATTTTTTTTTATTTGTGAAGTCTTAAAATAAGTTTAAATATCATTTATTTATTTATGTATTCTATTTTGTTTTGTATGTATTCAATTTGTATTTATTTTCTTTGAATTTGTGTATTAGGGACATCTTTTTTTGGGATTTCCATATTGCCTAAAAGGTGGGGCCTTCCTCTCAAACTTTATGTTGAAGTGTCCTGCTGTGCTAGTTACAATGACAGACAGTGGGATTTACACAATTTATAGAGGGCTATGCCCTTGAAAACTGGAACTGTATGCGTTTGCCCCGTCACAAAAAACATGTTTCTCATGTATTGTTAAATCATTTGCCTGGTTTATTGGGGGGAATTGAATATTATGGTGATGCTCAGGTGATCCCTGGTAAAAAAGGCACCCTGTGAAGAAATGTAACGCATATGTATTTTAAATGCATTGATACATTTTTAGTGAAATAATCATTAACATAAAACCTGTATTTTAATTAACCAGATAGCACGCCCAGCTTTGTTTGATCAGAATGTGGTAAACTCCATGACTGCAGACATCGAGAAGGTAGATTTGTACAGCATTGGATCTCAGGCTCTTCTTAGCAGTTGTAATGGTGCTGATTCGGACAGTGAGGTCTACACGGAGCGTGAGTCTACAACCAAACTTATTTTTTGCAGGATTCAAAAAGACATAATTTTTTTTATCTATTTCTTTATTATTCTTGCATAGTTACTTGGTATTGTAATTTAACTATTTCAAATACACTTCACAAGGCTAATTAATTTGCTAATATAGAGATAAATGGGTCAGAAGGTTTACCTTGAATAGCTGGGCACTTTTTATTAATTATTGTCTTACATATCAACAGGTGCCTCTGCGGGGCACTAAAACGTTTGATGGGATTCTCAAAGACCCAACACATGCATATAACTGTTTATTATTTTAACTCAATCATAACATCAGGGTGAGTCATTAAAAGGAAGAAAAGTAGTAAAAGTAATAAAAACATACATAACAACTAATTCTTTAAAACACAAAACCAATATGTATAAACTCATCCACAGCATGACAGAGATTACATTTATCCAGCTTGGGAGCTGTCACACTGAAAGCTAGCCATATAAAAATAGACATATACAGTATGCGTTACATAATAGCTGAAGACATAAAGACATTTGCTGTGGAGGCGTCTTTTTTCGCTTATATTGTAAAAATAATAAAAAAAAAAACGGTGGTGATAAAATACAGCCAAAAGATTGCTCTATTTGTGTGAAAAAAATTATATGAATTCCATTTGGGTACAGTGTTGCATTACCGCACAATCACTAGTTAAAGTAGAGCAGTGTCGAATAACAAAAAATGCTCTGGTAATGAAGGGGGTAAAATCTTTTGGAGCTGATTACCATTAAAGTGGTAGTAAACTCCCATTTCTGACTTTTACCTATAGGTAGTGTAAATATCTCCTAAACCAGCACTGTTTAGGAGATATTTACTGTACACGCAGTCAGTGACAGACACATGGACTGTTCCTTCAGAGCCCTGTGCCATGAACGTGCCATAAATGGTGGCTCCAGTGCGCAGGCGCCTGAGTGACATCATCACGGCTCCAAGGAGCTGGAGTCCACGTGAACCCAGAAGCAAGACGGGTGATGATGGGAGCACCATACTAGCACATTATGACATTACCTTGCAGGGTAAAAAAAAAAAACATTAAGCGGTTTACAACCACAATACTACTAATGTTGTGGAAAAATTAAAGCTTTCTATGATTTTTAGAACAAGGGCTTACCTCAGCCCTGGTGTGTTCCACAAAAAGGTTGATGACTTCCTGGTATGTAGATTTGGGATACAAAAACTTTTAGGGCACAGGAAGATGCTTGCCAGCTGACCTCATTAGCACACAAACCTTGCATCCACCAACTATGTTTGCCTGGCATCCCGATACCTCCCCAGGGGTGCATTTGCCTGGCTTGCCAATGTAGGCTGCCATGTTTGCACAGCATACCCAACCTCTCTCCAGATGGACACAGACCCCATGCTAAACTCTGTCGGGCCACATGTGGGCTGTGGGTTGGACACCCCTGATATAGTGCAAGTCTGATTGGATACAGAGTAAATGGATAGATGGGTGGGTCCTCCTATTTTATAGTTTTGGTAAATCTAAAGGGAATTTTACAGAGATTGTACAATCAGATTATATAGTTTATATAGATTATATAGTTTATACATCTACATAGGAGGGAGTTGACAGAGACACCCAGCTGTCAAGCCCCAATCATATCTCTGTATTTGTTTTTTGGGGGCCCTTTTTTGAGCTTTTCTGTTCATCGTGCATAGGGCAGCCAATTCACTTGAATGGACTGCCCTAGACATGACAAACACTCCACAGAAGCTCCAAAACTCTTTTTTGAGTGGGGGTGGTGTGTTTGTTTACCTTGCTTTTTGGTGCGTTTGCAGCACATTTGTTGTGGGACAAAACGCATTGGCCAACATGCGCCTGATACCCAGGCTTGGGGTGCCATTAACATTTAATGGTAACACAAGCGTCATGTGCATTTGCAATGCCTTTCCAAAATGCGTGGCAAAGCAAGCATTTTCTGTTCAGAAACACGCAGATGTAAATGGAGCCTCATTGTTTAAACACACCAATTTTTACTTTCAGGCCCCATTTCAGGCCCTGTAAGTTTTGGCTCTTTTTTCCCCATGATATGCATAGCGCAACCCTTTGATTTTAATAGGCTGCCCTACACAAAGAAAATAAGCTCATTGGATATTTTGGTGTTTTGCAGTTTGTGCACTTTTTACTGTGCATTTTGTGGCTTTGACACTTATTTTTTCATGTGGCAAAATGTTTGTTTGCCTCCTGTGCCAAACAAAACCATAAAGAAGAAAACAGGGTTTACATTTGTACACTTGACAGTAATTATCTATTGTAATAGAGCGAACATTTGAGTATATATACTTGTGTATGTTTTTAAAATTAAGATTTGGGATGTTAAAATAACTCTTAAGATTGTTAAATAATGCTGGAGAGATGCATTCTGGGAGCAGAAGGGGAGGAGAACAGCTGCATGTGGAAAAGAGCAGATACAGAGAGAGAGAGAGAGAGAGAGAGACACAAGCAAGACACATGGAGATTGAGCATGTGATGTGCATAACTTCTAGTGTGTGCTTTTCTAAAGCCATGTGTATTTCCTCATACAGAGAATAAATCATGGGAGATGATAATCGGAATTTAGCTATCACCTGGGTTTCAGAACAGTCATCCAAAATAGTATGTGAACGGAATACACGTTTATAAATCTGAACAACATTCTAACATGTTCTTCTTCGCCTCTTGATAATTTTAAGTTCAAATAGAGCACGGTTCTATCTTGCCCAACACTACTAAAAACTTCACTACACTACAAAAATCGCCAAAAGCTTCCTCTAACAACAAAATATCGCCTGGGAAATGTCATAACGCCACCCTGAGGGAGGTGTTAATTTAACAATTGCTTAACGATCGATAAATGTCAATTGCACTTCTGTACATATTTAACGATTTGACTCTTTAAAATAACGATTTGACTCTTTAATAAGGATCCACACCTTAAAATATCGGTTCTGTGTAGTGAAACGTTATTTGATGATTTTTCAAAGCGTTAAATCGTTTAGTGAATTGAACTAGCTTCAATAACGTGCAAAATCGTTAAAATAACACCCGAAATCTGAAAATAAAGCTTTGTGAATTGACCCCAATGTATTAAATACCAAATCATCAAAGTGCAATAGTGCAATCTAGTGTATACATAATCTATAAATGATTTCCAAATAATATATGAGTATATTATGCATAAAACTCCTAGAAAGAGGAAATATATAACATATATATATAACGATTGTTCATTGTACCCTACTAAATGATAGATTTCCAACTGACAGCTGAAATGTAAATAAATAGACAGGGGATGGTTGCCAAATATGAACATCACCATCAGGGCCGATCCTAGGCAGGGTGCACAGGGTGCTTTGCACCCAGGCACCTGAGGAGGTGGGGGCGCCAAAGTGGCAGAGTTCTCCCCTCCCTCCTTCTCCCTTGTTTGTGTCCGTCTAGAACTAGTGTTCTGAGCATAGGTGTGTGTCCATCCAGAACTGATTTTTCTCTGACCATCTCCTTTACTATATCTGCAGTCTCTGACCATCTCCTGTACTATGTCTGCAGTCTCTGATCATCTCCTGTACTGTGTCTGCAGTCTCTGACCATCTCCTGTATTATGTCTGCAGTCTCTGATCATCTCCTGTACTGTGTCTGCAGTCTCTGACAATCTCTTCTGTATCATGTTTGTAGTATGTCTGGGGGCTCTTTCTAACAGACTCTCTAACAGAAGCCCTCTCTGTGTCCATCAAAGTGGCCCCCCTCTAGGTCCCAATAAAGTACTCTGCTTCTCTTCCTGTATTTTGTTTATTGTTAAGAGATCATGTAAGGATCCCAGAGTAATGAAGACTTTGTGGGGGAGCATCTCTGTGGTTGAGTCATTGCCAAAGAAACATTTGTAAAGGGGAGGAGTTAGTAAAATGACCACGCCCATGTGAGGGCACCAGAAATATTTATGCACCCAGGCCCCTGTGACCCTAGGATCAGCCCTGCTCCATATTTGATTAATGTCATTGACCAAATATGGCCATGATTAGTGACCAAATATGATTAAATATGGCTATGTTAATATTTGGTCAGTGATGTCAGTCGTTCATACCTGTCTCTTTGTTTATATTTAGTCAGGAATCGCTAGCTTACATCTGAATAGTAGGCAGGATCAATTATAGTTGTTATGACTAGGGTTGTCCCGATACCACTTTTTTGACACCGAGTACAAGTACCGATACTTTTTTTTAAGTACTTGCCGATACCGAATACCGATACCTATCACCTAGCAAAAGTAGGTAAAAGGGGTGGTTTGGGGGAGTTGGATGAGGCTGGGGTGAAGATGTGCTGACTGAATGACTGGAAAAACTGTAGCAGGGCAAACTGGTAACTGAGGAAAAAAAAAAGAAAAAAGGAGGGCTGATAAAGTGGGGAGGGGAGTCACAATCCTGGCTACTGCTCTCTATTCAAATAAAACAAAACAAAACAGACAGCTTAAGTGGGGGGCAAATGACAAAGGGGAAGGACATAGAGAGGGAGGTAGAGAGAGAATGGGGGCAACAGAGAGAGGGAGGGAAGGGAGAGAGGATAGAGGAGGGCAAGGGGATAGATAGAAAGAGAGAGGGGGAGAGAAGAGAGAGAGGGAGGAGGGGGAGAGGATAGAAAGAGGGAGGGAGAGAGAACATGGGGGGGGGAATGAGAGAGGAGGGGGAGGGAGGAGAGATGAGAAAGGGACGGGTAATGGAAATAATGGTGGGGAAGGGGGGATAGGAGGGTTAGAGGCAGTGGCGGCTGGTGATCAATTTTTGGGGGGGCACAAACAAACGGAAAAAAAAATCATCAATTGCAGCCTCACTGTGCCCATCAATTGTCACCACTGTGCCATGCCATCAAACGCAGCCTCTGTGCCCATCAATTGTCCCCACTGTGCCCATCAATTGTCACCACTGTGCCATGCCATCAAAATGCAGCCACGGTGCCCATCAATTGTCGCCACGGTGCCATGCCATCAAAAGCAGCCACTGTGCCCATCAATTGTCACCACTGTGTCCATCAATTGTCACCACTGTTCCATGCCATCAAAACACAACCACGATGCCCATCAATTGTTGCCACTGTGCCCATTAATTGTCGCCACTGTGCCCTGCCATCAATTATCACCACTGTGCCATGCCATCAATTGTCGCCACTGTGCCATGTCATCAAACACAGCCACTGTGCCATCAATTGTCACCTATGTGCCATGCCATTAATTGTCACCACTGTGCCTATCAATTGCTACCTGTTTGCTCCCTCAAAAAATATCAGGGTGTTCTGAGCTCCTCCCCCTGCCATCCAGACACGTGGTCTCACCTACACTGCAAGTGAAACTGATACACTACCATGGTTTCACGTGCAGCCGCACAATAAGTGCTCCTCCTCCATAGACATGCTGGAGATTGTAGTCCCATAGTTCCGCCCAGCCTCCGCCTCTATCACACACAGCCATCTACTCACCGTGCGTGTACTTTTTTCAGGGCTCCCGAGTCCCGCTACCTCCGTCCGCAGGTCCTCCTGTTCTCTGCACTTGATGTTATGTGTCAGCGCTCGGGAGAGAAGAAAACTCCGCCGGACACAAAACTTTACCAAGATGAGGCTGCCAGGGACAGCGGGGAGCAATTTAGGAACCATGGTGGCACCCTGTATCTGTGTCAGACCAGCATTCAGCGGGGAAGGGGAGGCAGGTCTTAGAGCTTTCAGCTGCTGAACGGACACAGATACAGGGCATGGTTCCTGTAATTGTTCCCCGCTGCAGCGATCCCCCTCACTGTTCTGTGCAAGAGCCGGTGCTGTCAGTAGTGTCCCGACTCCCGCAGCTTGCTAAGGGATCGGACCCAGGGACAGCACGGGTCCATCGGCTGCCCACGCCCGTGCTCCCCACACAATTCTCCCACAGAGCAACTGACTAGAGGGGAAGAGGAGGTGGGGAGGAAAGGACACGTGATTTGTTGTCAAGGAAGCGGCGGCTCCGTTCCTTAACAATCAATGATTGCCAGCATTCTTTCTTTACTTCTTAGCTGTTAGCAGGGAATTCCTGCTGAGAGCTGAAAGTACAGCGCCCGAAGGTATTCGTTTTTGGTATCGGGGCATATGCACGAATACCGATACTCTTGCAAATGCTTAGTATCGGTATCGGTATCGGGACAACCCTAGTTATGACCTCAGTTTTCGTGAATCTAACTAATGGGAACACATGACAATAAAAACTCTTCTAATCTTAAAACAAATTTTGCCTTTAGCTATTCTAAAAAATGAAGACTAATGTTAATGTTCAAACGCATACACACGATCAGACAAGAAAAGTTTGATGCAAGCTTTTGGTCAGAAATTCCGATCGTGTCGTAGGCCCCATCGGACATTTTCTGTCAGAATTTGAGAGCTGGTTCTCAAATTTTTCGACGGGAAAAGTTATTTTCAGAAATTCTGATCATCTGTGTGCAATCCTACGCATGCTCAGAATCATTTAACTTTATTTTTTGCTGGCTCGTGGTAGTGTTGTACATTTCCGTGTTGTGACATTCAGAATTTCCGATAACATTTGTGTGACCGTGTGTATGCAACACACGTTTGAGCCAACATTCCGTCGGAAAAAAATCCACGGTTTTCTTGTTAAAAATTCCGATCATGTGTACGTGGCATAAGTCTGAATACTTTTAATACCCAATCATGTGTAGGGTTAAAGGAGAGGATTTTGCCATGAACATGATTGGTTGATCTTAATTTAAATACTTTGGTATACAACTTTGAATTATTTTGTTCTATCTTCTTATAACCTGTATCTGCTATTATCCCATATCTCTATTGATCTTAAAGTATCTGACAATTATTCCAAGTGTACTTTAGTTCCAGGACATCAATAACAATGTCATATTGTGCCTAAATATATTGCAGTCTTTCATGAACTAAAAGACCTTTTGAAGAAAAATGCAACAGTGGAGTCCTTCATTGAGTGGTTGGATAATGTTGTAGAGCAAAGAGTTATTAAGGTAACTATTTTAATTGAAAGAAAAAAATCAACAACTCTACAGCTTTGTGAACAAATCATATTTAAGATAAGGAGGCAATAATTAAAAGTATTTGGATAAAACTGAAATTCTGAGCAGGCTATGTTTCTTTCTGCATTTTAAAGTATACCTAAAGCCAAATGTTTAATTGTTACAGTATTTAATTTTGGGGTAAAGTAGGTTATACTCCATCAGTTTATTTATTTTTATTTTTTACCACTTTCTCTCAGTTCGGTTCTATTGGCTGAACTGAGTTGAAGTGTCTTTTAACCAGACTAATTATGTTAGCTAAGTAACTTCCTGTCCTATAAACACATAAAAAAAAATAGATAAACCTCTTCAATGTGACAAAAATCTTCTTTTAGACAGTTGTCTAAAAAAGTGCCCCTATTGGAAGATATTCCTTCAATCTCTGTTTAGGTTATGACTTTAGGCGGAAATGAACTCTCCTATCATTTCATTTAAGAAAGATGCCATCTTGGCCTCTGTTTGATCTTCAACTGCCATGAAGCTGCACATGTGATCAGTTATGACACCAGCCATGTCCTACTTTTTTTTCTGGAACGCCTTGGAACTGACTGCACTGGTCTCACCTATGCCATTGGAAATCATTTAACCTTCTTTCCATGCATTTTTGATGCAGAAAAAAACACGCATGGGACTGCATGTAGTTTAAATGGCCCTAAGGCTCCCCTTTTAATTTTTGGATGAGATACTTTGATTTTTTTATTACATACTTTTTAAAACCCATATACATTAGATTAGGTATAAGAATGAATTCACCTATTTTAGTTTATATATAGTGAATCTGTAAAAAATAGTCACTATTATCTGACACATTTTAATGCCATTGTGCATTCACTGCCATTTCATAAATAAGACCCTAGGTTATGTTTGCTAATGAGTAAGCCATAAAATCTTTACTTTTTCCTTCTGTGAAAAGAGAAGAGCTTGTGGAAGTATGGAAACAGAAATCTGAGTAGATCTTTACCAACGCCTATCTTGTTTAATACCAAGCTTTAAACTGAAGTTCTTTTTGCCTAACCTTTATGTTTCACATGCAAGTTCTTACATATTTTAACAATTATTTAAATATAGATATTTTTTGAAACAATAAACTACAGTTTATAAGCAAGCAAAATACTTTCTTGTATTAAAAGAGGTATAGATTTACAGAGAGAGACATCATTTTGGCCCTGTACAAATCATTAGTAAGACCTTATCTGAAACATACTGTACAGTTTTGGCCACCAGTCCACCAAAAGGATATTGGGGAAATGGAGAAAGTGCAGAAAATGGCAACAAAACTGTTAAGAGGCATGGAGAAGCTCAGCTATGAGGAACAATTAGCTGAACTAACTTTAGAAGAGGCTATTAGGGGGGGGGATACATAGGTGGTCCATATGGTGAACTTCCTTTAGAGTTATTGACTTTAAGGTCATCACAAAAGTCTAAGGGGGCACTCTTTATGTCTGGAGAAAAAGAGATCTTGCTGTCTGAAGGTAAAAAATCTTAATGCCTAAACACAATTTTTTACAACATTGGCATCTAGAGCTTCTATCTTTAACTTGTTCACTTAAGTGTTGAAAATGGAAGCTCAAAGCTGATTGGTTGCTATGCACAGATGCTCCAGATTTTGTCTGCTCCGGTTTTGCTAAATTCCTATCAATGTATTTCTTTCTACATTCTGAAGGAGTAGGAGAGCTTTACAGAGTCATTACTGGGATAGCCAATCACAGGCTATTACAATGATTATGAGATCAAGAGCAGGTTCTTCCAGCTCCTACATTTTACATTAATACATTTGCAAACATTCTAAAATTCTGTTTTCACTTTGTCATTATGGGGTGCTTAGTGTAGATTCATAAAAAAATAAAAAATAAACAACTATAGTATCAGTCTGCAACATAACACAATTGAAAAAGTGAAGTAGGTGCATGTTTTCCATTTATTTATTCATTTTTTTTTATATGAATTGAACGTAATGGACTTATGTCTTCTTGAACTAAAGATGTACATATGTATAGAATTGCCTAATTTTATGTTATTATCATTCTTTTGTTTTCCTTTTTTTTTTTTTATCAGACGAGCAAACAAAGTGGCAAGTCACTGAAGAAGAGAGCTCAGGATTTCCTGTTAAAGTGGAGTTTTTTTGGTGCCAGAGTTATGCACAACCTAACATTAAACAACGCATCTAGCTTTGGTAGGAATCACAATATATTTCCCTTTAGTCTAGAATTTCCAACTGAACTCCAGGCAACAGCTAAATACACAATTTAAAATGATGTATGTAAGAGGTTGCCAGTTTTGTCCAGCTAGTCCTGAAATGTATATTCTCTCCTCTACTTCATTGTAAGCAACTCTGTTGCAATAAAAAAAAAAAAAAAAGAAGCCCAGCCTGCAAAGAAAATCATTAATACTTGGTTGTCTTGCCAGCAATGCTATTGAACTCCGATGAATGTTAATCTTCTAAGTGTGTCTTATCTGGACCCCAATGTCCATTGTGTTTTATTTTCAACCAGCCTCCACATCCCTTCTATTTCCTATAGTGACAAGTGCAGATTTTTTATTTTTATGGAGATTATATGTTCAAAATGGTGGTATTTGGCAGCTTGGGTGGTAGGAAAGGCATTCAGTAATACTTTCTTTGTGTCTGGGCTTCCTTATATATTTTTTTAGTGATAAAGCTGCATTAAATGATAAAGCTTTAGTGCTAGGACCTAAACCCGTTCTTGAACAGGAAATTAGCTGTAGAACACTCTAGACACGTCCTTCTGTTGTCTCACATATGGTAGCGTACCTATCTGTCTCCTAGTGCTGTCCTTCCCTTTCCCATACCAAATGCTGCTGTAAAGGGGAAAGAGGCCAATGCCAAATCAAAATCAGGCACCTACACTAGCTGCATTTAAAAATAAATTTCATTATTGTCATCTAGGCTGAATTTGTTCACCTTTATTATAAAAATGGGGGTTAATAATTTACACAAGAAACAAAACATTATTTTTGGTTCAGTTCATCTCACAGGAAGTGACAAGGACATTTCTGGCAAGATCAACAGGTACATTCTGTACTTGCTGAAAATGTTCTTAACAGGAAAAAAGCAGGTTTCACATCTAAGGAACTGCATTTTTGTTTTTCAGTTTAGTTATACTTTAAAGTGGTTCTAAACCGCAAGGTAATGTTATAATGTGCTTGTATGCATCGCACACTAGCACAATATATGAAACCTACCTTAAAGCGAGGCATTCCATCGCAGGAGGCCACTTCCATCTTCACCCATCTTGCTTCCGGGTTCGTAGACTTCGGCTCTGTGACTGGCTGAAGCCGCAATGACGTCACTCCCGCGCATGTGCACAGGAGCCGCCGTTCACGCTACAGGGCTCTGAAGGAACAGCACTGGTGGCCGTTCCTTCAGAGCACATACACCAGCATTGTCACTGGCTGCACATGCAGTAAATATCTCCTAAAGTGTGCTTGTTTAGGAGATATTTACACTACCTATTGGTAAGTAGGTAAGAGATGTTTTGCCTTTAGTTATACTTTAAACTGAAGAATACTCTGTTTAATTTTAAATTATATTTTAACATTTCAGAATTTATTAAAAATACATTTTTAATGCAATAACTTGATGTGCAGTACTAATTTAATGATGTTAACTGATGCATACCTCTTTGAACATAATAAATGTTTTAGTAAACATGATTTGTTTTAACATCTTTGGAACTCTTTAACCTCCCTGGCGGTCTTCCCGTGTGTGGCACGGGGTGAGATTTTTAAGCTACGATCGGTAACCCCGTGCCACACACGGACTTGCCTCGCTGGATGCAGAAAAAAGTTTACTTACCTTTTCTCTGCGATCCAGCGATGAATCTCCGCAGTACACGGCGGCCGGATGTCCGCCTGATGCTGTGTGTACCGACGATTCCCTTCCCTGCGAGCGGCGCGACGTAGGGGGGGGGCGGCGCCAAATTCAAAAATGTAAACAAACACTATACATACAGTACACTGTAATCTTATAGATTACAGTACTGTATGTAAAAAATACACACCCCCCATGTCCCTAGTGGTCTGCCCTGTACACTACATGTCCTTTTATATAATAAAAACTGTTCTTTCTCCCTGCAAACTGTAGATTGCTCATAGCAACCAAAAGTGTCCCTTTATGGCAAAAATTGTTTTAGAGCAGCTAAAAAACAGCGACAATAAATCAGAATCACTTGCAGAATTTAGCGATAGCGATTTATGGGGAAATTCGTCATAAAAAAAAAAAATAATGACAGCAAAAATTCTGCAACTGAGCAAATTTCAGTGATTTTGATTTGATTACATTATTGAATAATTTTTACTATAATTATATTATTATTTGTTATAATTTTTTATAATTATTTATTATATTATAATTTTTAATAAAAAATAAAAAAAATCATACCCGGGATGCCTTATAGACTCTTGTTTGGATAGATTTCAGTGAGTTATTCCTAAGAATTACAAGCCTACAGTATAAAACGCCAAATTCCCTTGCAAATAATGGTACCGCTTTCAGCACCTAAAATCTGAAAGAATCATACCGCCAGGGAGGTTAAAAGCTATATGCTTCCTGCTCCACATAGGTTAAGTTAAACTCATGGACCAAGGGCTGCCGATAGGGGGGGACCACTGGTCCTCCTGTAGGGGTTTAGAGAACACAGGGGGGCTGGACAGGAGGGGGATTGGTGCAGAGGGGCAATTACAGTAACGATGTACTGTGTGTCACACCCTCCAGAAGTTAAAACACAGTTTCTCTCCCTCTACCTCCCTCTGGCTTTCAGGTGCTGGAGGAAGAGACACACAGTGCATCATTCCTGTACTTACCTACATCCTGCCCCGCTGTGCCGATCCTCCTACTTGTCCTGCCACACATAGGTGTGTGCACACAGTAATCACCCCTTATGCGCTTTTAAGCCAGATTGGTGACCAGGCAGAGTTCTCTGAGGTAAGGGCTCAGCGGGCTCAGTCAGCAGGGTAGCAGTGTGGAGGGGCCTCCAAGGGGAAGCAGTAGTAGTAGCTGGCCTGGCATGCACAGAGTCTCCACACTAATATTTTAACTCTCCACCTGGCCTGTCTGATTCTCTCTCATCGATTCTTGGGAACAGTCAATAGGAGCATGGGGGTGGAGATAGCGACTGTTACTTACCATGTACAAGGAAAGGAGGGCACTGGGCCAGACACTGTCACTCTGGCTGTATGGAGAAAAGTGTGGAGGGGGGGGACAGAGACCTGTCAGTCAGCTTGTATGGAGAGCTGATTGCGGGGTGTCATTGCACAGGACTGTCACTAAGCTGGTGAGCTCTACAGGGGTCCAGATACATAAGTATAGATGGGCCCTATATATCCTTATTTATTACAATAGAGGGGCCACAGACATCACTATACATATACATCATAATAATAGGCAACGTACAGGGCAGGCTATAGAGATTATTATGGGGTTTACATATATTATTTTAGAGGAGTCATATATATATATACTGTATATATATATATATATATATATATATATATATATATATATATATATATATATATATATATAGTAAAAGGTTCAGTGGGGTTCATTCACACATTATAATTGGGGATCTACCCCATTACAATAGGCTTTGCCCTCATCTGATCCCCCTGTGTGCCTGGGCTCCACCCCCCCTCCCACTTTGTAGTGGTGCTGGCTTTACTCTCCCTCCAGGCACTGCTGGAACCCAGGGTAATGTGTCAGGACTGAATGGACACGTTCTAAATGGACACACTGAGCAATTGGTACTGATCTCTCCCTTGTTCACTAATGACTGAGCATAGTAAACTGTGTTAGGAGATAGTGTTTACTATGCTTCAGTTTATAAATAAAAAGGAGCATCTTTGTCCTGTTCATTCAACTTCAGTGCAGTATAGGCTACAGAAAAAGAGACTGGGGAATCTGTGTCCTCATATGCTTTCTCTGTCTCAAAGGTGAGATGTCAGGGGTCTGTTTAGACCCCTGATATCTCACCTAAGCCCCCCTTCCCCAAACAGTGTTGAAAAAGGGTATGTACAAAATAATTAAAACAATCAAGGGCTCACGGGTTCTCTGGCCCATATAACGTGAATGAGTGATTTGTTGCCATATGTTACTCTATGAAGATGCAGCAGCTACATGAATTCAGCTACAGGTCCTAATTTGATAGGTGTGCAGCTGCCGGTGAGTGGCCCTGAATTCATACTGTTGTGTTTGGGGTCATACACCTACATCCGCACGCCTGTGAAGTTAGGACCTGTGGCTGTGTTTGTTCAGCTGTTACGTCCCCATAGCGTAACATAGGCTGCCTAAACATCGCAATAGCCACCTAAAAAAAAGAAAAAGCCAAATCAGACATTACAGACCAAGCACTCATGTGATTGAGCCCCAAGACCGTGTTTACACATAGAACTTTGTAAATTCCATACAGTTTTATCTGTTGGAATTAGCAGGAATTTTGTAAGTTACGCGTCCGCTAATAATGATTTTATTGTATTTTTGGTGAAATATTTGCTTTGATGATTTCTAACAGCAGCCCTGCATGTACCTAAAGCTTATTCACTTATTTAGCTGTTGTCACTACATACATTTGTAGTAATGACTGTGGATTACATTCAGTGCTTATGTACTGTATAATGAAGCAGATTAGGGAGGGATTGTTTTATTTTTGAGTGGGGGTCTTCTGACATACTGTAGATATAGTAAGCCAATGTGATTGGAAGGAGAACAGAAAGAGAATGAGGAGAAGTATTTACATGATGGTCAGAAGGACTCCAGGTAATACAGTCTAGAATCCCATGTCTTGGTAAGGGAAAAAACCAAGTCTTTTAAAGCGGAACTAAACTCTTTCAATCAACATGAACTATTTTTAATTCTTATGTTGCTAAAATCAGTAAATAGTTAGGAAGGTATGTTATACTTAAGCTGGCCATACATACAATTTTCTTGTTCAATTTCCTTTAGATTTACCTTCAACACTGTATTGCAAGGGTCTACATGAATACAAATTGAAAGTTAATAGGTTTGACCTCATATTAGGTTTAGGTTTGACCTCATATTATATAGTTTTGGTAAATCTAATGGAAAATTGTACAAGAAAATTGTGTAATGTATGGCCAGCCTTACTTGTTTTCTCTGCTAAGCACAGTATCCTACCTGCATGTCTTACCTAAGAGCAGATATATATCAGGAAGTAAATGCTACATGATTCATCTGCCCTTACTCGAAATGGCCATAACTAGAAATGCTAGGGAGGTGTTTCTAGCAGTGAGTTCTCTACAAAATAAAGCATGAAGATATAGATGGAAGGGTGAGTTTGCTTTGAATAATGAAAAATGAATTAAATAGCGTTTTAGGTTTTTGATACTTAGATACAGTTCAGTCCCAGAGGCGATTTAGTTTGCAAGTGCCGCGCTATATAAGTTATCATTCATTCATTCAGTCCCACTTTAATTGAGTTGAGAAGTGCTATGTTTCCAGCTCTGCCCCTTTCCCTTTGAGCTAAAGACTTTGCTTGATCCATCCATGTCACCCAAACTCGGCCCCTGGTTTGGCATTCTCTGTGCATGGTTTGCTGCAGCAATTAGTTGACCCCTAACAGCCTATTACTGCATGTTTGCACATTAATCCCTTGTGTTATGTAACTGTAACTGTTTGCATAGAAAACTTCAGTTTTGGATTTTTTAGAGATGATCAAGTAAAATGTATACAGGAAATTGTATGTTTTTTTTTTTTTTTTTTAAGTTATTCTATGTGAGTATGAACATGTATCAAATATAAAGAATGCGTTATCCCAAAAGTGGAAGCACACTTTCAATTTGTGCAGTAACTATATTATGACAGAGGAAATTATAATAGCCTTGCACAAGTACAAAAATGTAACTGCAAGAGACCACACTCTCTTCCAGATTAATGTGCGGTTGTGCTGGAAGTAAATAATGCTAGATAAGGTGTTAATTTGTTTCCAAATGCCCATATACTTCGACTGGACCCTACAGATTTGGTGTTCTTTGCTGTATTTGGACAAGAGATAAAGTAAACACATATAAGTCATCCAGCCTTATTGTGAATGACTTTATTTGCTTTTCCTTTAGTATAAGGCATGTCTTGCTTTCATCAACTTGGTCTCTGATCTAATTTGTGTGCTTTGAGGTAGTAAATATATTGAACCATGTGGTTTATTCATCCTAAGATTAGAATTAGAAATCTAACTTTAGAAACTATCCTTTGTTGGTTTTGGTAGGTCATATGAAGTGCATTGATTGTTTATTTTTTGCCTTCACTTGTCCCTTGAAGATTGTAGTCAGATGTTCATGAAGATAGTATCAATACTCCACTCTCTCTTTTCTGTTTGTAGGTTCATTTCACCTAATACGAATGCTTCTTGATGAATATATTCTACTTGCTGTGGAGACACAGTTTAATAATGATAAAGAACAGGAACTTCAGAATCTGTTAGATAAATACATGAAGAATGCAGGTAAACTAGAATTCATCAACTAGAAAAAAACTAAAACCGCTAAGGACCACACTTAGTAGTATATAGAAAAAATGCTAAGGAATTGTGGAACTTACCATCAGCCAATTAGCCACTGACTCACCAACAGGTATATTGGCATTATCCAAGTAACTCAAAAAATATCAATTACAGGCTGGGGCTGAAAGGAACTCAAAAGGACGTTACTAATTTAACAAATTTCAGCCCTAGCCTGTAATTGAAATTAGAATTTATTTCTATCTTCCCAAATAACATGAAAATCTTTAAACGCATGATATGGTAGAAATTCATATTTAATGTATTATTTTTTTAATTGAATACGTAATTATCTATTTATGTAGATTTGGGTTTTGATAATACTAGACACAACCTGGATTAAAATGATTTGTGATTATCATATATCGATATCAACAAATCTTCACTGTTCTGCCATCTACACCAAGCACAGACGAGTTGATTTAATAAAAGCAAAAATATGTTCATCATCTAATCATATGCAAGCAAAAAAAACAAAAAAAACGGTTGTTCTTTTTTTCTGATTATTTTCCTTGCACACGATTGGGTATATTTTGCAAAGTGAAATTACTACATTCTCTGAGCTCTGGGGGGGGGGGGGGGGGCTTGGGGAATTCCCTTAGAAAGTGCTCCTTCTCTCACAAAGTAAACAGCCTATTTTATTTTATTAAATCAACGCCAAAGTGTGTCCAGTGTGTCTTAGCTGGACCAACATAACTATGTAAAAATTGCCATACCTAAACTCATGCTTTAATTGCTCCATTACCTAATTTTATTCATCCTTGCTTTTTTCAGTCCATCTATTTAACAAAAACAAATGTGTGTTTCTTTCATGATTTCTTAACTTTATTTAGTGAGCCATATTTATTTTATCTACCTAGATGCAAGTAAAGCAACATTTACAGCATCTCCTAGCTCTTGCTTTCTTGCTAGTCGCAACAAATCTAATAGTCTTCCAAATGAATCCACTGTCAAAAATGAGTGTCAGCAGGAACAAGGTTACCCAGCAATGTCACCAGATCACCATGCTGGTCTTGTACGTGGACTGCACACCTTCTCGAATGAAGATAGCGAAAATATTCCAATTACAGGTAAATGTTTGAAGTTTAACTGTTGGCTTAAGGCTCCCCTCCACAGTGCTTTCCTTTCCTTCTCAGAGCATGCAGGTTCGTCTTCAGCTCTAATACAGTAGTGGGCAGTACTCATTAATGCAGAAAGTGGCATTGACATGATTTCAGAACTACTCCCTGCATTATTGTATGTGGTAGCGGGACATTGTGGTGTCACCCACTTAGGAGGTAGGTCCACGACACCCTGCATTCAAAGGATGTTCTCATATCTAGAAGCAGAAAATAATTTTGGTGAGGGAAAGCACCAAAGAGGAAATACCAGAGATGCTTTTCCCCTACTGCAGGACTAAAAAAATTGATGACAGCTATACGGTGCAATTTATAAAAAAATGTTATGTTATTTTAAAAATCTACCGTACATTACCATGATTATTCAGACTGGAAACAAAATCAATACAGCATTCAGTAACCTGAAACAAGTTAATACTTAAGCCAAATGTCAGCTGTTAAATAAGATTAGAATCCCTAGAACCATTTATCTTCTCGTTTTGTTAATTTATAGGTGTAAGGGGACATCTCACCAAAAGTTTATTGATGCAGGAAAAAGTTAAAGCTGTCAGTTTTTGTTACTGTTATGTCCACAATGAGGAGTTGATAGGTGTTAGACAGAAAAGTGAGGTAAATTGTCTCCAAACAGGCCCTTCCCTACTTAATACAAACATGAAAGATGTTGATTTAGTTGATAATATATCATGTACTTTGCATAATTTTAACCTTTTTATCCATATCAAATTATGTTTATAGATCAGATGGACGTTACTCAAAGTACAGCTCATTTGATGACTCCACCAATGTCACCTGCTATGTTAAATCGTGGTAGTGTTATAAACCAAGGACCAATGGCTTTAAGGCCTTCTAGTGCAGGCCAAGGACTATCTAGTCATTCTCAAATTTCTTCATTTTCTGAGCCACTCTACCAGAACCTTCCTCAGTCTAATCAAAACTACTTGTCATCTGGATCAAACTACCAAGCCATGTTCCGAACTCATGCTCAGACTACTCCTGGAGCCTTCCATCACAGATTGGATCGTTACCAGCAGATAAATGAGCAGCAGGCTTCACGAGATTATTTCAGCAACAGTTGTGCAGTGACTTCATTTAGTGCTCGTCCTTCCTCAAATTATGGAAATTCATCAAATCCTCAAGAAATTCAGAGCATGCAGTTTTTGAATGCTAGTGGATTCAATTTTCTAAATGGTTCTGTTTCCGGAAGCTGCCAAGGAGGAGCCTATTCTTCAAACACACCTAATGGTAGTGTTTATAGCTTGCCACAGTTATTGTGATTATAGATTTTTTTTCCACAGATATTTGTAATGTGATTTTTGCACACTTTTTATAAAGTTTTTTTTTCTATTTAGCCCACAGATGTAATAATTTTAATCAGTAATTAATATATTAGTGCTATTTTATCCCCAATGGTACTATCTTCTGCTCTTCGCAATATACGTATTTTAGCTATTGCAGCATTTTTATGTAACTTTATTTTTTATCAAGAGTAAAGATTTGTAGATTATACACTAGAGGCAGGGTTAATTACCCACTAAAATGATTTTGCTTTACAACTTTTGAGATAAGATTTTAGCTATGGGGCATGGGGGGTGGAAGGGGGCCCTGATTTAGAGGGCCTCTTGTGGAAAATTAAGCATAAAAAGATCTGTGTGCCTGTGAAGATAACACAAATATAGTACTGTATAATTAGAGATTGCAAGGGTGTCATTTGACACTAGCCATGTATCCTCTGTGACATTTCCAAACAAATACAGCTCCAGGCTTTCCAATAAACCTGGCCATACATGGCTCAGTATTCTTGTTCAGCTAGCAGGCTGAAAGGAAAAATTGAACCAATTCCCCTATCCACATATTTGAGGTGGATACGGGAATACTCCCCACTGTGCCACTGTATTCTTATGTGCTGATTGAAGCAACATTTTCCAACAGATTAACTTTGTGAGAAGTTATTTGTTAGATTGCCTTTCTATGACTGGAAATGGCCTTAGATGTATCCAAATGTTGCCAGTCCTTGATCCATGAGCCAAATTTCAATCCGTCTATAGACAGCCTAAAGCGGAGTTCCAACCACCGAAAATATATATTTTTTCCCAGGCATCCCCCTCACACTGCATTAATAACACACATAAACTATATGTGTATATGTTAGTGGACAGTAATCATATTATTATATTTTTACTTAAAATTTAGCTGATCCTCTTCTAGCCATTGCCATGATGGGCATATGACGCCCAACCGCAACCTCTTCCTGGATAACTGATCGAGGTAACCAGCATGCACCTCTCAATCTCACACATGCACGATGCTCCGGCAGCCATAGCATCAATTGTTAATCAAGTTGCCATAACAACGGGTGGCGACAGAGGAAGGTCCCGCCCCCGTTGTTATGGTAACATAGATAGATAGATCCGCCTTATATAGCATTATTTCCCGACAGGGGCACACAGTCCTGCCAACTGACTCCTGGCAAATGATTACCCACATTTCCTAGGAGCACAGGCGAGAGAGGGAGTAATGTGGAGGGCAGTGGAGCGGGAAGTGGCAGATTAGGAGCCACCACCTAGCAACAGGGCACTTCTGGTAAGTAAAAAACATTTTTTCACTCCAAATTATTATTATTATTAATCAAGGACTGAGAAAATTGAAAAAAAAAAAAAAAAACCTCTGCTTTAAGGAAGATCTGTTTAGCTGTCTTAGCAGTGTAGCTGTATTGCCCTCAGAGCTTCTATACATTTTTGTGTCTTCTCCCCAGCTAAAAACTGATAAGATAGCTTTATGTAGTTCTGCAAAATAACAGCCACAATTTAAAGACGTTTGTATTATGGTTAGGCCCGCTGTTCTGTCAAAATAGTCACCTTGTCGAAATCTCCAACTACATTACTTCTGTTGACTCTCCAGCAGCAGATTTTGATGAGTTGGCTCTACTGGCAATGCGCGCGCATGCTCCCGACAGAATAACAGAAACCCCCGGCAGCTGTTGGCGAAATCTGCTGCTAGAGAGTCACCATAAGTGACGTAGTTGGAGATTTTGACCAGTTGGCTATTTTGACAGAACATCGGTTCACATTAGTGCAACTTTGAGAGCACATGTCGCATCACAAGTTGCACCCATTAAGTGCAATGATACCGTTCTAATAGGAGCAACTTTAGTTGCTCCGAGTTAGAAAACATTTCCTGCACTACCTTTGATCTGACTTCAGCATGACTTGCATTGACTTCTGTTTAAGAAGTCGTATGCAAGTCGTACCAAAGTTCTCGCTGGGATGTCGACTTCAAGACATTAAAGTCATGGCAGTGTAAACCAGACCTTATAGAAATCTACTTCTAGACCACCTATTTCAGTACTTGCTTGGTGTGGTAGTGGGAGGGTTCAGAATGTGGACTGAGGTCCTGAGATTGGAGATGCTAAAAAAAACTGCTGAGCTACTTAAGGCAGAGTAAAATTAAGGTGACAGTTATTGAACTGATGCCCGTCTTTTTCCTAACAACTTCTATCCACGACTCTGGTCTCTAGTGTACTGATTATGCTGACAGCTTTCTTGCTGTTTCTCCTTTTCATTAGGATTAATGATATTAGAGAGGTTGCTGGGGGCTCCATCAAAATTTGCTATTTGGCTCCATGATCTATATTTATGACTCTGATAAAAAACCAGGTTGGCAAAACATTAAAGAACACTGATTGTTATCTATAAAAAAACTGATTTCTTTTTCACAATTGTCTTTATTGCAAAGTTTATTTTTTCCTTGTACTGTCAGTCAGAAGGTATTGTAAACAAAAACGTAGACATTAATCTTTTTAAACTGAATTTTATATACAAAGTATGAGGAAAAATAACAGAAAATTTGGGAAAGTTCTGGTAATATATGGGACAATGGCCTGCGTAGCATTTTTGATGCCCAGAGTGGATTTTTTTTAATGTCCCCACTTTGTATTACAAAATGTTTTCAGTAATAATCATGAAATGCAACAAAAAAACATGAGGGTTATTTACGAAAGGCAAATCCACTTTGCACTACAAGTGAAAAGTGCACTTGGAAGTGCAGTCGCTGTAAATCTGAGGGGTAGATCTGAAATGAGGCTCTGCTGATTTTATTATACAATCATATGTAAGCTAAAATGATGTGACTGAACTTCCAATTGCACGCTGCACTTGTAGTTTGCACTTGTAGTGCTGCAACGTGGATTTGCCTTTAGTAATTAACCCCCATAGCCTGAAATGAAAAATAGACAGTGAAAATTGAAGAACCCTCTTACCCTGGTGTCTGTGGAGGAGTGCCCTCTTTAATAGTCAGGTCGATGTAGTCTTGTGGTTAGTGGCAGGAAGAATTCCCCAAGGGAAGCAATTTTATATTGGTAGGAAGAATACCCTTTAGATGAGTGTTCAGTGAAAGGAGGAATGTCCATTACATTGGTTATTAGTGGCAGGAAGAACACCCTTGTATGAGTAGTCTATGGGGAAAAAGAATGCCCCTTACAGAGGTGGTCAGTAAAAAAAAAAATGCCATGTTACACTGGTGGTCAGTGTAAGAAATGTTCCTTACATTAGTGTTGGTTCAGTGGAAGAAAACATTTTCCCTATATTATAATCAGTCAGTAATATTTCCCTTTACATTATTAGTCAGTGGGAAGACTCCTCCACAGGTGTTTAGTATGAGTAGTGCCCCATTAATTTGAAGGTCAGTGGGAATAGAGACCCTTACATTTGTGTTCATTATGGTCAGTTGAAGAAGCCCTCCCCCCTAAATTGGTAATTAGTAACAGGAAGCATCCCCCCCTTACATTGGTAGTTTGTGAGAACAATGCATCAAAAAATGGTGGCCGGTGGGCAGAGTAATTAATTACATTGTTGGTAAGTAGGTGAAACTCCCTTTGAATTGGCGATAAGTGACAGGATGAATGCCTTTTTATATTGGTGGTCTGTGGGATGAAGGATTGTTCCTTAGATTGGTGGTCAGTGAGAAGAAAAGTGCCACGTCCTACAATGTTGGCTAGTAGAGAAATGAATGCCCTTTAAATTTTTGCTCAGTAGGAAATAGAATGCCCTTTACATTGGTGGTCATTGGGACGATCACTCTTATATTCCACTGGTCAAGGGCAGCAGATCAATCTACTTAAATGGCCTGCTCAGAGTCAATGCACCCCCTTGTTGTCATCACCCTAATTTTGGTATGTAAATGCAATATGATTTAATCTTTAAAGGATTGAACCAGATGAGCATAGGGTGAGCGCTAGACATGTGCACAGCAAAAAATGTCATATTATTTCATTCCGTTTCGAATCTTTCCGTAGATTCGTACCGATTCTTAATTTCATAATACGCCCGTTTTCCTGTTCGTTCCCGTTCGTATTTCGTACGACGCGATTTTTTCGTATTCCGATCGTTTCGTATTTTGGTTACCGTTTTATTTTCGTACATGCGGGATGATTCGTTATTCTGTTTAATTTATTGTCGTTTCTTGTTAGACAATAATTTTCGTGAATTTTCGTCATTTTGTACTTTCGTAAATATATTGCGGGATTCGCGGCACTTTCAACACGCGGCTCATCCATATTAACTATTGTTAAGCCCCGCACACTTGGTCAGACTTTTTTGCCAACAAACATAAAAACAAACGTTTTCCGTTCGTTTTCAAAAAATCTGTTCGTTTGTAAGCTCCATCAGAAAACCATTTTTGGGTTCAAAAGTCTGGCCAACTGATCTCCCTTCAGACGAAAATCCACGGAAATGTTTGGCTTTACTGTACTCGGCAGTCGGCACAAAAGAGAAGCTGATTCACTAACTACACTCACTCACTGCCCATTCAAAAAAATGAATCAAGTACACAAATTTACAAACATACCAAAAAAACGGATTTACAAAACACACAAATGAAAATATGAACATACGACTGAAAATACGAACAGAAAAAGGATTTAAAATACAGAATGCAAATCATTCGTTATAGATGTCATTTTTGTTCTTTTGCCGTTTCCGTTTTGTCGTATTTTCGTAAGATTTTCGTATCGTTCGTTCGTATTTGCGCTTGTTCGTCTTGCGGCTCATTCGTAATCTCGTCGTTTTCGTATTTTGGTGCTTTCATTTTTTTCGTATGTACACATTATTCCGCCGGTACGAAAATTAACAAATTTGTACGAAAATACATTTGTTATGAACGGGAACGCTCATATCTAGTGAGGGCTACTAGTGCTGTCTAGCCCATGAATGGTCACCAGGAATAGGGATGTTGATGTGGACTTTTCTAGGCACTGATAACACAACAAATAAAGTAGAATAAAAAATATTTATTAAACATAAAAACTATACAAGATTAAAAACATTTGAGCCAAACCCCACAATAGAAAACAGAATTGTTGATAACGGAGAACCGTCACATCTCTGTTGTAGTGGAGGAAGGCAAAAACCTCAACCGGTTTCGCGGTTAACACCGCTTCTTCCGGAGGGTCTGTATAATATATAATACAGTATACATAAACTAGCAAAGATATAAAAATACAGCATTTTAACATCATGATTTAATTGATTTAAAGTTAGTATGTGCCACTTTATGGGGCAGAACGTGGACCTGCTGTTTGCTTGGGTACTGTCTCTTTGGGAAGGCATTGCTACTGAACCTGTTCTACAGATGTTGGGGTTTTAATGTGAAACATAGTGCCCAGCAGAAGGTTTGCTGCTAATGGTAGGATCTGGAAATTTATGATGCCTATTATTCAGAGGTGAAATAAGTTTGACTAGCTTAGGCACAGAAAAGGAAAATATGTGATGTGTGTTTCACCGGCGCAAAAAACATTATTTTGCGTCAAAATGTTTTAAATATTTTAAACAATGAGTCTGCTGCAGTTACGTGTTTCCCACCAATATTCTGGAGTTATATATGTCACAAGAAAAAGGTGATAACTGCCCAATCCCTTTAATTACGTATATATTACCACTACTCCTTCAACAGTGAATGTTCAGTATTGATAAATGCCATCACGTGCATAGTATAACTAAACAATAAAAAAAATAAAAATATATTAAAACAAGTGATATAAGTGACCATGTGTTATAAGCATAATAACAAGTTGGAAAATGAGATAGCAAAAAAAAATATTAAAATTTATAAGGTTACATAGTTCCCGAGTTGCTCTTTAAATCTGATCAACTACTTCCCATGTGCTCAAATCCACATCCGTGACTGAACAAAGCTATTTATGCACCAACTCGTCAAGACACCACCACCTTCTGAAATGGTCACTCACCAGAAACTAGCTACATATGCAACTTTGGTTTATGTCAGGGTTAACCTGAGTGGAGTGGTTAACCCTGACATAAACCAAAAGGTGTATAGGTAGCTTGTAGCTTAAAAATAATAAATTGACATTTAGAGGAAAACTTGTTGTTTTACATGTTCTCATTGATGTCTTGAAGCAGCGTTTTTCAACCAGGGTGCCCAAGCACTATGGGGTGTCTTGAGGCTACTTCAGGGGCACCCTATCAAAATGCCTAACAGTTGATTGAAAATTGTATACAAGTCAGCGGGTAATCAAGCCTGCCTTTTCGTTGCACAAAGCCACGGTTTTTCATTATGCACCATTACGACTTTAGACACTGGCATCCTAACAATCAATGATGTCATCAGTTAATAAGGAGGATGTCTGTTGCCTCCTTGTTTGATCCTCCTGTGCTCCTCTCCCTCAGCACAGGGGTGACTTTAGCTGACTGATGGAGAGAAATTGAGGGAGAAGAGAAACTTTGGAATAATAGTCAGTACCACAAAAGTGCAAAAGTGTATTTGCTTTAGAGACTGAAACCACCTCTAATGTTGGGTGCCCTATGTGTGGATGTTGTTGCATTATGTAAAGCTATTAGTATAGTTTTTTACATTTTAGAGTGGAGGGACTTGAGACTGTCCATAATTTTAAAGGGGCGTCTTGACTGAAATTTTTTTAAGAAACACTGACTTTAAGACATTTTTACTGCACTGCAGCTCAACCTATACAGGGTCTGTCGGCTTCTAATAGTTTGTGGTCTCCAGCAATTGCATAGTGAATTGCAACAAAACAAATCTTAATTCCCAGCTCTTGCAACTAAAAGAGTAGACAATTTACAAAAAAGAATGCTTACTTAGCTTTGTAAATGAGTTGAAGTTGTGTTCACTTCAATATGCCAATAGTGTGCAAGCAAAAATTCTGTCTTTTAATATATCTTTCACATGACCAAGAACATTTACTTTGTTAAAGCTGAACTCCAGGCAATCCAAACATATACCTACCACCCCCTAAGCTTGTCCCTGTTTTTCTTTCTTCTTTCTATTAGGGCGATATGCTTCCCTTTTGCCTCTGCAACATCATTATAGGGCATCTAAATCTTCATACAGTACATCACTAGAGAACTGGGATGAGTGGTAGGGGGCATTACTGTGAGTGTTGGCAGGTGAACAGAGAACTCCCTTGTCATTGCAGATGCTGTACGTACTGTCCTCTTTTTATCAGTCTCCGCTGTATGAAAAAAGGCATAATGGCCACGGCCATTTGGATCCAAAATTGCTTTTTGGTTCATAATTATTATAATAAATATAGTATAAAGTTGATCTATTTAATTGTTCTGTCTATGGTCCCAGAGCAAACAGCAAAGCCCCTATGCTTTGCAGATCCTATTCAGGTGCCAACACTGGAACACTGAACACAGCTGCAAAACAATAGGGCAGGGATATGCAATTAGCGGACCTCCAGTTGTTGCAGAACAACAAGTCCCATGAGGTATAGCAAGAACTGACAGCCACAAGCATGAGACCCAGAGGCAGAGGCATGGTAGGACTTGTAGTTTTCCAACAGCTGGAGATCCGCTAATTGCATATCTCAGATGTTTGCTATCCTTCATGTAGCTTTATTCACTTTATAAAACAAGACTGCATAGAGAGAAAGTCTAGGACGTCTAGAAAGTCTAGAAAGTCTAGGACGTGTCTTTCCAGCATACACATTGCTATCAGTGTTCTGAGCTCCTGGGACAATTAGCAGCAGACTAACAGAGAGACTATAGTTACCAGAAATCCAAAAGATTTACACCACCCTGTCAAAATCCTGAGCTAGGACAGCGAGAAGAAGAGACTATCAGCCTAAAATGTATACCTCTCGGTGTCCTAAGCTCCTGGGCAATGTCCTGAGATGCAGAATAGGGATATGCAAAGCTAGCATAGCAGTCAGCGAGAGGCTTCTGAGTAGTTTGCTTACATTAGCAGGCACAACCATACCGCCGAAGCCTTACACAACCCTATCAGTGTCCTGGGCCCCTAGCCAGTGTGAGAGTGATGATGTCAACCGATTAGAGCTTTTAGGGGCAATGTGGGGCCAGTCACCCTGCTGCACATAGGGCAGACCCAGGTATTAGCTCTCCTGAACAGGAAATATCAGAATAGGTCCGTAGGGTAACTTTGGGAGAGGATACAACAACAAAGGAGGAAAAGTTATTTTTTTGCAAGGAGAAAAAAGCAAAAGGTTATTAACTTCCCTGCTAAGAAAAACTGCTGTGCCTGGAGATGAGCTTTAAGCAGAAAACTTAAATTCTTTTACATAATCAAACCTGGCATATGTAACAATAGGGAGAATGTATCAACATTGGGGCAGACAGTATCTGGAACAGCTGTGCATTCGCAACCAATTCGTTTCTATCTTTCCTTTTTAAAGCCTATCTAAACAATTTGAGGATTGAAGCAGATTGATTGCCATGCACAATTGCTCCAGATATTGGCTGCTGCAGTTTTGATAAATTCCCCTAATACGTTCCTCTTTTCCTCTAGTCAATAAGAACTGAACAAGCCCATTTCGATGTGGCTAACTAGTACTAGCTTTTGTCTACAGTTATAGAACAGCTGCAGAGCTAAATGTTAACAGAGAAGTGTTTACTAGGGATGGGCGAATGGTTCAGCCTGAGCATAAGTTTGGGCCGAACTTTCGCTGTTTGGTCGGTCGGGAAACAGCCGAACTTTCGGGACGTTCGACCATTTGTTCGCCCCCCGAACTGACCGCAATGCATTGTGGTGCTTTACAGAGCATTGCAAGCCCTGGTGAACATTTCAGCCAAAAAGGGAACAGAGCACTGTCAGAGTCATAATTGGACACTGTCATCATGACTTTATCCAATCATGGCTCATTCCCGCCCCACAGTATAAAGGTATTCTTGCAATTTCAGCCATTATCAGTGTGATTTTGGCATGGAGAGAGATAGAACATGGCTCTGTTCAGTGCTATTAGCTAGTTAGTGTAATATGTGGAGAAATGTGATGGTTGTCACCGGCGCAAAATAATTAGTTGTGTTAACCTGCTGCAGTACTGTGTAAGCCTTCAGGGGGGCTTAGATAGTAAAGCGAAAAATGTTGTTACTGCGCTGGTCTGAATAGGCGATGACACAAAATAATCTTAATTAATAAAGTGCTGAATTCAGTGCAGTAATGTGCGTGGTAAACCACAATAGGTAAATATGGCAATATCCAGCTCTCTCGAGCATGTACAATTGCGTGATACTATGTGCGACTACTGTGCCAACAAACAAAGAATATGAATAACAGTGTTCAGCTCTCTCTCGAGCATATGAATAAATAAATTAATTAATTAAATAAATTAATACCAATGTCCAGCTCTTTCAAGTGTGTGATACTATGTGCAACTATTATACCAACAACCAAATATAAATATAAATATGCATATCAATATCATAAAACATATGTGCAAAAAGTTAGTGTAATATAGTGTGCTATTTTTCTTCAATTGTCAGTGTAGAATATTAGTTTATTGTCAGTCTAGGGATAGTGTGAGTGTAGTGAGGAGGACCATCATTCAGCTTTGCATAGTGTGCAGCTAGAGTAGGGACAGCTCAGATAGTTTAGCTGAAGTGTAGTAAGAACGTGTCAGTAATCTTGACATTAGTGTATAGCTAGAGTAGAGACAGTTTAGAGTGTCAGTGTAGTGACGGTTGAATTCCGTCTATTTGATTGCGTTACTGTCAACGCCATTTACTTCTGTGTGCGTTACTGTCAGTTTAATGTCATATAGTTTTGCGTGCATTACTGCCAGTTAAATGCCATATCGTTTTGCGTGCATTACTGCCAGTTTAACATCATATAGTTCTGTGCGTCACTGTACGTTTGGCGCATTATATTGCAGTATATTATAGTGTATCCATGGAGTATGTCTGTGTAGTGTGAGTACTCAAATTAAAGGGCACAAACACCTCTTTACATTGATTAAAGTGCATCTACGTACAAATTTCAACTTCTCCTTTACATTTGCTTATAAGCACCGCTCCCTCCCTCCCTCCCAATAATGTCTGGGAGGCCAACAAGGAGAGGCAGACGTTTCTTTTGGCACTGTAAGGGGGCCAGCAACAAATGTATCCACAGGCAAAGTTGGACGCGGTGGTCAAAGACCAATTTTTCAGTACCTGTAAGACAGGTGCATATAATTGCAATTTTTTACAGCAAGACAAATTCTTGCTTTCATCAAGATTATCTCAATAGGATTACGGTGGGAAGGCGCCACGACACCCAAAGACCAATTTTAGAGATGCTTCAACAAAAAGGTTACTGTATATTTACAAAGTTGATGTGCACCCATTAGCATATTAAAGATATATGGGGGTTGTTTTATTAAAATAGACTGCACACTGTGCAAGTGCAGTTTAACTCATTATTTTCCAGATCTTAGTAAATGTGGTAAAGCTTCACTTTGTAAAAAAAAACACTTAATCAGGTGCAAGAAAAAAAAAACTGTATTTTTGCTTGCACATGATTGGACGATGAAAATCGGCAAAACATCATCACATTTACTAAGTTCTGGGGAAAATTAGTACAACTTCACTTGCAGAGTATACACTCTACTTGCCTTTAGCAAATCAACGTAAGTATGCTTTAAAACAATAGTTATCTATAAAGTATTTTTGAATTTAATACTTGAAAATGTTGAAATGTAATATGTATATCCAATGATATACTGTATATATTAATCATTTAAATAACTGAAAATCTACTATTCAAAGTATTCAAGTCAAAAGCCCACCTTGTTTTGCCATTCAAGTGGCTTCAGAGATTTAAAAAAGAACTCCTGATAAGTGGTGAAATTCTTCCAAGATTACACAACATTTATTCTTGACATAAAGTGCATCTAAAGTCATAATGATTTCATTTTCAGTTTGGGGAAAAAGTTCTCTCCTGTGTCCCCATTGGGGAGATTTACTGCCTTATTTGTCCTAGTGACCATTGTTGCCTAAACTGAAAGCAAGGGAAAAATCCAATATTTTGTCAGTGGGTCAGGAATTAGCAGAAAAGTCTTTCAATTGTTTCAGAGACAAGTGTCTAATAGATATTTTTTCTTACATTAGAGATATTTCCTTTCACTTCCTGTTACATCTTGAGAAAGGAAGTAAAGGAAACACCCTGCAAACAGACAGAGACAAAACAGATATTTTAACAATACTCCATCTAAAATTTTATATGATAGTTTTGCTTTAGATATACTTCTAAGTTTACTTGATATGTTCATCTGCTTTATCTGATATGTTTATCATTTTTATCTGCTACAAATAACTGTGGTCCCCTCTTTTTTTACAGGATACTATGGAAATCATTTAGGCTATTCGGAGTCCCATCGACTTGGATCAATGATTGACCAACATGTATCTGTGATTAGCAGCATTAGTTCTATACGTCCATTGCATTCTTTTAATGATATTCATGATCCACTCAATATTTTAGAAGACAGTGGAAGAAAGCAGTTGGGATCTTATTACACAGAAGCATCACCTCCTAGTCTCTGTCGCAATTCAATGGGTAAGTAAAGTGCCAAGATCATGGTTGTGTAACTAAGTTGAATAAAGAGACCTATAGAGTCCATTAAGTTCAGAGAAATAAAAAACACCATGCTTTCTTAAAACCTTAGACCAATGTTTGATTCACAGTGCCACAGAAAGGTAAAAAACCCTAAACACGATTCTATTACTATAGGATAAGAATTTTTCTATATAGTAACAGAACCATGTTTTAGAGTTTATTACCTTCCTTATCCCAAAAAATAAATAAGACTATTGGATAACTATCTGGATGAACATTCTAAAAAGTAACATATTTTCTATTATTAATAATACACTTTGATGTTTTGTGTTTTTAGAAATGCATCCAACATTTTTAAAAGTTAAGAATTTATACTGTATGCAGAGGTCAAACCTTAGGTACAAAAAGTTCCCTTTCATCGTTTATGGTGACTTTCAAGTGTAAAATATTTACATTAATTGAATATAACCTCTTTTAAGGCCCATTCACACCAGAAACTGTGCATTTACTGCATGATTTTGCATGCACAGTGACATGAATTTGATGCACATTTTTTTACGTTCATTTGCATGCATTTTTCATAAGCTTGCGCCTTTTTTTGAGGTCACTTCCATGTTTTTTCTCGATAGGCAAACTTTTAAAAAATTCTACAGGTTGCATTTTTTGAGTGACAGAGGAGGTCTAGGGCAAGAATTATTGCTCTCACTCTAACGATCGCGGCGATACCTCACTTGTGTGGTTTGAACACAGTTTTCATATGCGGGGGCTACTCGCATATGCGTTCGCTTCTGTGCGCAAGCTCGTCGGGACGAGGCGTTTTAAAATGTTTTTTTTGTTTTCCTTTTTATTTTTATTTTGTTTATATTTTTTTCACTGAAAAAAAAATATCACTTTTATTCCTATTACAAGGAATGTAAACATCCCTTGTAACAGAAAAAAGCATGACAGGTCCTCTTAAATATGGGATCTGGGGGCAAAAAGACCTCAGATCTCATATTTAGACTTAAATGCAAAAAATAAAAAAATAAACTGTAATTTTTTCAAATGACAGAAAAAAAAATGTTTCTTTAAGATGCTGGGCGGGACTGACGTTTTGACGTCACTTCCGCCCAGCAGAGCTATGGGGACGGGTGGGGGCGATTTTCCCTCACTTGTATCCCAACACAGCCGACGGCTCCGGTAAGCGGCGGAGGGCGCGGGAGAACGGCGGGAGGGGGGGCCCTATCCTGCCACCGATAACGCCGATCTCACGGCGAATCCGCAGTGGAGACTGCCGTTATCGTTTACAGGACTGTTGGCACTAAAGATGGATACCTCGGTTGTGGCAGCAGCTGCTGCTGTTACCGAGATATCCATCTTTAAAACATGACGTCTTTTGACGTGGGGCAGTAACCAAGTGGTTAAAAACAAAGAAGGAACATTTTTGAGTTCTGGGTTTGACCTTTCATAAATGACCACACTCTAACCCTAATCACTATTTAAAAATGTGCCAATGGACAGACTTTGGGCTCTTTCACACGGAGCGTCCGTTCAGATCCGCCTGCCAGTTTTTTTTGCGGACCTGAATGGACGCTCCGTGCTCCTCTATGCGGAGACATGTCCGCTGACATCCGACCCGCTCCGATCCGCCAAAGTATGACAGAGGAAAAACCTACTTTTCCTTCTGTCTGGAGGATCGGATCGAATGAACACGGACAGACGGTCCGTGTTCATCCGATCCCCCCCAAAAAAACCTTAGGGCATTCAAGCATTTGCATAATCTTAAAAAAAAAAAAAAAAGACACTAGTGACCTCTGTAGCTGCAGACAATGAACTAATCGAACCTTGATGTTTACAGCAGATGTGCTGAAGTTGTTTAAACCTCTCAGAAATTAGAAGTTAGAAGGCTGAAAGGCTACTGTGTCACAACTGGGTTGGTGGAAGGGGACAGGCTGATCGGAGCTGCTAAGTGAAGGACTTACAAGACTTTAGTGCTTCTGCTGTGAACTTTGAGGATGAATTGCTCCACAGTGCCTGTAGCTGCAGACATCAGAAGGTGCTTCATTTAAAGAATATCCACAGCATGCTTACAAGTTCATCTTAACTGTGAACATCACATAATGAATGTTTTTACTTTTTTTTTAGCAGGTTCAAATATGCAAAGTGTGATATCCGCCCCCACCTCCCAATGCATGTATGGAATGACAGAACAATATGGCCCTCAAGAAACACTGGAGACCCATGTCCAGTCTAGTGACATTAGGGAGATAATGTCCTCTTTACCGCCAATCAATACAGTCTTCATGGGAACATCTTCAGAAAATGCATAAGTCAATTCTGAGAAAATAAGTAAAAACTATACTTTACACACGTAAATTATACTTTTATCCACATTCCTGACAGTTTTGGTATTATGAACGAAGGAAATGAGACATTGGGATAATCAGCTCAGTGAGGGACACAGGAATCTAGACCATGCCATTTGGGGTATACTGCCTATTTTACTATGTCTTGGTAAAAAAAAAATCCCTAGAGAAATACTGTAAATCAGGTAGCCTTAGCACCACCTCACTTCTGAACCCATCTTTTTTCAACCTGCTCTCCTTCTTTATAAGGTTAACTAAAGGAAAACATGTGGTACCCCTAACAATACACTTAGCCATACCTACATCCAGCTTTCTCCTTATAAGGTTGATTGTGGTCCTTCTCTTGGGTTTGCATTCTGGGTAAAATTAATTTCTCTACTCTTTTGCAGGAATATTTCCTTTTAGCCAAAGCCAAATGCGTAATCTAAACTTACTACTTTTATCTGTTTATTTATTTATATACATATTTTGATGTCTCCTAGTGTATTCCTTCCCTATAGCCAAGGGATTGGTATTTCAGTGTTGGACCTTTATAATAGTAAAACATTTATAGTACACCACTTTGCTTACCGTTTATCTGTTGGACTAAATCATCTCCTATTTAGTACTTGTGGCCCCACCAGCATTTTTCTTTATAGTTGGAGCTTACTTTGGAACAATATCTGAATTTGAACACCATGAACCCACATATCCTTTCCTGAAGAAGCCCATTCATTTTAGCAAGGCATTGATTTTAGAAAGATGCCCCCCCCCCTCTAAAGTTGAACTGCTTTTAGACATACCCTGTGTCTCATACATAAAGCCTAATACACACTATGGGCCAGATTCACAAAGCACTTATGCTGGAGTATCAGGAGCTGCGCCTGCGCAATTGGAAATATGCGCCTTCGTATCTATGCGCCGTATCCACAAAACGATTTGCGCCAGAAATCTCGTTTTTTACGAACGGCGTAATTTCGATAGATCGGCGCATCGTGCACGCAAAAAATGCGCTAGACACACCATTGATTTGCTTGGCAAATATGCAAATGAGGGAGTTACGGCGATCCATAAAAGTACGTTTGTGCAGCGCAGGCTACGCGCTGTGCGCATCAGCTGCACGTCCTGTCTAAAATTAGGCAATATAAAAGCTTGCTTAAAATTAGACAATCCGTCTACATGTCAGCTAAAGCAACACTGTTAGGGACGAGCTGAGCAGCCACACTTGCAGGACAACAATCTGTATGCCAACATGCCAGGGGCACCCTTGCTCATAGCTATACTACTGACTTTAGATGAGCGCAGAAGGAGGAGGGCATGGAGGAGGGCACAGAGGAGGGCACGGAGGAGGGCACGGGAGAGGATATACCACACATGCATAGACCTCTTTGGCATGAGTGATTCTGAGGTGTCTCGCATCTTCAGATTCACCCCTCATGCCATCATGGAATTAACCACAACTCTGCAGGAGGACATCACCAGCCCAACACATGACACCACCCATGACACACCTATGACAGCTACATATACAATCATAGCCCCATCCCAATGGAATTTGAACAGAACATGTATGGGGACAGCTGGCTGGTTGGTGAGTGACATGGGTGGCAGGCATGACTGTCCCCCCCATGATGCAGAAATCACAAAGGGCACATGCACTACTAACATCCTCCTGTCTTTTCCCTTCAAGGTGACTCTGCATATGCACTGGGACCCCATCTCATGACTCCTATCCGGAACCCCCTATGGTACCCTGTTGTATTCCCCAAACTTTGTATGTCAGATCATCGGTGCATGTTGCATGCTGCACAACTTTGCAGTGAGAAAGGGCCTGGAGATTGACATACATGATTACCTGACCCCCGAACCAGACAATCCCCCCCTAACCAAGGCTACCCCGTCTTCTGAGGGAAGAGCAGCCAGGAGACAGCTCACATTAGGCATCTTTGCACGTTAAACACACACATTAATCATGGCACAATGAGAATGCATGCATGCATGCACACCACTGTGGTCCCTAGATCACACACACCACATCCTCATCACATTGGATTAGCACAAGCGCACCATGCAGGACTTGTGAGCAGCAACGCCACGGCTCCAATTATGTCACTGTACATTCATACACCATTCACACGGACCTGGGGATCACTTCTCCCTGGTCCTAGGGAACCCTTCTCCACCACAAATGAGGGTGACACCCCTTTTCCGGCAGGAATGTCACCTCCGCATTCCAAAATCATTCACAAACAGAAAAAAAAAATATTAAAAAAATGCCCAGTAAAAAGAAAAAAATTACCAGCAAAAATATATATATATATAAAAAAAAAAACAGCAAAGAAAACACAGAAAAAACAAAAATCACTCTCAAAACCCCAACCAAAACAGTCACCAAATATCTCAAAGACATGTCACAACCCAACAAACGCTAAGAAACAACAGAACAAAAGCACCTTGCTGTATAGGAAGGGATACAAATGGATGTACTTTTGCAAATAAAGGGCGTTTGTCTCTGTCTATTTAAGCTATCTGCGTAGCTCACTAAGTTGACCGGGCCTAGTTCCAATTTCACTGATTGCGCCGTGCCGAGTTGTGAGCATGCGCAGAGAGGTGCTGACCATGGTCTACTTCATGTGCGCATGCGCAATCCGGCCGGCCCTTCATTTGCATGGGGTCACGGCTCATTTAAATGGAACATGCCCACGTCCTTCCCAATTTGAATTACCCCGCCTTACGTCTCGGAAATTACGTTGCACCGGCGCAAATTTTTAGCGCAAATACTACAAGGATACGGTAATTGCGCCTCTACATTGCGCCGGTCTAACGTAAAGGAGGTGCGCTACTCCGGTCAATATATGCGCCACTGTACGTGAGTCTGGCCCTATGAGTTTATTTTTTATGCAACCCAGTGGGTTGAATGTCAGCTGTTTTTCCTGAACCAGCCGATGTTTCCCTACATTTGGCTCGTGTGTACAGGGCTTTATTTTACATTCCTGTGTTCATCAAAGGATGATAAAGGAAAGAACATTTTTGTAATTACAGTAAAATCTTTTTCTGCCTTTATATATTTTTTGGTCTTATGAATTACTTGCTTGGTGACTGGCTTATCTTTTTTAGTATTTTGCCAGTATCCAAACCTCTTGTAGTTGACAGTATAACCCATATGTCATAGACTATTCTACAGTTATGTGTCCCTTGATGAACTCAAATAAAAATATTTTACATAGTTAGTCTGGCTGAAAAAAGACACAAGGCCATCTAATTAAATTTTTGTACAATAGTACAAACGTTTTCTAATTGTTACTAACCACAGTGTACATGTATATTTATTGTACATGCATCCTTGTACTGTAACTAGTGATGAATTAATGGTTTTGTAAATCAGCAATAGGGATAATTCCTAAAAAAAAAATTCATTGGTATATATACATATAGATGTTTCTGAACTGCAGAGAAGCATACAATTTGTGAATTAGAATTGCCTGGATTCTTGAATGTTCTTGTTTTACTGGTCAGGGAGGTCTGAAGGCTAATACTCAGGACTGTAAATTAAAAATGACCGAATCAGGTATTATAAGGATTAACAGAACAAGATATGTAATGAGCATAGCATATATACATATTATCCTATTGCCTGGCCCAACAGTATAAAATGTGATACAACAACTTAGATAATTACACTGTTTGCTGACTGAATAAACAGCTCCTAATATAAATCTGAAGATGGAAAAAAAACACAAGAAAATTGAAGTTTGACAGCTGATGATGTATTTCAAAACATGGATGTGGAACTTTAAGGCCGCGTACACACAATCAAATCTATCTGCTGAAAACGGTCTGCCAGACCGTTTCAGCAGACTGATTTGATCGTGTGTACGGGCGGACAGACAGATTTGGCCAGCCGACAGATTTTAAAGCATGCTTTAAAATCTGTCTGCTGGGAATCCGTCCGTCCGACATGTCTGCTGGTTAGTACGCTAACCAGCAGACATATCTGCTCGCACATGCGTCGAATGGATTCAACGCATGTGCGGAAGTGTTTTACTTCCAGGTGCGGTGACGTGGCGGCGTCAAAGTCATCGCCACGTCACCGCGCTGTCTGCCGGCGGGGATTTTGGTTTGATTGTGTGTACACGATCAAACCAATACATCCCAGCAGACAAATCTGTTCAGTCTGTCAGACCGATTTGAACAGATGTATTTGGTCGTGTGTACGCGGCCTAAGAGTTTTATACAAGTGAATTGCCACACTTCCTGTTAGTTAAAATAAAATATATATTTTTTTAATATTCAAACGTATTTAAAATAAAATATTGTTTAAAGGACAGCTTTACCTTTGGTACAACTTGTCCTTTAAGTCACCCCCCGAGTGCAGACCACCTGGTCCAATACTTTCCTCTGCACCCATTCCAGCACTCTTCAATGTGCAGCCCAGTTTAGAGATACACAATTTCCTACAATATAAAAAAAAAAATTAAAAAAATAAGAAAAAAAGTTTGACTTTAGACAAACTTTCAGATTCATAAAAATCCGGCAACCTAATAAGCTCAGAAGTAGAACCCACAGAGCTTCACATTGGTGTTTTGCCATACTTTTATTGGGTCGTTATCTTTCTGGTTGACTTGTTACTTAAGTACTGAAAAGTCTGGTCTACATGGTCTACATGGTAAAAACTGTGCCAAAGTTAAGCAATCCTTTTTGTGTTAATACATTTCCAGCTTGACTCTATTTAGGACAAAATAGCCTATTAGATTTTAGTTTCTCAAAATCATATAAATAAAAAATACATTTCTGATTGGCTGCTATTGTTTACTGCACTTTTCAGCTTTAGCACTTTACATTGAATTGTTAAGTATATCCAATAATTTTAGCTTTCATGCATAGTGCATGTCTCTACATGTCTCTGATAACTGAAAAACATATGCTGATTTGCAAAATAGGAAAAAAAAAAAAAACAGTTCAACTGTATGCCCAGCCAGTGTGATACAAATATGCTAATGCTTGCCTGTTCTCTACCTTGATATCACCCATTATTATGTAAAAGTAGGCTGATACTGTGGCACATTACAGATAAAGTTTTTTTTTTTTTTTTTTAATCTATTAATTTATTTTTAAAATGCATGAGTGTCAGCCTGCCACTACAAAGCTGTGAAAAACTAACTTGGTAAAGGACCAGAGGAAAGCAGTCACTGGCATACCAAGTATGTACTTTGATATAATGTGGTATGTTACCACATAATGCATTGGGCTGGTCATGGCTGCATCTTCTGTGGCTCTTCATTAACCACTGATGTGTCTGCCATTTGCATACATTAAACCATCATAATCTAACCATTTTGGATGTATATATTTTTAACATGTGTATATGTGTGTCTACCTGTAAAATATATGTATATTTAGACATGTATTATATTATCAATATTTATTACTGCTAGAGTATACGTTTACTAGAATTTACTTGACATAACGTCAGGATACATTTTCTACCTCCTATGGAATTGTTTACAAATTCATACAGTAAGCTTTCTTGTTACTCTTCATTAAACTATGTTCTTTCCACGTGAATGGCAGTCTGATTTATTTACATGTGTTTTTAGTAAATTATGATCTTTAGGTTAGGTTATTACAAGCACTTACACCATCATAACTAATGCACATTAAACTGCTCTTCATAAGGTGTTTAAGTAGCGAGGGGGATTACACCACAACTAAAAGGTATAGCTATTAGTAGTTAGTGTTACTCAAAGTTAACATATTTTTTTATTATATATATATATATATATATATATATATATATATATATATATATATATATATATGAGAGACATTTTCTGCTTTTTCTTATAAAACATTTACAGCTCTAATTAGTGTCAGCAACAAACCACATTATTTATATCCACACAGGGAGAGCTGTTTGGATAGGCAGAGAAACATCTTCAACAATACAAAAAAAACAAAAAAAAACAATACAAAAAAGATCAGTTGAATGCAACAAATTACTATTAGGTACACTATGAAGATCAATTTTAGGGAGCAAGGGAAATCAGAATGCTGCTAATACAAGTCACAGTGATGATACTATTAATAAACAGGTTTTCTATAAGTATTACGGTATATGTATATACACACTGAATTGACTGTTATAGGCTTACAAAAACATAAAAAAATACCCAAAGCTTTTAAAGTTTTCCTTTAATCTGAATTGTCTGCAATCCACTGTTCAAATTTCTTTCCATATTTGGAAAGAGCAAGCCTACTTCATAAAACTCGTACCGTGTATGTTTCTTTCTTTGCATGATAGATCACAAATCCAATTCATACTTTCAACACAGCTTTGACTCTGATTAGTAAATGTGATAATGCAGCTCTACTGAATTCAGCAGGGCCAGTGTGACATGTCAGTTACATAAGATTGTTATCATTATTAATATTATTATTATTATTATTACAATACAGGATTTATATATTGCCAACAGTTAAGGCAGTATTTTACAATGTAAAAGGAAGACAATACAGTGGGGAATGAACTGGTGGAAGTGATAGGAGATTATTTGGAGGAGTGACAGGCTTCAGGGATCGCCTGAAGGCAGCCAGAGATAGAGAGTTCCAGAGGATGGGAGAGCCTCTAGAGAAGTCCTGGAGACGAGCATGGGGGGAGGTGACAAGGAAGATTGGGAGTAGAAGGTCTTAGGAGGAACAGAGTGGACAGCTTGGGTGATATTTGGAGATAAGATTGGTGATGTAACTTGGGGGAGAGTTATGAATAGCTTTGTATGTCAGAGTTAGTATAAGAGATTCTATTTCTACATAAACCTTGGTCAGATTATCCTCCATTTTGTTTCATTCTGATGTTTTGGAGAGCCACAATGGTGATCAGCAGCACTAGTTGTTGATGTCGCATTGTGCATGGTTTAGAATGCTCCTTCAGTGGCTCAGGTATGATGCATGCACTAGTCTTTAAAGTGTGTTTAAATTTCGAACACAGATATATATATATATATATATATATATATATATATATATATATATATTACAGCTAACCAGTCCTTTAATGAGGTGCTTCAGTTAGTTTTCTTTTTCCAGGCTTCTTCCCAATATTTTAACCTGGCATTTCCTGCCCCTGCGTGGCTATGCTCACTACGCTACTGTACCTGTGGGGGGAGCCAATATTGTTACCCAAGCTGGACTTCAAACATTTTTCCCTTGTTTATCTTCATTTAATGAGGGTTAGGGGATCAATAGTTTACAGAAGAAATAAAACATTATTTTACGCTCAGCAGAATGGTCTGTTCTTCCTGAAATGTAGTAATAAACTAATTTGGCCACCACTTTGAAGGACTGGTAAGCTGTAACATATTACATTTTTGTTCTAAGGTTTAGTTATCCTATAAGGCAGTACATCAAAAACATTTCATTAATGGTGAGTACTCATATAGGGGAAACTGTTACGGTGTCATGAAATAAAATCTCTGTGTGGTGGACACAATATTGTCAACAGTATTGTAGACAAAAAAAGAAAGAAAGTATAAAAACACTGGCAGCGGGGAGAGAATGAGAAAGAGACTGAAGGGAAAAATGGAATGATGGGGGGAGGAGTTGCCGAAGGATAAATATATTTAAAAAAAAGACATGTAGCAAGATAAAAAATTGATTGTTAGGCCTTGTACACACAACCGTTTTCCTCTGCAAAATCCATCAAGAAAAATGCTGGCAGAGCATTTTTGCCGAGAAAAACGGTCGTGTGTATGTTTTTCGTCAAGAAAACTGTTGTGGATCTTGACGAGAAAAAAAGAGAACATGCTCTCTTTTTTCTCGTCGGTTGTCTTAATTTCCTCGTCGTGTTTCTCGTCGGGCTGGTTTACGATGAGAAACACGTTTGTGTGTATGCGTAGAAACCCGCGCATGCTCAGAATAAAGTATGAGACGGGAGCGCACGTTCGGTAAAAGTAGCGTTCGTAAAGGGGATAGTACATTCGTCATGCTGTAACAGACTGAAAAGCGAGAATCGTCTATCACCAAACTTTTACTAAAACGCGGTAACACTAGATTAGCAAAAGTAGCCCCAAGGGTGGCGCCAGTGGAATCAAACTTCCCCTTTATAGTGCCGTCGTACGTGTTGTACGTCACCACGTTTGAGAACGACGAGATTTTGTCTTGACAGTGTGTATGCAAGGAAAGCTTGACAAGATTCTCGTCAAGCCTGACAAGAACCTTGTCGGGAAAAACGATGTTTCTTTTACGAAGAGATTCTCGGTCATGTGTACGAGGCCTCAGAGTAGAAAAAAAGATATGGAGAAAGTGAAAAGAGCAGAGTGACACCAAAATAAATAGCGTAGAGAAGTGCTATGTCACAAAAGGAATTAATTTGCCACAAACAAAGCTTCTGATGGTTTGTGTGTACAAATTAGACAGGCATTAGAAATAAGAATCAGGTTTTCCACTACCATGGGTTTGCATCAAATCTCCAGGATTTGTGAATGACAAACTTCTGGCTGAAATGTTTGCTGACAGATTTCTGGAAAGTTCTGTAATGCTGTGCATTGCCATTGCCCATAGTCAGGTAGGACACAAGAGCCAAAAATTTTAAGGAATGGACTGCCCAGCGACCTTTCTAAAATAGGGTGGGCTCACAGTGGCCATATTGTCAATGTGCATTGAATCTGTTGATTATAACTAACAATTCTATGTAGAGAGATAGAAAAAATAAAAAACTGCGCCAACATAAATAAACAAGTCCATATATCAAAAAAGAGTCCAATAAGGTTAAAAGACGGCTCAGATACAGGAATCAGGACGGACAACACCCTAGTGCACTTGATATCCTTGTGAACCACCACCACATGGAAAGCAGCTTACCAGATGACAAATATACACCAGCGGTATATGATATTCCATGGCAGGATGAGCCAAGTGGAGCCACAGCACAGGGTTCAGATCCTCAAATTAGAAAAATACCGGAGCAGTATCAGGGAGACAATCCATACCCCATATGTAATAAAGGAGACTGGATCATAGCGCAATAACGTATAAACTCAGGTTTAATAAAAGTATAAAAACCTACTTACAGATATCAGTGTAAATCAGGCATGTAAAAACAATTGCCGGCCGGCATAACAGGAGCCCTTCCTCCTAACGTAGAACGTGGTGACGTCACTGCACACCTTCCCAGACGCGTTTTGTCATAAGTCTGACATTTTCAATGAGGATGGGCTCTGCAGTGGTTCACCGCTATAAATCTCCAAGCCTCGCTTTGATCACAAGGAACAGGAAATGCAAAAAACACCATTTTGAGTGTGGGAGAGACTCAAAATACTCTTTTTTTTTTTGGCATTGGTAAATATGTTAATGACAGTGCCCAGATTCTCATGCCTTTTGTTTGACAATAGCTTACTCATTAGCCCCACAAATGATTAGAATTGAATAACAAGGTTTACCTTTTAAGTCTTCAATGGATTTAGCCATGATGTTCTTAAACTTCAAGGAACTGTTCACACACAATAGCCAGGCATATTCACTCATTTGGGCAGTGTACACCTGCAAGAAAGAGAACATGAAAATTAAACAAATTGTTTACTGACATTTATAAAATACTGCCATAATTCATCCAACTTATAATGTTCTAGTAAATAGTTTAGGTTAAATTGGAACTAACTGCTGATTTTGTGAAAATTTTATTTACGGACTATCCTAAGTCAATAACAGCTTGTTATCTGTTCTCAATACAGAGAAAAGCAGAAGAAAACACATTTGCTGAAAATGCACACATTTCTGAAGCTTGAGTCATGTGTCAATCCATTAAGTTAAGTGAACATGTCTAATGAAATTTCTGCAGCAATTATATTTTTAGTTTAAATGCGTCTGGCAAAATTTCAAAAATGATCACAAAGCATCCGAGTCTAGCATTGTGCATTGTTTTGCACATAAAATGTACAGGAATGCTATCAATGTAATTCTGAAGCAGAAGCTTGGGATGTTTTGTTTTTCAGTGACATTGCTGTAAACTGAGTTTAGGAATTTTATACCCGTTCAAAATGTTGAAAAGAGAGTATAACATTTTTCAAGTCAATTGTGTTACTGAGCAATAACAGGCAAGCCTGTCGTGTTTGCAGTATTGCTGGTTGTTGTAATTGCTGTGTTGGTATTGGATCAAGTTCAAAGCAACATATTTTGAAATATTTTGTGTGAAGTGAATTTTAGGATGCTTTTACAGATGGCATAGTTCACAAATGGGCGCTCCTCTTGACTCAAAGCTTGCGTATAAGAGCTAAAATAAAAGATAAAAAAAAAAAAAAATTAAAAAAAGGAGATGGACTAATTTAAATTGTTGTCAAGACAATAACAAATTCCAATACATTTTAGGTTTCCTACAATATCCAGATTTCAGTACTTAGAGCTTGGACAGAGAGCTAATGTCTACTAAAATATCTTAACCACTTCCCGACCAGCCTCCACAGTTTTACTGCGGCAGGTTGGCTCTCCTGGGCAAAATCGCCCTCATTGTACTACGGCCATGTACATGGCAATCTGTGGGCGCACGTGTGTGCCCATTCACTAGCGGGGGAGCCAATCAGCGGATTTGCCAGTGTAAACAAACAGATCCCAGTTCTGTCAGGGGAGTAGAGTGAGATTGTCTATTCCTAATGATTAGGAACAGCGATCTCTCTCTACTCCCTGTCAGTCCAACACACCCACACATAGAAAGCACCTCTCTAGGGAACATTGAACCCTTTGATTGCCCCTGTTGTTAACCCCTTCCCTGTCAGTGGCATTTATGCAGTAATCGGCGGATTTTTATAGCACTGCTCACTGTATAAATGGCACTGGTCCCAAAAAAGTGTCAAAAGTGTCTGCTGCAATGTTGCAATCCTGCTAAAAATCCCAGATCACCGCCATTACTAGTAAAAACTAAATAATAAAAATGGCATAAATCTATTCCCTATTTTGTAGACACAATGGGCCAGATTCACGTAGGGACGCCTATCTTTGTGCGGGCGTAGCGTATCTGATTTACGCTACGCCGCCGCAACTTTGAGAGGCAGGTGCCGTATTCACAACGAAATTGCGCCCAAAGTTACGGCGGGATGGCGTAAATGGGCCGGCGTAACCGCGCCTAATTCAAAATAGGCAGGTAGGGGGCGTGATCCATGTAAATGAATCGTGACCCCACGTAATTGACTTTTTTTCCAAACGACGCATGCGCCGTTCGTGGACGTTTTTCCAGTGTGCATGCTCAAAATTACGCCACAAGTACTCATTGGTTTCGACGTGAACGTAACTTACGCAAAGCCCTATTTGCGAACGATTTACGCAAACGATGTAAACGACGGAAAATTTGACGCTGTCCCGACGTCCATACTTAACATGCGTACGCCTCACCTATGCCTCATGTAGCAGGGGTAACTTTACACTGGACTTACGCTTACGCAAACGACGTAAAATACGACGACCGGGAGCAAGTACGTTCGTGAATCGGCGTATCTAGCTCATTTGCATATTCAACGCGAAAATTGACGGAAGCGTCACCTAGCGGCCAGCGTAAATATGCAACTAAGATACGACGGTGTAAGAGACTTACGCCACTCGTATCTAAGCAAAATTCCGGTGTATCTTGTTTTCTGAATACAGAAAATAGATACGCCGGCACATCTTAGAAGTTATCTGCTTTAAGAATCTGGCCCAATAACTTTTGTGCAAAGCAATGAATATAATCTAATTGGGATTTTTTTTTTACCAAAAATATGTAGAAGAATATATATTGGCCTAAACTGAGGAAGAAATGTGTTTTTTACATTTTTTGGGGGGATATTTATTATAGCGAAAAGTAAAAAATATATATAATATATAATATAAAATTGTCGCTATTTTTTTGTTTATAGCACAAAAAGTAAAGATCGCAGAGGTGATCAAATAGCACCAAAAGAAAGTTGTGGGAAAAAAAGGAAATACATTTCTTTTGGGTACAACTTTGCACGACGCAGTGCCGTACCGCAAAAAATGGCCTAGTCAGGAAGTGTGTAAATCCTTCCGGGGCTGAAGTCATTAAAGCATGTTTTTATTTGTAAAGTTATTGCAGTACATAGGTTAAACCATCTTTAAGCAGTTTGGTGGTTGGCAATTGGTGTTATATACTATAATAGGTATAATAATAATATACAGAAAGGTGAAGATGTAGGCCCTATTTTGGAGGAATTTGTCATCATAGCCTCTCTTCTACACAGAAGATCATACAGCTGTTTATTTTACACAGTACGTTACTGTACATACCCCCATAAAATGATTCCAATAGCACTGCAGACAATTCCAACATTATCCCAGAAGCGATCGAGGTCCATCTGATCTAATTCAAATGTTGTGGTGATGCTCAGAACTACACTGATACTAGCAGGATATTGTAAATATTATCACCACTGCTTTTAAGGTTTCAATACTGCCAAACCCAGATATATGCCTGTTAGGCACAATAGATAAAGAATGTATTTCTCCAGAGATATACACTCACTGGCCACTTTATTAGGTACACCTTGCTAGTACCGTGTTGGACCCCATTTTGCCTTCAGAACTGCCTTAAATCTTTGTAGCATAGATTCAATAGAGTGTTGTAAACATTCCTCAGAGGTTTTGGTTCATATTGACATGATAGCATCACGCAGTTGCTACAGATTTGTCGGCTGCACATCCATGATGCGGATCTCCCATTTCACCACATCCCAAAGGTGTTCTACTGGATTGAGATCTGCTAACTGTGGAGGCCATTGGTGTACAGTGAACTCATTGTTATGTTCAAGAAACCAGTTTGAGATGATTTGACTTTTGTGCATTATCCTGCTGGTTGTAGCCATCAGAAGATGGGTACACTGTAGTCATAAAGGGATGGACATGGTCAGCAACAATGCTCAGGTAGTCAGTGGCATTTAAACAATACTCATTTGGTACTAAGGGGCCCACAGTGTGCCAAGAAAATATCACTCACACCATTACACCACCACCAGCCTGACCTGTTGATACAAGGCAGGTTGAATCCATGGTTTTATGTTGTTTACGCCAATTTCTGACTCTACTATCTGAATACCGCATCTGCAATCGAGACTCATCAGGCCAGGCAATGTTTTTCCAATCTTCTATTGTGCAATGATGAGCCTGTGCGAATTGCAGCCTCGGTTTTTCTGTTCTTAGCTGACAGCAGTGGCTCCTGTGTGGTCTACTGCTGCTATAGCCCATCTGCTCCAAGATTCGATGTGTTGTGTATTCAGAGATGGTATTCTGCATTTTACCTTGGTTGTAATGAGTGGTTATTTGAGTTACTGTAGCCTTTCTATCATCTCGAACCAGTCTGTTCATTCTCTTCTGACGTCTGACATCAACAAGACATTTTTGTACCCACAACTGCCACTCTTTTTCAGACCATTCTCTGCAAACCCAAGATTATGCGTTAAAATCCCTGTAGATCAGCAGTTTTTTAAATACTCAGTGGAAAAATTTAAGGAGTGATACTGCGTCAAAAACTAACACATAACCACTAATTGGTAAATTAAATAGTAAATTTGGAAAAACAGCAGCAGCTTCGCCGTGAGATATCCACAACAAAAATACAAATACAGTAATAGGAAGCTGCACTAATTAATTTTTAATATGTACTAATAAATGAAATACACCACACCTATAGTAAAACAATCAGAAATTGCCAAAAACTTTGAACCTGGAAATTCATGTGGTTAAATAAAATAGTACAAGAAACTGAAATTATCTCTAGAAAATATAGTGAAAGTCCATATAGGGTGCATAAATGAGATGAGTGGCACACTTGTAGGTGCAAAAAATAGAAAGATGAGCCTCAAATTTAACACCGACAAAGCACTTGTGATCCACCACCACATAGATTTTCTGCTTACCAAAGGCAAGCTATAACCAGCCTGTATAAAGATCAATCTGTCGGTCTTAGCCACACTCCAATGACCAGAGGTAGGTAAAAGCCCAGACTGGATAGGCACGATCCATCAAACATGCAGGGTAATCACCAAACGTAACCCAAAATATAAGAATGCTCCATAGTATATTACAGTAAAACACAGAGATTTATTAAGTTAAAATATTGCACTTACAATCAGAAGAATAAAAAAGCGTCCATAATATAAGAAAATCCGGCCAGGATGTGGGAGCCCGTCCAGTGGCAATGACGCCAGCGCGTCAACCTCCTGATGTACGGTTTGTCTCACATAGACGTCGTCCAGACCAGCCCAACAACCATGCCACGTTCAAAGTCACATAAATCCCCCTTTCTCCATATTCTAAAGCTTAGTTTGAACTTCAGCAAGCTGCCTTCACCACATCAAGATGCCTAAATGCATTTAGTTGCTGCCATGTAATTGGCTGATTTGTGTTACCAAGCAATTGAATTAGGTGTACCTAAAAAGTGGCCGGTGAGTGTATGTTCCCATTATCAAATTACTTGTTTGGGCAGTGTCAGTGGAAAAATGTATTTTTCAACACAGGAGGTGCCCCCAGAATCAATGGTTATTTATCCCAGGTCTAGTACATTACGCTTTAATATCACAAACACTACTACAATAATGACATGCATAGCATACTAGACCTCTAAACATCAATGCACAATAAGGTTTTACAAGGACATAAATATTCAATTATGTCTCTTTTTCCATGAAAATGGACAGGTCAAGGTAAGCTTTTTGTTTGTGGTGCATGCGTGTGTACACTGGCTGCTTTTGGGGCCAGTCCCCCGGACCTTAACACCTGTCACATTAGGGTGAGCAGATGTATCTGTGCAGCCACTGCATCCCCTTAGAATTTAATAGGCTGCCTCCTGTACCCACCGGCTGGCTAAGTTTATATCTGCATTTTAAATAGACCTAAGGAAAAAACAATATGTTCGCAATGATTTAAATACAACTGTGTGTAAAACTAAAATAGTGTTACAAGCATACATCTGTGGCACCAGTGATCTTTCCCATATTGCAAACAATATCACCTTATGTTTAACTATATTTTTTCCAGTAAAAAGGTCCACATAAGTGACTTGACATCCATTAGACAGAACAAGAACTGACCTTTTTTTTTATATTTACTTCCTTGCACAAGTGCTGTTTCTGGCAGTAGCTGAGCTCTTCTATTGATGGCACAGATGGACATACCATTTGAAAACATATAAAGATTACAATAAACTGGCAAAATATGAGGACCGACTTGCTGTGCTGCTAGGTTAGTTGAATATTATCCTTGTTCAAATAATGGACCACATGCTCACTTCACTCAGTTCTGGTTACTGCAACAAAGACTGACAGGAATAGGAAGGCCACAATTTTAAAAAGATGACAGTACATTATATATATATGTTTTTTTAAAACATAGATTTCATTTTTCCCTGTCACCTTGAAAATAAAGAGAATGGAACATGATATGATTACATATGTGCTATAGCACAAATGTAATCAAGAACCTTTTGTTTCAGGCTTTTAACTATTCACATGTATTCTTTTTAACCTGGCTATGTAACAGTCCTTTTTTTTACCTATTTGATCATAATCAAATGTTTAAGTGGATTGTATATGCATCTACTTTAGACCCTTTTAAATGCCACCCTTATCCCAGGATAACAAATAATGATGGAAAATAATCCAATCAGGATAGGCGACCTTGACATGCCTTGAATGCAACACTGTATTCAATAATACATCTTTAAGCCCCTGTTCACACCGGTGCGGCATTGAAACCATGCTACTTCAGCACAATTTCAAAGCCACACATCAGTGTGATTTGCACTGCCAATTTCATTGTGGCTAGCGACTTCATTTAACAGAAGTCTATACAAGTTGTAATTTATTCAGTAAAAAGAAGTGCAAGAATGCAGCTATATGAACGGTTCTATTGCCAGCAATGGGGTGTGACTTGTCATGCGACTTTGAACTGTCAAATTACACGATGAGTCGCACCGGTGTGAACAGGGGCTAAACGTATTAATCAAAAGGCATGTACACATATTGAAGGAGTCTGGCAAACAAAATGAAATGGAAGAGCTAGAACTTCTACTACTCGAGGAGGACATTGACTTTGTGGGGGTATAAGAAACCTGGTTAGACAGTTTAGTTTATACAGAAGAAAAAGATGGGTTTAATAATCGCAAGAGTAATGGTAATACCAGCAAGTAGATTTAAGGTGCTATATTAAATCCAAGTAAAAAAAAAAAAAAGGAGAAGAAAAATAATGTAAAGAGAGCAATTCTAAATGACCACATGGCTTACAACCACAAGTCCTCAAAGTGTTTAGCCAAGTAATAGCTACTGTAGACCATTGTTGCTAAGTTTTAAGGAGACATTACTAACTGAAATATTACCAATCAATTGGCAAAAATCTATTACTGACTGAGAAATATACAAGGTAACTACAGATCAGTCAGTCTAATGCTGCGTACAGACGATCGGACATTCCGACAACAAAACCGTATATTTTTTTCCGATGGATATTGGTTCAAACTTGTCTTGCATACACACGGTCGCACAAATGTTGTTGGAAAGTTCAATCGCCAAGAATGTGGTCACGTACAACACGTACGTTGGCACTATTAAAGGGAAGTTCAATACCAGTAGTGTTAGTAGAAGTTTGGTGAGAGATGATTCTCGCTTTTCAGCCTTGTGCTTTTCAGTCCGTTACATTGAATGTGCTATCTCCATTGCGAACGCTAGTACTTGATTAAGAGCATGCGTGGAATTTTGTGCATTGGAATTGTCTACACACGATCGGAATTTACAAGAACGGATGTTGTTGTCGGAAAATTTGAGAACCAGCTCCATTTCCGACAAAAAGCTCCCATTGAACATTTGTTGTCAAAAATTCAGAGCGTGTGTAGGCGGCATAGTATACAAAGTATGTGAAGGAATGGTAAGAGAATATATTCAAGAAATTGCTAGCAGAAATAGGTATCATAAGTGACAATAGGTATCATAAGTGACCATTCTTGTCAGACCAACCTAACACTCTATAAAGGAACATAGCAGCAATTTAAAGTAGAGGTCCACCTAAAAAAATTAAAAGCCAGCAGCTACAAATACTGCAGCTGCTGACTTTTAATAAATGGACACTTACCTGGCCTGGGTGCCCACGATGTCAGCAGCCGAAGCCGAGCAATTGCTCGGCTCTCGGCTTCCCCCACCGCCATCCGGTGAGGGAATCAGGAAGTAAAGCGTTGCGGCTTCATTTCCCGATTCCCTACTGCGCATCCTGATTGGCCCCTGCTGTCTCCTGGGACCTGTGTATTTCCCAGAAGAGAGCGAGGGGGGGAGTGACATAGACCCCTGCAGATTCTGCGAGGTCTATGCCCGTAAGTGGGTGCAAATACCTGTATTATACAATTATACAGGTATCTGCACCCCCCTCCCCCTTGAAAGGTGCCAAATTTGACACCGGGGGGGGGGGGGGGGTTTCCGAAAAGGTTGCATTTTTGTGTAGGCCTCTGCTTTAAATAGAAGGGAGGCCAGGGGACATGGTCTATCTGGACTTTGCTAAAGCATTCTTTACAGTTCCCCACAAACACTTAAGCCTGATACACACAATGAGATTATTGGGTGAATAATCATCTGTTTTCTTTGAATGCTAGCATCCATATCGAAAATGAAGAGGTTACTAAAGTTACAAAATTCTCGTATAACAGAATAACAATTCGGAAGTAATATACTGTATTGCATTGTATTTTTATTGTATTTTTGGATGAAATCTGTACCGATTAAACAAAAATCGTACGATATGGTATCGTACAAGGAAACGTACGTGTTTGTCCCTTTGAATAATTTCGGGCGCACTGTCGTGATCGGCTCTCAAAAATTGTGTACTAATAATCAGATCAGTGTACAATTGTTTGAAAGCAGTATTTTTCATTCAATTTTCTGACTGTGTGCTATAGGCTTTAATTTATTTAATTTAGGACCATTGACATTAACCCCCCTGCCGGTATCCCCGAGCGCGACTCGGGGTGGATTTTTTATGTAAATATCGATATCCCCGAGTCGCGCTCGGGGTGAATATGCAGAGCCTGCAGCGCGCGCTGGCTTACCTTGTATCCAGGCAGGGTTACTGTACTTACCTTGTCACTGTGTGAGCGAGTGGCGTCCTCCATTCGACTCACACAGTGCCCGCGCGCCGCCGATCTCCGTTCCCTGCGACGTAACGGCGCACGGGGGCGGAGACCGGCGGCAAATTCAAAAAAGTAAACAAACACATTACATACAGAATACTGTAATCTTATAGATTACAGTACTGTATGTAAAAAGTACACACCCCCCCTGTCCCTAGTGGTCTGCCCAGTGCCCTGCATGTTCTTTTACATAATAAAAACATTTTTTTTTGTGCCTGCAAACTGTAGATTGTCCATAGCAACCAAAAGTGTCCCTTTATGTCAAAAGTGATTTTAGAGCAGCTGGAAAACAGCGATAATAAATTATAATCACTTGCAGAATTGAGCGATAGCGATTTGTGGGGAAATTCGTCATAAAAAAATAAAAGTAGGGGGGCGTGGCTTGGCGAGCCGAGTAGATGGACGCAGACTAGAGGAGCTCCGGTCCCAGGGTCAGAAAAAGCTTAGAAAACGGCCGTTTCTAAGAGGATTATGAGCACCCAGATTCGGAAGAATCACCCCAATTGGCACCTGAGGTCGATGGGTACACCTGCAGGCAGAGCGACAACCACAGACCTAAATAAATTCCGCTATATGAGCAGACAGCAGAAAACGAAGATGGCGCCGGTCCCAAGACACGAGGAAGGAGAGGACACGGAGGACGATGAGGCCTCACTCGCAGCGTCAGAGGAGCTAGATGGGGATGGCAATAGACCAGATTGCCCCCTAAACTATGCCATGATGATGGAAATAGCAGCGGATATCAAAAATTCTTTCTCGTTGGCCATAACAGACATTAAGACCGAGCTGCTGCGGCTCTCAGAACAAATGGCGGTGACGGACAGAGCAGGAAAGAGAAGGGATAGGGCCCTTACGAGGCTGGATAACATCGTGGAGGTACACTCTCAACAACTGATCGATGCCAACAGGCAAATAGAGGATTTGGACAATAGGGGGCGCCGCAACAATATCAGGGTACGGGGGGTCCCCGAAACTATACCCCAAGACCAAATTCAACCCGCGCTGTCCTCCATTTTCAACAACCTTCTGGACAGGCCTGAAGCATCACCCATAGAATATGATAGGGCCCACAGGGCACTGCGCCCCAGAGCCCCGGACAACATGCCGCCTAGGGATATAATCTGCCGGCTACCGAGCTTTACCTTGAAGGAAGAAATCCTACACAAAGCCAGGCAAAACGGCCAGATTACCTACAGCGACGCAAATATACAGCTCTTCCAGGACCTCTCACCCATTACTCTCAAGAACAGGAGAGCTCTGAAGCCGCTGCTGGAGGTGCTGTCTGAAAAAGGTATAACCTACAGATGGAAATATCCGTTTGCTTTACAAGCCACCTACAATGGCAGACAATTCATGCTCAGAGTCCCGAGTGAGCTGCAGCAGTTCTGTGAGAACATACAGATAGCTCCGGTGGAGCTACCGGATTGGTACGCGGAGTTTTTGATCCCACCAGCTTTCATTCACCATCCCCCAACACAGGATCCATCTCCGTCCAAATCTCCCTACACTCCGGGCAAGCATCGGAAGACCCCTCGCAAGAACAACCATGCGTCTCCGGCTGCCAGAGGACCCAAGATGAAAGTCCAGTTATGCTGAAGATTCGGAGAGACTCACCCCAACTCTACACAGCAGAGATGACCGCTAGACGCGCCGACACACCTATTCTCCAGCAAGCCGCACTATGTACCACCACAGCCTCCCCTGGGGAAAACATCCCGGCGATGTGAGTTACTATAACAGGGACCCCCAGGGCTGCTATACCTTCGTCCTTCCCCGGTAGGAAACCGTTTCGCAAAGGTACTGTACACCGCATATCTCCTTTCATTGTTTTTTTTTTTTTTTCTCTTTTAATTGCTTACCTACCCTTCGGTTCTGTGTAATATGCGGCATGTTGGACCCGCCGACACTGTTTCGTTTTGGGGCCTAGAACTCCTTATAATCTTCAAATAGGAGCAGTGCTGTGTCCTTAGCTAACCCTTGCCTTGCCATCTAACATGCAGACTTGAGGCACCAAGGGAAAGAATTGGCCTACGAACTGATGACAATAACCTCTAACTAACTATTTTATTTTATATTATTCTACTTTATTTTTTACTTTTTATTTCATTTTTTATTTTGCTTGGAGCGGTTGCACACACTGCGGAGTCTTGCAACCTTTGGACACCAGGGGGCACCAACCCTCCACGTTCCTAACGGTGAGCACAATATACCCTGAAATGTCGGTAGAAGTTTTGTTTTGTTTTATATCGGCTGCAGGACAATGAACCATAGACTCCCAATTTGCTCAATAAGAACCAGGTGACACAGGACAAGGTTATACCCCCCCTTAAAGATATATTGCATGCTCCTTCCATTAGTACTGTGTTACCCTGTTTTACCTTTCTTTGTTCTCTCTACTTCTCCTTGTCACATCTCCTCCTAGGGTTAAGTTGGCGTCGTTGGAGGTGTCACCTACATGCCTATGTTCTACAACTCTCCTGGTGCCTCCACCGAGAAAAACTGTAAGTCGTTCTATGGCATCCCATGTTAGCTTACTTACATCTATAACCTTACTCAAGGAGGACAGGTCACCTCCAATACGTATAAACACCCACACACACAGGGAGATGTGGACAGGATATAGAACCTAGGTCGACAGATATATCTGAAATCTGTGGCTAGGAGACATCACACAGGTTTTAGACAACAGATAAGTTTACTGTATGCAGGGACCTGCACTTTCATCATGCTGGGTGATACGCAGTTCTAAATAAGATTGTTATGTACTACAATTAGGCTCCAGCACAGTCGGTATTCTAATTATTTACATGTAGAGTTGGTTCTCTCTCCTATAAAACACAATCCTCGGTTTACACAGGTTTACAAAGATTAACATTGGTTTACAATGATCCGCTGTTCGTTGTGGTTTGTACCACTTAAGTAGGTGCTTCATTAATCCTACATACTGATTCACAAATACTCTCTACCCCTTTGGGGTCCGGCCAAGCCTAACACTTGATCGAATGCAACTTTCCGTCTCTGACCCGGGACCTTAACAAGTAGTATAGTCTCCTTTTCCGTCTACAAGGGCACCTCCCGTGCCCCCACCAGAGTCACACTGACATTTCTTTTTTATTAGGTCACCTCTACTAGAGAAGTGTTATAGAGCCCCTTTATACAAGGTATAAAGAGAGGGCTACGACTCACGAACAGTGTTGGTTTTCCTCCACCAACACACTTACCTCCCTCCCCCCCCCACACTCTCGTGGGCCCTCCACAGATCCTCCCCAACTCCCCCCCCCTTTTTTTTTTTTTTTTTTTTTTTTTTTTTTTTTGAGATCCCAAGTCAAGACTCCAAATGGCTTACTCGTTTCTTGGTAAAACCCCCACATTGATCTCTCATAACATCAACGGTATGAACATCCCTGAAAAACGTTCCAAATTCTTTAAGGAAATTAGGAAAACCAAGCCATTATTAGTTTTCTTACAGGAAACACACTTCAAGGGCCAAAATATCCCGAAACTGACAGACAACCTATACACAGTAGCTTATCACGCCACTAACCCCTTAGCCAAAACGAAAGGTGTGTCAATCTTAATCAACAAAAATGCTCCATTTGTCCTTAACCATAGCCTACTTGACCAGGAAGGGAGATTCATCTTCTTGAAAGGCACATGGGAGGGATCCCCTATCACACTTGCCAATGTATATTTCCCCAATAGAAATCACATCACTTTCTGCAGAGAAATCATAGACACGCTGAAATGGTTTGCCGAGGGGTGCGTCCTCCTGGGAGGAGACTTTAATGTCCCCCTTTCCCCTTTGCAGGACTCATCCACCGGACACACACACGTTTCCTACAGAGTCCTAAAGAGAATAAAGGCACTACTCATGTCACTATCTCTGATAGACTCATGGAGATTAGTTCATCCCACTGAAAGAGACTATTCCTTCTATTCCGCTCCCCACAAGCGATACTCCAGACTAGATATGATCTTCATTACTCAAAGAGATTTACCCAAAGTGACCAGATCTGAGATGGGCATCATTTCCCTCTCAGATCACGCCCCCGTATCGCTGACTTTGAAACCAGGCTTCCCCACAAGACCAAATTTTAACTGGAAACTCAACCCTGCCCTATTGACAGACCAGACTATACAGGACGACATTTTTGACTCCATCAAAACTTATTTCATAAACAACATAGACTCCGACACAAACCCACTGAACAACTGGGAGGCTCATAAGGCTGTGGTGAGGGGACACCTGATCAGATGGGGCGCAATTAAAAAAAAAGAGAGAAATAAGGAGATAATATCACTGTCAAATAAGATAGCACTCTTGGAATTGCAGCACAAAAAAACTCTCTCTGCTCAGGTTGGTAAAGAACTTTCCACCTGCAGGACGTCCCTTTCTCAAGTACTAAATTTGCAAGCCCAGAAATCCTTATTTTTAAAAAAACGTATATTCTATGAACATGGCGACAAAGGTGGTAAATACTTGGCTAAAGCCCTAAAAGAGGCCTCTTCCGCGAGACTGGTACACGCCATCAAAAACAGACAGGGTGTACTTGAGTGTGACTCCACCCGCATAGCAAAACAATTTCACGACTTCTATTCTAGACTATATAACCTACCACCACAACACAAGCCAGCTCATATTCCACACACTATGGCGGAATCTATTGGGGAATTTTTGAGGAGGAGCGAACTCCCTTCTCTCTCAATGGAAGACGCTAACATGCTAGAAAACCCCGTAACACAAGAAGAACTGCTCGAAGCAGTAAGCTCACTTAAATCATGTAAAAGCCCGGGCCCAGATGGATTCACGGCACAATACTACAAAACGTTCCCTCAATTACTTACACCCCCACTGCTCAAGGCCCTTAATTATTTAGCCTGCAATAAACATAACTCCAACTCGCTCCTCACGGCCCACATTGCCGTGATACCAAAACCAGACAAAGATCACTCCGAATGTGCAAACTTTAGACCCATTTCATTACTAAACATCGACATTAAATTGCTGGCTAAGATAGTTGCAAACAGACTGAAACCTTTTCTCTCCAAAGTAATTGGCCCTGAACAAGTCGGTTTCATGCCGGGTAGGGAAGCCAGGGACAATGTCTCGAAGGCTCTCAGCCTGATACACCATGCCGGACGGCTGGGAATCAAGGGCCTTCTCCTGTCCACGGACGCAGAGAAGGCCTTTGACAGGGTTTCCTGGGAATACATGATGGCTACGTGTCGACATATAGGATTAGGTAGCCATATGCTTAATTGGATACAGGCTCTCTACACCAACCCACGGGCCCTAATCAAAATTAACAACATCTTCTCAGAACCCCTGGAGATCACCAATGGTACAAGACAGGGCTGCCCCCTATCACCCCTTCTATTCATTATTTCCTTGGAACCACTAATAAGGACCATCAATCTATCACACGATGTCAGAGGCTTCCACATAGACAAAAGAGAGTACAAGATTGCCGCCTACGCGGACGATCTCTTGTTCTTTATCTCTAAACCTCATATCTCAATGCCCAACCTACTAAAAATCTTCGACACCTTTGGTTTTATATCCAATTTCAAAATCAACCGCAGCAAATCTGAAGCGATAAACTTGACCCTAGACACAAATGAATTTGAACAATTGAAAAACAATCATAGTTTCAGATGGGAACAAAAACATCTCAAGTACCTTGGGATAAGACTGACTCCGACAATTGACGGCCTTTACTCAGCAAACTTCACACCCTTGTTACAAGCTATCACCAAAGACTTACACAGATGGTCTTCACGGTCCTTCACGTGGTTTGGCAGAGCATCCATCCTCAAAATGACAGTCTTGCCAAAATTATTATATTTCTTTAACACCCTGCCGATTAAACTCCCCTCTTCTTTCTTTGCCAAACTTCGCACTGCACAATTGAAGTTCCTCTGGGCTGGCAAGAAGACAAGACTTAGTTTCTCCCAACTCACCCTACCAAAATGCATGGGGGGAATAGGCCTCCCAGACTTCAAAAAATACTTTATAGCAGCCCACATTACCAGACTTATAGACTGGCATTGCCACCAATCAACCAAAGATTGGGTAGCCTTAGAGAAGACTCACCACACTAGATCGATAACATACTATCCCTGGGCTATGGACTCTAAAAGGACAAACAGACTCACTCACCCCCTAGTGGCAGCGACATTGTCGGTTTGGCATAGTTCGGCTCTGGCCTCTCACCTGGCTAACATACCGGGCCCACTGACCCCGATAACGGATAATCCGGACTTTCCACCTGGATTAGATGTTAAACTAAACCCGACCGATAGGGGAAAACTCCTGGCCACTCACTGCCTAGCGAACAACAGGATCAAGCCCCTCCAATCGATGAAATCAGAGTTTGGGGAATCCTTCCCCGGATTCTGGTTTTACTTACAATTACAGGACTTTTTGGTCAATGGCAGGTTCAAGTCGGCATACTACAAGACTCTTACCCAACTAGAGCAAATCTGCCTAGCAGGCTCCCCCATCTTAAAAACTACATCACTTGCATACACCTGGCTCTGTAACCAACATCCACAAAGAGCAGTTAGACACAAGACCAAATGGGAAAAATGCCTAAATATCACACTGACTGATGACCAATGGAAAAAAGCTTGTGTATTTGCACATACATGTTCATTAAGCTCAAAATTTCAAGAAATCTCATACAAGGTCCTCAGCCAATGGTATATTACCCCCATGGACATCAGGTCCTGGTCACCTGACAGTTCAGACAGATGCTGGCGATGCAAAACCGGTGAAGGTTCCTTCATACATATCTGGTGGAGCTGCCCCCTTATTCGTAATTTTTGGTCCCAAATAATACACCACATTAAGCTGATCACGGATACTGACCTCCAACTCGACGCTGCTGCCTGTCTCCTGCACGTCAATCGACTGTCCATCAGTAGGTATAAAAAGACACTGACTAGACATTTACTTACAGCAGCGAAAACATTGATCCCCTTACACTGGAAGACCACTAAATGCCCGTCAATCAAGGAGTGGTTAAACAGGGTGCACTACATTCACAAAATGGATGAGTTGATAGCCATGAGAAATGAAAACCCCACCCGTTTTAACGACATCTGGCAACCTTGGATACTTTTTAAATATTCTAATGTTTATCGTCTGCTAATGGCTTAACATACTGGTACTCCCCTGTATTGTAAAGAGAGAACATTGGATTAGCTTAACTGTTGTCTAGTGTATTGTTTTACCCATGGATCATTGTTAAATATTCTACTGTTTATCATCAGACTCTTAACATAATAACTGCCTGTCACCCTATGAGGGATATGTATAATCCCATTACCCTATCACACCCTCTCAGCCCGCCTCCCCACCTCTCCCTCCTTTTCACCCCCCCCCCCCTTTTTTTTTTTTCTCCCACCCATGCCCCCTCACCTCACTCATTCCTTTCTAACTAAGGTCTAGAAGAATTCACTTCCTCTCAAAATTATATAGAGAAAAGTAAATGACCACGTTATGTTTACTCTTTTGCATACGTTTTACTTCTGTTATTTTATTGCTGAAATTTTGTTTTTCAATTTGTACTGTACATGTATGTTGTACTTTGCTACTTTTGAGTTAATAAACTTTGATTGTGAAAAAAAAAAAAAATAAAAAAAATAAAAGTAATGACAGCGACAATTCTGCAACTGAGCAAATTTCAGTGATTTTGATTTGATTACATTAGTGAATAATTTTTATTATAATTACATTATTATTTGTTATAATTATTTATAGTTATTTATTATATTATAATTTTATGATTTTGTGTTTCAAACTTTATCATACCCGGGATGTCTACTAGACTCTGGTTTGGACAAATTTAAGTGAGTTATTCCTAAAAATTGCAGGCCTACAGTATAAAACGCAGAATTTCCATGCAAAATAATTGTACCGCTTTTGGTACGTAATTCCAGACAGAATCATACCGCCAGGGAGGTTAAAGGAATTGTATGTGAACGAATAGAAAACTGGTTACAGGATCATGTCCAGAGGGCAGTGATACATGGCTGATTTTCTAAATGATCATCACCACACTAGTCCCAGGGTCACCAGTCCAGTGTATGCTAACAGTGGACTGCATTCATGGAATCAGATCACATGTGGTATTTAGGTGTTTTCCCAAATACCGCAATCAATCCTGAAAATGTCAATTCACTATTGCTTAATGCCGTATTTACAACATAAAACAAAAATGCCTGGCAAATACCACATAAAACGGGGGTGAAAGTCAATTCACAAGAAAAGAAAAAAATGCATGTGGTTAATAACTAGTTGTCCTGACATGCGTTATTTAAGGAAATGGCAGCCGCTGGCTCCCTTAACCACTTCAATGGTTTGCGCAATAGTTATAGCGCCTACAAAATAGGTTATTCATTTATGGCTTTTTTTATTATTACTATTTTTTTACCAGCAATTCCGATGAGTGCAACATTGCGACGGACAGGTCTGATATTTTTGACACTATTTTGGGACCATTGACATGCAGCGCCCCCTTGCGTTTAGCACGGATATTGCACTTTAAAAACGAATAGTTGATTGGGAGAGTTACTTTGCTCTCAATCGCAATTGTTGAGTTACTGGCCTGTCTTATTCTGGGAAGGTCCACTGGCTCGGACTGCATTCTGGGGATGTAGGTTCATCCTTGGCCGGCAGTGGGAGCTAGAGGGATCCCAGCAGATTGAGTCTTTCCCAGCAGCCAATTGGAGAGTTTTCCTCTCACTGGGCATGCTGGGGAGGGGTATATCTGGAAGAGAGGTCAGGTGTTCTGGGTTCTTTTGGCATTCCCTGAGAGGGGTCCCGGAGTCGGGGTGCGGCATCCACCATTAGGGATCCACTCGGCAATACTCGGCGGAGAACATTTGGGATCTGGATCGATTTGCCGCAATTCTGCCGGCCGCTACCAAAAAAACCCTAAGAAATCTGCGACTTTTGAGGATCGATCGACGATCGACTACCAAAAATCGCAGCCATTTACCACAGCCATATCATGTGCTTTGATTAACACTAGATCGGCAGTAAAACACCGATTAGAAATCCATGATTTCTTATTGCAACATGACTTAGACTGCCTCTTTATTACAGAGAGCTGGCTCACAGCCGACTGTAACACCATTCTAGGAGAATTGGTGCCAGAAAACTACCGTATTATAACGGAAAATAGAATAGGGCAAAGAGGAGGAGGATTGGTGGTGATCTATAAGACGCATCTTGCGATCACAAAACCAAGCCTTCAAAACCCTCTTCCATTCATGGAAACCCTTACTCTTCAACTGCAAGTAAACTGCCAGGAGACCGTCCGGATTCTACTCTGCTATAGGCCACCTGGCCCAAAATCTCAGCTTCTCCCATCATTGACGGACTTTGTCTCCACTTATACCCTGAACAGCAAACACCTGCTGCTGCTCGGGGACTTCAACCTCTGGGCCAACTCCCTGCAAGACCCCATTGCTGACGCCTGCATCAACCATCTGGAAGGATTAGGGCTTCAGCAACTAGTATGTGGGCCCACACATGCTTCAGGTCACACACTCGATCTTATTTTCAGACAAGATCTGGAAATAAAAATCGTGGAAAATGAACCATTGCCATGGACAGATCACCATGCAATTAAATTCATTATTTCCGAATTCCCCCCCTTAACAAAAACATCAAATCCAGTGACAACACACTGGACCAGATGTCAGAAGAAGCTCCACTCGGAACTCTTCAAAGTCACGTTAGGGGAAAAAATAAAGACAATTCAACCGCACCAAACGGCGGAAGAAACACTGGAGGCCATAAACACAGCACTATTGCAGTCAGTTGACTTGATAGCGCCGAAACGAAAGACCCAGATCCGAAAAAATAACTCCAGCTGGTTCAACAACCAGCTGCCGTTACTGAAGCAAGAGCGCAGAAGGGCAGAAGCCGCCTGGAAAAGAAGCTCTTCTGATGAGAACCTCTCGATCTACAAGGCAATAACCAGAAAATACTACAAGCAAATCTTCGAGGCCAAGAAAAACTATTTTTCTGAGGCTATCAACGGTGCCCTAAACCGCCTCCGCGAACTCTTCAAGCTGGTCACTCAGACCATGAATCCAGGATGTCTTGAAGCCCCCAACTTGGATACACAAGAATTTTGCGATGAGTTATCGGATTGCTTCATTAACAAAATTGAAGCAATCCGGCAAAGCATTCAGCAAAACAATCTCTCTCCTAGCCCCCCCCCCGTAGTTATTTACACAACACCTGCAGTAATTCACCACAGTTAGGTGAGTTCACGCTGGAACCCATCTCCATTCAGACCACAAAAAATATCATCGGCACTCTGCGCAACAGCACTGCGCCAAATGATATTATCCCCACCAAACTGCTGAAAGAATGCGCCGACATCCTGGCACCTCCTGTCACGCAGCTTATCAACCAATCCTTCAGGGAGGGCAAAATGCCCTCCCAGCTGAAGGAGGGCATTATTCAACCTATCTTGAAGAAAGCCACCCTGGATCCTAAGGACCCACTCCACTGGCGCCCCATAACAGGCCTAAATGTTCTCTCCAAGGTAATGGAGAAAGTAGTGGTTCAGCAGCTGCAACAGCATCTAGATACCTACAACTTACTCGATCCATTGCAATCAGGATTCCGTCCCGGACACGGGACGGAAACAGCATTGCTTAAGATATGGGACGACGTTCTCGAGGCCGCAGACGAAGGAGAATCTTCTCTTCTGGTTCTGCTTGACCTAAGCGCAGCCTTTGATACAGTAGATCACAGGCTGTTATTGACTCGGCTGGCCTCTTTTTTGGAAAACCGATCGCAAATAGTGAAACTAGGACCCTTCACTTCGGAAAAACACACATTATCGTGCGGGGTCCCTCAAGGATCTCCCCTGTCGCCGATGTTATTCAACATCTATGTGCGTCCTCTTTTCGCAATCATCAGCAGCCAAAAACTGCTATATCACTCATATGCAGACGACACGCAACTGTACTTCCGCATTTGCAATAAGAAGGATCACCACCTCAATCTAGAGACCTGTCTCTCTTTGATAGAGGACTGGATGACAAAGAGTTATCTCAAACTCAACGGAGCGAAAACAGAACTTCTTCTGTTTCACGCCAAGCGTAGGAATCAACCGGCAACAACTTGGATCCCCCCGCCCATTCTGGGCAAAACCATCACCCCTAGCACCAAAGTCAAAAGTCTTGGGGTCATCTTTGACTCCTACATGACAATGGACGCACAAATAGGGTCAGTTGTCAGCGGATCTCACCATCTGCTTCGCCTACTACGCAGACTCACTCCTTTTATTCCCAAGAAAGACATAGCGGTCGTGGTGGGAGCAATTGTAAACTCCAGACTGGACTATGCAAATGCCCTTTACCTCGGACTCCCCAAGTACCAAATCGCTCATCTTCAAGTCGTTCAAAATACGGCCGCCAGACTTGTGACTGGGAAAAAACCCTGGGAATCAGTCTCACCTTCACTGAGATCACTTCACTGGTTGCCAGTTAAAGACAGAAAAACCTTTAAAGCACTCTGTCTAACGCATAGATGTATCCATGGGAATGCTCCCCATTATCTATGCGAAAAAATAAAAGCTCACAATCCCAATCGTATTCTACGATCCACCAATCAAAATCGGCTTCAGATAACGAAAGCCAGATACAAGTCCAAAGGAGACAGGAGATTCGCTGTCCAAGGTCCCAGACTATGGAACGCCTTACCAGCCAGCATTCGGTTGGAGGAAAACCACTTAGTCTTCAGGAGAAAGATCAAGACTCATCTCTTTTGATCTCAAAGGAGACAGGAACAACAAGCGCCCAGAGGCGATTTACTTCGCATGTGCTGCGCTATATAAGTTTTCATTCATTCATTCATTCATATAAGGCCCGTCCATGGTGGAAGATTCCATCTGCGGACATCATATTACAATAGGTGGGTTTTGAAATGGTAAAGAACCAGTAAACAACATAGTTGTTAAGGAGTGGGCGGCTGCCGCGCTCTTTACAATCGATAAATCATCAGCTTTCAACGTGCTGAATTAAAACATAAATGCCCCCAAAGCACCTTATGTGAATGAGTATGGGGTACATAATGTAGTTTAAAAAAAGTAGGTAGGTGTTTTTTGATAAGTAAAAAACTAAAAAAATCCACTCATCCACTCGCCTGCTCGCATTTTGTTAGTGGATTTCGAGGTCTGGCGAGGAAGGGCTGCCTGCGAGGGGGGGGGGGCGAGCACCGCCGGCAGCCTGTGTGTTAAGGGAGTCCTTCTTCCAGTGACAGCGGAGGGGGAAGAGAGAGACAGCCGCCCGGTCCTATAGCTCGCAGCGTGGGGAACACAGCATAATAGTTTTCATTTTAATTGCAGAGTTCCCCCGCTGCTCGCTATCAGATTCAGAGCGGCGGGGGAACAATTAAAATGACGGCTATGCTGTGTTCCCCGCGCTGCACGCTATACACCCGGGCGGCTTTCTCTCTCTTACCCCTGAGCGGGAACTCTGCAATTAAAATGAAAACTTATCCTGTGTTCCTCGTGCTGTGCTATGAGCACCTGGGTGGCTTTCCTGTGTCTCTCTTTTACCCTGCACAGGTAGGCTGCATGGTGGACACGGGCTAAATAGTGGACACAGGCTAAATAGTGGACACAGGCTGCGTTTGGTGGACACGGGCTGTGTTTGGTGGACACGGGTTGCGTTTGGTGGACACGGGCTGCGCTTGGTGGACACGGGCTGCGCTTGGTGGACACGGGCTGCGCTTGGTGGACACGGGCTGCGCTTGGTGGACACGGGCTGCATTTGGTGGACACAAGGCTGCATTGGTGGGCACGGATACAGTTGTTCATTTTGCATAAAACCTTTAAGTGTCATTTCATGAGATAATTTATATGGGCGTGTTTAGGGGCGAAATTAGGGGCAGGGCGGGCTGGGTGGGGCAACATGTGGCGAGTAACCCTTGAGGCCTGGCTAGTAGCTCAGGACTTGAAATTTTGAGCCCTGCTTTATTTAACCACTTCCTGCCCGGTCAAAAACCATTGTCAGGGAAGTGGCTCTGTTATCCTGACTGGGCGTCATATGACCCCTGAGGGCACGCAGTGCGGCAATCGCTGCATCTCCGATCGTGATAAGGAGCCTCTGTTACCAAGATACCACTTTGTGAATGGAGCCCAGTGTTCCTTATATCAGCCACAAAAGTCTCAGTGTCACAAGGGCAGTGTAAGCCAGCAACGATTTCCCTAATTATTGTCACACCAAATCCAGTGTCACCAGACTAGTGTAAGTCAGCAACAGTGTTTCTGATTGCTGCTACACTAGTCCCCAGTGTCACTAGAGCAGTGTAAGTGAGCAACATTGTTACTGATTGTTGCTACAGTCTCTCTCCATGCCAGGTGGTCCTTTCAGTCCAGTCCTGTCCAAACAGTACTGACAGTCTTGCTCCCATCCCGCAGACTTACACACTGGCCGCTCCACTTGGCTGCCTTGCACCATGACATCACACAGCACACTCAGGCACCGCCTCTGCCCCAGACCCACCCCCCGCTTTCGGCAACTGAACACACTGTAGGAGGCACTTGGATGGTCTTTTTTTAATCAATAAATATTTGGTGATTAAATACCACTAAAAGAAAGCTCTATCTGTGGAAACAAATGATCTAAAATTGATTTGAGTTCAGTGTTGCATTGGTCTAGTTTGGATTAATGTAACTAGTTAATGCATATACAGGCATACCCCACTTTTAAGTACACAATGGGGTTTATTTACTATAGCTGGAAAGTGCAAAATCAGGATCACTTCTGCACAGAAACCAATGAGCTTCCAGGTTTTATTACCCGGCTTAATTTAACAAGCTGGGGTTAGAAGCTCATTGGTTTCTATGCAGAAGTGAGCCTGATTTTGCATGTCCAAGCTTTAGTAAATAAATCCCATTGTGTACTAAAAAGGTAGGTATGCCTGTACCATACCTGTGGGATCCCTCAAAAGCTGGAAATCTCTAGTAGAGACCATGACTACAGTGATCTCCACTTACTATTGTGTCCTGTGATGAGCCCCTGTCTTGCTGCATTCTAAATTCTGAAGGTAAGCAGCTTGGCACAGGGGCCATTCAGAGATCGCAGCCTCTGTGCATCAAGATCCACCTGCTGAGAGGCCACATATTTGCATACTGTCAGTGCTAGGAGGTTAAAGTTGTTAATAGTAGTTTTATCTCAGAATGTGCTATCTGTTAAGATTAGCAAGCCAGGAACCACATCAATTCAATATTTTTAAAGATGACACAAAGTAAAACATATTAGGGTTGATTAGCATCCTTTTTTTGTGGAAATACTCTCTGCAATTTAAAATTGCTGGCTGGAAACAACAGCAAATAATTGCATACGTGAATATATTTTCTTTGACTTGACCGCATGATTTTTTTTTATTTTTATTTGCCAGAGAAACTGAATTTAAAAGATAAGAGATTGAAAAGGCAATTCTGTATTGGAAAAGAAAACACATTTGATATTTATCATCCAAGAAGTATAGTAAATGAATATAAATAATATGTATATATTTAATAATTATGCTACTTGACAACTTGCATGGGAGACCAAACATGTGATTGACTAACAGTGTGAGCATAATACAACAAAAGAACAGTGAACTGAAAGCAATTGATTGAGAGTAAAGATAATTACATGATCAATATTGCAAAACAGTTTTTTTTTCCCCATTGTGTCAAACAAAATTCTTTACAAAGTTATAGGTTGACTTATGACAAGTTTTTTTTTTTTTAAGCCAGGAGTATTTACGATTTCTGCTGCGATTGTAGCTTGTTTTGTTGCTCGACAATCACAGCGAAATCTCAGTGCATTAAAAAAAAAGGGCATTGCAAATACGTTCCATGTTTTGCCGCGATTCTCGAATCATGGGCAAAATTGTGGTGGTTCCGCCCACGATCCAAATGGCTTAGATGTGAATGAAGCCTTAGGGGAAAGTAAAAAGTATGATGGGACTTCATAACTGACACAGTCATCTAAATCTGTCATTTTTGTGTACATTTACCTAAAGTTTATGTTGAGTTATGTAACTTATTAAAGCTTATTGATAACTTACCTGTTCTTATATGCAGTTGATGCATTTGTTTTAGTTTTTCAGTCCTGGTGATTCTGAGGTAACTGTGCAGGGAGGTATTCTGGAGGTAACTGTGCAGGGATAATAACACTGCATAGAACACAATCAATTCATAATTTAATTAATATATTATTATCATTATTATTAATAATAATAATAATAATAATAATAGTAATAATAATTAAACAAAATTAAGACAACAAAAAAAAAAACAGATAGCAGCATAAAAAAATCATCCAATGTCCTGCCATTTCATTATTGATACCAATTGCACATTTCATTGAGCTGGCAAATTAAAGAGCTAATCTCGTCTACAAAACAATAAAAAACAATATTAAACTGCCATCAATGGTATAATTAACAGGTTCAAATTACCATATTATGCCGCGTACACACAATCATTTTTCGGCAAAAAAAACAACGTTTTTAAAAACGTCATTTAAAATTATCGTGTGTGGGCTTCACATCGTTTTTCATCTTCTGAAAAATGTAAAAAAAAAAATTCAAACATGCTGCATTTTTTAACGTCGTTTTAAAAAATGACATTTTTTTGGGTTGTAAAAAATTATCGTGTGTGGGCTAAAATGACGTTGAAAACTACGTTTTAAACCCGCACATGCTCAGAAGCAAGTTATGAGACGGGAGCTTGAATGGAACTTCCCCTTTAGAGTGCCGTCGTATGTGTTGTATGTCACCGCACTGTGCTCATCATTCTTTAAAAACGATGTTGTGTGGGCAACATTGTTGTTAATGATGAAGTTGGAAAAACTTTGTTTTTCCTACATGCTGAAAAACTACATTTTTTTTAATGCCGAAAAACGATTGTGTGTACGCGGCATAAGATAAGTTCATTGTTGCGGTTTTCATACACGTTTGAACATATTTCTAAAGCAGTGAACTTGACATTCTTCACTCATTGTTGGTAAATATTCACTGTATATTAAAGAAGAATTACAGGTTTGGCATTTTTTATATACGTAATTACATTGGTTCAGCTTGGACCAATGTAACTATGCATATACCATACCTGTTTATCCCTCTAGAGCCTGGAAATCACTGTGGTAGACACCGCTACTGCAATGATCTTTAATGTTTTTTGGTCCCATGCCGAGTGGCTGCCTGGCAGAATTCTGAACCAGGAGGTTCAGAATTCAGTGTTCCCTGAATGAATGAGTTGGAGAGGCAGGGTGGTGACAACATACCTGAAATTCTTCTTTAAAAAAAACATTTACCAGGCAAATACACCTGCAGTGAATGTCCAGTGAATGTCACATTCAGTGCTTAATAAATTTGCAATTTGAATTAATAAACTAATTAACAGGGACATTTTGTTAAACGCCAGATTAGTCCTTTGACCTTAGTATTATAACCTGTGATTTGTCTTTTTTTTTTTTTTACAAAATAGACATTATAAAGGGATCATGTTACATGTCCTATTAATCACCCATTTTATTCTACAAAAGATGCTAATCCCCTACTTTATAATTAAGCACCCCCGCTCGCCCCCGAGTCCTGTGCGCGTGCACGTGATCGCTCATAACAGAGCAAGGACTGGGAGCTATGTGTGTAAACACAAAGCTCCCGGTCCTGTCAGCGGGGGAAACGCTGATCTTCTGTTCATACAATGTATGAACAGAAGATCAGTGATTTCCCCTAGTGAGTCCACCCCCCCATACAGTTAGAACACACCCAGGAACATACTCAACCCCTTCCCTGCCCCCTTCACTGCCAATGGCATTTTTATAGTAATCCAATGCATTTTTATAGCATTGATCGCTAAAAAAATGCCAATGGTCCCAAAAATGTGTCAAAAGTGTCCAAAATGTCCGCCATAATGTCGCAGTACTGAAAAAAAACGCTGATCTCCGCCATTACTAGTAAAAAAAAATTATAAAAATGTCATAAAACTACCCCCTATTTTGTAAACGCTATAACTTTTGCGCAAACCAATCAATAAACGCTAATTGCGATTTTTTTTGAAGAAAAATATGTAGAAGAATACGTATCGGCCTAAACTGAGGAAAAAAATAGTTTTTTTAGATATTTTTGGGGGATATTTATTACAGCAAAAAGTAAAAAATATAGAATTTTTTTCAAAATAGTCACTCTATTTTTGTTTATAGCGCAAAAAATAAAAACCGCAGAGATGATCAAATACCACCAAAAGAAAGCTCTATTTGTGGGAAAAAAAAGGACGCCAATTTTCTTTGGGAGCCACGTCACACGACCGCGCAATTGTCAGTTAAAGCGACGCAGTGCCGAATCACAAAAAGTGCTCTGGTCATTGGGCAGCAATATGGTCCGGGGGTTAAGTGAAGTGCACTAATGTAATAAATTAATTAATGCAAAAATGCTATTGCAGTATGATGTTCTCCCTACTTTGCTAATATTTTGTTGACTTGTTGACTTTAAATTATGCTTAAGCATAACATTGAAATATAAAAAAAAATGGCCACCGATTTTATAACATAGTGTGGGGCAGGACTTACCTCTAGAGTAGAGCAAAAGTCCAGCCCTATGTAGACAACATGCCTAAAACTAACAGACTCCGAAACAATTAACATTTGAAGGCAATTGCAGATACCATTTATTTTTCTTTGGTTAAAAATGTTAGTTTTAATTCATTGGACACAAACCCTTCAAATGTAGACAAATTTACTTTTGTAAATTAGTGATAATAGGTTAATATCATCAGTTTTATTCATTGTTGCGTTTTGTGATTTTTTTCTAGTAAGGGCCTTTTTTTTCTTCTTGTCTCATCTCAAAAAAAAAAAAAAAAAAATGGTTAGGCCTCGTACACGCGACCGAGGAATTAGTCGGGCAAAACACATCGTTTTCCTCGTCGGGTTCCTTGTTAGGCTTGTCGAGGAACTCGACAGGCTTGGTTTGCGTACACACGTTAAAGACCAAATCTCCTTGTTCTCAAACGTGGTGACTTCAACACATACAACGGCAGGGGCTGCTTTTGCTAATCTCATGTTACTGCGTGTTAGGTAAAAGTTTGGTAAGAGACATTTGCACTTTTCAGTCTGTTACAGAGTGACAAATGTGCTATTTCTATTACAAATGCTACTTTTACCGAAGGTGCACGGGTTTCTTAGCATTCACACTAGGGTTGTCCCGATACCACTTTTATAGGACCGAGTACAAGTACTGATTATTTTTTTCATGTACTCGCCGATACCGAATACCGATACTTTTTTTAAATGTCATGTGACAGTTTTCAAACCACAATACAGACTAAGGATATTTTCTTTAGAATTATGAAGAACTCTAACTCAAGACATTATAAAATAATAAAAATGAGTAAAAATTTCTAAAAATGTTTTATTTGCTTGTCACACAGTAGTAAAAAACTCAAAGAATTTTCACAGAACATGTTGATAAATACAAAAAAAGTATCGGCAGAAGCATCGGGAGCATTTGCGCGAGTACAAGTACTCCCGCAAATACTTGGTATCGGTCCCGATACCGATACTAGTATCGGTATCGGGACAACCCTAATACACACGCTTGAGTTTCTTGTCGAAAAGCAGCCCAACGAGTACGGACCAATTTAGACTCCCGTCGAGGAAAAAGAGAACTTGCTCTCTTTTTTGCTCATCGAGTTCTGGTCGTGTGTACGAGGCCTAACTCTGTACTGTTTCTGTGCAAGTTTTGAAAATCCAAATCACATATTGATGAACAACCAAGTTTATAGTGTATGTAAATTAACCACTAAAATGTCATATAGGCTCTGATGCAATTTCAAAGGTCATTTTCAATATTTTTAAAACTGCTTACATTGAAATAGCATGTGGTGATTTTGCCATATAGGTCCTTGTTAAGGCAAGTTTGAGCTGTTCCTATAATAAACAAAAATGCAACAAATTGGGACTTTTCAGGTGTTACTTAGATTGAAAAAACATAGGGGTTGATTTACTAAAACTGGAGAGTGCAAAATCTGGTGCATCTCTTCATAGAACCCAATCAGCTTCATTAATTGCTGTCAAAGCTTAATTGAACAAGCTGACGTTAGAAGCCAATTGGCAATATCAAGTTCTAATAAATCAGGCCTATTGATAATAATATTTTTATTATTGATTATGTCTTAATGAAAACATCATAACATCAAGAAAATGGCATTAGCTGTAAATATTAAGTCAGTCTGAATAGTCAGAATTATGTAGAATAAGATAACAAATAGTTTCCACCCACGGATTTCCCCTACATATCTCCTCTACTCTAATACCCAGGAAATGTGGTGCACCTGGATAGTATAAGCCATTTTATAATTACTTACAATAAACAGGTTAGGTAAATATTCCATTCGTTGTCTCATGGCATTATTCAGAGGCCACAGTTTGTCAGTTAATAGTGGGGGTACTTCATAATCAAAGCAATAGATAGTGTTATGTTCACTCTACTAAACATACCTAAAAAAGAAAAAATTGTCCTAATACTGAGACCCTGTATTTAGATGTAAATAGAAATACAACTATTGAGACATCGTAAATAGAGCATGATGTAGAAAAATGAACATAGTTAGAGGGCACCTAAAATTAATACTAATCTCTATATCTAGACATAATAATTAGTTTTTATTTTATGATTAATAGCTTAGTGTTAACTTATTTGAGTTTAACAAATGTTTCTTTTAATGTATATAAATGCCCTGATTTGTATAAAATATTTGAACTGAAAGTCATTAAACGTTCTCAAATAGGAAGTCATGGAAGACACTGAATTGATACAAGCTATAAAAATCTACTAAACTATATTTTTTCTCTTCCATCTGGCAAAAAATGAACCTTATACTATAACAGATGGCGTTTAATGCATTGATTACAAAAATCCTGAAGTTAAAATACTTTAATTACTAAGTCAATACCACCTCCAACCTTTGTTGAGGCTTTAGTGTAAAAACAACAGACGGTATAAGGCATCCGGCAGGACAATATTTAACTAGAACTTTGCATTAGCGGCTTTCCTGCAGACTTTGAATGCTAAAGATCACCTGGATCATAGTTTGTTTTATTAACTAGCTCAGCTTACGCAGCATGTATTTACTAGGTACAGCACATAAAAGCAAATCTCTGCAGCTATTTACTGCCAATGTTGTATTTTAATGAATCTGATTTGAACAAATATTCAGAATATAGTTAGATTTGTAATAAACAAATGTGAGTATTTCTTGGTGAAATCAGTGCATTACCAAAGTAGGGCTTTGCAAGTTTTTAGTGTATTTGTGTGATTGTCCTCTGGTTGCTCCAATTTTCCTGACAACCCAAAAACATATTTGACTCAGACAGAAAAAGTAAATTCTCTAGTAAACCTCTTTCCTCCTTGCACATTATAGCCCTTACCACCTTGGAAGTGTCTCTATTTACTCTCTGTAGTGACCCAGCATCTCCACCCCTTTCCTCACCTCGCTATGTAACCTTTTATTTATTTACCAAGAGAGGAGAAAGGAGGAATGCTATACAGTGTCACTTGCGTGACAGTATTAAGAGTCTGCTGGGGCTGCTGCTGACATCACATCCAAGATGGCGGCAACCCAGCAGTCTCAGGGCTTGTAAATGTGTAAATAGAAGAAGAAATGGTTGCATATCGATTGAAATCCAAATGCTGTTAATTGATCACCAAAATTACATCAAAGAACACCAACACACAAGTCTTGTAGATGTGTTTCACACAGTACAATTGTGCTTAGTCATTACAAATACATATCCTGCTGAGAACACTAGTATAGAGCCACCCCCTCTAAACACAGAGGGTGGTAATTGGAAAGCAGGACACAAACTTGATCAATTGTTCCATTAGACCAAAGTGCAAGTCTTGGTCTGAAACAAACATACCATTAACAAATGCAATATACTAATCGAAAATAAGTCACAGTTAAGATGAATAAAGGTGCCTAAACCACATCCACTTTAGTAGTTTCTGAATAATAACATTTCTTGTATATACTGTATATCTTTTTAGTGGTACAGCCATCTGTCATCAACCGCAGAGGTGAATAGGAAGGAAAGATCAATTCTACCAGCTCATATGTTCCTCTCATTCGTGATATTATGTACACGCTATATTTGTTGATATGTGTTCAGCATATGGATTTGGACATATTTGTTAAACACATGAACTATGTTCGTATACTAATATATGTAGATTATATTCGTTTTTCATTAAGTGTGTTATTTTCTTATTACATATGCGGTCCATATTAACAAATCACGTTTCCAAGTATATATATATATATTATCATGTTGTAGTATTTTACACCTATCTTGCACCTAGGGTGTTTGTATTTATATACACATTTTTTCCTTTTTCCTTTTTCCATTATTTGTCCTTATAATCTTTATATATATTTTCCTTTTATGATCGTGATTAATTATACTGTGTAACTGTGGGTCCCTTGCATTGCATCATTTTTTATGTGGTTTACGCACCTTTATTCATCTTAATTGTGACTTATTTTCGATTAGTTTATTGCATTTGTTAATAGTATGTTTATTTTAGACCAAGACTTGCACTTTGGTCCAATGAAACAATTGATCAAGTTTGTGTCCTGCTTCCAATTAATATAGAGGGGTGGCTCTATATTAGTGTTCTTAGCAGGATATGTCTTTGCAATGATTAAGCACAATTGTACTGTGTGAAACTACAAGACTTTTGCAATCTACAAGACTTTTGTGTTGGTGTTCTTTGTAATTTTAGTGATCAATAAATGGCATTTGGATTTCTATCGATGTGCAGCCATTTCTACTTCTATTCACATAGCGACGGAGGCGGGTCGAGACTAACACTTGACTTGAGTTCCTATCAGGCATCAGCCAATTCACCTGGAGCGGTGAGTTCTTTATTCCTTTTAGCATAGGTTCACATTGGAGCGATTTGTCATGCAATTTGAGAGATTAAATCGCATGACAAGTCGCAGCCTATTGGTACTGTTCCAATCAGTGCGACACAGATTTTGCGGCACCGCTCCGATTTGCAAAAGTAGTTTCTACACTACTTCTGCCCATTTCAGGTGAGACTTCAATAGACATGGCATCTGAAATCACGCTGACCTTGCTACTTTGGAATTTCACTACTTCAAGTGAAGTAGAGTGATTTCAAGGTAGCATCAATGTGAACCAGGGCTTAAAGGGTCACTAAAGGATTTTTGTTTTCCTTTACCTTACTGCAGTGCTGTTTTCATGTCATCATTGTTCGTTTCTGCTTTGATGTTGCTGTAATTCTGCTCTGATCTCCACACTTCCTGGTTGTCTGTTTCCTTATAACCACAGTGCTGGGAACTTTCTCACTGTGGTCACTAATCAAGGAGGTGTGATTACTGTGTGTAAACTGAAACTGGGTTGGTGCTGAGGGGTTTTAGACAAACCATCACTGCCCTCTATTGGCTCTCTGGCTCTGTACATCAGAGAGGCAGGAAATAACAGCAAAAACAAAACTAGAACTGTAGGTTGATTATATGATTGATTTGTATCTATTTTTAATTATTTTTAAAAGGAATCAGTTAACTTTTATGTCTCTATACCCTGTAAACAGTCATTTCAGACCATTTTTTTTTTTCCTCTAGTGACCATTTAAATGTGTACACAAGAAACCTTTACAGATAAATACCATTCATAAAATGTATTACCTTTACATATAGAGGTTGATTTACTAAAACTGGTGAGTGCAAAATCTTGTGCAACTACATCCAATCAGCTTCTAACTTCAGCTTGTTCAATTAAGCTTTGACAACATAAAAAATGGAAGTTGATTGGCTAGCGCAGAGCTGCACCAGATTACGCACTCTCCGTTTTTAGTAATTTAACCCAATAATCTCACCTGAAGATTGTTGTTGAAATGAACGGTCTTTTGAGAGGGTCTGTTTAAGCAATGGTAGTCAATGTATTCCAGTACAGTATGCAAATAAATGCACAGATTAGGTGAAGTGGTCAGTTTTTTTTTTTTTTTCATATGCATCCAATCTAGTTCATGAATCGTGGATCCCTAAATTGTGTGATTAATCACAAATTGGAGACAAGCAAATCAACTAAATATCAAGCCTATATATATCTGTGCTTTCAGATCAATGCAAGCATATTCATAACCATGTAATTCCATTGTCCATAAGGGTTTCATCCCTGACTAGCATTAATGAATGCTTGAGATTGGAAATTTTAGGCAATTTAAAAAGTAATGTAGTCATCCTACAACTTCAATGTTGTTTACTGTGTAAAAAAATATGATTTGCAATTCCGCCATAAGTGATTGGTTCATTACATGCAAGTTATGATTCTATGCTACATGCAATAAACACTGATAAACTCTAAATATGCCACTGTAGCATGAAGAAGATGATGCGTTGGTGCCAAGCAACCATAAAGACTACTTGTATCCTGAATTAGAGCAGTTAGATTGTATAGTATAAGATAAATGCCTGTATACATAGCATTGCTAAATACAGTAAAACCTTGGTTTGAGAGTAACTTGGGTTAAGAGCTTTTTACAACACAAGCAAACTTTTTAAAATAATTTTGAGTTGATATACAAGCGATGTCTTGAGAGTAGCCTCATGTCACAACTGAGTATAAAACAGAAGAGAGGTGCCCCTAAGTGTAGAAATATGGTTACATTTAATGAAGGTACAACATTTAGCAACCCACATGGTTGATGATTAAAACAGGTACATCTAAGTATGCAGGGATCCAGGGTAAAGCTGTCCACAATCCCGGGCACTGCCATCAAAGTCATCCCTTCCATGCTGTGCTCCACGAGCACTTCAAGCCTCGCTTTCAGATCGCTCTACTGCAGGGTTGTCTTCCCAGTCATGATTGCAGACTGACAACAGAGAGAGCCGGCGGTGTGGATGATGGTCTATGTTGACAGCTTAACCCCGGATGCCTTCATACTAAGATTTGCCTCTGCAATTGAGATACGTTTACCCTTAACTCTGGCCAGCAACCCTATCCTCAGAAATACACACACTTTCTTTGAAATTATACCTAAAAGTTGATTATAATTACAAAGAACCTGCATTTATTTAATATCTAATCATGTGCAAAGAAATTTAAAAAAGGGGACATTGGCTAGTGCTACAACATGATTGGTGTTTTAAGTAAATACAGCCTAATCGTATTTATGAAGCTCAGTGGATGTTACATTAGTTAAGTGAGAAGTCCCTATTTCTTACATAAGAAAATAATGTATTTTATTGTCTCCATTACAGCTGGCACCACAATCCCCATTGTTGGATGCTAAGGGGGTTACATCATTCCCTTGGTCAAGTGCCAGTGCTTTGGCCTAGCTGTTGGCTGCTAGACCTGAGCTCTGTGAAATGGGTCATATGATCCCCAATGCCTGGAAGTACCAGCTGAGTATCAGTGGTGAATAGACAAGGGTATGTTTTGGATATGTTCAGCTGACTTTTTTGAAGTGACTTTGTCACATAAAAAAGAAAGCCCCTAACAACTAAAAATTGCTGTACTCACATGTAGCACTAGCAACCTTTCTTCTACACCTAAATGCTGGGCCATTGTGATTGACCAAAGCTATAACACTTTCTGGTAATGTTGATAATTGCAGAGAAGAGTCCTTCTTTAGTTGTCCACATTACTGTCTGGGTGACATGGGCACTTTCTTTTGGATGTCCAGCAGTGAAGTTCCATTAGAATCCAGAAGATTTCAGTGGTATGATGATGTAACAAAGAGGTGACTGGTTGGAATGGGCACAGACTGAAGCTCTCAGTAGCACAACTGGTGGGGTAGGTAGATTTAGGTGATTATAAAATAGCTTTACAGGATATTTATTTTTTCAACTGCTAAATGGGTGAGAGGGAGGGATGGGCAAGAAGAGAGCCTTGGCCGGAAAAGGGTTTTTAAAGTGAATCTCTGGTCAAATATTTTTTGTTTTGTTTTGCAGATGGCAGCATTTAATTGTCTGTGTCACCACTAGGGAAATTCACTCTGTTTGCTATGGTAACCAGGATGGAAAGTGATGGGAATGGGGGGAGTCAAGGTGGGTGGGGGAGTAAGGAATATCATGTGCCCCAGGCGAAGTGTTTCCATGCAGGAGAGGAACGTCAACTTGGATGGGTTCCACACAGTGTAGTAAAAGCACAGTGCAGTGACTCACTCATGCTTCTTGCCACAGCATTCGCAGGATGCTGCTAACTCTCACCCTTTCATTGACAACTTCGCTCGCTGTCCACTAAGGCTTATGTTTTGTGGATGGGGGAGTTTGTGGAGGGATCACACTTTGATGATTGGCTGAGGGTGCCATCTGTAATATACACTGGCCCTGTCCCTTGCATCTAGGCCAGGGGTACCCAACCTTTTGAAGAGCGAGGGCCACTTAAGCAACTTGGTAACTAATCGCGGGCCACAATGAGCGGAGCGGACAGATGACAGGTCACGGCTACTCTATAGGCCCTCCGATATGACCAGATGGAAGGGGACAAATGTTTTTCGGATTGGAGGTAAAACGGACATCTGTCGCTCTGTAGAGGTGAATTGAGGGTCCCATTTGGTTGGGTTGATCGTGTGAAAAGGACCTAAGACTGCTTTTACACTGATATGCTGCGGTTTACCCTGTGTCTATCCCGTGGGTTAGCTGAACTTTGCCATGGACTCTGCCTGTGGCAAAAGCCGTCGCTGTAGGGGAAGCATCAGTTCATGGGGCTCTGCTCCGCAGTCGCATTCTTTCTCTACCACCAGCTTCATATACCAACACTGATGCTTCGGTATAAGGGTGACCACATTTCCAAACTACCATTCAGGGACACCCTCCCTTCCTAAAAATCAGCTTGTGCTGTAACGAATCACAGCAAAGTGATTGGACACAAGAGGCGGGATTTATGACTTCTCCAATCACAAGCAGGGGGCAGTATTGTGCTCCTCCAGGCATTCCCGGCCAGGACAAGTACTGTTAGTGAGTCAAGTGGTGATGTGGTGACATTTTTTGGGGGCATCAGACTGGCCGAAGGGGTGGCTGTGTCAGTTTCATTCCGGGACACTGTATTGTCCTGGAATGAATGTGCCCGGGACAGACCTGTGGGACTGTCCCGGGCAATCCGGGACACGTGGTCACCCTATGCATTACGGCGGGTCGGCAACCTGCGATCTTTGCATGCCAACCCGCCATTCCAGAGCAGAAGGACGTGGGCCACAACAGAGGGATATGCGGGGAACATGTGGCCCCCGGGCCACTGGTTGGCCACCCCTGATCTAGGCTGTTGGTGTGGAGGAGAATGGCCAGCAAATGCAAATCAGCACCCCAAAACTGATGGGGGAGGGTGTCTTGTCTCTTGTGCTCTACAGGTCTGTCCACAAATGTTATCAGATCAGTAAAGACATTCTAAATGATGATAAGTCAATTGCTTTATGTTATTTTACCTCTGCCCACTTCCCACAATGATGTGTTTTGTGCAAATATCTACTAGCTGAAAAGGAGGCAGCAGCAAAAACGTTGTAATCAGCATTGACATGAAAAAAAAAAAAATCATGAAGTACGAAGATCTCCCAGCAAATTTAATACATTCCTTCCTCCTAGTCACAGCAACTTCCTGCCACCATAAATTTACCCCATCCCCCTAGCTGAAGTTATAAGCTGACTGGCTACCATGCACAGCTGCACCAGATTTTGCACTCTCCAGGAAATCAACCCCAGTATTCAGTATCAGGTTTCAAATCAACTCCACTGTTTGACCTGCAATTCGTTCAGTGTTTCACTGCCAATGAATTATGGTTCAATAAGATTTTATTGTAAAAAACAATTTTCAACAGACAGTGAAAGAAAAAACGAACAGACCACCCAACATTGGGCAGCTCCGATCCACAACAAAAATCATATGCATTCCACATCATGTAAACAAGTGTAAACAGGCTTTTACCTCATTGCAATATCGGTTATACAAGCATAGGTACAACGTGCTACTTTGCGACCAATAAGAACTTCCCCCGACCTAGGAACTCTTCTAGTAACCTGCTGCGCCCAGGGCCAGGCGGAAGTAAAAGATATAACCAGTAAGGCTGTAGTGAAAAAAGCTGAGAAATAATCATAAGTCCGTACACCAACACATATCATCTACAGCCGGCCAATAAACTTGCATAGTGCATGGGAAGAAATAAAAATAAAAAAGATCATAGCCAGGCAGATTCAATCTGTGAAAGAAAATAGAAAACCGGAGAAGGACAGAGGGAAAGAAAGACAAAGAATTAGATGGATAGAAAAGGGGGGTAAGGAGAGGGTAGGGGAGAGGATATGGGAGACGGTGTGCTCAAGCTCCCAGCCGCGAGCGCCTAACCAAGGTTCCCGCGTCACCCTAAGGCGCCGACACCAGCAACGCTCTCAGGGTGGGCGGGAGTCTGTTTTTGAGTTTATCTGAGGAGAAGTAATGCCTCCATACCTCCCCAGGTAAAGGAGAATTTGGCGTAATTGTCCAGGGACTTGGCCTGCAACTCTTCCATAAGCATTACACCATTCATTTCACTTACTCATTCGACCAGGGTCTGGGGAGAGGACGATTTCCAATGTCTGGAAATCAACTGTCTGCCAGCACTGAGGCAAAATTTAAGGAGGTTATGCTTCTGGAATTTGAAGGTACCCAGGAGAATTGATAGGAGAGCAATAGAGGGAGAGGGAAGGAGAGGTTTATCATACAGATCTGAATAAACTTGGAAAACCTGATTCCAAAACGTCCGAATCAAGTCACATTCCCACCAGATATGGCGGTACATACCAGTAGCCGAGTTACATCTCCAGCATGAGTCAGAAACCGAAGGGAAAATGATCCTAAGGTACTCGGTACCACCGCGATAGCACTTTATCATTTATTTCTTGAGCATAACTTGAGATGGAATATTTATGAGTGTAGAAGAAAGCCTTACGCCAATCCGCCTCACTGATGTCTTTCCCCAGATCCCCTGACCAAGCTGAAGTATATTTAGGGAGAGAGCCATGGGTGTGGCCTAATATCAGTCTATAGATCTTAAAAGAGTGTGGCGGGAGGTTTCCACGCGTGAGCAAAGTTGTTCAAAGTCTGTCAAGGGCCTATGGACCTGTCCTGAGTCGTGAAGTTGCTTGCAGTAGGCTGTCAGATGCAAACCCGTGAGCCATGTCACCCTAGGGAGCGTGGAAGCTTCGTTCGTCACAAAGGAACCAGAGGATATGTTAACAAATTGTTGTGCTGTGGGCCACGAATCTCTATTGTATTCATTGATCAGCTGTGCGAGTTTGCCCTCTGGGAGGGGTGGGTTATCGAATAAGGGAGTCAGAGGGCCTGGATCAGTGGATAGAGCGTAAACCGCCTTCTTTTGGTACCAGATCGCCAAAGCGTCTCTGGTAAGGAGGGATAGGAAAAATCCGAGCAGCCTAGCGTGTCCCCAAAGGAAGGCCCGCAGGTCAACTGGGGACAGATCCTGTTCTATTAAAGTGGCAATTTTACACAATGGTCGAGGGAACCACTCCAGAAGTCGCGAAAATACCACCGCTGAATGGTAGAGTTCAAAATCTGGGAGACCCATTCCACCGTTAGCAATGGGAGAGCAGAGGAGTTTGTGTTTCAATCTTGGGCGGTTCCCCTTCCACACAAACCTAATGGACATTGAGCGTAGTGTACGGAAGAAGGTGGAGGGGAGGGCTATCGGAAGTGCTTGGAACAGGTATAATAGTTTGGGCAGAATATCAATTTTTAGCGTATTCATACGTCCAAACCACGACACCGGTAATTCCAGGCTGTTATTCAGGGTATAGATCTCAGATAGTTGAGCAGGGATGGCAGTCCCTAAATAGGAGATAGATTTTGCCTGCCATTGAAAGGAGAAATTAGACTTAAGGGCCGTAAGGACGGGCTGTGACAGTGAGACATTTAAGGCATCCGTTTTGGAGAGATTTCGTATATAATTACTCAGTCTACCAAACCGATCTATCTCTGCCAGTATGGACGGGATGGTAATATGGGGTTGGGTGATATATAACAGAAGATCATCTGCGTATAGGGAAAGCTTACAATGAGACGAGGGGGTCTGGATTCCTTGCACGTTTGGGTTTGCTCTGAGCGCCTGGGCTAAATGTTCTATCACTAGGGAAAAAAGGAGGGGGGAAAGAGGACAACATTGCCTGGTTCCATTCTTAATCGAAAACGTCTCAGATTTGACGCCGTTGACCAATATGGAGGCAGAGGGGTTAGAGTATCGGGACATAATTCGTGAAAGCATTTTTGGGCCTAAACCTATTTGGGCGATGGTGGACTGCAGGGATGGCCAACTGACCCTATCAAAGGCCTTCTCTGCATCACAGGAGAGAAGACAGGTCGGTATGCGGTGGCGCTTGGCATTTTGGTGGTGTTGTCTTGGGCCTCCCGGCCCGGGACAAAGCCCACCTGCTCTCTGTGTATAATTTTGGGAAGTAAGGGGAAAAGACGATCAGACAGTATTTTTGTAAATAATTTCAGGTCTACGTTTAACAGAGAGATTGGCCTATAGTTGGGGCATTGTGAGGGGTCTTTACCGGGTTTTGGGAGGACTATTATTTGGACAAGAAGGAGGGCAAAGGAGGGGGAGCGGGTGTCGTCAATGGCATTAAAGGATGGATGTAAGAAGACAGTTCGCCTGGGGGCGCATTCACGGAGGGTGGGGACCTAGGCACTTGAGGGGGAGATTATAGAGGTCCGAATAATATTGACAGAACTCCTCGGCAATGGCAGAATTAGTCATCAATTTGAATTGAATTGAAAGGAATATGTTCCCTAGCTTGGCGTGGTTGGAGTGTATTTGCCAAAAGCCTGCCGCATTTGTTAGCATGGGAATAGTGTGTAAAACGCCCCTTATCCCTCGTCACTAGAGAGCATTCAGAAAAGATTTGTAAGCGGTCCCTCCGAGTGTTAGCCAGATCCACCAACTTGGCAGCATCAGGGGAGCGCTTGTGGGAATCCTCTAGAGTGGTGATGGTGGCGAGGAGGCAAATGACGTCAACAGTATGGGCCTTTTTAAGCCAGGACCCGTGTTGGATGAGTTTGCCCCGAAGGGCACATTTAAGAGCCTCCCATTTTGTGAGAGGGTTGGTATCGTCTTGAGCGTGGTCTGCATTAAAATGAGCGATGGTTTGGATAACATCGTCAGTACAGACCGATTACAGGTTATCATTTAGTCTCCAGGAGGACCTGGGCTTGGAGGAAGGGACCCTCCCCAAGCATACATGAATGGGGGCATGGTCCGACCACAGGGTGAGGCCCATAGAGGCCTTAGGGGAAAAATCTAGTAGAGACTGTGAAATGAGAATATAGTCCAGTCTGCTGTATGAAGAGTGTGCGGGGGAGTAGTATGTGTAGTCCCTGGCTGAGGGATGGAGGACCCTCCACACATCTGTTAGTGAGAGGTCAGTAAGAAGGGTGCGCAGCTTGGTCAGAGAAGCAAGGGAGAGCGAGGACTTACCGGTCAACGTGTCGATGCGGGGCACCAGTGCAGCATTAAAATCGCCACCCAGTATCATGTTGGTCATGCTAAACTTCTTCAGACGTGAAATCACAGAGGAGAAGACCTGCAGCTGGTCCTGATTAGGAGAGTAGACGTTAATGACAGTAAAAAATCACATTCTTATATGACAACTTAAGAAATATAAATCTCCCAGCAGCATCAATATAGGTGTCAAGAACATCTGGCGTGAATGAGGCATGAAAGGCTATAGAAACCCCTTTAGATTTAGCAGAAGGGTTCGTACTGTGAAACCAAGTGGGATAGTATAAAGAAGCTTTGGGAAAGAATCAGATCGAAAGTGGGTTTCTTGAAGGAGGAGGATCTGGGTGCGCAATTTATGAAAGTGGAACAAAATCTGCCTCCATTTCTCAGGGACGTTAAGGCCCCTGCAGTTCAAGGAGGAAACCGTCAGGGAAGTGGGTGTAGCAATGGGAAGAGCCGTGAAAGGGACAGGAGGATGTCAGCTATGGATGAGCGCACCATCTCCGTGGGGTGAGAAGAGAAAAAGGGGCAGTGCTGAGCGAGGAGCTCGAAGAAGGAAGGCATAGGAGGGAGAAAAAAAGAAAAGACATGAAGAAGAGAAAAGAAACAAGGCCGAAACGACCAAACTAATATTGTTGCTAGCAACATTTCAGCTAGTACCGCAATGGAAGCTGAATGTCCTAAGTGGGGGAACACGGTCATCGCATAGCGAGATGCCCGCACACGCCACAAATAAAAAAAGAAAAACAATACACATAGAGCATTAACGACAAATTGAACATTCTAAGACCCAGCCAGGCAGCATAGAACAGTGAACTGTGCGCACATGTCAGCGGTGGTGAGCCCCCACCATGTGCTCTGGGGGCTATGCGGCTTGAAGGGTCCTATGCAAAACATCTGTACACGTCAAAAATAACCCGATAACCTCATAACCGATGAGGGCCTAAACCAACGTTTCTCAACCAGTGTGCCGCGGCACACTGGTGTGCCGTGAAGAGTCCCCAGGTGTGCCACGGCAAAATGACCCCAAATATTGGCAGATATGGCTGCTATCTGATGTAACGCTACTGCTGGGCACTTCGTTATCATTTGTCTTTACAGCGGTGACGGTCCGCTGTGTAAAACTCACTTCCTGGCACTCGGGAAGCTGTGCGGGCCTCCTGACCGCGTCATGCCAACCGAATACGCCATCAGTTGCTATGGGAGGGTCGGACACACGCACTGCTTCTGTGACGTGAGAGCCGTGGGTACTGTCCTGAACTCTGCCTGGAGCGCTTTTCCCTGAGAGGGAAGAAGAAAGGGTAGAGCCACCATGACCGACACTGCTCCCCTGCCCGCACACATGGCCACCTGCTCAGAGAGGGAGAAGGCCCTGAAGCTGAATGAGCAGCACCAGGCCATCCTGTCTCGTATGCTGAGGGAGGAGGACAACAAGTACTGTGCTGACTGCAAGGCCAAGGGTAAGGTGGTGAGGGGGGGGGGCTCTGCTATGAATAACTAGCTGTCACAGTCACTGACACCCCACATCCTCGAGTCATGGCTACAGCACTCTGGATCTGATTGGTTGTTGTGCAGCTCTGACAGTTCTTCTTTCAGTGTATGTGTGCATGTGTACACATGTCTGTTAGTGTGTGTGTGACAAAAGTAGTTCTGATGGTACAGGAATTAGGGGGTCAGGATTAAAAGTAACATACATACAGACAGATGCGCACGCACACAAACAGACACACGTACAAACACACACACACACACACACACTGTGTGTGTTTGTACGTGTGCCTGTTTGTGTGCGTGCGCATCTGTCTGTATGTATGTTACTTTTAATCCTGACCCCCCTATTCCTGTACCATCAGAACTACTTGTGTAGGGCTTGTTCGAGATAGCAGCAAGGACTGCTGCTCCTCTAAAATGCAATTTGTGTTCATATCGCTTTTCAGGGGCATTTGTCAGCCAGTAAAGAGGCATATCTTGCCTCCTCACTACCTGTTCTAAGCCCGTAAATGCAATGCACACAGTTGCGGGGTAGTTGTAGTGCAGCCCCATTCACCCTGGGTATACCTCCAGCTGCAGCCACAGCATGTTTACACCCCCAGCTGTTGCCTCTGCAGCTAAAGGGGCAAAAGTTGGGGTGGTAAAAACAGCTCAACCATGTGGTTTTACTGCCCCTCCAGCAGCCCATTCATTTCCCTACCCACAGTAATGCAGGGAAAGAAGTCCCCGACCTTTTTTTTTTTAAGTTGTGCCACAACAAAAGCACCCCTAAAGAGCAGAGCATTTGTCTGTGTGTCAAGAACAAGCGCGATTTTGCGTGTGTTCCGCGAAGTGAACCAAGTCTTGGACAGGGGTGCTTCAAGACTGAAAATACTTTTCAAGGGCGCCCCGACTGGAAAAAGGTTGAGAAACACTGGCCTAGACTGTATCCATGAAGAAAGAAAAAAAGTAAGAAAAACATCATGAAGAAAATCAAGTAAACCTGGGTCATGTCAGCAGGGGAGTACCTCAGTGATACAGGCCAAAAAAAAAAAAAAACAGTCAATAGCACGGTGCCCCAACCGAACCCGACAGTCCAACAGGGAAACATCTCGGCAGTCTAGGACCTGTAAACAGGAAAATAAAGTAAGATAAGTGGTGGGATCCATCCATTCAGCCGGCAGGTGACTTGGAGGCCTCCGACCTGGAACGTCTGGGCTTCTTGGCTTGTTTTCGCCAGCCGGAGGAGAGTTGAAATTCGGGAGTAGCAGCTCGCAGTGGCCAGTCTGGTAGAGGTATCTAGGGTAGCTCAAAAGTCCCTAAGAATTTGGGGAGATCGCCCAACGTGCGGAAAATCGCCGACTTCCCATCATGAGATGCAGACAGTTGAAAGGAGAATCCCCAATGGTACTTAATATGTTTGGCTTGTAGTGCTCTAGTCAGGGGCTTCAGGGACCTGCGAAGGTCCAGAGTCAATTTGGAGACATCTGGCAGAAGGTGAATGCGGGCATCATTAAAGTGAATGGATTCCTGCGTGCGAGCAGCTTGCATAATGCCATCCTTAATGGCATAGAAGTGGACCCTGCAGATCACATCTCTGAGGTCATCCGGGCTGGGATTTTTGGGCCCCAGGGCCCTGTGGATCCGGTTGAGCTCTATTGGAGCCTCTTTGTCCTTCTGGAGCAGATCAATATGAATATGGCAACAACCACTGGAGCCAGGTCCTTAGATTCAACCGTTTCGAAGAGGCCTCGTACGCGTATATTGTTGCGTCTGGCCCTGTTCTCTTGGTCAGAGTGAGAGTATAAGCTGTTGAATCTGTGCAGTATGTTCATTCAGAATGGCTTCATGCGCTTGCAGGGTGGAAACAGTCTCTTCCACGCTATGTTCCACCTCCTCCAGCCTATCTGTAACATCACGGCGCAGCTCGGATATCTCCTGCTTGCAAGAACGCTCCATCCTCTGGACGCAGGCTTCAAAATCATGCCTAGTTGGCAGGGCCTTAATATAGGCCTCCAGATCCCAGCCTGCATATGAACGGTGTGAGTCCAGGAAATGACAGGCCGATCGGATCGAGCCGTTATCCGAGTCTGGGGGAGAGCTTGCCCTCTGCCTGGTTTTCATGGCTAAGGTGGATCTCAGGGATGAATCCCCTTGAGAGGCTGCATGTGTCCCTGAGGAGTGGGCCGCCGCCATCATAGACGAGGGGGTGCCGTGTTTCTCCGGCCGGAGTTTGGGGAAAAAAACGGTCGATTTCTCCATCCCTGCCCAGATCGGGAATGCGGTGAGTCTCTCCCCCTCCTTTCCTGCCCATCACCAACCTTTTCTTTGACGTGTAGCTGCCGAAAATGTTGTTTGTCAGGCAGCATGTGCGGGAGCTCTGTGAAGAATCGTCTTACTCCGCCATGCGCTAAGCCATGCCCCCCTCCACTGCCAATGAATTAGTAGGGATTAGGGCTAGGCCAGGGTGGAGGCCTTTGGCTTGGCGCTGTGCTAGGAAAGAGGAGCATATCTGGCGTGGGAACCTCTCCTGCTGTCAGAGCTCCCTATGACCCTGGTTGCAGATTATCTGTATCAAAAATTGACAGTGGCTCCTGATACACAATGCAGGAATGGCTGTGAAACTGTAAGCAGAGCCCTGCAAACTACAACAGCAGTGCAATCTGCAGGGTGGGCCTGTCACTTTGACAGCCGGTCCACTGTGTATCAAGAGTGTTGACAGCAACTCCTGTATGATTTACGCCTGCATTCACATTGCAGCCATCATTCATAAATAATATCATTCATTGATAACATAATCATTTAAAGATTAAAGTATTGTCTTTTGATCTGCATATAATATTAGCTCCAGTAAACCATCACTTGTAAAAAGTGATTTTTGGTTATGAAAATCTCCCTTAACCCTTAAAACCCTAGATAGTTTGCAAGTCCTTCTCGCCTTTTTTTCCACTAAAATATTTTTTATATATAAAACGTATTTAATTGTAATTAATTGTGTCCCAGCTAAGCCACTGTACATGCAAACACTATCCGGCTCAGTTGGGGAGTGAGGATGGGGAATGCAAACTTTGACTTAGGTGCCGAGCTGCCATCACCTTGCATGGCTTACAAATATATAAAAACACCCTTATCTTAATGCTGGGAAACTGTACTGCTACATGCTGTGCTTCCAACCTTCACCTCCTATGTGACTATATGAAAATCAGAGACCTAGAGATTTTAGAGTGGAACAACAACAAACGGAAGGGGACACATGTATCTTATGCCTCATTTCCACTGAGCGGATCGGTTCGTTACGGTACGCTATTTTGGGTGTTTCCATTATGAAAGCGGCCCATACAACCGAACCATACCTCACCATTCTGGGTTCTGCTTCAGATGTGGGGCCATAGAAAATGGAGCGGTTCTGTTAGGGTGGAGCTACAATACATTCCACTGATTAGAGGACACGCTAGGCATTTTTTCTAAACCCTTTATGGCCCCTAACGGTCCAACTTGCAGTGGAGACTCTGACCAGAAAAGACTGGACCATTCTAACCGTTCCAAACTGTCCCGACCCGAACCATTCCGCTTAGTGGAAACGAGGCATAATAGTCCCAGAAATAATGAATATTTTAAAGTCTGAGAAATGATGAAGCAATGAAACAGAGTGACAATAAAAGCCACTGGCCACTGTAGAGGTGCATAAAAAAAGCTCTTCTATGGCAGGGAACTGACCTTATAATTTATTTTAATAACATTATTCATGGGGGAGATTAATGCATCACTTTAAACTATCAGTTTCAGACCCCCAGAACACAGAACCTATTCACTACACCTAGTGATTTATAACTAAGCAGAATTAGCTAACTTGAAAATTGTTGTCTGATTCAGAAATTAAATGTTGCCTCAAAGAACAGCTTGGCCGTATGTGCTATAAATAAAAATACACAAATACAATATGAATAATGGTGTTACTAATCAACATTTTTTTTTATTTCGATTAATCGAGTAATTTAGATTAATTATAACGCACATACAGATCCAACTACTTTTAGCTGATCTCCTTGCAGGCCGATTCCCAGTGCAGCTACCAACAACTGGAAAAATGGATAGCAGGATACAAAAAACACACAAAGGCAGCGCTCGAGGGGAATAGCATTAAAACTTTTATAGTCTTCAAGTAGGTAACAAAATAAATATTGCACTGGAGATGAAATCGATGTAGCGACAAAAAATTGTAAAAATGAAATGGTGCGAGTATTACCAAACGGTACCAAAAGCAGTCATAAAAACATGTAGCTAAGTATGATACTGGTATAAAAATGTGTACAACAATACCACTGCTGAATCCAGATGAGGAGAGGTTAACATCAGTCCATCGTCATGTTGATGTCCCATAAAGGGAACTGTAGAATCCCAGGTTGATAGAGGGAAGTGTAACAGCCCTTGTGTGTGGCAGATAGTAAGGTCCCGCCGGCATGCAGATATGAAGGCACAGCAAAGGAGCCCCTCAGATGGACACGGCAAGCCCCACCGGTGTCCGTGACGCTACCGGATCTCTGACGGAACTCCCTGAAAGCCGGCGGAGAGGTGAGTGCCAAGCAAAAGAATTGTAATCGATCAAAAATTAAAGATTAATCTATTCATTAAAAGTTAATTTGTACAGCCCTAGAATATATATGACAAATATGAGGGAATATAATCCTTTCAGTGGTTGGGTCATTGACAAACACTCTCCAAAGTTTATAGCAGCCTTTTTCAACCAGGGTGTTTTCAGGTTTCTTGAGGGATGTCTTGGCAACTTGCCTAAAAACTGCCCAGAAATGGTATACATGCCAGCGGGTGGATCAGGCCTGCCTTTTAGTTACACAAAGCCACAGTTTTTCATTGTACACTATTATGACCTTCTAGCTGCCGGCATCCTAACATCCAATAACATCATCAGTTGATAAGGAGGATGTCGGTCACCTTTGCAGCACCTTTGTTTGCCCCTCCCCTGATTCACTCCATCAGCACTGGGGTCACATTTGCTGGGTGATAGAGAGAAACTAAGGAAGATGCGAAACACTGAAATACTAGTTAATACCAATGTGCAAAGATGTATTAGCTTGGAAGAAAAAATCGCCTCTAATGTCGGATATCCCACGTGTGTGGTTGTTGCTGCATTATTTAGAATTATTAGATATTTTTTTTTTTTACATATTAGAATAGGGTGCCTCAAGGCTGTCCATAATTTAAAAGGGTGCTTTGGCTGCAAAAAGGTTGGCAAACACTGGTCTATTGCATGCTTTAGAAAACTATTTATTTTTCCTATATACAGCAGACATTAAAGCGGAGTTCCACCCAAAAATTGAATTCCCGCTTTTCGGAATCCTCACCCCCCCCCCTGGTGTCACATTTGGCACCTTTCAGGAGGGGGGGGGAGAAGATTCCTGTCTAATCCAGGTATTTGCTTCCACTTCCAGGCACAGTTCGCCACTGTATACACAGGAGACACATAGGTCCCAGAAGACAGCAGGGACCAGTGTTCAGTAGGGAACCAGGAAGTGAAGCCTTATTCCCTTACCGAAGTTGGCAGCGCCTCTACCCAAGAGCCAAGGGACAGATCGGCTTCATGTGACTTAAAATTAAAAGTCAGCAGCTGCAGTATTTATAGTTCTTTTTTTAGACAAAACTCTGCTTTAAAGTGATTGTAAAGATTCCTTATTTTTTTTTCAAATAACAAACATGTCATACTTACCTCCACTGTGCAGCTTGTTTTGCACAGAGTGACCCCGATCCTCGTCTTCTGGGGTCCCTCGGCGGCTCTCGCGGCTCCTCCCCACATCAGATAACCCCCTAGAAGGAGCGCTCTCCCGGGGCGTTACCTTGCGGGTCCATAGACACGAATGCTGGACTCGGCCCCACGTCATTGGATTTGATTGACAGCAGCTGGAGCCAATGGCTGCGCTGCTATCAATCTATCCATTTAAGAGCCGGGACCACGTACAGAGAGGGACAGCGCATCTCCGCCGAGGGAAGTAATGCTTAAGATGCATTAAGGTGAAAAAACATGAGGGTTTACAACCCCTTTAAGCACTGTGTTTTGAGAAATCAGATTTTTATGTAGGGTCCATATTTGGCAGATATCAAGATAAAAGTCAAGTCATTGTTTATCTTTTGGGATTTAAATGTCTGTGAAGAAACATGTACATTTGCACAAAAAATAGGTGTTGTGCTTGTTCTGGAGATATGAATTGCATTTTGCTATTGTTAGAGAAGGTCATCATCAAGATATTATAGTTAAAAGTAAATACAAATCAGCAGCAAACGCGACATTGTGGTTTCAAATGAGTTGTTATTTTCCCTACATTTCATTTCATAATGATATTGGCAACAAAGCTATTGGACTTTTCAAAAGCCTGTAACACGTCTCATAGCTTTTCTATTCCCAGTATTAAAGCATGAATTGGTTTAAAATATAAACATGATCCGTTTCCTAATGTATTTTTGCTCTTAAAATATCTGTGTTGGGAAGAATTATTAGTGGGCATTATTTAGCAACAGAGTCATTTGAAAACTAGCTGATTTATCTAGAGCAGATGTTGGTTTGGTTGTACTTGCGGTGTGTGTTAACATTGCCACCTGTCTCCCGCTATGGATACTGGAGGGCATGTGCTGCTTTAATTCGCTACTAATCTTTTGTAAATATTAAAAAAAGGCAACTTGACAGCATCCAAATATTTTATATTCCATTTTACACCACTCATATAATTAGTACACAAACTGGTATTTCTGTTTTTAATCTAGTCTACACTTTTTTAGGTGATGAGTAAATTGACTGATCTACAATCCATGGAAAAGCTTCTGTTCCCGTAGATAAAGAATATACCTGATGTTTATTTTAATGAATAGTATAACTGAAAATGCTGTCAAGACTTTGGTCAAAATAGACAAACAAATGTAAAAACATATTCAAAAATTGCATTTTTTTTTCTTGAAATTCAAGCAGTGATTCTGCCTGCTTAAGGTTTATTTTTTATTCAGAAGCTATACCAGTTCAATTCCGTTTGTCTGAAGCCTCGTACACACGCTCGCCGAGTACACCGAGCGTGTGTACGAGGCTTTCAGGTTTCTCGTCTGTAAATCTGGCCAGAATCTCGATGAGAAAAATAGAGATCCTGCTATCTATTTTCTCGTCGAGATTCTTGTTGGCCTGTTTCCCGACGAGAAACTCGAGAGTGTGTATACTTAACTGTCGCCGTGGAAACCTTTGCATGCTCGAAATTACTTTGACGCAGCTTCCATGGCATAGGTAGGGTAAAGCAAGATGGCGGCGATGGCATCGAGTGTGACGAGCAATGACGTCACTGCGTTCTTGCCTTTCAAGAGAACCACGGTTCTTTTGAAAGGTCTGTGTGTACACTCGGGTGGCAAGAGATTCTTGCCAAGAATCTCGTCGGAAAAAAGGAAGTTTTTTTCCAGACGAGATTCTTGTCTGTGTGCACAAGGCCTGAAAGCTGATGATCTGTGAACCCTTCCTTGTGATGCAGTAGAGGGATTCCCAAACACACTGACTGCAGGCTCCCTGCTGTCACTCATACACAGAAAAGATATTGTAAAAAATGTCAACACTGAGAATTTTCTTACAGTCACCAAAGAAATGTAAACCATTTTTAAAAGCATGTAATTGCTGGAGCAGAGAGATAGCAAGTTATGTAGCACACACTTTGGGTAGTACACCTGCAATGACACTGTGCATCCTGGTCACAGAGGATTACACAGAATACAGGTTAAGGTAAATTGAATCAACCAACACTAGCACAGACACATTGGGGCTGATTTACCAAGCCTGTGCGCCAAGACTCATGGTGCACAAGCAGGAGTAAACCTGTTTTTGACATTTACCAAAGAAACACGCTGCTAGTGCAGCGTGTTTCCTCATTTACTAAAGTGCCTAATGCGCCCAGAAGAGGGCGCACAGCACGCCAGTACAGAGCTGGCGTGCGGCATTTAGTTATGTAAACATCGGGGATTCGGGCGGGAGTTTATGAGGGGAGGGAGGGGGGTGATGCAGGGGAAGTGTAGTGACATGTGTTTCAACTTGTGTGGCGGGCCGATTTGAAAGGGAAAGTGACTTTTGGGACCCGATCCCCGGGCGCTTGCAAAGTACGCTAGAACCTCGGAAGGTTCACTTGCATACTGGGCATGCGCAGAGGGAAAAATCGGAGCTCACCGCGCGCCTCTTCAGTACGCCGGGAAATCCTTGGTAAATACCAGGCGGCGTAGCAGTGTTTGCACTGCCTGGAGCGGCGCACGGCAAGCTCCGAGCTGTTCTCGGGCTGCGCTGACACTGAAGGGGAACTCCGCGCCAAATTTCAAATGTGAAACCGGCGCGGCTTCCCCCCCAGGGGTACAATAGGCTCTCCGGCTTGGTCCGGAACGTGAGGGGTTAACCCACGCCAAAATCGGCGTGGGGTTCCCCCCCAGATCCGTACCAAGCCCTCATCCCAGGCATGCAGTCTGGCCGGACAGGAATGGGGGTGGGGACGAGCGAGCGGCCCCCCCCCTCCTGAGCCGTACCAGACCACATGCCCTCGACATGGGGGAGTGTGTGCTTTGGGGGAGGGGGGCGCTGCCCCCCCACCCCAAAGCACTCTTGTCCCCATGTCGAACGGGACAAGAGCCTCTTCCCGACAACCCTAGCCATTGGTTGTCGGGGTATGCGGGCGGGAGCCAATCAGAATCTGGGAGCCCCGTTTAATAATGTGGCCCCCAGATTTCGGGCCCCCACCCTATGTGAATGAGTATGGGGTACATCGTACCCCTACCCATTCACCTGGTGAAGGTGGTTTGAACTTTGAGGGTCTTCTGCCGCCGCCCCCTTCGAATTTTTCGGCCTGGACGGGGGTCGCACATCCCATCCAGGACTTGGACGTGGCGGGCTTCTCGTCGCTGTCTTCTGCCGCTGCCCCCTTCACCACGAAGCTCCGTGCTTGTTTGATGAGGGCAGCGGGCTTCCGTCGTCTTCTCCGGGGCGAGGGTCGTACATCCCACCCCGGATTTCCTCGCCGGCTTCTGCCTGGCTCCTACTGGGGGCCAGGCCTTCTTTTGCCGTCTTCCGCCGGAGGGCGCCACTCTCCGGGCTTCTCGACGTTGTCTTCCGCCGCGGGGGCCAGGCCTTCTTCTTTGCCGCCCCCTTCGATTTTTTCGGCCTGGACGGGGGTCGCACATCCCATCCAGGACTTGGACGTGGCGGGCTTCTCGTCGCCGTCTTCTGCCGCTGCCCCCTTCACCACGAAGCTCCGTGCTTGTTTGATGAGGGCAGCGGGCTTCCGTCGTCTTCTCCGGGGCGAGGGTCGTACATCCCACCCCGGATTTCGTCGCCGTCTTCTGCCGCTGCCCCCTTCACCACGAAGCTCCGTGCTTGTTTGATGAGGGCAGCGGGCTTCCGTCGCAGTCTTCCGCCGCGGGGTGACACTCGCGGGCTTCTTCTTCCATTCGATGTTGACACGGCGAGGTCCGGCGCTGAAATGCCTTCTGAGCGGCGGGCAAGGACTTATATTGGCATTGGGCGTGGGCGTGGTTATGCCAACATGTGACCTTAACCCATGTGACAGTGATGTCACGTCACATCACTGTCACATGGGTTAAGGTCACATGTTGGCATAACCACGCCCACGCCCAATGCCAATATAAGTCCTTGCCCGCCGCTCAGAAGGCATTTCAGCGCCGGACCTCGCCGTGTCAACATCGAATGGAAGAAGAAGCCCGCGAGTGTCACCCCGCGGCGGAAGACTGCGACGGAAGCCCGCTGCCCTCATCAAACAAGCACGGAGCTTCGTGGTGAAGGGGGCAGCGGCAGAAGACGGCGACGAAATCCGGGGTGGGATGTACGACCCTCGCCCCGGAGAAGACGACGGAAGCCCGCTGCCCTCATCAAACAAGCACGGAGCTTCGTGGTGAAGGGGGCAGCGGCAGAAGACGGCGACGAGAAGCCCGCCACGTCCAAGTCCTGGATGGGATGTGCGACCCCCGTCCAGGCCGAAAAAATCGAAGGGGGCGGCAAAGAAGAAGGCCTGGCCCCCGCGGCGGAAGACAACGTCGAGAAGCCCGGAGAGTGGCGCCCTCCGGCGGAAGACGGCAAAAGAAGGCCTGGCCCCCAGTAGGAGCCAGGCAGAAGCCGGCGAGGAAATCCGGGGTGGGATGTACGACCCTCGCCCCGGAGAAGACGACGGAAGCCCGCTGCCCTCATCAAACAAGCACGGAGCTTCGTGGTGAAGGGGGCAGCGGCAGAAAACGGCGACGAGAAGCCCGCCACGTCCAAGTCCTGGATGGGATGTGCGACCCCCGTCCAGGCCGAAAAAATCGAAGGGGGCGGCAAAGAAGAAGGCCTGGCCCCCGCGGCGGAAGACAACGTCGAGAAGCCCGGAGAGTGGCGCCCTCCGGCGGAAGACGGCAAAAGAAGCCCTGGCCTCGGGAGGAGCCAGGCAGAAGCGGAGGAGCCCGAGGTGGGGCGACACCCCCGTTGTTCTCCGCTGTTTTCGGCCGGCCCCCCCCGGATGTAAAAGAGCTTCATTTTGGGGTGGGGGCACAGTCGAGCATGGCGGAGAGCATGGGTGGGTGTTTCCCCCCCCCGGCAGAAGACGGCTAGAAGACCGAGGAGTGGCGACGCCCCCGTTGTTCTCCGCCATTCCCGCCGGCCCCCCCCCGGATGTAAAAGAGCTTTGTTTGGGGTAGGGGGCCTGGCCGAACATGGCGGAGAGCATCGGTGGGGGTCTCTCTCCCCGGCGGAAGGCGGCGGCGAAGACCGGGGGGGGGGTAGGTGTACCCCCCCGGCGGAAGGCGGCGGCGAAGACCGGTGCGGGGCTGGAGCCCCCCCGGCAGAAAACGTCTGGAAGACCGAGGGGCTCCGCCCCCGTTGTTCTCTGCTTCTTTCGGCCGGCCCCCCCCGGATCTGAAAGAGCTTATTTTGGGGTGGGGGCCTGGCTGGACATGGCGGAGATCATCGGTGGGTGTCCCCCCCCGGCAGAAGACGGCGAAGCCCGGGGCCCAATGGGCTGGTGGTGGGGGGTCCCGGCAGAAGACCCCCGGAGCTGACTAATAAATTATTTTTTTCTGTGTGTTTTTTTTTGTTTACACTTTTCCACCCGGTGAATGGGTAGGGGTACGATGTACCCCATACTCATTCACATAGGGTGGGGGGCCAGAATCTGGGGGCCCCCTTAATATAGGGGGCTCTCAGATTCTGATAAGCCCCCCGCCCGCATACCCCGACAACCAACGGCCAGGGTTGTCGGGAAGAGGCTCTTGTCCCTTTCGACATGGGGACAAGAGTGCTTTGGGGTGGGGGGGCAGTGCCCCCCTCCCCCACAGCACACACTCCCCCATGTCGAGGGCATGTGGTCTGGTACGGCTCAGGAGGGGGGGGGGCGCTCGCTCGTCCCCACCCCCATTCCTGTCCGGCCAGACTGCGTGCCTGGGAGAAGGGTTTGGTCTGGATCTGAGGGGGAACCCCACGCCGTTTTTTGGCGTGGGTTTAACCCCTTATGTTCCAGATCAAATCTAAGAGCCTGTTGTGCACCAGAAGGGGGAACCCCACGCCGTTTTTTTTTTGTAATTTGGGGTGGAGTTCCCCTTTATCCCGGTCCTGTCAGGGGGGGGGGGGAATGCCTGCTCGTCTGTCCCTACAATGTATGAACAGCGATCTGTCATTTCCCCTACACAGTCCCACCCCCTTTACAGTTAGAACACACCCAGGTAACATAATCAACCCCTTCCGCGCCCCTAGTGTTAACCCCTTCCCTGCCAGTGTCATTTTTATAGTAAGCAATGCATTGATATACCATTGCTCGCTACAAAAATGCCAAATCTCACAAAAATGTGTCCGCCACAATGTCGCATTAGACAGAAAAAACAAATGATAGCCACCATTACTAGTAAAACAAAAAATTATTCAAAAAAAACCCATAAGACCAACCCCTACTTAGAACTTTTGCCCAAACCAATCAAACGCTTATTGTGATTTTTTGCAACCAAAAATATGTCCAAGAATACTTATCGGCCTAAACTGAGGGCAAACATTTTTTGAATATATTTTGGGGGAGATTTATTATAGCAAACCGTAAAAAAGATGTTTTTTTAGTTACCAAATTGTCGCTATATTTTTGGGTCAAGCAAAAATATGAAAAAAACGCAGAGGTGATCAAATACCACCAACAAAAAAAAAAAAAAAAATTTTTAGGGGGGGGGGGGGAGGATGAGGACGCCCAATTTTTTGGGGGGCCACGTCGCACAACCACGCAATTGTCAGTCAAAATGACGCAGTGTTGAAATGCAAAAAATGGCCCCGTCAGTGACCAGTAATATGCTCTGGGGCTCAAGTGGTTACAAATTAAGAATACACTAAAGTTAGCCCAATTTATGGCCATAATGTGAAAGATGATGTTACACCGAGTAAATAGATACCCAACATGTTACACTTTAATATTGCACACACTCATGGAATGGCGCCAAACTTCAGTACTTGAAAAAACCCATAGGCAACGCTTTTTTATGTGTTTCAGGTTACCAGTTTAGATTTACAGAGGAGCTCTAGTGCTACAAGTATTGCTCTCGCTCTAACGTACGCTATGATACCTCACATGTGGGGTTTGAACGGGGGTTCAATATGTGGGCGGGGCTTACACATTTAAGGCCCGCCCCCATATATGGAAACATTCTTCAAACCACACATGTGAGGTATCATAGCGTGCGTAACAGCAAGAGGAATATTTATAGCACTAGACCTCATCTGTAAATCTAAACTGGTAACCGGAAACAATAAAAATGCTGCTTGTTCCCTTCTGACTGCGAGCTACTAGGGACAGGGGCGTTTAAATTATTACTATTTAGGTTTGTTACGTAAAAATTCTATAAGACCTCCCGTTCAGCTTGTAAAGCATCACTTCATGGGGACCAAAAAAAAATTTAACACCTCTAATGCTTTCATCCGCCATTGCAGATTTGATTCTGGTACTGCATTTCGAGTGAACTGGGCATGCTCGAACAGTTAGAAAAAGAAGTTGGAAGTTTCATCCTGAAAATGACTTGCATCTTTCTGAGCATGCTCAGAAAGCTCTTTTTTTGGCTTAGTAATTTAAGGACATCCTTAACAGGTGTAAGCAGTTACAAGTGCACACAAACTAGAGGCTGACATTTCTTCATGTGTTTCCAATTGGTTCATTAGCACACATGTTATAAAAAGCGTGGATACTGCACGTGTCAGCTGCCCCTCAGAGGGGGCAGATTTGCTGGCTGGAAGGAATGGCGGAGTGAAACAGAGATGTTTTGGAGCAAGTTTTGTATTTTTTGATGTTTTCTCTGCTACATAATTTTGCTAAATGTTTCTCAAGATGTTAATGACTAATGTTTTAATCCTGTGGGTCTATCCTGTTATTTCAAAAGCATGATTTATTTTCCAATGACTGTGAAATAAACGTTGGTCTTTTTTGTTTTTAGGTGTTTGTATATATTTTTGGTGTGTTTATTTGTAATTTTTTGTTTTGCTTTCCTTGTTTTGTGGACCAATAAAATTACTTTCAAATTTTGAAGTTTGTTTTGTGATATTTTTTTCATGCTATGGATTTCAACCGCTGCAGCTGAACTAGTTTGGGCCTAAACCATCAAGTGTGATTTGTCTCTAAGATCTTTCCTGGTGTGTATGCATGAAATGTTTAGTCACCAGAAAAGGAAGGACAAAGCGGTAAGTATTGTTTCCTAGAACTGATGTCCAGACTGACTTTTTAAAGCACATGTGCAAGATGTAGGAAAAGCTGCAAACAGGGCCTGTTGGAGGGGGGGGGGGGGGTGGTGTGTTTTTTTTGGACAGGCTTGAAGTGCTGATTTACAGCGCTGTGCTTGAAACTAGCACAAGACAATCCTATTCTAATTGTGGGTTGTTTGAGGGAAGCCAATTGAGTGTTAGAACCCCTGCTAGTGTTTTTAGGTTGGGCTTTGTGTCCCTTTTCCTAAAATTGGCTTCACTTCCTGTCACACAGCTGAACAGGAAGTGAGGTTAAAACCCTACCAATGGTCTTTTCTTCGGGGCACAGGTCAATCTAACTAGTGTCACCATTAAGCAAATTGCACTGCAGTGTACACCCCAAATGATTGGTTACTTTGGGGTTTAGTAAAGGCAAAGGCGCTCTGCAGTAGAAGCGTAGGCAATGAAAATCAGAAGGGAAGCACTGATGGTTTTTACTTCCAATCCCGCCAAGTTTTGAGTTTTCTTCCTTGCTTGTCCACTTGTAGTGCAAAGTGGATTTGCCTTTAGTAAATGGACCCCAAAGTCCAAGATTCCTACTAATTTGGGGTGTACACAGCAAAATGCCATTTCCAAAATGGGAAACTATTTATATTGATCTGTGTGTCCCCAACAAAACATTACTCAGGTGTTTCCCTCACTTCCTGTTTGGCTGTGTGGCAGGAAGTGAATGAATTAAGTAGAAAGTGACAACATTTGTGAGGTGTCTTTACCCTATCAGGGGTGCAGGCATCCCCAAAACAAACATGAAAATAGTTGATTTAACATTGGGTGGTGTTTGTGGGGGTCCCTAACACACATTCATACATATTAGCAACGCTGGATCGTGGCCTATTGGCATGGTTATATTTTCTTAAGCCTCTCAATAAAATGATCTGAAATTTGGGGTTAAACTGGAACAATAATCATCACTTTTATTTTTTGGATTTCTTTCATTTTGGATAGAGTTGGTGGGGGGGGGGGTTAGAAGCTCTGTCAGTTTATTTTGTATTATCCCTGTCCGTTTGGGGAGATTGGCCTTCACTTCCTGCCCCATAGCCAAACAGGAAGTGATCGAAAAAGTAGGCAAATTAAGGGCCCCCCCAAGTCCCCCCCCACAGAACTTGTGTGTGTCCCCTGAAAATTCCTGGGTGGGTCATAAAAAAACAGGGTGTGGCCTTGACAGGAAGGGTGGGTCATTTTTCTATTAGGGGGGTGCCAAAATTTGGTCAGGCCTAGGGAAGCACAAAACCTAAATATCCTACTGCATATTAGGGCTTATTTAGACAGGATCCAATTTACAGCATGTTTTTAGATTGTGGGAGGAAACCCGGACAGGGAGAACATGCAAACTCCAGGCAGATAGTGTCACGGGTGGGATTCGAACCAGCAACCCTTTTGCTGCTAGGTGAACATGCTACACACTACGCTACTGTGCTGAACGAACATGATTGCAGCTGAAAGCATGAGATGTTTTTTTTTTTACCAATTCCATGATTTCCAGCCTGGAGGACAGATGTGGGGTCTAATTGACCCCGCCTTTCTCTATAAAGAGGACCTGTCACACACTAGTCCTATTACAAGGGATGTTTACATTCCTTGTAATAGGAAGAAAAGTGAAAAATAATACAAACAAAGGGACAAACAAGTGCAAAAAATAAAATATTAAGTAAAAAAATAAAATAACAAAGGAATTTAAATGCTCCTGTCCCTAGTAGCTCGCACTCAGAAGCGAACACGCATGCAAGTCCCACACACATATGTAAACATCCTTCAAACCCCACATGTGAGGTATCATAGCGTGCGTTAGAGCGAGAGCAATAATGTTAGCACTAGACCTCCTCTGTAACTCAAAAGTGGTAACCTGAGAAAAAAAGTCAAGCGTTGCCTATGGAGATTTTTTATAACGAAGTTTAGCGCCATTCCATGAGTGTGCGCAATATGAAAGCGTGACAAGTTAGGTATCTATTTACTCGGTGTAACATCATCTTTTACCTTATCCCTAAAAATTGGCCTAGCTTTACTGCTTTCTTATTTTGTCATTCATGAAACAGGTTTTTTTTTGGAAAGCCAAAAAAAAAAAAAAACGTTAGAACATTTTTGGCACAAATACTGTTGGAAATGTGTCCGAAAAAATGGCCGCCACTTTATTCCCTAGGGTGTTTGTTAATAAAATATATATAATGTTTGGGGGTCCTGAGTAAGTTTCAAGGAAGAAAATATAATTGTTACATGAAGGAGAGAAGTGCCAGAATAGGCGCGGTATGGAAGTGGTTAAAGTGCACCAATAAAAGTGAAAAATTCCTTGAAATTTCGTACCATGGGGGGGGGGGAGGCAATTAGGGGCGCCATCAGGAATTATGGGGCCCCTTACACAGCTTCAGGCATGGGCCCCCTGGAGCAGAGAATAGGGGGGGGGGGTGCCGCCTGATATTAAGAAGGGGGGGGGCTGCCGCAATTTGATAAGCGGGGGGTTCCTTTACTAAAAAATACATATAGAAAAATATATATTAAAAAGGGTGGTAGCCATCCGGGGGCCCTGGGGACCACTGGGCCCTTTAATAAAAAGAAACTTCTGGGCTCTTTAATGAAAAATAAATTACAATATCTACATATATAAAATAATAAAAAAGGGGGTTGCCTTGGGAGCTCTGGGCCCTTTAATAAAAAATAACTACCAAAAATCTAACAAAAAAATCACATTGGGTGGGAGCTGTGGTGGCTCAACGTGAATGGCACTGCGCTGACAAGCCGTTCACCTCTGCAGCCAAGGGTTCGGATCCCGGTCTCGGCTACATATGAATTGAGTTTGGTGGTGTCAGCCCGGCTCCCGGTGGGTGTGCTATGCAAGGTACGCCTGTGCTTAGTATGCCCACCCCCCCCCCCCCAAAAAAAACACCACACTTGCACACACTTTGGCCATGAGGTCTCCTAAAATAAAGGGAGGCGAAGGACCTACAGGGCTGGCTGGGTGGGCTACACTCCTTCATAGGGGGAGTCCCTCTGTCCCATCGGGCTCCCAAGTGTAGCAGGTGGGGTGAGTGGGAGGCCCCCCTCACACCCACCATTGCCACCGGGGCCATGGAGAAGGATGGCGATTGCAAGTCCAGCTCCTCTCTCTCTCGACTTCACGCACAAAATACACTTTAAAAAAGAAATTAAAGTAAAAAGTAACAAACCTGGGGAAAATGTTTATAACATTTTTAGAAGCAAAAAGGTTGTCATCTGGGGCCCTCTGGGAGCTTTCAAAATTATATTATATATATATATGTTTAAAAAATAACCAAAAAATATATCATATGTTTTTTTTTTTTTTTTTTTTTGTAAAGGTGGGGGGTTGTCATCTGGAGCCCTGGGATCTCCGGGCCACTGGGGACCAGGCCACTGGGGACCTCCAGACCCCTAAACCAAAACATTGGCCCTTTAATAACAACAAATTTGGGGGGTTGCCACCCGGGGCCCTGGGGACCTCCAGACTGCAAAAAAATATTAAATTCCAAAAATTGGCCCTTTAATAAAAAATCCTACAAAAACCAACTAACAAATATATATACAAAAAAAAAAAGAGGGGGGTTACCATCTGGGGCACTGGGGGGCCTCCAGGCATCTGGGCACCTCCGGACCCCCGGGCCCCTTACAGGTGTACAGGGCCGCCATCATGAATTTTGGGGCCCCTTACACAGCTTCAGGCATGGGCCCCCTGGAGCAGAGAACCGGGGGGGGGGTGCTGCCGTATGAAATTGAGAAGCGGGGGGGGGGGTGGTGCCGCAAATTGAGGAGCGGGGGGGCCCTTTACAAAAATTTTGACAGAAATAAGAAATAAAGAAAAATATATATAAAAAAGGGGGGTAGCCATCCGGGGCCCTGGGGACCTCTGTGCTCTTTATCAAATAAAAATACAAAAGAGAGAAAATACATATATATATATTTTTTAAATATAACATTTATCGAAAAAAAGTTAAAAAACAAGGGGGTAGCCTTCCAGGGCCCTGGGGACCTCTGGGCCCTTTCCTTAAAAAAAAAATAAACAAATATATTTAAAAAATATATATATTTTTTTAAATATATATATTTTATTTAAAAAAAAGGGCTTGCCATCTGGGGCCCTTAGTGGCCTCCGGGCCCCTGGGGACCTTCGGAGCCCTTAAACAAAAAAAAAAAAAAAAAAATAGTTTTTTTTGTTTTAGGGTGGTTCCCATCCGGGCCCCTGGGGGCCCCTGGGGACCCCCGGGCGGTGTAATGCCTGTACCCCCCTAATGGCGGCCCTGCAGGTGTACTGCCTGTACCCCCCTGATGGCGGCCCTGGGTGTAATGTCAGCATGTGAAAAATGACATTCTGAAGGAAAAAAGCCATTTAAAACTGACTCGCGGCTATAATGAATTGTCAGCTCTTGGAATTTGCAGGAGAATTCATTCATTAAAAACACCAAAAAAAAAGCGTGGGGGTCCCCCCAAATTCAATAACCAGACCCTTTAGGTCTGGTATGGATATTAAGGGGAACCCCGCCATCAATTTTTAAAAAAAATGACGTGGGGTTCCCCCCAAATATCCATAACCAGACCCTTCAGGTCTGGTGTGGAATTTAAGGGGAACTCCACTCCAACTAAAAAAAAAAATGGCGTGGAGTCCCCCCTAAAATCCACACCAGACCCCTTATCCGAGCACGTTGACCTGGCCGGCCGCAGAAAAGAGGGGGGGACAGAGCGCGGCCCCCCCCCTCTCCTGAACCGCACCAGGCCACATGCCCTCAACATTGGGAGGGTGTTTTGGGGTGCCCCCCAAAACACCTTGTCCCCATGTTGATGAGGACAAGGGTCTCTTCCCCACAACCCTTGCCCGGTGGTTGTGGGGGTCTGCGGGCAGGAGGCTTATCGAAATCTGGAAGACCCCTTTAACAAAGGGGCCCCCCAGATCCCGGCCCCCCCCCTGTGTGAAATGGTAATGGGGTACCTTGTACCTCTACCATTTCACGAGAAAAAAAAAGTGTCAGTGTTAAAAAAGACAAGAGCCGGTTTTTGACAAGTCCTTTATTATCTTCTTTCTTCTTTCCTTCGGGTTTCTTCTTCCTCCTCCTTCTTCTTCCTCTGCTTCTGTCTTGGGTCTTCTATTCCCGCATCTTGCCCGGCGTGTTCTTCCATCTTCTTCTCCTTCCGCTGTCCTTCTCGTCCGCATCTTCTTCTTCTTCTTTGCCGGAGCGGCCGCTTCCAATTGAAATCCCCGCTGTCTGCCGGACCACGCCCCCCCCTCTGACGCCACGGGCAAGCTCTTAGGAGTGTGCTGCCAGTGCGTCAGAGGGGGGCGTGGTCACATGTCAGAGGGCGGCCAATTCAATTCGAAGCTCGTGCGCGGCTTTTTCTTTGCCAGAGTCGCCGCTTCCAATTGAATTGCCCGCTTTCTGGAACATGTGACCACGCCCCCCTCTGACGCACTGGCACCACACGGGGACTTTCCTAAGAGCTTGCCTGTGGCGTCAGAGGGGGGGCGTGGTCCGGCAGACAGCGGGGATTTCAATTGGAAGCGGCCGCTCCGGCGAAGAAGAACAAGAAGAAGATGCGGACGAGAAGGACAGCGGGAGGAAAAGAAGATGGAAGAACACGCCGGGCAAGATGCGGGAATAGAAGACCCAAGACAGAAGCAGAGGAAGAAGAAGGAGGAGGAAGAAGAAACCCGAAGAAAAGAAGAAAGAAGATAATAAAGGACTTGTCAAAAACCGGCTCTTGTCTTTTTTAACCCTTTACATTTTTTTTCTCGTGAAATGGTAGAGGTACAAGGTACCCCATTACCATTTCACATAGGGGGGGGGCCGGGATCTGGGGGGCCCCTTTGTTAAAGGGGTCTTCCAGATTTCGATAAGCCTCCTGCCCGCAGACCCCCACAACCACCGGGCAAGGGTTGTGGGGAAGAGACCCTTGTCCTCATCAACATGGGGACAAGGTGTTTTGGGGGGCACCCCAAAACACCCTCCCAATGTTGAGGGCATGTGGCCTGGTGCGGTTCAGGAGAGGGGGGGGGCCGCGCTCTGTCCCCCCCTCTTTTCTGCGGCCGGCCAGGTCAACGTGCTCGGATAAGGGGTCTGGTGTGGATTTTAGGGGGGACTCCACGCCATTTTTTTTTTAATTTGGAGTGGAGTTCCCCTTAAATTCCACACCAGACCCGAAGGGTCTGGTTATGGATATTTGGGGGGAACCCCACGTCATTTTTTTTTTAAATTGACGGCGGGGTTCCCCTTAATATCCATACCAGACCTAAAGGGTCTGGTTATTGAATTTGGGGGGACCCCCACGCTTTTTTTTTTCCTTTTTTTAATGAATGAATTCTCCTGCAATTGCCGGGAGCCGACAATTCATTATAGCCGCGAGTCAGTTTTAAATGGCTTTTTTCCTTTGAAAAATGACATTTTGTGCAGAGACAGTTCTAACCACGGGAAACATGCGCTTTTTCACATGCTGACATTAGAGACCCCCATAGTACGAAATTTAAAGGAAAATTACACTTTTATTATTGCACTTTTAGCATTATTAAAATCACTGCTCCCGAAAAAACGGCCGTTTTAAAAAATAAAAAAAGCATTGGTACATGTCCCCTGGGGCAGGACTGAGGTCCCCAAACACTTTTTAGGACAAAACTTGCAGATTAGCCTTTAAAATTCACTATTAAGATTTCCCCCATAGACTTATACAGGGAGTTCGGCGGCGGCTTTAGTTATCAATCACATCGCGCTGCTGCTGCCGCCGGTTCATGCGCCTAATTAGGGATTCATCCAGCGCACTAATTAAGGCATGTACCGGCGCAGCGCAGATTCATTAGTAAATCAGCCCCATTGTTTTCCCATGTAACACTAAAGCTTCGTACACACGATCGGATTTCCATCGGACAAAGCCGTGGAATTTTGACCAAAGGGCCTACAGACGGCAAAACTTTGTCAGCCAACAAATACGAAACTACATGTTTTTTCAGCTCTTTAGCGCCACCCTTTGGGCAACTTCTGCTAATGTTGTGTTATGGTTAGCATTGCTTCTGAGCATGCGTGTTTTTACTTTGTACTTGTGTACACACGATCGGATAGCTCGACGGCACACATTTGTTGTCCGAAAATTTGAAAGCATGCTATCCAACATTTGTTGTCGGAAAATTTAACAACAATTGTACGATGGAGCATACAAACGGTCGGATTTTCCGACAAAACCCTGCCATCACACATTTGTTGTCGGAAAATCGTGTGTACGAGGCTTTATACACACAATCGGATTATCTAACGGGAATTGTGTGATGGCAGGCTGTTGTCGGAAAATCTGACCATTTGTATGCTCCATCTGACAATTGTTGTCGGATTTTCCGCCAACAAATGTGGGATAGCATGCTTTAAAATTGTCCGCCAACAAATGTGTGTTGTCGGATTATCTGTAGACAAGTCCTTCGGACAAAACTCCAAAGTACAAACATGCATGCTCAGAAACAATGCTAACCATAACACAACATTAGCAGAAGTTGCCCAAAGGGTGGCGCGAAAGAGCTAAAAAAACACGTAGTTTTGTGTTTGTTGGCCAACGCCCTTCAGGCAAAAGTCCTACACTTTGTCCGCAGAAAATCCAATCGTGTGTACCAGGCTTAGGAGCTCATGGGTTGCTTTCATCATTTTGAAACAGGAAGATAATGTATATAAGATATATTAACATGTAAACCCAAGAACAAAAATGTAATATGTTGCAGCTTACCTATCCTTCTTAGGATATGATGGCTGGATACATTTTAATTTTAAAAGCTTTTGTTCCTTTATTTTCACTGAGTGATCTTGCCAGTGACAACATTCGCTGTACCATATCTATGCAGGAGCAGTGTTGTCACCCTACAATAGGAAGATTGTAAAGATATCACTGCTTGAAATAACACTGCAAAATCAACAAGAATTTTTTGAGCACACTGAATTTCTGGCAGGCTTAACAAATATTCTTTCTTTTTTACACGTATTGAACAAATATGTGTAGAATAGCTAAAGGTTGTAATGTGGCGATTATTGAAAAATAAAACCATTAAAAATTACATAAAATAGCTTATTCTTATCAAACAGTTAGTGTGGCGCTTAAAGGGGTGTACCACCCCATGTTTATGTTTATTAAAAGTCAGCAGCTACAAAAAGTAGGCTTTTAATAAAAAGACACTTACCTGCTCCACACTTCCAGCGACGCACCGGCCGGGGCTCCGCTCCTCGCCCCCCCCTCGTCGGCCGTCGGCTTCATTCCTAGTGTGGGCACCCGGCAGTGACAGAGCGGCACTGCGCATGCGCGAACGGCGCGGCGCTGCGCTGTCCGATTGGACAGGCAATCGCCTAGGACCTGTGACGTGTCCTAGGCGATCGCCTACAGGGAGGGGCTGAAGATCGGCGATTAAGCTAATCGCCTAACCAGCCCCTCGGCGGAAGAAGGAAGTGGGACAGGAAGTCCCACTCCTCCTGAAGCCCCCACTCCCCCCCCAAAAAAAAATTACATGCCAAATGTGGCATGTAAGGGGGTGAGGAGTGGGTTAAGCGGAAGTTCCATTTTGGGAGTAACACCCAAATTTACAACTTTATCTTATTGCATTTAGTAAATTGCATAGATATTCCATTGTTACTCCAATATTTTTTTTGCTATTTAAATACCTTGTTATTTATGTTGTAATTGTTACATCCGGTCTATTGCTCCCACAGGAGTTAACCTGTATCCTGCATTCCCCGTTGCCGCGCTGTCTCATGGGAGCTAAGCGTCATGTTTCCCAAGATTCAGTGCGGAACGCCACCCAACGAAATCTCACGTGATGTGATGGCCGTTGTGATGGCAACCCTCAGTGTTGACAACTGAGCATGCGCAGGATCGAGCGCTGAATGCTGGGAAATAAGCATTCACTGCATCCCAGAAATAGGTGCTTGTGGGTTTCGCTTGCCCACAAGCAAAATGGAAACGTCCTTCTGCAATTTTTGTAATGATTTGTAATGGGGTAAATAAGTCAGTGCAAAAAAAAAAAAAAGGAATTGCCGCGGGACCTTCATTTTAAAATACAAGATGCTTGATCCTAAATTTTGCAGGTATTACTCATAAAGTCGCCAATAAAGTATTTAAATGAAAATTCCAAAGGGATAGATCCAAATAATTAAAGGGTCCGGTTCAATTATTCTCTCATAGGAAAATTATATAGCAAATGATTATCAAACCAATGCCATATAACATGTTAGATTGGCATACAACAGTAATATATGCAACGTGAATGTGCAAAGCAGCAATCCAAATAGTGCCAAGGAGACGATAATCTGTAAGGGTCCTTAACAGAATAATATTAGGACAAAAGTCCTGTATGTGCAAATAAAATAAAAATAAAAAATCCAGATACAAGATGAATCCAAAAAACTTGAGAAGGGCCGACAATAAATAATTATAAAAAAAAAAAAAAGTACGATTGTGCAATTAAGAGCAAAAAAAGTGTGCAATAATAACAAAGTGTGCAATAATATAGAGTCCAAAGTACAGTAAAAAAATGTGCAAGTACAATCATCAATGTTAAAGTGGAGGTGTCGAAATCCAGGTGTAGTTTCCACCATTCTGCATGTGCCACACTATTTCCCCAAGCATTTCACCTTATAAAGCAGGATAATACGCCTCTCACCAGACTCATATACTGGTCAATCGAATATTAAAGTGCAGGTGCCTACATCCAGGTATTAATTCCACCATTCAGCACGTGCCACACTATTTCCCCCAGCCTTTCACCTCATGTACCAGGACAACAAGCCTCTCACCAGACCCAATTACTGGGTCTGGTGCATGTGGAAAAGTCACCAGAACAGTGACGCAATGCGTCAGTGGAGAGACGGGCGGCGTCATTTCCAGTCGCGGCCGGCCGAGACCAGAAGTATTGTATTCTGTTTATACAACGCTGTTCGTTATATTTCAAATTGGTGAGTTATTATACGTTTATTAAACGTATTTATTGTTAACCACTTCCTGACGGCCGTACGAATTTGTACGGCCGCAGTGTGGATGCCAATTGCTGCCTATATACGGCCTCCAGCCACTGGTATTATGCTATGGTCCGTATTCTTTTTTTCCTTGAGTTATTCTACCTATGGCCACGGACAAGTGCAGACAAAAAAGCTTTGGCTATACTTCTCCTTTCTTAAGGTAGAATACAAAACCTAAATGATATAATGTGCAGAATCAGGAAATCTCCAAAAAAAAATGCTCTGGGAATGAAAGATCATGAAGAAAAAGATTCAAGTGGTGAACCCATATACATCTATACACAACATCAGCATGCCAAAGAGGATTCCTTACTGGCACAGTATGACAATATGGCCTGGAGATTATAAATGTTCTTTGTCAGAAGCAAGTCATCTCTCCTCGGTGTTAACTGTGTACCATCTTCAGAAAAATGTGTTTATTTGGGTAAATAATTATTAGAAAACAAGATTACAGCAATCCTTTTTAAACAAATGGGCGTGTGAAATTTGTTCCAGAAATTCTACATGTGGTATCTAAACAGGAAAACAAATATTTAAGGATCTTTCCTGTCCCCATTTCAATAATAACAGCCAGGCAACAAATGCTTTATAAAAAGACAGATGGTGTTTCTTTTGTCAGTAAATTTGTTTTCTGAAGGATATTTCCATAAAGATGAATTGACATCCGAGCATAAAAGCGGCAGTGACTGAAACAGGTCAGCATAGCTCCCAACTATCCCTGATTTCGAGGGACTGTCCCTGATTTGGAACAATGTCCCTCTGTCCGTCTTTCCTCTTCATTTGTCCCTCATTTTGGCCTGATCAATATAGCTGTATATAAAATGCACTTTTTATCTATCAAAAGGTGTTTCCCAGTGATAAGCCTTTCATCTGATTTCGAAATTGATGCATTTGTAAATTCCAAGAGCCAATATAAAGGAATAGTAGTGGTAAAAAAAAGCACTTGTGGGTTTAACCAATCTTGTTTTTTTGTACAATTCTCCTTTAAAGGGGTGCGGTAAGGGGCATGTCCTATGCCTGCATACTTTTGCTGATAGGTGTCCCTCATTCCTATCTCAAAAAGTTTTGAGGTAGGGGCATGGTGACTGGACGCCACGATGGACGCTTAGCCCAGGAGCTCTGCTCGCCTACCGGAGATAATCTGAATCCATCAGCGTCCACCGGTGCCATCCACAGCCCTAAACACCACCATCCAGCCAGCTATCACCCGCTGCACTGACTGAGGATGACGAAGAACAGAAAGAAGCCCCAGCAGCCGCAAAAACTGGACAGCTTCCTCATCCATCCTGGGTGCAGACTTCAACAAAATGGCGGTGGCGCCAGGGACACACGTCCGGATTACAGGCCCGGAGTGCAGCCCAATAGGCGTGATCTGCCCTCAGACACAACCAGCCCGGCCTTACAGTCCAGTGAGTCCTCCTCTGGGACATCCAGCCCCACCACATGGAGCCCAGTAAAATCCAAGCTGAGGAGGGGCTACAGACAGACTCAAGCATGGAGATGCTTGAGTCTGCCATAGCAGGCCAGCTCATACAGGGAGGGGACCCCATAGCAGATTTCCTCCACGGCAGACAGGCCAGTGTCTGACACCATGTTGAAAGACATGGCTGCTGTCCCCGAGATCCTCCCTACAGTCCGATATGTTTAAAGGGTTAAACGAATGCCAGAGAGAAGTTCAAGCCCTGGGGCACAGATTCCACCAAGTAGAAACCAAGATGGATAAATATACATCCTCATACAATACAATGGTGGAGACACACACAGTGCAGGGAGAAGACAGAGTGGATAAAAGACAAAATGGCGGACCTCGAGGACAGGTCCAGGAGGAAAAATCTCAAACTGAGGGGCATACCTGAATCTGTTCCCCCTAAACAGCTCCTGCAAAATGCCCAGACCCTATTTTCTACTCTGTTACTAGGGGCAACAGCGCAGGATCTCCTTGTGGACAGGATTCACAGGGTCCCCAAACCGTTGTTCCTCCCTGATGAGACTGCCAGAGACGTACTGCTGAGGGTACATTTCTACCACATCAAGGACCAAATCCTACAGGCCTCACGCAAGCAGGGAGACATCAGCCACAATCAGACTGCTGCCGGATTTATCCAGGCACACACTACAACGCCATTGCAACCTGCTGACTATCACCAAAGCACTGAGGAACCACAACATCCTCCACAAATGGAAATATCCCGCTATCCTTACTATAACTCACAACGGGAGCACCATATCTGTGTCCAAATTGGAAGAAGGGATGGGTGTCTTATGCCAATTGGGTATAATTCCTGATCAACCTGCCCAACAACCACCTCTCTCAGGCTTACAACCCATGCAAAACGACTGGCAGGTGGTGTCCCACAAGCGCCCTTCTAAAAAGAAAACCGGCGGTAACGCATGACTCCGAGCCACAATTATACACGTATATCTCCGGGGTCGAGATATCGCTGTTTGAATCTCCTTTACACCCCTCTCCTATCAGTAGCAGCTACGACTGCACGAGGATCAGTTTATGGATCCATTTCTTATCCTTACCCAGTTGACTTTTTTTGTTCTTTCTATTGTTTACTTGATATGCACAGATCTGCCAGAAATTACGTGACCACCGTTGTTGGAGAAGTTAAGACCCATATACCCTCCCAGCACAGCATCTAAGAGAGAATCCCATGGGAACAGTAAGTACCCACACAAAATCTCCACAAAAACTCTCCCATTTCTATTACAATGACGATCAAATTTCTATCACTTAATGCCAGGGGATTAAATCACCCAGCGAAGCGATTCTCCATGTGGAATGAAACGCAGACATTATTTGCGTACAAGAAACGCATTTCCAGCTACACAAATCACTGCAATGCTCGCATGAAGACTTCCCGTTTGTATACATGGCCTGTACACATGACAGCAAAAAAGGAGGTGTCTTACTTGCCATCAAGAACTCTCTCTCCTTCCAACCCAAAGACCCACGGTTCTCGACAAAGAAGGCAGGTACATAATTGTTACAGGGGACATAAACTCCAAACCATACACGATCGCTACGGTTCAGGCCCCCAACTTCGAATCCGCTTTATAAAAAAAGTTCTCAACAAAGCAAACTCCATATAATATGGCAACCTTTTGATATGCAGAGACATTAACACAAAAAGTTGGGAGGTATGGTTTAGGTTGGATGTCAAGAAAAGGTATTGGGTAGTGAGTTGGGTTAAAGTACACCAATGTCATGGTGTAATTTAGGTCTAGCTCGAGGGTGGGCAATGCAGAGCCATGCAGGGAATTCATCGTGCACTGGGTCAGTTATGATTTACTTTTTAAGGTTGCACTTACAATGTTTGTCAGTTGGAGAAAGAATGTTCCCCTTACATTGGTGGTCAGTGGAAACAGGGCACCCTTACAATATGGTTCAGTTGGAGTAATAATAAACGTTACATTGGTAGTCAGTGGTGAAAAGGTGTAAAAGGTTCCCCTTATATAGAAGGCCCTCTCTTATATTACTGGAGTGTTGCAGAAGGAGCTCCAATTACAATGGTAGTGAGTGAAAATAATGCCTCCTTAAATGGGTTGGAGGTGTGTTCATTAGAATGGTCAAATAAAAAGTAAGAAAAATCCATGCTAGGTGTTTTTCAACAAGCTGTCCCACAAGGCAGCGGCCACTTGTTTCTGTCGAAATATAGACTTATTGGGAGGATCTTACCAGGTGAAAATCAATCACCACATCTAAGAAATAGGTGGCTACTTTATCTATGGAGGAGTAACGGAGATACCCTTTGACAACACCATTGTTTGGAGAGTATATATGTCATTGGTAATAAAACGCGATAGTTTGGCTGTTACTGACAACACCACGCCTGCCAAGCTGCTACTCGCGGCGTTCCTCTCTCACAAGTTGACAGTCTGCTGGTCTTGATACGCTTTTTTGCCTGTTTACGCATTACGTAAGGTACTTTATATACATTTTAAATAAAATTATTTTAATGGTAGCAGGCTTCACTATGCTTGTTTATTTCTTTTATCCTCAATTTATTTGGAGCTGCTGCTGAGCAGATGTCAGATTACCTTATGCCTTTATGACCATTATAATCTATGATCCATGCTATTTGGTAAGAGGCATATGCTAAGTGTTGGTGAATCGTGGTGGATATTATTGATTAACATTGTCTATACATGTCTATATTTTTTTGCAATTAATGGGCATTTAAAAAAATATATATATATAATTATATATATATATATATATATATATATATATATATATATATATATATATATATATATATATATATATAGTGTAAGGGGTTAGCTCGGTAGCGGGGGGGTGTGACCCCCTGGATGGGTTCACTACACACTGAACTATACAGAAAGGCAGCTGAAGACGGTTGAAAACAACCACCTCACCTCTTCAGAAGTCTCTCACCTCACTGCTCTCCTTGACTCAAAAAGCCTCAGGATGCAGCAATCAGCAGTCACCTTCTGGATGACTTACATTGGCCTTAATTGCCTCATTCTGAACAGCTGAAGTTTTCCAATGCCCTAAACCTTTCTGGCTACTTCTGCAGCCGACACCTGGTAATAATTAGTGTATTGTCTAAACAAGGCAGAAATGTAACACCCACAGATTTACCTGACTTCCTGTCACATACCCCCCTTTGTTTCAACCCTAGGGTTGGGACACAGGTTGCCAGGCACGCATGCACTCGGGACAATCCATCTGAATTCCCCATTTTAACACCGAGGCGATGCGTTACCACAAATCGAAATTCCTGGAGGGCCAGGAACCACCTATTTATAATCCTATTGGACTCCTTGTTCTGTGCCATCCACTTCAATGGGGCATGATCAGTCACCAGTTCAAACTGTCTACCCACAAGGTAGTACCTGAGAGAATCCAAAGCCCATTTTACCGACAAACACTCTTTCTCAATGGTGGCATAATTCTCCTCATGGGCCTTCAACTTTTGGCTGAGGTACATAACAGGGTGTTCCTCCCCCTTGATAACCTGGGACAGTACAGCTCCTAACCCCACATTTGACACATCTGTCTGAACCACAAAGTCCTGTGAAAAATCAGGCGAATTTAAAACTGGCTGACTACATAAGGCCTGTTTCAAAGCCTAATAAACTGTTTCTTCTTTGGGAGTCCATTTGGTCATGACAGACTCCTTCTCTTTGGTCAAATTGGTCAGGGGAGCAGCCTGTGGGGCAAAATGGGGGATAAAGCGGCGATAATACCCTGCGATCCCCAAAAATGCACGAACCTGTTTCTTGTTGGTGGAACGTGGCCAATCCTGAATAGCCTCAACTTTGTTTATTTGGGGCTTGATTAGACCTCTTCCAATGGTATACCCTAGATACTTTGCCTCTTTTAGCCCAAGGGTAATTTTTTTTGGAGTGGCTGTAAACCCGGCTTTTCAGATGGAATCCAACACAGCCTGAACCTTTGGTAAGCGTGAGTCCCAATCCTCACTGTGGATGACAACTTCATCGAGGTATGCAGCAGCATAGGCTCGATGAGGCCGAAGGGTCTTATCCATGGTGCGTTGAAATGTGGCGGGAGCATTCTGTAACCCAAAAGGCATCCTCCGATATTGGAAAGATCCTTCTAAAGTTACAAATGCTGTTTTTTCCCTGACCGACTCCGAGAGAGGAATTTGCCAATAACCCTTGGTCAGGTCTAACGTCGTCATGTACCGGGCAGTGCCTAGGCTATCAATCAGTTCATCTATGTGGGGCAAAGGATAGGAGTCAAACTTAGTGATTTTATTCAGGCGGCGAAAGTCATTACAAAACCGCCAACTTCCATCTGGTTTGGGCACTAAGACAATGGGACTGGACCAATCACTATTTCAAGCATTTTTTTTTACTTCCTGGTGAATTGCCTCTTGCCGGGCTTCTGGAATTCTATAAGGCTTCAACTTGACCTTCTCCCCTGGTGTGGTGATAATGTCATGTTCAACCCCGGAGACCCAACCTGGCGAATCTGAAAGCGGAGCACAAATTCTTTAGCCTCCTGTTGCTGAGTTTTGGACAGAGTCTCCGCTATCCCAACTTCAGGGACAGGCAGGTTAAATGGAGCAGAAAATCGGGTAGTCTCAGCGACCAAGGACTCTCTATCCTTCCATGGTTTCAACAAGTTCACGTGATATATCTGCTCAGGTTTTCGTCTTCCCGGTTGGCTAATTTTATAATTCACCACCCCCATTTTCTCCAACACTTCATAAGGACCCTGCCATTTGGCTAGGAATTTACTTTTGACCGTGGGGACCAGCACCAACACCCTATCACCAGTTGAAAAGGAACGGACCTGGGCCCCACGATTGTAAATCCTCTGTTGAGCCAACTGGGCTTGGGCTGAATGTGCCTTCACAATCGGCATCACTTGGGTAATTCTATCTTGCATTTGTGCCACATGTTCAATCACACTTCGATGAGGGGAACTCTCACTTTCCCACGTTTCCCTGGCAATGTCTAGGAGGCCCCGGGGATGCCTCCCATACAATAGCTCAAACGGAGAGAACCCTGTGGACGATTGGGGAACCTCTCTTATGCCAAACATCAGATAAGGGAGCAGATAATCCCAGTTCTTTCTGTCTTTATCCACCACCTTCCTCAACATTTGTTTTAAGGTTTTATTAAACCTTTCCACTAACCCGTCTGTTTGAGGGTGATATACTGATGTATGTAATTGGGTCACTTTCAGGAGTTTACAAAGTTCTTTGGTCACCCTAGACATAAACGGGGTGCCCTGATAAGTTAGGACTTCCTTAGGAAGACCCACACGGCTGAAAACCTGAAATAACTCTTTGGCTATGGTTTAAGCAGAGGTGTTTCGGAGAGGAATCGCTTCTGGGTAACGGGTGACATAGTCCATTATTACCAAGATGTGCTGGTGCCCTCTAGTGGACTTCAGTAAGGGGCCAACCAAGTCCATGGCGATCCTCTCAAAAGGGACCTCGATAATGGGCAGGGGTACCAACGGACTGCGGAAATGTGGCATGGGTGCAGTAATCTGACACACTGGACAGGAAGAGCAGTACAGTTCCACTTCCTTAGTGATCCCAGGCCAATAAAACCTCTGGGTGATTCTCTCCGGGGTTTTTTCTGCTCCCAAATGTCCCCCAAGAATGTGCCCATGGGCCAGTTCCAAAACCATCTTGCGGTACGGTTTAAGCACTACCAGTTGCTTAATGGCCTCCTCTAACCTCTGTGACACTCGATATAACAGGTCCATTTCAATAATGAAGTAAGGGAGGGCAACCCTCTCATCAGGGTTAACTAACTCCCCATCTATCTTCACTACATTCTCCCGGGCTCTTAGCAATGTGGGGTCCCTCAATTGCTCAGTGATAACATTTTCTCTGTGCACCTCGAGGTCATCAAACCCTATCGGCCGCTGTTCCTCTTCTGAGGTAGCAGGCTCCTCCCTAGGGACTGGTGTTTCCCCTGCTAAGACTGAGAACGGAAACTCAGGAGAATACTCACAGTTAGAGGATTCTGGAGTAGATGTTTCAGGCTCAGAGGAACCACCTACAGAGCTCCCAGAACTTTGGGAAATCCCTTCCCACAATGGCGTCATGTGGCAGTTGGGGAACTAAACCCACTTGGTGACACAAGTTACCAAATACCAAGAGACGTTTCAAAGGAAACCGTAGTCACCGGATATTCTCGAGTGTCCCCATGTACACAAATTACAGCCATTTTCCTAGGATGTAAGGTTTTTCCCACCACTAGATCACTTTTCACTAAGGTGACCAGGCTACCTGAATCCAACAATACCACAACATCTTTACCAATCTAAGCACATTCTACATAAAGGTTTCTCATTTCCCTTTACTGCAGTGCACGTGGTTGCAAAGAGGGACTGTCGTCTCTCTGTCAGAAAGTCACACTGCATGGGTTCATCATCCGCTGGGCAAACCGCTGCTACATGTCCCTCTTCCCGGCAATGGAAACATCTCCTGTGGGACGGGTCTTCCAGGCCGCTCTCGCCAAACATTAGCAGTAGTCCCGATAATACCTCTAGTTGCTCTTTGGTCCTTCTCTCCACCCCCATCCCTTGATGCAGTCTTATCTATAGGTGGGGATGGTCTGGTCTTGGGGTGAAAAGTCTGTGCGTCTCTGGGTGAAGAGGACAAATTCTCTGTTGCTAGGTACCTTTCGACCAGGTCTACTAGTTTGTCTGCGGTTTCCGGACCACCATGGCTCACCCACTTCTGCAGGGTGTTATGAAGAGACCTAAGAAATTTGTCCATGACTACTCGCTCCAAAAATTTTGGTCCGGACAGAGTTTCTGGCTGCAGCCATTTCCTAGCCAAATGAATGAGGTCATACATCTGCTTCCTCAGCTGATAACTCCAATTGTGGACCCGCTGAGCACAGACATCCAGGGTTACACCAAAACATGCCAATATTTCCTCTTTTAACCGATCATAGTTCTTTGCATCTGCAAACTCCAAATCAAAATATGCCTTTTGGGCTTCTCCAGATAATAGGGGGGCCACTAGTCCAGCCCACTGTTCTTTAGGCCAACTCTCTTTTTCCGCTGTTCTCTCAAACGTGGTCAGAAACATCTCAGGGTCATCATCATCTGCAGTCATCTTTGGCAATAAGTATCTTACCCGAAAAGTCGATATGTTACTGGCCTGACTCCCAGCTTCTGTCTGCTGTCTCTGAAGCTGTTTCACGATGGCCTCCATTTGCTGCTGGTGTCTCTGTTCCAAGCCTGCAATGCTCTCTCGGTGAGCTGCAAGGCTCTCTTGGTAAACCTGTTGTTGAGCTGCCATGCTCTCTTGGTGAGCTGCAAGGCTCTCTTGGTGAGCCTGTTGAGCTGCAAGGCTCTGCTGCAAACCTGCATTTGTCTGCTGTTGATTTGCATTTGCTATAGCCAGCTGTTTAAGTATCTCCTCCATTTGGGTTTATTTAACTGCCCGCGGCACTCCACCATGTGTGAGGGATTAGCTTGGTAGCGGGTGTGTGTGACCCCCGGGATGGGTTCACTACATCACTATATAGAAAGGCAGTTGAGGATGGTTGAAAACAAAGGATATGGTTTATTCTTCAATATTGCTGGATACAAGTGCAAGCATCAAAACAGCATAAACAAAAAATAAACCCTTGCCACTTGGGGCATCTACCTTCACAACACAGGAACCTACCTATGGAGTCTGGCTCAGCCTAATGCTGGGCATATACTGCTCGTCATACAGCAGAGAAACATTAGTCTTTTTGATTTTTATCACACAGAAAAATCAACAACCACCTCACCTCTTCAGAAGTCTTTCTCACCTGCTCTCCTTAACTCAAAAAGCCTCAGGATGCAGCCATCAGCAGTCACCTTCTGGATGACTTATAGAGGCCTTAATTGCCTCATTCTGAACAGCTAAAGTTTTCCAACGCCCTAAACCTTTCTGGTTACTTCTGCAGCCGACACCTGGTAGTAATTGGTGTATTGTCTAAACAAGGCAGAAATGTATCTCCCGTCTGTGACAACACCCACAGATTTACCTGACTTCCTGTCACTATATATATATATATATATATATATATATATATATATATATATATAAAAAATAGGATTTTACACATTGTTTCACTATGTACATGACTGTTTGCATATGATATTTAGATGATATATATTTTATGCTATATGCCCTGATTTTGCAGTGAGTTTTTTTGTTGTAAATACAGTATCATTAGAATGGTTGTCAGTTGAAGGAAGAATGCCCCTTTACATTAGTGGTCTGTGGAAAATATCTCTTTTCATTCTTTATTCGTGGTTAGCTTTACTGCTTGCCTGCCAGCGCATAACAATATACGTCGACAGCATGGCACGGACAGGCAGAAGAACGTATATATACGTCCCCTTTAAGAAGCCAGCATTGTGGGCCCGCGTGCGCCAGGAGCTCTGTGACTCTGACCACGGGTCTCGCGGACTCGATGTCTGCGGGCATTCCCTGCGATTGTCTCACGATGAGAAAGAAGGGGTAAATGCTTATGTAAACAAGCATTTCCCCAGTCTTCCTAGTGACAGAACAGTGTACACAGCTTCCTGTAATCGCTGTGTCCTGTCACACACAGCCCAGCCCCCTTACAGTTAGAACACATACCTAGGCACACTTAAACCCTTAGCGCTTAGTGGTTAACCCCTTCACTGCCATTTTCACAGTTATCAGTGCATTTTTAATAGCACTGATCGCTGTAAAAATGACAATGGTCACAAAAATGTGTCAAAAGTGTTTGATGTGTCCGCCATAGTCAGTGCCAATCCTGACCTCCTTGGGGCCCTAAGCAAAATGACATGTTACATTAAAGATTAAAGTTGAGAAGTGTAGGGAGGGGGTGTTCTGCTGTCGGAAATGATATCTTACATTAAATGAGAAGCGGGGTGTACTGACTTCTTACCTCTTCTCCCATGCAGCCAGCGAGGTGAGAAGTGGAGTGAGGGGCTGAAAATGACTTCTCACCAGGCTGGACCTCTAGCAATTTGGGGAGCCCTCCGCAGCTTTGCGGGGCCCTAAGCGGCTTGCATAGTGAGCCTATAGTGCGAATCTCTGTTGACCTCCATTACTAGTAAAAAAAAATATTAATAAAAATGCCATAAAACTATCCCCTATTTTGTAGACGCTATAACCTTTGTGCAAACCAATCAATAAACGCTTATTGCGATTTTTGGATCAAAAATATGTAGAGGAATACGTATTGGCCTAAATTCAGGCTAATTTTTTTGGGATATTATTCTGTGCTATTGCTGTCCTATATCATTTTAATTTCTGCTCTGAACTTTATATTTTTTTTGTTTATGTTTGCCATCAAAAGTCATATCTGTAATGTTGGATCTATAACTTTTATTTTTAAAATATATTTGCCGGCTAGTGTGTTTTTATTTACTGTCCTCCAGCTAGAACCTTTGGGGATTCATATTGTTGTAGTACTCACAATCTTTAGCTGGGTTACATCTAGATTAAGATGACCAGATTTTTTAAATGAAATCCGGGGACATATTGTTTTTTTTACTAGTAATGGCGGCAATTAGTGAATCTTGCCCATCGCTGCAGCCGCCCGCCTCACAGCCTGTCAAGTCTTACTCTCTGGGCCCCGGCTACTACTCGGTGGGGTGTGGAGGAAGATCCCTCCTCCAGGGAAGGCAAGGAGATAAACAGGCAGGCAGCAGGCCGGGACATGAGCCAAGGCAGAAGAACATGAGAGCGGAACTGAATGGGCATGCACCCGAAACGGAAGAAATATTCTCTCCGCTCCGACCAGCGCATGATCATCAGAAAGGGGCACATGTAATATAAAAAAGATACCCCCCCCCCCCGGGCTAGTAGGAGCGGCAGAGCAGGGGTGCGTAATTCAGAATTATAATTTTTTTAATTATGCACTGACTGTCTTTGAAATTGCCCCAGCCCAAATCCAATCTGGGACAAAACTGGGGACAGACTTGGTCTGGGGACAGTGTCCTTAATCCGGGGACTGTCCCCTGAAACCGGGGATGTCTGGTCACCCTAATCTAGATGGTGAAAGAACTCTGCATTAAAAACAATTACCATACTTTCAATACTGTTTATTTTTCCCTTTTCATTCTTTGCTGTGTATCACTGCTGATTCCCTGCAGTCTCTTTGCAGCCACATCCTGTCTACATGCACAAACTCCAGCAATTGCTGCACAGCAATTCTCAAGGTAGATTTTCTGGTGATAACAACAGTGGAATATGCCTGTGCACATCCATTTGTAGTCCATTTGCAACTGAGAGACAGGGACAATGATATGTCACCCCACAACAGCAAGTGTCTTAACAATGATCCTCACTGTAATCTTACCAATATTATTTCAGAGAAAGACGCATATTTAAAAAGATAGAAAAAATCTTCTTAAAAGGTACATTAACAATCACAAAACTTATATACGTTTTTCTACTTTAATATTAATTGTATGGATTGTAGGCGTATCCGATCCATAAACAAACTCATCCGCATTGGCAGGAACGAGTGCGTTGTAGTAATAAGAGTGGATAAAGACAAAGGCCCAGATTCACAGAGCGATTACGCCTGCGCAACTGGTGTTGCGCGTGCGTAAGTCTAAATGTGCGCGTGCGTTTAGATGCGCGCGATTCAGAAAACGATTTACGCCAGAAATCTACTTTTTTTTGTCCGGCGTAATTTCGTTAGACAGACGCATCCGTCCGCGCAAAAATGCGCTAGACACACCATTGATTTGCTAGTCAAATATGCTAATGAGGGAGTTGCGGGGATCCACAAAAAAACGCAGTTGCTGCGCAGGCTACGCGATGTGCGCAACAGCAAAATGTCCTGTCTAAAGTTAGAGCACCTAAAAGCTGGTCTAAATTTTGAAAAAACGTCTACATCCCACAGAAAGCAACACCGTTACTGAGGAGCAGACCACACACACGTGTTGCACTACAATTTGACTGCCAACATGCCAGGGGCATCGTCGCTCATAGCTGCACTAGTGAATTTAGATGACCAAAGAAGGAGGAGGGCACGGAGGATGGCACGGGAGAGGGTATACCGCACACGCATAGACCTCTTTGGCATGAGTGATTCTGAGGTGTTTCGCATCTTCAGATTCACCCCTCATGCCATCCTGGAATTAACCACAACCCTGCAGGAGGACATCACTAGCCCAACACAACGCTCACAAGCAGTGCAGCCACTGGTCAAGGTACTGGCAACACTCCATGTCCTTGCCAGTGGCTCTTTTCAGCGTACAAGTGGAGTGGTGGCTGGGATGTCACAATCCTCCATGAGCAGATGTGTGCACCAGGTTGTCCCAGCAATCCTCACACGCTTGGCCAACCAAATCATCAAACCCACCACTGAGGACCTGCAGCTGAAGGCAATGACAGATTTCTACAGAATTGCCAGATTCCCACGCACCATCGGGGCCATTGATTGCACACATGTGGCACTCCAGCCCCCCCATGAGACAGAGCACATGTACCGCAATCGGAAGCATTGGCACTCCATCAACGTACAGGTGATAGTTGATGCCCAAGGCCTCATATGGCACGTCCGTGCCAAACACCCCGGATCCACCCATGACAGCTACATCTACAATCAATGCCACATCCGAATGGAATTCGATCAGAACGTGTGTGGGAACACCTGGCTGGTTGGTGAGTGACATGGGAGTCAGGCATGACTATCCCCTCCCGTGATGCACACCTCACAAGTGGCACATGCATGACTAACATTCTCCTGTCTTTTCCCTTCCAGGTGACTCTGCATATGCACTGGGACCCCATCTCATGACTCCTATCCGGAACCCCCAAACCCCAGGGGAGGAAAGATACAATCAAGCACACATCAAAACCCGAGCAGTGGTGGAGCGCACCTTTGGCCTCCTGAAGTCACGTTTCCGACGCCTGGATAAGTCTGGGGGTACACTGTTGTATTCCCCAAACTTCGTGTGCCATATCATCGTTGCATGTTGCATGCTGCACAATCTCGCAGTGAGGAAGGGCCTGCAGGTTGAGCTACGTGATGACCTGACCCCCCAACCAGACAATCAACCCCTAACCGAGGATACCCTGTCTTCTGAGGGAAGAGCAGTCAGGAGACAGCTCACATTGGGCATCTTTGCACGTTAAACACACACATTAATCATGGCACAATGAGAATGCATGCATGCACACCACTATCCTCATCAAATTGGATTGGCACCAGTCCACCATGCACGACTGGTGAGCAGTAACGCCACGTCAAGGCTCCAATTATGTCACTGTACATTCATACACCATTCACACGGACCTGGGAATCACTTCTCCCTGGTCCTGGGGAACCCTTCTCCACCAAAATTGAGGATGACACCCCTTTTCCAGCAGGAATGTCACCCCCACATTCAAACAGCATGCACAACCCAAAATTTAAAAAAAAATGTCAGCAAAAAAAAAAAAAATGCAAACAATGTCAGCAAAAAAAAAAAAATGCAAAAAATGTCAGGAAAAAAAAAAGGGGGAAAAATAAATTATTGCCCTCTGCGTGAGCCACGCCTGGGGCGCCCCCGGCCACGGCCCCGGCCCCTCAGGGGAGACTCATGGGGGAGGGGCAAACCCGGGGAAGGAGGAGCAGCCCCTGATATCTGCCCACCTGGCGGCCTGCCCTCCAAGGCCACGGCAATTCTGTCCAGGGAAGCACCAAGTGTTGCCATGTTGGCCTGGATAGCCTGGGTAAGGGCCCTCACATCCTGCCCAACGCCTGCTGCTGTAGTCTGCAGTTCATTTAGGCAGGTTGTGAAAGCCCGGGAGTGGGAGTCCAGGTTACCCAGCGTATCCTTCATGGAGGACAGGCTCTCCTCCACCCGCCCAAAAGTCTGGCAGAGCTGTCCCAGATGGCGGGTCTGGAGGGCCTGGTCCCTTCGCAGACTGGCGGGCAGGAGATTGGGCGCCCCCCTGGTGCTCTGGGATGACATCCTGCCTCCAGCTGATGGTTGTGGGCGGGGAGAAGGGGAGGCCTTTGTGAGGGGAGCCATGTTGGGGGAGGAGGGGGGGGGGCTCCCCCTTAGGGAGGGCAGGCTTCTGCCAGCCAGAGGGGAAGAGTCCGCACAAACCACTCGTCCAGTGCCTGACATGGACTCCTCCTCCTCATGATCGTCCTCCTCATGATTATCCTCCTCCTCATGATCGTCCTCCTCCTCATGATCGTCCTCCTCCTCTTGAACCTCCTCCGCGGACTGTGGCCTTGTTGGGGGGGCCTCATTAGGCTGCTGTCCTGGGGTTGGAGTGGTCAGGCCAGATGGCCCTGCACCCTCCTGCACATCTGTGGATGACACAGACCATTCACAGGTTGGAGGATCCACACACTTGCCAGATATTCCCTTTCACCCCCTCCCCCACACATGCTACACACCTGATAGAAAAAAAAACCTTACCTGGCACCACGGGGACCGGACTTGTGTCAAAGCCTGGCAGGCCCTCCACTTCATGCCGGTGAAAGGTCAGGGCCACCACATGCTCCGTCGCTGTAAGCCTAATACGGCATGGTGGGCCCCCTCCTGTGCCCCTGGCATGGGCATGCATTGCGGCCAGTTTTTTTTTCACCTGACGCCGGAGATCATTTATTTTTTTGTCAATCCCAGACCGGGTCCGTGTCTCCCCCTCCCCTGATGAATTCACCTGCTCCGTGATCCTATCCAAAATCTCCCTCCTCCTGGCCGGGGTGGTGGTGGTACTCTGCGGGCCGTGGAGAAAACGCCCATACTCGCTAATGGCCCGGGCAAGAATTCTTTTTTCCCCCACAGTAAAATTCAGCTTTCTTTTTCTCTCTGTCATACTTCCAAACAAACTCACTACCAGTCACCAAAAATCAGTCACAAATACAAGCACAACCAATCAGGCAAGAACACACACAAAGAGAAAACGAACACCCAAAAATCACACTAGCACTCAGCAAGAAACAGTCACCAAAAAAAAGAAGAAGAAAAAATAAAGCAAGAAAACAAACGCTCAGAAATATATCAATCAAACAAACAGTCTCTCAAACAATTATCAAAAAACACTTTCACAAATATACCAACAAGCACTTGATCACACAGAACACTAATCTGACAACTACAAGACACACTGCAACGAACAACAGGAACAAAAGCACTTGGTTAAATGGGAAGGGACACAAAGGGATGTACTTTTGCAATGCAAGTGCGTTTGTGTGTGTCTATTTATGCTGTCTGCGTAGTTCACAACGTTGCCCTAGTCCATTTCCAATTTCACTGATTGCGCCGCTCCCGAGTTGTGAGCATGCGCACAGCGGAGCTGACATGGTCTCCTTCACGCGCGCATGCGCGAGCCGGCCGGCCCTTCATTTGCATGGGGTCACGGCTCATTTCAATGTAACACGCCCACGTCCCTCCCAATTTGTATTACTCCTCCTTACGCCTCTGGAAAAAACCTTACGCTTGCGCAATTTCCTGCGCAAAAGCTACGTGAATCGGGGGATTACGCGGCTAGATGGCGCAAGTCTAACGTAATGGCGGTGCGCTACGACGGACCGAAAATGCGCCGATGTACGTGAATCTGGGCCAAAGGATATATTGATTTGTCCAAAAGAAGAGTGTCCCCAGAAGAGGCATTAAAATGTGAAGATAAATTCACCAAGTCTAAAACTGTATACAGTATTCTGCGTCATGTAGCTGAAGTTTTGGAATACACAAAGGATGAGCAGCTAGAAAGTTTATATCAAAGAACCGCCTGGGTATTTGATGAAAAATACAAAAGACCAGGATATGGAGCCTACGATGCCTTCAAACTTGCAGTCTCAGATACATCCGTTCTGGATGGACTAGATTTAATAGAGGAAGAAAGAAGAGTCCTCATTGATAATATTAACAGACGTCTTACGCCACAAGCTGTGAAAATCAGAGCAGATATTGAAGTGGCTTGTTATGGGTATGAAGGCATTGATGCAGTCAAAGATGCACTAAGAGCGGGACTTGGCTGTTCTACAGAAAATATGCCAATAAAGATAAATTCAATTGCTCCTCCTCGGTATGTGATGACTACAACAACTTTGGAAAGGACTGAAGGTCTTTCTGTGCTCAATCAAGCAATGTCGGTAATCAAAGAGAGAATTGAGGAGAAAAGGGGTGTATTTAATGTCCAGATGGAGCCCAAGGTTGTCACAGACACAGATGAAACTGAGCTTGCCCGACAGTTGGAGCGGCTTGAAAAGGAAAATGCAGAAGTGGATGGAGATGATGATGCAGATGAAATGGAAGCAAAAGCAGAAGATTAACATGAACCTTAAACTACAGAAAATCTGAACACATCTAAGCAAGCAGGCGTTAACCATTATATATATTTTGCCCCAAAATTTTATTCTAAACAATTTCAGTTGTAACTTCCTTCTGTATGCAAAATACATATCTATTAAACACAGCCTGTGTAGACTCCTAAAAAACATTTTTGTATTTTGATAAATTTTTATTGGCCTTGCAGGGCTTTGGGAACTGGTAGGATAAGGCTGCTCAATAAACTCATAGCCCATAAAAAAAAAAAAAAAAATTAATTGTATATTATGTCAGGGGAGTATCTATCGTAAGACAAACAAGGCGTTTGCCTTGGGCGGCCTTTTTCATGGGGAGGGGCGGTGCCTGAACCTCCTATGGCGCCAGCAGCTGCAGGCATCGCCCCAATATTGCTTTTTAGAACCGACAGTCGACTCTCCTGTAATAGCAATTGGCGCAGCTTACTAGCTGTTTGACTTCTATTACAAGTAGTGGGAGGGGACACCTTCCTCCCGCTGGCTGGGCAGACAGCCAAGCAAAGCTGAGACCGGCTTTGATTGGCCGTTGGTAACAGTAAATTGGAAGCAATGACATCTCCAGTTTACTCGGAAAACATCGGCACAAGTTTTAAAAAAATTAAAGCATTCAAAAATTCTAAACTTAGGGCCAGATTCTCGTAGATGCGCGCATAATTATGCAGGCGTTGCGCATCTCAGATGCACTACGTCGACGTAACGCGGAGTGGCAAGTACCGTATTCCCTAAGTAAATGCGCTCCAAGATGCGCCTGCGTCGCGTAAAAGCATCGGCGTAATCCAGCGCAACTCCAAAGTAGGAGGGAAGTGGGCGGGTTGCATTGTAATAAAGCGTGACCCCATGCAAATGAAGGCCGGGACGAACGGAGCATGTGCCGTGACGTGGATGACCCGCGCCGTGACGTGGATGACCCGCGCTGTGACGTGGATGCCTTCTGCGCATGCGCCAAGCCGGCCTACGATCCCCCGGCGCAGGGTATATAATGCGGCCACACATGCGCCCGTGCAGCGCAACAGACTCCTATTTTTGGTGATTGTTACGGGAAAAAGTTGTGCTTTTGCCATGGCTACTGTTGTTAAGGAGAGGAGGAAGAAAAATTTCTCGCCAGAGGAGAGGGCCATTGTTGTGAGGGCAATATAGAAATACGACTCTCGGCTCCATGGGGCAGACAGTGGCCGGACCAGCAAGTCCCGGAGGGATCAGATCCTAATGAAGGTCGCATGCCAGGTCAATGCCCTCTCTCATGAGGTCCGGACACCGCAGGACATTCAAAAGAAAATGAATGACCTGCGGCGTCTCGTGAAGGGCAAGCTTGCGACACAAGCTCGGCATGCCAGGGGCACTGGAGGGGGCCCACCCTGCCCTGTCCGTCTGACTGAGGAGGAGAAGGTGGTTGCCCGCTGCCTGCAGATGGAGCAGGTTGTGGGAGTTGGGGGCTATGAGTCCCAGAAGCCAGCCGTGAGGACAGGTAAGTGTGTTTTATATTCTATCTGTTGTGTAGCATGTGTAGGGGTGTAAGGGAACATGTGCCAAGTGTGTGGGACCACCAACATGTGCATCTTTTGTGTCATCCACAGATGTGCAGGAGGGAGCGGGGCCATCTGTTGCTGCCAGGGCCGTCAGGATCCATCCCCCGAGCATCCAGTCCCTCTGGCTGCCCCCCTGGAACAGGACTTGGAGGGAAGTGGGCACACCGCAACGGAGGAGGTGGTTGAGGAGGAGGTCGTCGACCAAGACCAGGACCAGGACCTGTATGTGGTGTTGAAGGAGGATGATGGGTTGGCCGTACCAGCCCAGGCTATCTCCCCCTCTATTTCGAACCCCTCAGTGACCACCCCCAACCTCTCCAGTCCCTCTGTTTCCCCCCCCCCTCTTCTCCGGCCCCTCAACATCCTCCCCTTATGCCCGGTCCCCTGCCACTCCCCGGAAGGCCACATGCAAGACAAGGGGTGTTTATAAGGTCCTGCCAGAACAGCTGGCCAGACAACAGGACCAGCAAAATGAGCACCTGTCCGAGGTCGTGGAGGAGATGAGGCGCCTGGCCGACAGCCTGGCCTCCTCGGGACATATTACGGATGGCATCCAAGACCTGGCTGCCAACAGCGCAGCAACGCTGACCAGCCTGGGGGAGCTGCAGGCCACCACCTCTGACATTGTAGGGGAGGTTCATGCCCTGCGCCTTGCAGTTGAGGCACAGACTGCTGTGCAAACCCGCATAGCGGTTGCCCTGGAGGGCATGCAGGCAGCCAGGGAGGGACGTGGGGATGCTCCTCCTCCACCTGCTACCCCACCCCCACCTGTGGCTGCCCCCAGGCAAGTGAGGGGCAGGAGCCGTGGCACCAGGCGGAGCCCCCGCCAGGCCCATTAATTTTTGGGGATTTCAGTTTATTATGCTCTGGTTAAGAGCTTTTTTTGTTTTCAGTTTATTATGCTCTGGTTAAGAGCTTTTTTTGTTTTCAGTTTATTATGCTCTGGTTAAGAGCTTTTTTTTGTTTTCAGTTTATTATGCTCTGGTTAAGAGCTTTTTTTGTTTTCAGTTTATTATGCTCTGGTTAAGAGCTTTTTTTTTTTTTTTTTGATACTGCACACGGTGCAGTGTGAATGGTGTGTGAATGTGAGAGGGTGGCACTCCTGCCAGTAAGGGGTGTCACCCTCGGCCGTGGTGGTGAAGTTAACCCCACGGCTGTATGAATGATGTGTGAAAGGTGTATGAATGGACAGCAACATCATTGGGGCCTTGACGCTGGCGTTGCTGCTCCCAAGTCCTACATGCTGGACTTGGGCTAATCCAATGTGATGTGGATGTGGGGTGTGTGATCTAGGGACATCAGTGGTGTACACGCGTGCAGTGTCTGTGTGCCATGATGAATGTGTGTGTTTAACGGTCAAAGATTCGTAACACGAGGACCCTCCTGACTGCTCTTCCATCAGCAGACGAGGTCTCCTCTGGCAGGGGGGGGCTGTGTGGTTGGGGGGTCAGGTCATCACGTAGGGCAATCTGCAGGCCCTTTCTCATGGCAAAGTTGTGCAGTATGCAACATGCACCGATGATCTGACCCACAAAGTTGGGGGAATACAATAGGGCCCCCCCAGACTTATCCAGGCATCGGAAACGGGACTTCAGGAGGCCAAATGTGTGCTCCACCACTGCACGGGTTTTGATGTGTGCTTCATTGTATCTTCTCTCTCCTCTGGTTTGGGGATTCCGGAAAGGAGTCATTAGATGGGGTCCCAGTGTATATGCAGAGTCACCTGTAAGGGAAAAGAAAGGAGGATGTTAGTCATGCATGTGCCCCTTGTGATGTGTGCATCATGGGAGGGGATAGTCATGCCTGCCACCCATGTCACTCACCAACCAGCCAGCTGTCCCCATACATGTCCTGCTCAAAATCTTCGGGGATGTTGCTTTGACGGTATATGTAGCTGTCATGGCTGGACCCGGGGTCTTTGGCACGGACGTGCCATATGAGGTATTTGGCATCAGCTATCACCTGTACGTTGATGGAATGCCAGTGCTTCCGATTGCGGTAAATGTGCTCTGTGTCCCGGGGGGGCTGTAGTGCCACATGTGTGCAATCAATGGCCCCGATGGTGCGTGGGAATCCGTCAATTCTGTAGAAATCTGTCATTGTCTTCTGCCGCAGGTGCACAGTGGTGGGTCCGATGAACTGGTTGGACATGCGTCTGAGGATTGCGGGGACAACCTGGTGCAGACATCTGCTTATGCTGGTTTGTGACATCCCAGCCACCACTCCACTTGTACGCTGGAATGATCCACTGGCCAGGAAATGGAGTGTTGCCAGGACCTTGACCAGTGGCTGCAGTGCATGTGAGCGGTATGTCTGGCTGGTGATGTCCTCCTGCAGGGTTGTGGTTATTTCCAGGATGGCAGCAGGGCTGAATCTGAAGATGCGATACACCTCCTCATCACCCATGCCAAAGAGGCTCATGCGCGCTCTGTAGATCCTCTCACGTGCCACCCTCCTCCTCCTCCTCCTTCTATGCTCCTCTTCATCTGCATACATTAGTAGTGATAAGACCATGGCTGGCCCTGGCATGTTGGCATACGAATGTCTTGTCCAGTAAGTGTGATTGCTCAGCTCGTCCGTTATGGTGCTGCTGTAGTTGCTCTCCAGCTGACTTGCACACGGTCTTGAGCAAAGTTACCCGTGCTTTTATGAGGGGTATGTTTACTCAAGGCTTTTGTGTTACGCGCACCACGAGTAGTCAACGCCGAACGCGCGTAGTTTCGGGAATCCGCGCATCTCCCTCATTTGCATATTTGCATACTAATTCAATGGGAACTGAATATTTGAGATGCGTAACTATGCGCCTACGCCGCGCTAGCTTAAAGCATTTTCGCCGCTCAGACGGAAAAGTTTTTCTCGCGTATGTGGTTCTGTGTTTACCGCGCATCGATACGCAGGCGCACATTTACAATTACGCCGCGCAAATACATTTACGCAGGCGTAGCGCCGCTGAGAATCTGGCCCTTGGTGTTTTAAATGCTTTTAACCACTTGTCCACTGGGCCTATTCTGGCACTTCTCTCCTTCATGTTAAAATCAAAATTTTTTTGCTGGAAAATCAGAACCCCAAATCATTATATAATTTATTTAGCAGAGGGAATAAAATGTCTGTCATTGCAACTTTTTTCTCGCACAGTATTTGCGTCAACATTTTTCAAACGCCTTTTTAGGGGAAAAAAATGGTTTCATGAATTAAAAAACAAAACAGTAAAGTTAGCCCAATTTTTTTGTATAATGTGAAAGATAATGTTACGCCAAGTAAATAGATACCTAACATGTCACGCTTTAAAATTGAGCACACTCACAGAAAGGCGCCAAACTTCGGTACTTAAAAATCTCCATAGGCGACGCTTTAAATTTGTTTACAGGTTACTATTTTCGAGTCACAGAGGAGGTCTAGTGTTAGAATTGTTGCTCATTGTTGCAACGCATACGGCCATACATCACATGTGGGGTTTGAACGGTGTTTACATATGTGGGCGAGACTTACACGCGTGTTCCCTTCTGCACAAGAGCTGCCGGGGACAGGGGCGTTTAAAAAATAAAAATATATTTTACTTACATTTTTTTTTTAAAGTGTAAAGATAAAAAAAATTATCACTTTTATACCTATTACAAGGAATGTAAACATCCTTGGTAATACGTATCACTTTATGGAGAGATGTGGGGTCAATAAGACACGCATCTCTCCTCCAGGCTTGAAAGCATGAGATCATAAAAAAATAAAAAAATCACAGATCTAATGCCGACAACCGCGATTGTGGCTTTGTTTATTTCTGGGTACCCGGGCATGACGTCACAACATCCGCCTAGGCCTCCGAGGGTCATAGAGATGACCAGTCATCTCTATTTTTGCGAGCCAGCACCGGCCGATTCGTTCTTCGATCCCCCGATAGCACGGGAGAGCCTGGAGAAGCATCCCCCCTCCCACAGCCTGTAAGAACTGCCGCCATGATCGTTCTTATCGTGCAGACAATCGCCGGCAGAAGACAGTGATATCTGAATGATGCCTGTAGCTCCACCCATCATTCAGATATCACTGCACAAATTCAAAAACGTCATATGACGTCCTCGGTAAGAAAGTGGTTAAAAGAAGACCCCAGATCTTTCCATAAAGAGTACCTGTCACATGCCTAGTGCTGTCAAGGATGTTCACATTCCTTGTGACTGCGAAGAAAAAAATAAAAATGAAAGCAACACTGTCAAAATAAATAATAAAAATAAAAAATTAAAGTGCCCCTGTCCTCTCGTGCTTACACACAAAGGCAAAAGCACTTGTCAGTCCCGCAAGCACACACACAGCAATTGTCCCATACATGTATAGTACCAACGTGAATGTCATATCATGGGCAGTAATCCTAGCACCAGCAGACCTCCTGTGTAAATCTAAAATGGTAACCTGTAAAGGCTTTTTAAAAATTGCAGAGGTGATCAAATACCACCAAAAGAAAGCTCTATTTGTGTGGGAAAAAACAGATATCAATTTCAATTGGGTACAGTGTTGTATGACCATGCAATTGTCATTCAAAGAGTGAGAGCGCTGAAAGCTGAAAATTGGTCTGGGCAGGAGGGGGGTTTAAGTACACAGTAAGCAAGTGGTTAAAGTATTGCCTATGGAAAGTAAAACTAACATTGTTTGCACGGCGTGCTAAATTTTAAAGCAGCTGTGAAAGAACAAATGTAGATGGGGGGGAGCTTGCCGATTTTAGTCTTGCCAAGGGCAACACAAATCTCCACTATGAAAAGGGGGAATATGAGTATGCATATCACCAAATCTCCATGGAGCAATGGTTCTGGCTTCCATCTGGGATATTATATAGGATATGTTTTTCATCATGAATTCTTTGTTATGTTAGGCTGCCATCTAGTGGCAAATGTTTGAAAATTCATCTTATTAATTTTCCATTGTTCTATAAAGCGTATCTGCAAGTTCATACAAGGTCAAACTCATTTATTAATTATTATAATGACCCACGCTAATGACTAATATACCCAAGCTGCTGATTTCTATAATCCTGGTTATAATGCACACAGCTGAAAATACAACTGATAATACTATATTTATGACACATATTTTTTGGAAAAGCGTGTGCTTAAAGGCTAAGTTCAACTTTTTCAGAAAATAGCTTATGTAGTCAAGGGGTCCCTGTAGATAGAGGGGTCCCAAGCATCTGAAGGGACATAAATGGCTTACAGGTAAAACAATTAAATTAATGATCATTTTACAAAGCTGTTTTTAATATCTTTTTAGGGCCCCTTGGCTGCATAGGTTATTTTCTGGAAAAGGTTACTTTTATCACTCCAGCCCCAGAGGATTTGGCTGCCAAATGACCTGGCCACTTTTTGCGATTCGGCACTGCATCGCTTTAAATGACAATTGCCCAGTTGTGCGACATGGCTCCCATTTTTTTTTTGTAAATAAGTAATTTTTCTCCTTCACTCATGTAAGCTGATGAGGCTCCACTGATGGGCACTGATAGGCTGGAGAGTTGGGCACTGATGACACAGCACTAAAGAGCACTGATGAGGAGGCTCTAATTTGCAGCACCGATGGGCACTGATAGGTGGCACATTTGGGCGAACCACATACATTACAGATTTGTAAAGTATGTAAAATTTGTCACCCACTCAAAAAATTATATTATATTCTTAGCAATGTAGCACCCTGTAGTGTAGAGTGCTAGTGTAAATAGGTTTTGTGATAGTGTAGGTAAATTTGGCCTGGCTAAGAATCTGTGTCAGGGTGACTCAGGGAGGCTGGATGACTTATCAGGCAGCCACTGGTATCTCCCCCTACTTTCTGGAACCTTGGAGAACCTTTTAGAAGAATGAAAGAGGGGCTAGCTGGAGATGCCTGGAATATTGAGGGGGACCCTAGCCAATCCCCAGCAAAGGGGTCAGCAGTGGGTAGGCCTCTCTCAAATACTTATGGTCAGGCCTACAGGGGCAGTGTGGAGTTTGGATGGAACCTGGAGATGGATTGCTCAGAAGGCCATCGGTGGCCCTTGAGGGTAACCCCCTAGTCTGGGGAAGGGGAGATGAACCTGGGTCTGGGGCTCGGGTGCTGAAGGGATCCTCTTAGGACAAATGGAGTAGTCCTGTCCAGAAGAACAGGAGCAAGAGTGAGGACAGCATGAACCAGCTAGCATGTCCAGGAGATCTCCAGGGAGAAGACAGACAGGTGGCTGGTGAGTGTGGCAGTCTGGGATGACTGTGGGAAGTAGCCAGGAGGGCTAGTGAAATTGGCAGCGGCAGCCAGGCAGGCTAGCAGTGCCTGCAGAGGTGGTGCTGGGATCAGTAGCCACAGGAATGTAGCTGGACTTTTTCTCTACACACAGAGCTTAGGGGTGCAGGATAAACAGAGTGCAGAATTCAGATCTGTGTGACGTACAGAGTGCAGAGTTCAAGGATGCGGGATGAACAGAGTGCAGAGTTCAGGGGTGCGTGACGTACATAGTTCAGAGTTCAGGGATGCGGGATGAACAGAGTGCAGAGTTCAGGAATGCGGAATGAACAGAGGATATAGGGAGGGATGGATGGATAGAGGGAGGGAGAGATGGATGGAAGGAGGGATGAATGGATAGAAGGAGAGATAGAGGGAGGGACGGATGAAGGGATGGAAAGAGGGATAGAGGGAGGGATGCATAGATGGAAAGATGGATGGGTGGGGGTGGAGGGAGGTAAGGATGGAGGGATGGATGGTTGGATGGATGGGGACAGGGGTGGATGGAGGGAGGGAAAGAACACACAGACATCCTATCCCGGTGCTCATCTCCTGTCCCCATCCTATTGATCTGCCAGCACCTCCTCCTGAATCTGATACAGCTTAGCTTAGAATTCAAATCAGGCCGGCTGGGAAAGAGGGTGGGTACAATACTTTCTTATTGGATGAGGAAGCAGCAGAGATGCTGTATATCAATCCGCCTCTGAAATCAGGCTGCCGAGTCTAACTCAGGAATATTGGCTTATGCGGCTGAAGCAGCTATATCCCTCCACAGGAAAAAAAGAGTCCACAGCCTTCTGGCATCAATAGAGGATGTGCATAAAAACAGTGACATATGTCACAGTCTTCACCTCCTACCATTTCGGATTGGTTTACTAAAATTGGGTACATGGCCGATATGGAAGAGCTTATTTCTCAATCCAAAGACTCACCTAAGGCTTTTTATGATAAATGGGCATGTTGGATATGTTTCAAAAGCTCCGCTGAATTTCATTCATTAAGGATAGCTTCTTTATAAAGTTGTTTTATGTCACCTTCTCCACACTCTCCTTTTTTTACAATCTCAATAGAAGGTTATTACCTAATGAAGTGCATGCATTTTCCCCTCTTTCCCCCCCCCCCCTTTTTTTTTTCCTCCATTATCCCCCATTTTTTTTTCACCCCCATCCCTCTTACTCTCCTTACATTGGTTATCTACAGACTTTGTGAATATCAGCTTATTGCTTGAATTTGCCTTTTGAAGTCTGTTTTATATGTTGTGCATATTCAACTATTTGTACATGTATTGTATTCTGTATTTATTTATGAAAATTCTCAATAAAATATTTGAAAATAAAAACAGTGACATATGCAAGTAGCGGCATCTGAATTTTAGTCTACCAGCTTACGCAGATATACTGTGGCAGGTGGGCTCTCCTGTGTGAGTCGACGTACATGTTCGTTGGCCCGCTCAAGGTGGATAGCGGGCTCACGCGGATGTCCCCCACCAACCCACGATCGCAGTGAGGAGAGGGTGAACTGCCTATGTAAACAAGGCGATTCCACGTTCTGCCTAGTGACATGACAGATCTACAGTTCCCAGTTCTCTCTGTCATGTTCCAATAAGCTCATCCCCCCTACAGTTAAAACACACTTAACTACTTAACTTCTTTTTTACTTTAATTTCTCTTTATTATTTTCCAATGTTTAAACAATTTTCATGTTTTCATACAAATAATCGAAAAATAAAATAAAATGTATAGTGCAATTGTACAAGTATGCAAACATAATCAGCAAAATTGTGTACGAATCCTAAATTGTCCTACCCCTACCCTCTCGTCTACCTTCCCACCTTCCCACCCTCGGCTACCCCCCCTCCCTGGCCTTCCTATATTGTACTGGCCTTATTTTATTTTGCCCCAAGTGGGAGAAAGTGTCATTAGTCTGGCTTATCCTTTATGCATTAATTTTGAGAGGAGGGAACCAAGCGAGAGAAGAGGGGAATGGAGTCGCATAGGCGGCTAAATCGAAACCTCATCTAAGGCAAGGCCAAGATCTAGTCCTCCTTGTTATTTTTTTTATTTATTTTTTATGGTTGCTTGCTATTAGGAGCATCCCGTCCTCTAGGGTTAGGGGGGATTCCAGGGCGGGTGTAAGGGTCACCTCTACGAGGGGAATCCCATTTCCCTCAAACAGGGCCCCCACACCCATCCAAACCTTTTGTTATTCCCTTGTTTAATAAAGGCCACCCTCTCACTCCAAATCAGGGTATTAATAGTTTCAGCCCAATTCTCGACAGAAGGGGGAGCGTGCGCTTGCCATCTCAGTGCTATTAGCTTGCGTACCTGGAATAGGCATCGCAGCACACCTTCCAGGGCTCCAGGTGGAACTCTGTGGTCTTCTATACCCCCTAAAAGGCAGGTTCTAGCCTCTGGCTCTAGAGAGGTCTTGAAGATTTTATTGAGCTTGTTTATCACTACTGTCCAATACCTGAAGAGCTTAGGGCATCTCCAGAACATGTGAATAAGATCTCCTGTTGCCATACATCTGGGGCATTCATCCTTCTGATTCCAGCCTAGTTGGAAATTTTTTTTAGGAGTATAGTAACGGTGTAGTAAGAATAGATGAGATCTCTGCGCTGGGGCTATAGATACCAGAGCCCCTCTATGTAAGATCCTACTCCACTGCTCTGAGGTTATCAGTCCCAGATCTCTTTCCCATCGTTCTCGGCTCTTAGAGGAACCCAGTTGATTTATAGCTTTAACCCCTAGTTTGTCATAAAGGTCTAAAATTAAGCCTTTCATACAGTACCTGTCACCGAGAATGTGTTTCCAGCACGACAGCATCGCGCTGATTCTCGGCGTCAGGGTGCCGACATCTCGTACTCGCTGGAATGGAAAAAACACATTCCAGCGTACGTGTCATAGAAGCGACGGGGATCCGACTTGGATTCCCGCTAAATCTACACGCGGCGTTTGGTATGAATCATGAGGGGGAACTCCTCGCCAAATTTTAAACAAAAATCCGGCATGGGTTCCCCCCCAGGAGGCATACTAGGCCCTTGGGTCTGCTATTGATTGTAAGGAGAACCCCCCCTACGCCGAAAAAAAACGGCGTGAGGGTTCCCCCAAAATCCATACCAGACCCGTATCCAAAGCACGGCGCTGGCTCCCGCGATGGGGCTCATAGGTGGTCAATCTCGCCGAGAAAGGGAGCGAGATTGACACAATATCGCAGTCACCTACTGTAGTGTTAGTTTGAGTTATTTTAGTGAGGACGGGAGTCTGAGCCCTGACTATCGGTTGGGTCTTGTACTGGGTCTGGATGGCGTGCCTTATCTGTAATCATTTGTAGAACGTTTTATTTGGTATGTTAAATTTGTTCTTAAATCCAAAAAGGTTTTCATGAGGTTGCCCTCATACAGATGGAATAACCGTGTGATTCCCTGTCTCTCCCAGAAATCAGATTTTTCTATGCCCTCAACTTCTGTTAAGTTTTTATTGTTCCAAAGGGGGGTAAACTCAGTTACCCCAGTGTCTTCGTTGTCTGCCACACTTTATTAGTTAGTATTATGGTCGGGCATTTGTGAGCAAATGAGTTTGCCTCCAGGGCTTTTACCAATATTTTATGCGGGGCCCCTAATAGCATTAGTCTGAAACTAACCTTGCTTGAGTGTTGAATTCCGCAGCCTACAATGTGCTGTAGCTGGGACGCCAAAAAATATATTCTTGGGTGTGGGACCGCCAACCCTCCCTCCCCAATCGGGAGCTGCATAGTCTGCAAACCGATTTTGGCTTGGCCTCCTTTCCAAATTAGTTCTCGAAATAACTTCTTGATCGCCCCCTAGTTTTAACCCCTTCCCTGCCAGTGTCATTTTCACATTGATCAGTGAGTGCATTTTTATAGCACTGAATAGTGTAATAATGTCACTGGTCCCCAAATAGTGTAATTTGGGGTCAGATTTGTCTGCCGCAATCCCGAAAAAAAAAATCACAGATCGCTGCCATTACCAGTAAAAAACAAAAAAATAAAATAAGGAGCAATAACTTTTGCGCAAACCAATCAATATACACCTATTGCAATTTATTTACCAAAAATATTGTTTCCTGGTGCCGTCAATCACATCCAATGACGCGTGCGCTGGGGGACGGGGCCGAGTCCAGCAATCGTGACTATGAAGGCAAATGCTGGACAGGGGAGCGCGCCTGCAAGGTAACCCGGGATAGCGCTCCTCCTAGGGGGGGTTATCTGAGGCGGGGAGAAGCCGCCATAGCTGCCGAGGGACCCCAGAAGTCGAGGATTGGAGCCACTAAAGGAAGCTTTACAGTCACTTTAAGGGAGCAAATCCTTCCGGGGCTGAAGTGGTTAAGCACACCCAAGCCCCCACCAGGCGCCGCCAGGGACAGACTTGGTCCTGGGACAATGTCCTCAGTGTGGGGACTGTCCCCAGAAACCGGGGATGTCTGGTCACCGGAGGAGGAGGTATGACATTTTTTTTACGAGGGCTCCTGTGTTCTTTGCTGCTGCATACTGTAGGTAAGTTTTGTCATATCTGGCAGAATACATTTGTATTCATCACAGCCCGGGCTGCATACAGGGAATATGGTGGGTTTAATGGTCAGCGCAGCTAACACTGATGGATGGGCCTACTACATACTATCCACCACCGTACACAACGCACTTCTCTCCTGCTCATACTACCCACCGCTGCACAGTCTGCACTCCTCTCCTGCGTCATACGTCATATGAGGTTGCGCTAGGGCGTCACTGGGGACCCGATGCGTGTGCAGGCACCCACGATTGCCCAGTAACTGAGCAGGACAGTGGATCTGTGTGTGTAAACACACAGATCCACGTCCTGTCAGGGAGAGGGGACAATCATCGGTCACCTCCCTCAGTCACTTCCCTCCCCCCACAGTAAGAATCACTCCCTAGGGAATACATTAACCCCTTGATTGCCCCCTAGTGTTAACCCCTTCCCTGCCAGTCACATTTATACAGTAATCAATGCATTTGTATAGCAGGGATGGCTGTATAAATGTGAATGGTCCCAAAAATGTGTCAAAAGTGTCCGATGTGTCCACCACAATATTGCAGTCACGATAAAAATTGCTGATCGCCGCCATTACTAGTAAAAAAAATAATAATAATAAAAATGCTATAAATCTAGCCCCTATTTTGTAGACCCTATAACTTTTACACAAACCAATCAATATACGCTTTTTGCAATTTTTTGTTACCAAAAATATGTACAGTAGAAGAATACCTATCGGCCTAAACTGAGGAATTTTTTTTTTTTTTAAATGGATATTTATTATTGCAAAAAATCTAAAATATTGTGTTTTTCTTCAAACTTGTCCCTCTTCTTTTGTTTATAGCGCAAGAAATAAAAAACGCAGAGGTGATGAAATACCACCAAAAGAAAGCTTTTTTCATTTGGGTACAGTGTTGCATGACCATGCAAATGTCATTCAAAGTGTGACAGCGCTGAAACGAACCGGCCAGCCCATCCGATCTCTCTGTTTCTATTCTATTTCCTCTGTATTTAAAGTGGGGGTTCACCCTAAAAATAAAACTAACATTACATTGAGCCGAGTTTTGAGAATGAAATTTTGTTGACCTTTTTTATTTTCTTGCCGTACATACCGTTTTATCTATATTTTCACCGCAGCTTCCGGGTAGGTAATCCTGCGGGACTGGGCATTCCTATTCACATGCTAGTTGATTGACATGCTTCCCACCGGCACATACAGCGCGTCACGAGTTGCCGAAAGAAGCCGGACTGCAAGTCGGCTCTATACGGCGCTTGAGCACCGACGTTCGGCTTCTTTCGACAACTCGTGACACGCTGTATGCGCCGGTGGGAAGCATGTCAATCAATTAGCATGTGAATAGGAACGCCCAGTCCCGCAGGATTACCTACCCGGAAGCCATGGTGAAAATATAGATAAAACGGTATGTACGGCAAGAAGATAAAAAAGGTCAACATAATTTCATTCTCACAACTCGGCTCAAATGTTTTTTTTTAGGGTGAACCCCTGCTTTAAGACTGCCAGGTTTGCCAGCCAATCATGGTCTGATAAAGAAGCAGTAGCTTCGAAATGCATTACCATTCCTTGCCACTATCAATAATCACATTTGCTGTTCCTATACAGTCACCAACAGCTGCTTTTCGTTTCCTGCTTCCTGTTTTTCAGCCTTCTCTGCATCCTATTTTATAAACAAATGTTTTATTATTATGTTGCTATATACTTTTATGTTATCACCATATCTAGCGCCACTGTTCACCCCTGTTTTTTTTTAAAAACTACCTGCATAGTTTATATGTATTTTCTATATACTGTATGATTGTTCAGGCACTTAGACCTCTGTTGCCTCAGTAAAGCATTTCTTCTATTCAGCTACCATTTATTTACACACCCTAATTTCATCCCTTCCCCCACCCTTTTGGACTGTGGAGTTTATTAACTATATGTGCAACAGATTTAGTAACATATGTTGGCTTTGTGATTTTTTTTGAAGGATTGCATGACTGCATAATGGTGCTTTTTAAATATCTGCTTGTAGTTCACCTTTAAAAATATTATAAGCATATAAAACAAAGCATTAAAGGTGGCAGTAAATTGTACATACAATGTTTTCTACTACAGAATGTGTTGGGAGCTCATTAGTTAATGCCCAGGTGCTGTAACTGTGGGAACAAGGGTGTACTTTCATAATGTCATAACTGATTGGCTAGGTTCCCAGTACAATTCAGTTGGGCAGAGGAATAAAACTCACTTTGGTTGCAACATGACACGTTTGCTGTACATACGAATCAAGGCATGAAAAAAGAAGTGTAAGCAGAAAGGTGAGACTTGTCATTTAATGCTGGTGTATGTGTATATACAGTATCTCACAAAAGTGAGTACACCCCTGACGTTTTTTGTAAATATTTTATTATATATTTTCATGTGACAACACTGAAGAAATGACACTTTGCTACAATGTAAAGTAGTGTACAGCTTGTATAACAGTGTAAATTTGCTGTCCCCTCAAAAGAACTCAACACACAGCCATTAATGTCTGAACAGCTGGGAACAAAAGTGAGTACACCCCTAAGTGAAAATGTCTAAATTGGCCCCAAAGTGTCAATATTTTGTGTAGCCACCATTATTTTCCAGCACTGCCTTAACCTCCTTGGGAATGAAGTTCAACCTATCTTCACAGGTTGCCACTGGAGTCTTCTTCCACTCCTCCATGACGACATCACAGAGCTGGTGAATTCCATTTGAGGAAGCCCGAGCTCAATAGGGTTTAGGTCTGGAGACTTGCTTGGCCAGTCTATCACCTTTACACTCAAGTTCTTTAGCAAGGTATGTTTGGGGTCATTATCATGTTGGAATACTGCCCTGTGGCCCAGGGCCATCTTAATAGCATCATGGACCCCTGGGCAAAGTAATGCTATGGGGCCCCTACAAGCCCCAATTTACGCACCTATTTTACAGCGTGTCACTTGCCACTGTCACCTGTCTTCAAATTCAGCATATCAATTGGCACCCGTCCCCTGTCTGAGAGGCAGAGGAGGGGCATCTGAGAGGCAGAGGAGGGGTGGCTCAGAGGAAGAGGAGGGGTGGCTCAGAGGCAGAGGAGGGGGGTCTGAGAGGCAGAGGAGGGGGGTCTGAGAGGCAGAGGAGGGGGGATCTGAGAGGCAGAGGAGGGGGGGATCTGAGAGGCAGAGGAGGGGGGGATCTGAGAGGCAGAGGAGGGGGGTATCTGAGAGGCAGAGGAGGGGGGTCTGAGAGGCAGAAGAGGGCGGTCTGAGAGGCAGAAGAGGGCAGTCTGAGAGGCAGAAGAGGGCGGTCTGAGAGGCAGAAGAGGGCGGTCTGAGAGGCAGAGGAGGAGGATCTGAGAGGCAGAGGAGGAGAATCTGAGAGGTAGAGGAGGGGGCGCTCAGAGGCAGAGGAGGGGGGGATCTGAGAGGCAGAGGAGGGGGGAATCTGAGAGGCAGAGGAGGGGGGAATCTGAGAGGCAGAGGAGGGGGGGATCTGAGAGGCAGAGGAGGGGGGGATCTGAGAGGCAGAGGAGGGGGGCTCAGAGGCAGAGGAGGGGGGGCTCAGAAGCAGAAGAGGGGGATCTGGCTGAGACATACCACATAGCGCTGTCCCTCCTCTGCTCACCCTGCCCCCTCTCAGTGTGCTGGCATGTCTGTACAGGATGTCAGGTACCTGATGGCCAACAGCGTGGCAGCGCCGAGTCTCCCTCTAGATCCAGAGGGGTGCTCGCTGCTCTGCTCCTTCCATTGGCTCCTTTGCAGCCTCCACCTTCAGCATGTTCTTTCTTGCCAGCCAGCTGTCCCCCGTGCCGCACGGCGCACGGACGCTTCCTGGAGCAGAGAGGAGGTGAAGGCATCCAAGTTCTGGGAGCGGGGGGGGGGGAGCAGCCCGGCGCCCTCATCTCTTCGGTGGTCAGGCAGGAGCTTTTACATCCAACTCCCCCCTCTCTGGCCACCTTCTCAGAATCCCTACTGTCTGCTGGCACGCTCCCGCTAAACTCTGCATAAAAAAAAAAGTGCCGATACAGAGCGGCGGATTACCACTTGAAATGTCTCGCCCTGATTGGGCCCCAGGCGAACGTGGGGCCCCCAGGCTGTGCCCGCTCAGTAAGACAGCCCTGCTGTGGCTCAGTCTCTGAAGGCAGGAAATTCATGCTCTGCTTCAGTATGTCACAGTACATGTTGGCATTCATGGTTCCCTCAATGAACTGTAGCTCTCCAGTGCCGGCAGCACTCATGTAGCTCCCCAGTGCCGGCAGCACTCATGTAGCCCCAGACCATGACTCCCCCACCACCATGCTTGACTGTAGGCAAGACACACTTGTTTTTGTACTTCTCACCTGGTTGCCACCCCACACGTTTGACACCATCTGAACTATATAAGTTTATCTTGGTCTCATCAGACCACAGGACATGGTTCCAGTAATTCGGTCCTTGGTCTACTTCACTTCAGCAAACTGTTTGCAGGATTTCTTGTGCATCATCTATAGAAGAGGTTTCCTTCTGGGACCACAGCCATGCAGACCAATTTTATGCAGTATGCGGCGTACGGTCTGAGCACTGACAGGCTAGCCCCCCACCCCTTAAACCTCTGCAGCAATGCTGACAGCACTCATACATCTATTTTCCAAAGACAACCTCTGGATATGACGCTGAACACGTGCACTGAACTTCTTTGGTCGACCATGGAGAGGCCTGTTTAGAGTGGAACCTGTCCACTAAGGCTGCTTTCACACTGAGGCGCTTTGCAGGCGCTATTGCACTAAAAATAGCGCCTGCAATGCGCCCTGAAAGAGCCGCTCCTTTCTATCCAGTGTGAAAGCCTGTGGGCTTTCACACTGGAGCATTGCGCTGGCGGGATGCTACAAAAAGTCCTGCCAACCACATCTTTGAGGCGCGGTAGGAGCGGTTAAAATACCGCTCCTATAGCACTCCTGCCCATTGAAATCAATGGGGTAGCGTCTCCAAAACGCTGCAAAGCTACGTTTTTGCAGGCGGGATTAACCCTTTTTCGGCCGCTAGCGGGGGTTAAAATCTCCCTGCTATCACCCGAAAATCACAGAAAACACAACAGTAAAACCCTGCTAAAATTGGCGGCGCTTTGCCGCCAGCCAATTTTTGCCAGCCTAAGTACCCTAAGGCTTGATTCACACCTATGCATTTCTTGTGCTTTTTGCATGTTGCAGATTTGCTCTACAGAACGTGTTCCATAGGAAACCATGGTAAATGGGTTGTAGTGCAAATCTGCAAAATGCAAAAAGCACTAAAAATGCATAGGTGTGCATCAAGCCTCAGGCCTGATTCACACCTATGCAGGTTACAGTTTGCATATTGCAGGTGAATTTTGTATTTTTGAATACATGATTTTCATACATTTTCATACATTGAAGTACCCCTACCCATTCACCTGGAGGAAAAAAACACACGCTACACCGGTTTTAAAAGTTATATATTAAGCAGCTCCGGGGGTCTTCTTCCCACTATGGGGGTCTCTTCTGCTCTCCGGTGCCTTCTTCCTTCTGCCGGACTTCTCCACTATCTTCTTGCAGCTCTTTTACTATTGGGGGCTTGGTTATCCGCAAAGTCTTCTTCCCTCTTCTCCGGTGTCCTTCTGCCAGGCTTCTCCGCTATCTTCTTGCAACTCTTTTACTAACCGGGGCCCGGTCTTCCGCAAAGTCTTCTTCGCCCCCTGCCCCAAAGCACTCACCCCCCCTGTTGAGGACATGTGGCCTAGTACGGTTCAGGGGGGGGGCTGGGCGCTCGCTCGTCCCCATCCCCTTTTCTGACCGACTATGCTGCATGCTCAGATAAGGGTCTGGTATGGATTTTGGGGGACTGATCATATTCCGATCGCCAGACCTTTTTTGGTCATCCTCTTTCGACATAAGCCTGTCTTCTGTTAAACCGGCTGCCGGACGCACGGGCTGATACTGCCCAATATGTGGTCAGTGTGTATGGCCTTTTAGGCCTTGTTCACGCCATGTGCTGAGAAGTGAGTTTTTCTGCAAAGGCACAAGGAAAACAATTGTTTTCTATGTGCCCTATTCACAGCATAACACTAGTATCATGTGCAGATTACATCACGGGACACAGAGCAGCCATAGTAATTACTATGTGGGTTAAACGGCACCTATAGGTGAATGTACACTGGCACACCCAAAAGACAGGAAGTCCCCCTCTATATAACCCCTCCTATACAAGAAGTACCTCAGTTTTTTTGCCAGAGCCTCAAGGTGTTGGTCACAGTGGTTGAAGTGCTATGCTAAAGAAGAGCCCTGTTGGAGAAATCCTTGACGGGATCAAGGGGCTATGCAGTCGGGTCTATTCGAGTTGCCAAAAAAGAATAGCCAAGAATGGGGTGCGGACCCCAGTATGCAAGGGGGCCCAGTCCTTGAAGGTCTGTCATGACGTGAAGGTATGTCATGGGTGAAGATTGGATCTGGCTGTGTTTTCCAGCAGTATCCTGCGGCGCGAATGGTAAGTTAAAAGAAGAGCCTAAGAAACACATACGGTTCACTTATGGGCTTCTACCGAGTATGCAATGCCTTGCCTGTTTTTTACCACTAGAAGGTGTAAATATAACATACCTGGTGTTTAAACATTACCATGATTCCCCTGCAGTATGATCTGTGTCTGGCAGCACTCCTGTGGACAGCATTGCCCCCTTACTCTTACTCAAGGCCACCGAAAGGGCTTGGGGATCACCCACCTCTAGGACATGGCGGCCAGCATCCCCCTGGTGTCACAGCCCCTCTCCCCCCGAGCTATCCTGATTGTGGGATTGTTCACGCGTGGGAATCAGCTCTTTTTTAGAGCTACCCTAGGATGTGAGGGCGTGGCTTGGTACAGACAGCGTGCATGTGGAAAACGACCGTTCACGTAATACACGGTGCAGGAGCAAGACTTGCTGCCTATAAGGTTTTTTACTCCAGAAAGAGTCTGGTGGCTGGTGAAGGGACACAGAGCATACAAGGGCATGTAAGCACTGTACAGGTGTTGGATACAGGCATTTTTTAAGGCACGTCTACTCAGCATCAGGTTGAGCAGTGATTTTATTTCTATTGCTGGAAAATAGCTTGGCAGTAGATGAATATTGTTAGTACCTCTGCCTTTTGTGCTTAGGACTATGTCTTCCCTAAAGCAAGGTGGGGGAATACAGCAGGGTGAAGTGCAAAGGCACCACTGTCAGGGTCTGAGGATCCTAGTCACACTTCCACAGTGCTATCCTCCCCTGAAAGACCAGAAGCAACTGGACAGTCTGAGCCATTTAGGCTTGCAGGCATTGTAGCTACTTTCAACATTTCAGCCTCTGCATACATCACCAAGGACAATTTGGCTTCAGTGTTAGCTAGTTTGGAAGGAAAAATAGCCGATATGTTCGCATTTTCCTCCCAGTCCGGGAAAAAACGCAATAGGTCCCCTTCTCCTTCTCCTGACCTTGCAGTATTGGAACAGGAATGGGCAGATAATGCTGAGATGCCTTTGGGTGACCGAGAAGAAGGGCGGGAAGATGACTCCTCTTCTGAGGATTCAGTCTCAGAAGAGCCCTTCTCAGCATCGCGATCTCAAAGGTTGCTAGTTCAATCCCTTACGGAGTTGGTCCGTTCTGGATACAAGTTGCTCCCAGCGCAGGTAGCTGAGTCCCCCTTTTCCTCTTTGGGTTCTTTAAGGCCTCCACAGGGTCCACATGCTTTCCCTGTACACCCATTGCTGGAGCGGCTGATATATGCTGACTGGGATCACCCAGATAGCTATTTATTTTTCTCCTAGATTTTCTCTTCTTTATCCTATGGAGGAAACATTTGCTAAGAAGTGGAGTTTGCCAGCAGTAGTAGCTGCTATCTCCTCTGTGAAGTAGACAATGTCCAGGTGTTTAAGGGCCTCATTTGCTGTGGCTGGTGCAGCAATAGGCATTTGTCAATCCCTAAAAGACCAACTTAAGCAGGTTATTAAAGATGCCTTGCTCAAGGGGAAGCGGCCCATAAGTTAGCTGAGCTACCTAGGACCTTATGTTTTGCGGTTGACGCTCTTAACCACTTAAGGACCGGACCAATATGCTGCTAAATGACCAAAGGTGTTTTTTCAATTCGGCACTGCGTCGCTTTAACAGACAATTGCGCAGTCGTGCGACGTGGCTCCCAAACAAAATTTGCGTCCTTTTCTTCCCACAAATAGAGCTTTCTTTTGATGGTATTTGATTGCCTGTGCGATTTTTATTTTTTGCGATATAAACAGAAAAAGACCGAATTTTTTTAAAAAAAATTATATTTTCTACTTTTTGTTATAAGAAAAATCGAATAAACTAAATTTTAGTCAAACATTTAGGCCAAAATGTATTCAGCCACATGTCTTTAGAAAAAAAAATCGCAATCTAAAAAAAAATTTAGCTACCTAGCGGCAACAGTGACACTAATACAGCGATCAGAAAACCGATCGCTTAGGCCTTGAACAAATCTGTCTGCTGGGGACGTATTGGTTTGATCATGTACACACGATCAAACCAAAATCCCCGCCGGCAGACGGCACGATGACGTGGTGGTGACGTTGACGCCGCCACGTCACCGCACCAGGAACACTTCCGCGCATGCGTCAAAACCATTCGACGCGTGTGTGCGAGAAGACATGTCTGCTGGTTAGCGTACTAACCAGCAGACATGTTGGGGGGACGGGTTCCCAGCCGACAGATTTCAAAGCATGCTTTGAAATCTGTCGGCTGGCCAAATCCGTTGGCTCGCCCGTACACACGATCGAATCTGTCTGCTGGGACGGTCGGGCCGACCGTTTCCAGCAGATAGATTTGATCGTGTGTGCGCGGCCTGAGTGACACTGGCAATAGGGGGTGAAAGGGTTAACTAGGACAGTGATCAAGGGGTTAAACCTTTATTAGGGGGGGGGGTACGGGGCTACCCTGGATCTAACACTAACTGCCTGTCACACTAACTGTCACACTGACACTAAATGCAGTGATCAGTAAATATATGATCACTGCAATCAGTGACACTGTGACAGGGGGCTGGGGGGTGATCTGAAGGGGTTAATGTGCCTATGTGTGTGGTGTCAGTGTGTTGTTGGTGTGACTTACTTGTGATGTCTTCTCTCCTCTCTCGGATCGAAAATACTGCCGAGAGGAGAGGTGACATCACTTCCTCTGCCAGTGTTTACATTACACAGGCAGAGGAAGTGCAGAGCGAAGGCTCTGCGAATTCGCTGGGAGCGATCGCGAGGGGGCGGACAGAAACCAACAGCTGCCCCCTCATCCCGGATCGCTCCCACAGGTAAAACGACCGCCGCATGTAGCGCGCGGGGGGGGTCCCGATCGGACCCCCGACCCGCAAGAAGGCAGGGACGTACATGTACGCCCATGTGCCTGTACGTGCCATTCTGTGGACGTACATATACATGCGGCGGTCGTTAAGTGGTTAAAGATTCTATTCATCAGGTGTCACGCTTTGCTCTCCTATCGGTGCATATGCATAGAATTCTCTGGTTGAAGCATTGGTCAGCTGAATTGCCATGCAAAAGGCTATTGTCAGGTTTTCCCTTTCATGGGGAACAGTTGTTCGGGAATGATTTGGATAAATAAAGGTGAAACTCAAGAAACTTTATTTCACTTTAACTTTATTATAATGCAACAAAAAAGGTGAAACTAAAATATGAGATAGACTCATTACAAGCAAAGCAAGATAGTTCAAGCCATGATTTGTCATAATTGTGATGATTATGGCTTACAGCTCATGAAAACCCCAAATCTACAATATCATAAAATCAGAATATTACATGCAATCAATAAAACAAGGGTTGTACATAGAACAACATTAGATCTCTGAAAAGTATAACCATGCATATGTACTCAGTACTTGGTTTGGGCCCCTTTTGCAGTAATTAATGCCTTAATGCGGCGTGCCATGGAAGCTATCAACCTGTTGCACTGATGAGGTGTTGTTTGGTCTCATGTCTCTCATCTTTCTCTTGGCAATGCCCCATAGTTTCTCTAGGGGGTGCAGGTCAGGCGAGTTTGCTGGCCAATCAAGCACAGTAATCCCACGGTCATTGAACCAGGTTTTGGTGCTTTTGGCAGTGTGGGCAGGTGCCAAGTCCTGCTGGAAAATGAAGTCAGCATCCCCATAGAGCTTGTCTGCAGAAGGAAGCATGAAGTGCTCCAAAATCTCCTGGTAGACCCTGGACTTAATGAAGCACAGTGGACTAACACCAGCAGATGACACGGCTCCCTTAAATCAACACAGACTGTGGAAACTTCACACTGGACTTCAAGCATATTGCAGTGTGTGCCTCTCCATTCTTCCTCCATACTCAGGGTCCTTGGTTTCCAAATGAGATGCAAAATTTGCTCTCATCAGAAAAGAAGACTTTGGACCACTGAGCAACAGATCAGGTCTGTTTTTCTTTCGCCCAGGTAAGACGATTCTGACGTTGTTTGTTCAGGAATGTCTTGACAAGCGGAATGCGACATTTGAAGCCCATGTGCAGGATTTGTCTGTGTGTGGTGGCTCTTGATGCACTAATTCCAGCCTCAGTCCACTCAGTCCACTCCTGTACAAAAGTCCCCAACACTTTTGAATGCCCTTTTCCTGACAATCCTCTCCAGGCTGCGGTCATCCCTGCTACTTGTGCACCATTTTTCTTCCACACTTTTCCCTTCCACATAACTTTCTATTAATGTGCTTTGACCTTGGGAACATCCAACTTCTTTTGCAATTACCTTTTGAGGTTTTCCCTCCTTATGGAGGGTGTCAGTGATGGTTTTCTGCACAACTGTCAGGTCAGCAGTCTTTCCCATGATTGTGATTCCTACTGAACCAGATTGAGAGACCATTTAAAGGCTCAGGGACCCTTTGCAAGTGTTATGGCTGATTAAAGTGGGACACTTCGAGCATAGAATATTGCACCTATTCACAATATTCAAACTTTTTGAGATTGTGGATTTGGGGTTTTCATGAGCTGTAAGCCATAATCATCACAATTATGACAAATCACAGCTTGAACTATCTTGCTTTGCATGTAATGAGTCTCATCTCATATATTAGTTTCACTATTTAAGTTGCATTAGTGAAATAAATGAACTTTTGCACAATATTAAAATTTTTCGATTTTTACCTGTATATCCAAAAAATTTCAGGTGGTAAGGGTGCCCTTTTACCAGTTAAAAGAAGTAGACATCCTTGATTTAAACATTCTTTTCCCCCAGTACCAGGTACGACAGCCTTCAGGCAGTCACGACGGCCTCCGCCGTCAGGTTCAAGAAGTAAGCCTCAAGACCAAGCACAGGGCCAGAAGAAGCCCTGGGGGCAGAAGCCTGCAAAGCAGAGTCCCAAGGCCTTCTTATGAAGGGGCACCCCACTCGATCGAGTGGGGAGGGGGGGCTTCTGCAGTTTTCAGGGGCTTGGCAGGAAGAGATCCAAGACAGATGGGTCATCTCCACGGTATCTCTAGGGTACAAACTAGAGTTTCGGAAATTTCCACCTTTTTGTTTTCCAAGGTCAACTGTTCGCAAAGACCCAGTGAAAAGAAGGTCTTTATTCCTGGCGCTAGACCGATTGACGTCTCAAGGTGTAATTATAGAAATTCCCTCAGGTGAGCGGGGCATGGGGTTTTATTCAAATCTCTTCACGGTGCCAAAATTGAATTGAGATGTCAGACCCATTCTAGATCTCAAAGATCTAAATCGGTTTCTAATCGTCCACTCCTTTCGCATGGAGTCAATCCGGTCAGTCATATCCACCCTGCAGGGAGGAGAATTTCTGGCATCAATAGACATCAAATATGCATATCTGCATGCGCCAATTTTCCCCGCTCACCAGAAGTTTCTGCTATTCGTGCTAGAACAGCGCCACTATCAGTTTGTGGCCTTGCCCTTTGGGATAGCCACCGCGCCCTGAGTGTTTACAAAAGTTCTGGCCCTGGTACTAGCAAGACTAAGGGCCAGATCCACAAAAACAGGCGTATCTTTAAGCGGGCGTAGCGCATCTGATATGCGCTACGCCAACGTAACTTTGAGAGGCTCGTAGGGTATCCACAAAGCACTTGCTCCCATATGTGCACCGGTGTAACGTAAATCGGCCGGCGTAAGCCCGCGCAATTCAAAGTAGGCAGGTAGGGGGCGTGTTGTATTTAAATTAAGCGTGACCCCATGTAGATGCATGGCCGAACGAACAGCGCATGCGCCGTCCGTGGACATATCCTAGTGCGCATGCGTCGGATAGAATGCCTAAGATACGTCGAACACTGCCTACGACGTGAACGTAACTTATGCACATCCCTTTTCGCGTACGACTTACGCAAACAACGTCAAATTTGACGGCTGTTCCGACGTCTGCGCCTCATATAGCAGGGGTAACTTTACGCCGGTCGTACACCTTACGTAAAAAGCGTATATTGATACGCCGGGTACGTTTGTGGATCAGCGTATCTAGCTCATTTACATATTCGACGCGTAAATATGCAACTAACATAAGACGGCGTAAGAGACTTACGTCGGTCTTATCTTATCTATTCCGGCGTATCTTGTTTTGTTAACACAAAACAAAGATACGACAGCGCATCGTAGAACTTACACGGCGTATCAATAGATACGCCGCCTTAAGTTCTTTGTGGATCTGGCCCTAAGGGTCCAGGGTACAGCACTAATGGCATACCTAGACAACCTGTTGCTGATAGATCAGTCGGTTTCACGGCTAGACCAGAGTATGTTTAACAGAGGCATGTAATTACAATTCTTGATATAATATTTCACAGCAGGGCTCGTTCCAGCGCCCAGCAACAGTAACTGTGAGGGCTTACAGTGTTCTGGTACCACCAACACCTAAGGCCCAATTTTCCACAGAGTATATAGGGCAGGCTGTATAGTATATACAGGCAGTCCCCTATTTTCAAACATCCGACTTACAAACAACTCCTACTTACAAAAGGAGGGAGACAACAGGAAGTGAGAGGAAATCTAACCCGAGGAAGGGAAATTTTCTCCTGTAAGAGTTAATAAAGGAAAAGGTTGTCTCCACTGATGCTTTATCACCAATCCTTGTTTCCCTAATTACCTAAAATCTTCAAAATCCAATTGTCATTGGGACAGAAAGTGAAGTAAAATCTTCTGAACAGGAGCACAGACAGCAAAACAAATGTTACAGGGGTGATGAAAACCCTTCCCTATGTTATCCAAAAAGCTTAAAACTCAATTTTTTTTGGCTGAAGCTACACTTAAAAAAATTTGCCTGTTCCAAATTACAAACAGATTCAACTTAAGAACAAACCTACAGTCCCTATCTTGTTTGTAACCTGGGGACCGCCTGTATACTGCTGTTCAGAGTATATAGGGCCTGGGGGCCCCCACACTTTTTTTATCCATACCAGAGCCACTTTTTAATATCCATACCAGAGCCAAAGGTCCTGGTAATGGGCTGGGGGAGGGGTGCCCATGCTGTTTTTCTCAATGATTTTCATCTATATTGCTGGGACCCAACAATACATTACAGTCGCAAGCAATTTTAAATTACTTTTATTTCTTTAGAAATGTAATTTTGCTTCAGGGACTGTTCTAAACACAGGAAAAATGTGCCACTTTACAGGCATACTATAGTCACCCCCCAGGTACGAAATTTAAAGGAATATTTTACTTTTATTGTTTCACTTTAAGCATTATTAAAATCACTGCTCCCGAAAAACGGCCGCTTAAAAAAAAAAGTGTAATTGATATATGTTCCCTTGGGCAGGACCCGGGTCCCCAAACACTTTTATGACAACAACTTGCATATTAACCTTTAAAAGTAGCACTTTTGATTTTTCACGTTCGGGTCCCATAGACTTTAACGTGTTCGCACAAACTTTTTGTCAGTTTGCATGTTCTGCCGCAAACCGAACCGGTGGGTGTTTGTCTCATCTTTACTGGTACCCCCGGCTTGGCCCAGATCCTGGTATACAGAGATCGTAAGGTTGGCAGTAGGGAAACCTTAGAAACCTTAGACTCTTCCATCCCGTCCAGTCTAGTGTTCCATCCTGCCTTACAATCGCTAAATTTATCGGTTTTGCCGCGTACACACAATCATTTTTTGTGATGAAAAAAAACGAAGTTTTCTGTGAAGTAAAAAATGACGTTTTTGAAACGTCACTTTTCAAAGACGATGTTGCATACACACCATCGTTTTTTTCACAAAAAGCGAGGTTACGTTCACTACTCTTTTCCATTGAAGCTCGCTTCATAACTAGCTTCTGGGCATGTGCGGGTTGAAAAACGTCGTTTTAAACAACGTTTTTGCTACACACGGTGACTTTTTGTGAAACAATAAATGACGTTTAGAAAAACGACACAAAAAATTCAAGCATGTTGGAATTTTTTTTTTGGTCGTTTTTTTGAAGACAAAAAACGACGTTTTGCCCACACACGATCAATTTAAATGACATTTTAAAAAACAACATTTTTTTTCATCGCAAAAAACGACCGTGTGTACGCGGCATTAGGCTATTGAAGCCCACATTTAAAAGAATCGGGCCTTTCAGGCTCAGTAACAACTACCCTGATTAATGCAAGGAAGCCGGCCTCTAGGAACATTTATTATAAGGTCTAAAGGTCCCATGTTTCCAGGCATGAAATCAAAAGATGGCACCCTCGGAAGTATGTCATTGGAAGAATTCTTGCCTTCCTACAGTTGGGAGTAGAAATAAAGATAGACTTGAGTACAATCAAGGGTCAGATCTCGGCCTTGTCAGTGTTTTTACAAAGGCTGCTTGCTTTGCATTCTTTGATCCGGGCCTTTATACAAGGTAACGCGTATTAACTTGCCAGTTAGGTCACGCTTGTGCCCATGTGATTTGAATCTAGATTTATCGGCCTTACAAAGACTGCCTTTTGAACCGATGTGCCATATTCCCTTGATCCTTTTGACAAGGACGTTTTTGGTCTTTTTTGGTGGCAGTAACCTCGGCAAGGAGAGTATCAGATTTGGCAGCTTTCTCATGTAAAGAATACTTAATTATTCATAAGGACAAGATGGTGTTGTGTCCTCACCCAACCTTTCTGCCTAAGGTAGTGTCCAGTTTTCATCTGAACCAAGATGAACCCTGCCTTCCTTTTTTCCAGATTTCCAGAATTGTTACATTCTCTCGATCTAGTGAGAGCTGTTAGCTCTATGTGAAGGTAACAGCTCAGATACGGAAAACTGATGCTTTGTTTGCGCTGCCAGAATGGCCCAGGAAAGGGCAGGCAGTGTTGAAATCCACCATTTCAAAGTGGGTTTGTCAGATTATAATTCAGGCTTATAGTTTGAAAAGAAGGGTTACGCCTTTTAAAGTTAGAGCGCACTCTACCAGAGCAGTGAGTGCTTCATGGGCGGTGCATCACCAAGCCTCTATGACTCAGATTTGCAAGGCTGCGACTTGTTAGTTTGTACATACATTTACTAAATGTTATCAGTTAGATGTCAGGCGGCAAAAGGATGCCGCTTTTGGGCGCAGTGTGTGTACTGCAGGCAGCAGTATTGATCCTTGCGTCTGATGGCGGCCTGCTTTGATATGTGTCTCCCTCCCCTCAGAGGCATTGCTTTGGGACATCCCACATTAGTAAGAAACTAGGATTTTTATAACAGCTTACTTGTAAAATCCTTTTAATGGAGTACATCACGGGACACAGTGATCCCTCCCCTCTTGTTGGGATATATATCGCTTTGCTACAAAACTGTATGGTAGGGGTTATATAGAGGGGGACTTCCTGTCTTTTTGGTGTGCCAGTGTCCATTCACCTATAGGTAGCGTATAACCCACATAGTAATTACTATGGCTGCTCTTTGTCCCGTGATGTACTCCAAGAAAAGGATTTTACAGGTAAGCTGTTATAAAAAGGCTATTTTATCTGCGCATTGTGGTGTGAACAGCACAGAAGAGAAAATGATGACACACATGCATGAAAACTGATGTCAACACACTCAGAGGAGGTCTGCCCACTCCTGCAAAAATTAAAAGCCAGCAGCTACACACACTGCAGCTACTGACTTTTAATAGTAGGACACTTACCTGTCCTGGAATCCAGCAATGTCGGCACTGAAGCTGATGTTTCCATCAGCTGTCGAGTGCTTCCGCCATTGCGGGTAAGGGAACCCGGCAGTGTAGCATTACGGCTTTAAGTCGGGTCCCTACTGTGCATGCGCAAGGCACCGCTCCTCTCTCCTACTGGCCCGGCTGTGGGGAGAGGAGAAAGGAGCCGAGCTATGACGTAAGGTGCTGCCGCCCGGACTCCCAGAAGTGGGAACAGGCTACCTGTCAAAGAAAAGTATCCGCTCCCCCCCCCTGAAAGGTGCCAAATTTGGGTGGAAGGTGCTTTAAGGCCGCGTACACATGGAGGGACATGTCCGCTGAAACTGTCCGACGGACCGTTTCCAGCGGACGTGTCTCCTCCGGATTTTCATCCGACGGCGTGTACACACCATCGGATCAAAATCCCCGCCGGCAGACAGCGCGGTGATGTGGTGGTGTAGTTGACGCCGCCACGTCACCGCACCAGGAAGTAAAAAACTTCCACGCATGCGTCGCATCCATACAACGCTTGTGCGGGCAGACATGTCTGCTGGTTAGTGTACTAACCAGCGGACATATCCGACGGACATGTCTCCGGCAGGCAAATTTTAAAGCATGCTTTCAAATTTGTCTGCTGGTCAGACATGTCCGCTAGCCCATACACACGATCAGATTTGTCTGCTGAAACGGTCCGTCGGACAAATTTGATCGTGTGAACGCGGCCTAAGTGGGCATGAACAGATATAAACTTTTGTCTCTGCAAGCAAAATCTGCATGGTTTTTCCATCAGTACAGTACATCCCCATCTTGCCCAGGCCATTTTTCATCTTTCAGGGCTGTCACACTTTGAATGACAATTGCTACACTGTAACTACAGTGTGTGAAATTTTTATTATTTTCTTCACACAAATAGAGCTTTCTTTTGGTGGTATTTAATCACTGCTAGGCTTTTTATTTTTTACAAAAAACAATAAACTTTTTTCCTAGTTTCTGTCAGTAAATTTTGTAAGTAAGTAATTTTTCTCCTTCACTGATGTTCGCTGATGAGGTGGCACTTATGGGCACTGATGAAGCGGCACTTATGGGCACTGATGAGGAGCACTTATGGGCACTGATTAGGTCACGCTGATGAGGAGGCACTATTATGACACACTTATGGGCACTGATAGGTGGCACTGATGAGCACTGATTGGTGGCACTGATAGGTAGCACTGGTGAGCATTGATAGGTGGCACTGGTGAGCATTGATGATGGCACTGATGGGCGATATTGATGGGCAACAGTAATGGGCATTGATGGCAGCACTGATAGCCAGCACTGACTGGCCTCACTAATGGGCACTGATTGGCACTTGTGGGCACTAGTGGGAACTGATTGCTGGAACTGGTGGGTACTGGTGGGCACTGATTGCACTAATTTTTGCCATTTCGGGCTTTATTGTTATACTGATCAGCGCCCCGATTACATGTGTAGATGTCCCCCTGCGAGCAGATGCCTCTGATCGGCTTTCCTCGCCACACACTCTGTCAGTGTGAGGCGAAGAGCGCCATTTACCGGAATCTCCGTGTTTACATGTGATTGGACACAGCCGATCACATGGTTAAAGAGCCGTGGCTGTTTACAAAGATTGGGGTCGTGCTATGTCCTAGCAACATGGCGCGAGAGAGTGGCCGTTTTGGGCTGACGTCATATGACATCGGCCCAGAACAAGAACCGCACCACCCTTCCGACGGTGGGCAGGCGGCAAATGGTTAAAGTTAAACTGTCATAAATCTGGATCTATACCACCATACCACACCATACATGCATAAAAACTGATAGAATAAACATATTCCCACCAGAGTCACCACAAAAAAAAACACAGATATTTTACTTGCAGAGATATGAGTTTAAATCAATTTTGATGCAGGTTTCAGTGAGTTTTTATGCACGTTGACATCCGTTTTCATGCGTGTCCATTATGTGCCCTGTTCACACCACAGTGTTGATGTCCTGTCAATTTTTTTTTTTCTCACGCAGAAAACTGATTACATGTTGCAGATTCCTGTGCAGAAAAAATCCGCACATGATACCAGTGTTGTGGTGTGAACAGGGCACATAGAAAACTGACGTCTCCGCACATGGCGTGAGGCCTTAATTTGCAGAGACACAAGCTTACATCAGTTTTCATGTGCGTTTCAGTGAGTTTTTATGCACATTGACATCAGTTATAATGTATGTCTTTTATGCACAGATAGAAATCACACCCTGTGCCATCACTTTCTCTTCTGCCCTTAGTTATATGGTAATTTATGACTACAGATTAATGTATTTTTTTATCTTTCATATCAAAAGGAACCATTTGGACTCAGCAAATAATATGCTTAATATGCAGTGAAGGGCACCGAAATGGTACCGAAAAGATCGACACATCTGAAAGAATGAAATGGTTTGAATGCCAAACACTAAATCCAGATTTAGATTACAACAAGCTTCCTTCACCTCGTATGTTTGTATCCCATTTGTCAGAAACATTTGTTCCCCAAGAACTGAAAAATAAAAAGGGAAAAGTAAGTAGCACAATTATAACCTAAATATAAGATTACTAGACATGTGCACAACAAAAAAATTTGTGTTTTTTTGTTCCGTTTCGTCTCGTTCCGTAGATTCGTAAAGATTTGTCATTTCGTAAGACTCAAGTTTTCCTATTCGGACCCGTTCGTATTTTCATAACAGTTTTATTTTCGTTTATACTGAATGATTCGTAATTCTGTCTAATTTATTTTCGTTGATTCGAAATTCGTAATTTTGTTAGATAATAATTTCCGTTTAATGGATTCGTAATCCATATTAAGATAGACTTTCTCTTAAGCCCCGTACACACGGTCTGACTTTTTGCCAACAAACGTCAAAATGAGCGCTTTCCAAAAAATCTGACCGTGTGTACGCTCTATCGGACAAACTTTTTTGGTTTCAAAAGTCTGGCCAACTCCCTTCAGACAAAAATCCACGGAAAAGTTTGTTTGAAGTCCGATTGTGTGTACGAGGCTTTACACTGTCCAATGTGACTTAGCACAAAAGAGATAAGCTGATTGGCTAAGATATTAAGTAAGATAATCACTCACTAACTACACTTCCCAGTGCCCAGAAAGAATGATACAAGTACACAAATTTACCAACAGACAAAGAAAGGGATTTACAAAACACACAAATGAAAATACGAACAAACAAATGAAAATACGAACAGACAGACAAAGGATTTAAAATACGGAATGCAAATCGTTCGTTATAGATGTCATTTTCGTTCTTTTGCTTTTTTGGTGTTTTGTATCTTAGTAAGATTGTCCAATCATACGTTCGTATTTTTGCTTGTTTGTTATTTTGCTTATTCGTAATTCCGTAATTTTCATATTTTGGTTCTTTTAGCTTTTCGGATGTTCGAATTCATCCGAATGTACGAATACTAACAAATTCGTACGAAAATCCATTAGTTACGAATGGGAACACACATGTCTAAAGATTACCTACTGTATACAGACCAGAAAAAAATACTACATATCTTAACCACTTGCCAACCACCCCATAGCACATTTACTGCTACAGGGTGGCCACGCTGTGCAGAATTACGCATATATACAGGAGCTGATCAGCGGGTCCCATGGATTCGCTGTCTGCCGACACCCGCTGATTGCTCTGTACACAGGCAGAATGACAGTCTGCCTATAGAAACAAGGCAGATTGCCGTTCTGTCAGTACAGAAAGCATGGATCCTGGGTTCCTAGTAAAAGCACCCCCCACAGTTAGAAAACACCTTTATAGGAACATAGTAAAGCCTTTGATTGCCCCTGATTTTAACCCTTTCCCAGCCAGTATCATTAGTACAGTGACAGTGCATATTTTAGCACTGATCACTGGTTCCTAAAAAAAAGTGTCAGTTAGGTGTTTGATTTGTTCAACAAAATATTGCAGTCCCGCTATAAGTCGCTGATCGCTACCATTACGAGTAAAATAAATAAATAAATTCCATAAATATATCCCATAGTTTGTAGACGCTATAATTTTTGTGCAAACCAATCCTACAAGAAACCCATCTGGCACTGGACGCCAATATTAAATTATATTCCAGGAAGATCCCTACATGGTATTATGGAGACTCCCCTACAAACAGGGCAAAAGGGGTGGCAATTGGTTTCGGAAATAATGTTGGTTTCGAGATTGAGGACAGAAAGGTCGATCCTGAAGGCAGATTCCTGTTCCTGAGAGGAACTATATCAGGCATAAAATATACGTTGCCAAATGCATACTGTCCCAATAAGCATCCTAAAAAATATTTTCTAGAGATCTTAAAGGATTTGGGTGGTCATTGCAACTTTTTTTCTCGCACGGTATTTGCGCAATCATTTTTCAAACGCCTTTTTTTAGGGAAAAAAACTGTTTCATGAATTAAAAAATAACAAAACAGTAAGTTAGCCCAATTTTTTGGTATAATGTGAAAGACGATGTTACGCCGAGTAAATAGATACCCAACATGTCACTCTTTAAAATTGCGCACACTCATGGAATGGCGCCAAACTTTGAACTTAAAAATCTCCATAGGCGACGCTTTAATTTTTTTTACAGGTTACTATTTTTTAATTACAGAGGAGGTCTAGTGCTAGAATTGTTGCACACACTCTAACGCACATGACGATACCTCAGATGTGGGGTTTGAACGGTGTTTACATATGTGGGCGGGACTTGCATGAGTGTTCGCTTCTGCACGCGAGCGACCGAGACAGGGGCGTTTAAAAAAAAAAAAATGTTTGTTTTATTTTTAATTTTTACTTCTTTTTTTGATCACTTTTATTCCTATTACAAGGAATGTAAACATCCCTTGTAATAGGAATCACCGTGACAGGTACTCCTTATGGAGAGATGTGGGGTCAATAAGACCTCACATCTCTCCTCCAGGCTGGAAAGCATTAGATCGTGAAAAAAAATTCACAGATCTAATGCTTTCAGCCGCGATTGCGGCTGTGTTTACATTCCGGGTACCGGGCGTGACGTCATAACATCGCGCCCGGTCCTTCGACGGTCATATAGATGACTGTGACCATCTGGTCACCAGTCATCTCTATGGTTCTGCAGGAAACGCCGACCGATTCGCTCTTCGGGCCCCCGATGGCACGGGAGAGCCCGAAGAAGCACCGGATGGCGGCGGGAGGGGGGGACGTCCCCTCCCACCGTCTATAAGAACGATCAAGTGGCGCCGCTTTGATCGTTCTTATGGTGCACAGAATCGCCGGCTGAAGACAGCGATATCTCAATGATGCCTGTGACTGCAGGCATCATTGAGATATCACCGCACAAAGTGGAGGACGTCATATGACGTCCTAGGGTGATTAAGTGGTTAATTCTGGCCGGTGATTTAAATTTTACTATTGACAGCAAATTAGACTCCACCACCGGGGCTGTTGATATGAAAAAAAAAGTATTAAGAAGGGTAAAAGGGGGGCGTGGCTTGGACATGGCCGTGTGAGGAGGCACATTCCCTGAGCTCCTCACCGTACGCTGCTTAACTAGCCAGAACTGGCAGATTCTATACTCCCACGCGACCTAAAACGGCATGTCCGGGTACCGGACGGCCTCCTCAAGAAATAGAGCGGTAGTGCATTCCGGGGCCGACACCATAGGAGCGTATTTCGGTGGCGGATCACAGCAGCCGCGTGGTGAGACTTCCAAGATGGCGGCCGGAAGTGGCAGAGGAACGGACGCTGCGGCGAAAGCCTCATCTAAGACTTCAGCACAGCTGCACTCTGGAGGTCACACAGCACACTCGCAGCCCGGTGGCTCCCCTGCACAGCGACAGCCCAGAGGGTCTCCTGTCCAGCTGCAGGCCGGAAGATCTCCCATCCAGACTCCATCGCTGGTGAGTGTTGGTACCCCCCCTGAGTCCCCTGGCTCTTCAGCCTCCTGTGGATTAGGCCCTGACATGGCCGACCTGGTGGGGGACAGAGATCTGCGGCAGCACATTTGGTCTCTCCCAACTAGGGAGGACCTGGAACGTTTTGCCACAAGAGTAGAGAAAGCATTCAAGCAGGATATAGAACAGCTTAACAGTGACACTACTCAGCTTGGCAACAGATTGGAGATGCTGGAGCAGACTGTGGAGGAGGCCCTGCCTGTTATAACCCAGCTTAAAGACAAATGCTTAGCCCAGGGTCACCACATAGAAGCTCTAATCTCACAACTTGATGATTATGAGAATCGCAGCCGCAGGGCTAATATACGTATAAGCGGGTTGCCGGAGGCTACGGGGGCCAAATATATTGTCCCCACATTGCAAGGAATCTTCAAGGAATTGCTAGGCCTCTCACCTGATGGGACTGTGGAGATCAATAGAGCGCATCGGGCACTTAGACCCCTGTCACAGGATGCGGACAACCCGCGCGACATAATTTGCAAGCTTCATCGCTACACGGTCAAAGAACAGATCATGCAATTGATGCGGAAGCGCCCTTTTTTTTACTTTGACGGAGCCTGTCTTTTCTTTTATCAGGACTTGTCACGTCGCACCTTGATGCAGCGCAGGGCGCTATCCCTCTTGCTGAAATCGCTACGCACAGCGGGCATCACCTACAGGTGGGGGTTCCCTTTCTGTCTCCAGGCTGATAGAGATGGCAAATCAGCCGTTTTACCCAACAAAGATGATCTCCCACGGTTTTTGTCGCAATTGAAGCTAGATCCTGTTGACTTCCCAGATTGGAGACTGTCCACGACTATCTCGAGTCTGCCTGTACCTCAACCCTGGCAGCAGACCCGGTCACGACGAAACTCTTGGAACCGCAAACGATCATCCTCCGCTGTGGTGAGACAAGTGTCCCCGGCTGGGGACTGAAGACCTTCTAAAAAAAACAATTTTTCCAGGGACGGACTACTAATGGCCTCTGAACCTGTACGCTGTCAGACTGAGATGTCATTCGCTACGTCAGTGTGAGGAACATTCAACTTAGGCCCTCCCTCCTTTTTGTGTTTTGTTTTTTTGTTTTAGGCCTTTGACCTTTCACTGCTGTCTACGGACGAGGGCAATAAGATTGAATGTCTGTCCCTGGACCTCGCCATTCATTGTTTTCCACCTTTTGTCAAGCTGAGTCCCCGGACACTTGTCGCTTTGTTTTTAGTGGGGAGCGGGATCTTCCTGGCCTCCCGTGTCTGGACACAACCCCCGCATAGGTCTACCCGTTTTGGGTGTTCGCCCAGATATGGGCACTTTGTCTCGCTCGGGCGTCTCCCCTTTAATGGGGGGGCCGCACGAGCCTGGCAAACAGTTGAGGGATCCACTACCTATGACCCATGGGGCTTCTGTGGACCCGCTTTGTACATTGGGTGTTATGCCATTTTTTGTTTTCTTATCTCTGTCTTTTTTCCTTCTTCTTTCTTTTTGTCTTTCTCTTCTTTCTCTCCCTCTCTTATGTCTAGAAGGCAGAACGGTTCTCGTTGGCATCAGTGACTTGGTAAAGGGCGTCTGGATGATCCTCCTCACCACCCCATGGCTACGATAAAGGTAGTGTCATATAATGTACGTGGGATGTGCTCCCCTAATAAGCGGAACAGGCTTTGGCTAGAATTGAAAAGACTTGGGGCTCAGGTGATTTTCCTTCAGGAGACTCACTTTACTGACACTTCAGTTCCGAAACTGCCCACCCATTTATTTTCACAATGGTACCTTAGTAATTCTCCAAGGCCTAAATCCAAGGGCACGGCTTTTGCTGTTCACAAACATTGCCAGTTTCAGCCCACAGACCACAAGATAGACCCCCTGGGATGCTACGTATTCTTGAAGGGTACAATCATGGGGCAAAAATACACCTTTGCCACATTGTACGCCCCCAACACGCAGCAGCTCACGTTTGTGGACCAGATCCTCGATCAGCTAGCGGACTTTAGAGAGGGGAGACTGATCCTAGGCGGGGACTTCAATATTAGTCCCGACCCTCTACTGGACACCTCAGAAAAGAAATCTTCCCATTCCTATGCCTTTCTTAGGCATTTTAAAAAATACTCTTCAGGGACATGCACTAGTGGACTGCTGGAGGGCATTACATGCCTCTGAGAAAGACTATAGCTTTTTTTCCAGTGTACACAAAGTGTACACCAGGATTGACTTGTTGCTTGTAGACCAGGACGCGCTTGACTTACTGCTGGGGGCGACCATTGAGCAAATAACTATCTCGGTGACTCTAACTCTTTCACTAACGCACGCCATTTGCCAGGGCAAGGTCCTGGAAGTTAAACGAAAATCTAGTAGATGACCCTGGGGTGGTAGCAGGGATACAAGAGACTCTGACACACTACTTTTCTGAAAACGCCACTGGGGAAGTCAGTGATGGCATCCTATGGGAGTAGTAGTACACAATTGCACATGCTCGAAAGAGCTGGACATTGTCATTTAGTCAGATAATCACCTATTGTGGTTTATCACGCACAGTACTGCACTGAATTCAGCACCTTATAAACTAAGATTATTTTGTGTCATCACCTATTCAGACCAGCGCAGTAACAATATTTTTCCGCTCTACTATCTAGGCCTTCCTAAAGGCTTACACAGTACTGCAGCAGGTCAACATAAATAATTATTTTGCACCGGTGACAACCATCACACTTCCGGGGTGAATTTATCACCATGGGATCCAGGCTTAATAAGGAGAGGCAGGTGGATTTCCAGAGGGTGCTACGGGCACTACAAACTGCGGAGCTACGGCATAAAAGCACGTCTGATCCCGACGAGCTCCGTCATTTGTGCAAACTCAGGCAGCTTTTTTCAAAATTATTGGACCGTAAAATTCATCGTAAGCTCCGGTATTTAGCCCAAACGTTTTATGAGCATGGCAACAAGTGTGTTAGGATGTTGGCTCGCGCTCTCCGTAAAAAGAGGCTTTCGGCACATGTGCATAAGCTGCATTTGCCGACGGGAGAGCCTGCTCAGCACACTTCTAAAAATCGCATCCATGTTTCGCGACTATTACATGACATTGTACAACCTGGACTCCGCCTCCTCTCCGGCAGACGTAGCTCTTAAGCAGGCCAGAATTGCCACGTACCTCTCCTCAATTGGGCTCCCCACCTTATCCCCAGATCAGGCAATGGGTCTGGATTGTCCCATTACGTCGGTTGAGCTCTGGACCACCATCAAATCCCTGCCCCCTGGTAAAAGCCCAGGCCCCGACGGATTTACCATGGCGTATTATTTAAAAAAAATTGATAAGCTACAGGCCCCCTTTCTCGCTCTTCTTAACTCCCTGACGACCTCCGGAGACCTCCATCGAGAGTTTTCATTGGCTCATATCACTGTACTGCCTAAAGAGGGTAAAGACCCTGCTCAACCGCAAAGCTATCGTCCCATTTTATTCTTTCAAACACAGATCTTAAGATCTTCTCTAAAATTCTTGCCAACCACTTAAAACATATACTCCCGAGTTTGGTCCATGCAGATCAAACCGGATTTATAATCGGTCGGGAAGCTAGGGACAACTTAAACAGGGCTATTCAGCTCATTTACTGGATGCGCACATGTGATCGAATGCCTCCATACCTGATTTTGTCTACCGACGCGGAGAAGGCATTTGATCGCGTGGACTGGAATTTTCTCGAGGCAGTGCTTCGTGGCACTGGCTTGGGTCCACACATGTTGCGTTGGATCTCCACGCTCTATGTGTCTCCTGCTGCCCAGGTGAAGGTGAATGGGGGCCTCTCTACAGTGTTCCCTATTAGGAATGGCATGAGGCAGGGCTGCCCGCTCTCACCCCTCCTGTTTGCTCTGGTGTTGGAGCCATTGCTGCAGAAGATCAGGGAGAACAGGAGCATCAGGGGGATTCAAGCGGGCACCCTTGAACATAAACTATCTGCCTACGCAGATAACATTCTTTTTCATGTTGTTGACCCTCTTGTCTCGTTGCTAAATTTGCTAAAGGAGTTGGCCCTATACGGAGAGGTCTCAAATTTTCGGATAAATTATACGAAATTGGAGATACTTCCGATATCGGTCCCTCAGACCTTGGCAACTTCACTAAGGGACTCCTTCTCCTTCACGTGGTCCACCTCCTCAATGAAATATTTAGGTGTACAGCTCACGAGCCGTCTTGATTCTTTATATGCCCATAACTACGTTCCCCTATTGAAGACGATTACCCAGGACCTTCAGGCGTGGGATAAGGGCTTGTTTACTTGGGTGGGTAGGACGAACATCCTGAAGATGACGATTTTGCCCCGTAGCCTCTTTCTCCTGCAAATGATACCGATACGCCTACCTAAACGCTTCTTCACGGACCTTCGTTGCCTTTTTATAAAATTAGGAAGCCCCGACTCGCCTTAGCAATGCTGCAAAGAACCAAGCTAAAGGGGGGGACTGCGTATTCCCAACATATCCCAATACGATCAGGCGATCGTGCTAGCAGGTATACTAAACTGGAAATTTCACACATCCTCTAAGCTGTGTGTTCCCCTTGAAAAGACGATGGCAGGGCGGGACTTGTCCTATGCACCTTGGGTCCCCTCGGAGGACAGGGGGCTCTCTGACTGGGTCTCCCCTTTGATGACACACGCCCTGACGCTGTGGGACAAAACAAATAAACGACTGGCTCTGGCACCACGAACGACGCCTTTGGCACCTGTGGGCGGGTACCCGTGGTTCACTCTCGGTGAAATTAAAACATCCCTGGGAACTTGGGAGATAGACGGAACCGTCAGTCTGGCAAAGTTTGTGGTTGGGGGCACCGTAACGTCATTAGAGAACTTAAGAGAGACATATGGTCGTTTTCCTTTTGACTTTTGGAGACACCGTCAACTAGAGACCTTTATAGCCAAATGTCGCAAACGAGCGCAGATTAGGACAACTCTGACAGACTTTGAAAATCTCTGGGTATCAGAAGACCCTCTGCCCCACATGATTTCAGCACTATATAAACTATTGGACGAGGCAATGCCTAGCTCCACTCCTTTTTATATTAAAGAATGGGAAAGGGACCTTCAGTATACTTTTACCGAGGATCAACTTCACCACCTATATCACCTGACACACTCGAGCTCGGTTGACTCAAAGACCCAAGAAAATAACTACAAACTGCTTTCGCGTTGGTACAGGGTCCCTACCACCTTGGCTAGGATCTTTCCTACGGCCTCTGATAGGTGCTGGAGGGGATGTAGACAGAGGGGCACGTTCCTACACATTTGGTGGGAGTGCCCTGTGCTGCAGCCGTTCTGAGAAATGGTCAGAAAACACATACATGACGGCCTAGGTGTCGATATCCCGGCCCTGCCTAAACATTTTCTGCTTCATGTCCCCCACATGCCCCTGTCTCAGTACAGGCGAAGTGCCCTCCCCCACCTTCTCAACGCGGCAAAACGCCTCATACCTCTGCATTGGAAAAGTTCACATGTTCCGAGCGAGCAGGATTGGCTGGAAAGGGTGGGGGAAATCATGGAGGCGGAGGGTTGGCTGGCTAACTGCCGGGGTACCCATGATAACTTTGACTTCGCTTGGGCCGGTTGGAGAGCTCACGTACATGACACAGCCACGGTTCCAACCAGCTTGGATGTGGCATTGCTCACGTTAGCGGACCCTTCCTTCGGGAAGCTGGTGCAGGAGCACCGACAGACGTCATCCTCAAGCCGCTCTTTGTAGTAGCCCATCATATTAACAGTTGCTGCGTAAACGGTTCCGCATGCCTTCGTGTCCTTCACTTTCCCTTCTTATCTTCTTCTCCCCTTCGGTTTTCTTTCTAACTCTAACCTCTTCTCTTCTTCTCCCTTTATTTTACTGTTGACTGAGTATTTGTTTTTTGTCCTTTTTGTTCCTTTTACTGTTATTGCTGTTTTGTTGAGTTTTTGACTGCAGGATACAGGGATGTCATCCTTTTTGCTTTTGATCGGGCTGCTTGGACAGTTTTCAGGCTCCTGCCCATTTGGGTGCCTCCAGTCATTATTGTTGCACATACAGTATATATGGGGGCCATGTTTGTTACTGCCCTAGTGCCGGGCGTTGGGACGTCTTGCCCTTTCTCTAATTGCAGAGGGGCCTGCCAACATGGATAGAATATCCGGGTCAGGCCGAGTTGGGCGGGGCGTCCCGGCGTTTGAACGTTGCTGTCTGGGGTTCCCCCCAGAAATGGCTGTCCATGCTTGGATTATGCCCCCTGGGGCTCCTGCTTCCCCCATCACTCTCCTACGGCCTCCAGTCCCTATGTCCTTTGTCCTGTCCCTGATCTCCCACCCCTTCCTCCCTGGTTGTTTTGGCTTTGTTGTGAAGTTATACTTTTCTGTTATGTTTTATTTTTCTTTCTCTTCTCTTGTAATGTGTGGAAAAAAGGAAAATAAAGATTATTAAAAAAAAAAAAGAAGGGTAAAAGGAAAATTATTTGAACATCAATTAGTAGACGTCTGGAGGATCCAACATCCTAGTGTAAAGGATTATACATACCACTTTTTTAAAGAATAGATTTTTATTGAGATATTGCCATGTTATACAGAGATAAAACAGTTGGATATTACAATTGGATTATTTCAAAATCACAAAGCAATAAGAAGAGAACATCATGCAGTGTAACAGCGTATAGCTCTCGTATATGAGCTACATATTCCTTTATGGGACAACCTCCATTTGAGGTTAGGCCTGTCACCCCTTTCGGGTACAAACTGTGAGCAGGCTAAGCGCAAATGTAATAGTATGCAGCTTGTCCAGGACCTTGACGAGGGTCCATGGTGCTATTCCATTCTGTAATCATTCTCTAGATACAGCGGGGTTCAATAAGAACAGTAACAAACTATGAAACAAGTCAACAGTGAACGTCATCATTAATCTAACATTGGTAACCAAGGTCATACCTATTTCCAGGTCCTACCACTAGATGTCAGAATAATCTCAACTTTTCAAGATCAGAAGTGTATGAGTCACAAGTGCGAGGGGGCATATGGAGAATTTTTCCATATTTCCCAATGTTTATGGAAGTTGGGAGATCTCCTTTCTGTGTATGCGAGTATTCTTTCCATGGTGTACTGTGAGTTCACTCTGGAGATCACTTCAGCAATACTCGGTGCTTGTTGGGAGCGCCATTCTGTTGCTATTGAAATACGAGCTGCAAATAATATATGCACAACCACTTTTCTCGCAAGCGGTGGAAAGTTCTCAATACCCAGGCTCAGTAACGTGAATGCAGGGGTAAGCGTGTAGTTTACTGCCGTAACTTTCATAATAATCGAGTGCACTTTCTTCCAGAATCCCTGAATGACAGTACAGTTCCAGAAGACATGGATCAAGCTCCCTGTCGCCTGGCAGTCCCTCCAGCACAAGGGTGTAATAGAACTGGACATTTTATGTAACCTAGCAGGAGTTAAATACCATCTATGTAACAATTTTTGTGCATTATCCCAGTGGTCCACACAAGCCGAAGATTTCCCATTGTATTTAATAGCTTCGTGCCACTGGTGGAATGGAAATTCTAATTGGAGGTCTCGTTCCCATTTTAACATGGTAGGGCTTTTGTTTTGAATATATAGGGGAGACGCAAATTTATAGAATAGGGATATCCCCTTCCTTTTCTTGGAAGGTTTATTCCGTAGAAAGTCCCAAAGGATCTGCGGGAGTTCAACGGGCCTTCCTTCGTTGACTTTAGAGTAGTGTCGCATTTGAAATATCCTGTATCTATCCATAGTATTTTGTTGATTCGGAGGGGGCGTAGTGTAGCGCGCCCCCGCCTCTTTCCATGTTTTAACCGCAAAGTTCGGAATGAGGTATTCGTATGCTGCCAATGGGATATGTAGCTTTTGGACAGGGACGATTATACATACCACTTAACGATACATGGAATGTACTCCAGACTGGACTACATACTCATCATACATAGAGCACTGGACGTAGTTATGGAAACATCAATAGAAATATCAGATGATGCCCCAGTGACAATGAATGTAAAATTAAAAAGGGAAGAGCTGGGGAGAAGAGCATGGAGAATAAATGAAGATATAATTGTAAATCAAGAAGTAGAGAATATTATAAAAATGGAAATTTACCAGTATTTTCAGACCAATGATACACCAGAAGTAAGCTCAGTGACAACTTGTGAAGCACATAAGGCCGTTATAAGGGGTAATTGATAGCTATTGGGGCTAGGAAAAGTAAAGAAAGAAAGAGAAATTAATATGCAAAAAGTCTTAAAAGAAATACATGACCTAGAACAAAGACATAAAAGAAATGTGGAAAAGGAAACCCAACAAGCCTTGATACTAAAAAGGGAACTATTGAAAAATCTTATGAAACAGGAAGCAAGAAAGGAGTTTAATAGACTTAGAAAAGACAGATACAAAGGAGGAAATAAGCCTGGAAAATACCTTGCAAACATGTTAAGGCATAACAAGTCATTAAATTATACAGTATAGAGAAGATAAAGAATGAAAGAGGAGCAATAGTGAGTAAAACAGCATATATTGCAACGGCATTCCAAACATACTATAGTGCATTATACGCAATTAGAAAGGAAGATTCACATAAGGAGAAGAGGCAAGAAAAAATACAAGAATATTTAAAGAACGCAAAACTGCCAAAAATACATGAAGAACGTCTGACAGCTTTGGAAGTAGTAATTACGCAGGAAGAAATAATAAGAGCATTGAAAGAAACACCTACAGGGAAAAATATAGAAGGGGCGAGAATAGGTGAAGAAGAACACAAGGTAGCGGCTTACGCCGATGATATCTTAATTAGGGTTGTCCCTATACCACTTTTTTAGGACCGAGTTCAAGTACCGATACTTTTTTTCATGTACTCGCCGATACCGATTACCAATACTTTTTTTTAAATGCAGCCATGTTTCCTCAAATGCAGCCTCGTGTCCCCAAATGCAGCCTTGTCCCTAAATGCAGCCATGTCCCTAATGCAGCCATGTCCCTAATTCAGCCATGTCCCTAAATGTAGCCATGTCCCTAATGCAGCCATGTCCCTAGATGCAGCCATGTCCCTAGATGCAGCCATGTCCCTAAATTCAGCCATGCCCCTAATTCAGCCATGTCCCTAATGCAGCCATGTCCCTGATGCTGCCATGTCCCTAATGCTGCCATGTCCCTAATGCTGCCATGTCCCTAAATTCAGCCATGTCCCTAGATGCAGCCATGTCCCTAATGCAGCCATGTCCCTGATGCAGCCATGTCCCTGATGCAGCCATGTCCCTAATTCAGCCATGTCCCTGATTCAGCCATGTCCCTGATGCAGTCATGTCCCTGATGTAGCCATGTCCCTGATGCAGCCATGTCCCTAGATGCAGCCATGTCCCTAGATGCAGCCATGTCCCTAGATGCAGCCATGTCCCTGATGCAGCCATGTCCCTGATGCTGCCATGTCCCTAATGCAGCCATGTTCCTAGATGCAGCCATGTCCCTAATGCAGCCTTGTGTCCCCTAAGACAAAGCCAAGTCCCCCCCCCTCCCCCCGCCGCTGCCGACATCTAGTTATTATGCGCTGGGGGAACACAACAGCTTTAATTTGCATTTGAATAGCAGTGTGTTCCCCCACGCCGTCATGTATAGCCCCTCCCCCTTGCCCGGGCACTTTAATAGACAGATCACCCGTCCGACGCATCGGGAGCATTTGCGCGTGTAGAAGTACTCACGCAAATACTCGGTATCGGTCAACCCTAATCTTAATGTATATAACTAACTCAAGGGTGACCTTGCCTATTTTATAGGGAAATGGGAAAAATAAATAAATAAGAAATTTGAGGACCAACAAGTAGAAAGAATAATAGCATTCGTACATAACACCGCAACTTATATGAATACAATTGAAATGAACTATAAATGCATTTCGAGATGGCACAGGACACCTGAAGTGATTCATAAATTCAGCAAAGATAAAACCCCTTTGTGCTGGAGAGAACGTGCACAGATAGGAACAACTACACACATATGGTGGGACTGTCCAAAAATAAAGGAATATTAGCAGGAAATCCTTGAATACATTGAAGTGATAACTGGGAAAAAGGTACCCAATACCATACAAGCTTGCCTGTTTCACAAATCAAAAGAATCAAATATTAGTTATAAAAAAATATTAATTCCACCATTAATAAATGCCGCAAAAGGACTGATACCAAAAAACTGGCTAAGTACAAGGAAACCAGATATAAAAGAATGGTTCGAAAGGGTGGAAAACTATAATAAACTGGAATATCTATGTAGTTGTGATGAGGGCCAACTCAACATACACAATAAGAGATGGTGACAGTCGAAAGACTTTAAATTAATGGAGCAATATCTGGGAAAAATAATAGACAGTGGGTAATTAAAGAAGACTAAAAGTAAAACAAGTGACAAACCATTAAGGGAGGGGGTGGGTACGGTTTAAATTTTCAATTGAATTAGACATGTAAAATAATTAGTACAATGAAGTAAATGATAAATACATAAAATAATATTCGGAATACCACAAATGATGTGAAACCAAAGTAGAGACAGAATTAATGAATAAAATCATGAGCAAGTCTCTTGCTGTGGTTGAATCTGAAGTGGTATTAAAAAAAAAAAAAAAATCCATATATGCTTATTGGGATTTATTTTACCAAACATTTTTAGCAGAATTGAAAAGACAAGGAATGCGGCGCTAGAAAAAATATAGCGTAAAACTATATCTAAATAAATAGTACACGTGAAATAAAGTAAAACTCCTAAAGTGTAAAAATAAATCTATAACATTCCAATATACATCAATGGTAAGAAATGATAAATAGATAAATAAAGGAACCAGTAAGGAGTGTAAAGTCCAAATTGACCGCTCTATGTTGAAAAAAGCAGGTCTTCCTTATCCTCTGTCACCCAGGCTCAGGGTGCTTTGTCTGCCAATGTAGCTGTCATTACTCACTTCTTCCCTAGCCCCACCATCATGCCCTGTGGAGTCCCTAGAACTGTTCGACCACAGTGTAGGGTACATGTTGCAGTGTTTTGAAGGCTCTGATGATGGTACCCAGGTTGAGGATGAAGGCAGTAATGTGAGCCCAGAGAGAGGGCGTGTAGAAACTGGCAGTCATATTCCCCCAGCTGCAGCATACTGCCAGGTTTGCTCCAGTGGCGAGGAGGGAGGGGATGATGAGGTCACTGACTCTACGTGGGTGCCTGATAGAAGAGAGGAGGAGAAGGCACATCTCCAGCGAGGCAGGATGGCCCAAGATGCCCTCCAGGGGCCAGCTTAAGGGCAGCCAACTGACTGCCTCACACCGCAGAGTTCCGCATGTGCAGGGTGGTGCAGTCCTTTGGTGTGGGCCTTTTTTGAGACATGTGCAGCAGATCGCACCGTTGCTGTTTGCAACAAATGTCTAAACATATCAAGCGTGGCCAAAACACCAGCCACTTGGGCACCACATGCTTGACCAGACAAATGTCGACCTGCCATGTAGTCCATTGGCAACAGTACTTAAAAGACCCACACCAAAGAACAAGGAAGACCTCTCCTTGCTCCTCATCAGCTGAGATCTCCAACCCCACTATACCTTTAGTCCTCTCAGAGAGCTGCACTGAGAGCAATTAAGGTGTAGAATTAGGTGTCCCAAGCATTTTCGGGCAATCTGCTAGCGGTACACCAACATCTGATTGTAGCAGGCAAATTTCCCTACCCCAGTTGCTAAAACCAACAAAATAAATTTGGCCCTAGCCATCCACATGCTCAGCGGCTGAATGCTAGTTTGGCTAAATTACTAGCACTCAAACTGTTGCCTTTTCAGCTGGTAGACTCTGCCCCCTTTCGAAAATTTGTTGAATGTGCGGTACCTCAGAGGCAGGTTCCCAAACGACAATTTTTTTCTCGGAAGGCCATTTCGGCTCTCTACCGACATGTGGAAAGCAAAGTCTTGGCCTCGTTGGACAGGGCGGTCAGCTGTACGGTGCATATTACTGCTGACTTATGGTCAAGCAAGCATGGACAGGGACATTACCTTTCTTTCACGGCACACTGGGTAACCCTGCTGGCAGCTGGGAAGGATGCAGGACAGGGTGCAGTATTGTCGGAGCTTGTTCTGCCACCACACTTCCAAAATGCCGGTAGTGATGATTTTGTCACACCTTTCTCCTCCACCCCTCCTCTTCTTCCTCTATGGCTTCTTCCTGTGCTGATTTGTCCTCTGAACCAGCGGTGCTCTGTAGGCGTTCTAGGGGCTACTCAAGTACTCAGGCAAAAAGATGCCAGGTGGTTCTTGAGTTGGTCTGTTTAGGGGACAGGAGCCACACTGGGGCAGAGATTCTGACAGCTCTGCAGGGGCAGGCTCAGAGGTGGTTGACGCCACGCCAGCTTCAGCCAGGAATTGTGGTTTGCAACAATTACACCAACCTTCTCTCTGCCCTCAGACAGGGACACTTAAATCATGTGCCCTGTTTGGCTCACATCCTTAATTTACAGGATCTCCTGAGGCAGGCCAGGAAAGTCTGTGGGAGGGCGACAACAGGAAGTGAGAGGAAATCTACCCCTGGGAAGGGGAATTCTGTCATGTAAGAGTTAATATGGGAAAAGAGTGTCTGATGCTTTATCACCAATCCTTGTTTCCCTAAAAAAAATCATTTTTTTTTAAATCCAATTGTCACTGGGCCAGAAAGTGAGGTGAAATATTCTGAACAGTGACACAGACAGCAAAACAAATGTTACAGGGGTGATGATATCCCTTCCCTATGCTATTCAAAAAGCTTAAAAATAGATTTTTTGACTGGAGATACACTTACAAAATGTACATGTTCCAAATTACAAACAGATTGAACTTAAGACCAAACCTACAGTCCCTATCTTGTTTGTAACCCCATGTATACTGCTGATCAGAGTATATAGGGCCTGGGGGCCCCACACCTTTTCTTTTTTTAATTTGGGTGCAGGGTTCCCCTTAATATCCATACAAGACCCAAAGGGCCTGGTAATGGGCTGGGGGGAGGGGGGATACCCATGCCGTTTTTCTCAATAACTTTCATCTATATTGCCAGGACCCAACTTTATATTAAAGCCGCAAGCATTTTTAAATGACTTGTACAAATTTGATTTAGCGCAGGGACTGTTCTAAACACCGGAAACATGCGCCACTTCACAGGCATACTATAGACACCCCCCAGGTACGATATTTAAAGAAATATTTCACTTTTCTTTTTTTTACTTTAAGCAGTATTAAAATCACTGCTCCCGAAAAAACTGCAGTTGTCCCCAAATCCTTTTTAGGAAGTAACTTGCATATTAGCCTTTAAAATTTGCACCTTTGATTTCTCACGTTCGATTCCCATAGACTTTAACGGTGTTCGAATGTTCGCGCAAACTTTCGGTCCGTTCAAGCTGTCCAACTGTATCAAAGAGATCCCCTCTGGTCAGCCCCTAGTCTATCTTCCAGATTTTCTAACTCTTGCTGAAATAGATACTCTTGAGGGTGAGAACATGATGGGGTCAATTTACTAAAGGCTTATAGACCGTGCACTTTGCAAAGTTTTGCACTCTGCAAGTGCAGTTGCTTCAGAGCTAAGTAAATAAGGTCAACTTTCACAAAGAAAGTGGAATGGAATACCCAATCACATGCAAGGAAAAAAGGGGCGGGGAGAAGAAAAACAGCATTATTGCTTGCACATGATTGGATGATGAAAGTCAGCAGAACTTCTGTTTTCTTAATAAGCTCTGTGGCAACAGCTCTTACAGAGTGCAACTGCACTTTGCAAAGTGCACAGTCTATTTGCCTGTATTACATCAACCCCATAATGACAATATGAGGCAAACACAACTGGAGAAAAGCTCTGGGCCAAAACCAAGGCCTAAATATCCGCATTGAGAAAATACACACAGTTTAAGAGTGGACAGCACCAGCAGGTAAAAATACCAGTAGTTACCCATGCAAAAAAGTACCAGTAGGTCCTCAAAAAAAAAAAAAAAAAGAAGCACCAGACAGGGCAGAGATGACTGAAGTTGCTAAATAACTGGCTATATCTCTGATATATATCATTTGACATAAAACCTATTAAAAGTTATTTTTACATGATGCATATATATCTGTTCTTCCCTGAGCACCATTCTTATGTTCTTAATGCTATATAGTCCACCAGGGGCGGACTGACCATTCGGTCCGTCGGGCACTGCCCGAGGGCCCGTGGTGGGGGGGGGCCCGGTCGGCTCTGACTGCAGTCCCGACTCCCGACCGAGTCTCTCTCTCTCTATCGGTATAATCAGAGAGAGAGACTCTTGTCATTATGCCGCGCTGGAGGGAGGAGGTGGGTGGCGCTGCGCCGCTGGTTGCTAACGCCTGTGCCGCTTGGCGTGTAGCAACCAGTGACGTCAGTCACGTCGGAGGCTGGAGCCGCCCACTGCTGATGAGAAGGAGAGCCCCAGCAGAGCAGCTGCAGAGCCTTCTTCGTTCTCCGCCCCGAGTGAGAGTGTTGACTCCACCCACCTCCTGCCTCCATCTTCTCCACTGTCCACAGCATGGCGTGAACACAGGAAGAAGCAGTGACTGTGTGTCACTGTCATCTGATACTGCCGGCTGCACTGCAGACAGTGCAATGCAATTCATGGATCTCCATTACTCCTGCATGGGAGCCCCTCCCCCCACCAGAGCACCCCCCAAAAAAAGTGAGTAAAAGGATTAATGATTGTGTAAAATTGTGAAATATTGCATGCCATACTGCCATTATTTATGAAAAACGGATGCTGCCTTTTTAGTTTTGTTCTATCTAACCCTTTCAGCTCCGGGAAGTTTTACCCCCGTGAACAGGCAATTTTTTGCGATACTGCGATGCGTTACTGTAACTGACTGACAATTGCGTGCTCGTGCAACGCTGTACCAAAGTAAAATGTATGTTCTTTTCTTTCCACTAATAGCACTTTACGTGATATTTTATTTTTTGCAATATAAACAAACCGATAATTTTTTAACTTTTTGCTATAAAAAAAAAGTCTTCCTCAATTTAGGCCAATATGTATTTTGCTACATATTTTTGGTAAAAAAATCCCAATAAATGATGTATATTGATTGGTTTGCACAAAAGTTATAGCATCTACAAAATAGGGTATATATTTATGGTATTTTTATTTATATTTTACTAGTAATGGTGGCCATCAGTAAATTTTTAGTGGGACTACAACATCATGGCGGACAGATCGGACACCTAACTGACACTTTTTGGGGACCAGTGACACTAATACAGTGATCAGTGCTAAAAAATATGCACTGTCACTTTACTGAAACTGTCTGGGAAGAGTTAAAGCGGAGTTCCACCCTTAAAACCACTTTCTTTCATCCCATCCAGCATACCGGCGTCAGCGCCAGTATGCTGTTTTTTTTTTTTTTTTTTTAATCCATGTACTTACTTTATAATAGATCATTTAATTTTGGGCACACCTCCGTGTATGTCGCCGCTATAAGGCGTCATGCCTTCCGGAAACAGCCGACTAGCGTTCGGCTCTTCTCGGCGCCTACGCACAGACCCAGAAGCTGACTGCGCAGGCGCCGTATATTGGATGCGTCACGCCCTCCGAAAAAAGCCGAACTATGACCGGCCATTTACGGCGCCTGCGCAGTCAGCTCCTGGGTCTGTGCGCAGGCGCCGAGAAGAGCCGAACGCTAGTCGGCTGTTTCCGGAAGGCGTGACGCCTTATAGCGGCGACATACACCGCGGTGCGCCCAAAATTAAATGATCTATTATAAAGTACGTACATGGATTAAAAAAAAAAAAAAAACAGCATACTGGCGCTGACGCCAGTATGCTGGATGGGATGAAAGAAAGTGGTTTTAAGGGTGGAACTCCGCTTTAACATCAGGGGTGATCAAAGAGTTAACTGTGTCCCTAGGGTGTGCTTGCTAACTGTGTGGGGATGGACTCACTAGATGAACAGAGTGATCCGTGTTCCTGGTTAGCAGGAACACAAGATCACTCTGTTCATCTCAGACAGAACAGAGATCTGCTTGTTTACATCAGCAGACCGCTGTTCTATCTCTGTGGGGAGAAATTGCAAGTGGCCGGCGGACATCACGTCTGCTGGACCCGCTGATTGGCTCCCCCTCTGGCCAATCAGCACGTGTGCCTTTGCTGGCTATTGCACAATATGGCGTACAGCCTGTACACCTTATTTTCTGGCAGTGCCCCTCCCGAGACTAGATTCTGGATCCACCCCTGCACCCACATTGACCTGCCTTGTGTGCAGCAGCAGGTCAGTGTGATAATAAAATCACTGCAGTTACTGTGTCTGTGCTGTTATAAGAGCCATGCTGAGTGTTACTTCCTAGTTCCTTCCTTCTTGCCATGTGCTGTGCCTATATACCAGGTGGCAGGTCAGGGCAGGTGCTATTCACTAGTGCACACTGATATCTGGTACACTCAATGCCACTCAATGCACACAGTGTATAGATATCAATGTTATATAGGGAATAGCACTTAGCCCTGGTTCACATTGGAGCAATTTGCCATGCGATTTGACATGTGAAATCGCATGGCAATGGCACTACCTGAATCAGTGCGATGCCCCATTTGTGGCGCCGCACCGATTCCCAAAAGTAGTTTCTGTACAACTTTTAGTGACTTCTGGGTGCATTTTCCATAGACATCTGTGCAGCGACCCCCACAGATGTCTCTGAAATCGCCCGCCAAACTCACACTGACATGCGGGCATGAAATTGTGTGAGTTTAGCTGAACTTGCAGGATTTCATTCCGGCTGTCAGTGTGAACCTGGGCTAAGTGAGTGTTATTTCCTATATATATATAAAATCATTGAAATGTATACACTGAGTGCTTTTCCCCAAGTCCCCTTTCACACTGAGAAGTTTTTCATGCGCTTTTGGGATAAAAATAGCGCCTGTAAAACGTCTCCCCTGTAGTGTAAATGTGAAAGCCTGAGTACTTTCACACTGAGGCGATGCGCTGGCAGGATGTTAAAAAATGTCCTGCAAGCAGCATCTTTGGAGTGGTGCTCATTGAAATGCAGCAGCACTTTGCGGGTTGTTTTATCCCTTTTTCGGACACTAGCGGGGGTTAAAAGTGCCCCACTATCGGCCGAATTCCTCCACAAAAATTACGGTAAAGCGCCTTACATTGGTGATCAGTGAGAAGAATGTTCCTTACATTGGTGATCAGTGGGAAGAATGCTCCTTACATTGGTGATCAGTGGGAAGAATGCTCCTTACATTGGTGATCAGTGGGAAGAATGTTCCTTACATTGGTGATCAGTGGGGAGAATGTCCCTTACATTGGTGATCAGTGGGAAGAATGTTCCTTACATTGGTGATCAGTGGGAAGAATGTCCCTTACATTGGTTATCAGTGGGAAGAATGTCCCTTACATTGGTGATCAGTGAGAAGAATGCTCCTTACATTGGTGATCAGTGGGAAGAATGCTCCTTACATTGGTGATCAGTGGGAAGAATGCACCTTACATTGGTGATCAGTGGGGAGAATGTCCCTTACATTGGTGATCAGTGGGAAGAATGCTCCTTACATTGGTGATCAGTGGGAAGAATGCTCCTTACATTGGTGATCAGTGGGGAGAATGTCCCTTACATTGGTGATCAGTGAGGAGAATGTTCCTTACATTGGTGATCAGTGGGAAGAATGTCCCTTACATTGGTGATCAGTGGGAAGAATGCTCCTTACATTGGTGATCAGAGGGGAGAATGTCCCTTACATTGGTGATCAGTGAGAAGAATGTCCCTTACATTGGTGATCAGTGGACAGAATGCCCCTTACATTGGTGATCAGTAGGAAGAATGCACCTTACATTGGTGATCAGTGGGAAGAATGTCCCTTACATTGGTGATCAGTGGGAAGAATGCTCCTTACATTGGTGATCAGTGGGAAGAATGTCCCTTACATTGGTGATCAGTGGGAAGAATGTCCCTTACATTGGTGATCAGTGAGGAGAATGTTCCTTACATTGGTGATCAGTGAGAAGAATGTCCCTTACATTGGTAATCAGTGAGTAGAATGTTCCTTACATTGGTAATCAGTGAGAAGAATGCTCCTTACATTGGTGGTCAGTGAGAAGAATGTCCCTTACATTGGTGATCAGTGGGAAGAATTTTTTAATTCCTATAATAAACATTTATTTTGAACATTGTGTAGAGAAATTCTTTGAATGCATGCAATGTGGGCAGTGCAATATGTAGGTGGGACTTTGTGTGGATGTAGCTTGAACGTGGGACCGGAGACACAGGGGGCCCCATAATCTCCTTTTGCCCGGGGGCCCCATGAGCTGTCAGTCCGCCCCTGTAGTCCACTAATTCATCCTGTTTCGTTATTTTGGCATAGCTAGTACATACAGATTCTTAACTACTAGGAATTTATACAAAAATGTTATCTTTTATGAAAGATAATCTACGTGATGAGGAATCCAAAGGACGTAATAAAGTCTGCTTATCATTTTGAAAACATATTTGTTTCATCAGAAAAGTCACCAGATTTCAACCACTTTTTTGAGAAATTTTTGGATGGAGAAGGTAACTATATATGTACAATGTGTTCATGTTATTGTTGATTTAGAAATAGAGCAGCTCTCACACAATATCCTTTGTTTGCTCTCAACCCTCTTGGTATTTGCATGAGCTTAAATCAGCCTCATAATCCAAAAAACTTGTTTAACTATTTTTGTCAGTGTATTATAGTTTCCTGTCACAGCAATCACAGCAGGAGCATGGATCTGTGTGTGTAAACACACAGATCCATGTCCCGTCAGAGGTGAGGAGACCGATGTGTGTTCCCAGTACAGAGGAACACAGATCGGTCTCCTCCTCTTGTGTGTCCCCTCCCCCTACAGTTAGAATCACACATTAGGGAACATATTTAACCCCTTAAGCGTCCCCTAGTGTTAACCTCTTCCCTGCCAGTCACATTTACACAGTAATCAGTGCAGTTTTATAGCACTAATCGCTGTATAAATGTGAATGGTCCCAAAAATGTGTCAAAAGTGTCCGATATGTTCGTCGCAATGTCACGGTCACAATAAAAATTGCAGAACACCACCATTACTATTAAAATGAATAAAAATGCAATAAAGCTATCCCCTATTTTGTAGACGCTATGGGCCAGATCCACAAACAATTACTTCATAATAATTCATTTCAAATCTGCGCCGGCGTATCATTGTTTTGTATACACAAAACAAGATTCGCCGGTTTTCTGCGTAGATACGCCACCCTACGCCGTCGTCCTAAAGTGTCCTATTTATGCTGGACGCTAGAGGCGCTTCCACGTCAAATATGCAAATAAGGTAGATACGCCAATCCACGAATGTACGTACGCCCGGCGCAGTGTTTTTACGTCGTTTGCGTAAGCGTAGGTCCGGCGTTAAGTTACCCCTGCTGTATAGAGGCGTACGTAATGTTAAGTATGGACGTCGGGGCCAGCATAGTTTTTTTCGTCATTCACATCGTTTGCGTAAACCGTTCGCGAATAGGGATTTGCGTAAGTTACATTCACGTCATTTTCATTGATGTTTTGCAACGTGATTTTGTGCATGCGCACTGGGATACCATGGCCGGCACATGCGCAGTTAAAAAAAAGCGTTGTTTGCGTCGGGTCATCCATAATTATAATAAAACACGCCCCCCACTAGTAAATTTGAATTACACCCACATATGCCGGCCCATTTACGCTACGCCGCCGTAAGTTACAGCGGCATTTCTTTGTGGATAAGGATACGTCGCTGTAACTTACAGCGACGTAGAGTAAATGGGACACGCTGCGCCGGCGGGGCAGGTATGTGGATCTGGACCTATATAGTTTTTACCAAAAATATGTAGAAGAATACGTATCGCCCTAAACTGAGATTTTTTTTTTTAATTATATATTTTTGGGGGATATTTATTACAGCAAAAAGTAAAAAATATTAATTTGTTTTCAAAATTGTCGTTCTAAAAATAAAAACCGCAGAGGTGATAAAATACCACCAAAAGAAAGCTCTATTTGTGGGAAAAAAAGGACGCCATTTTTTTGGGGGAGCCACGTCGCACGACTGCACAATTGTCAGTTAAATCGACGCAGTGCCGAATCGCAAAAAGTGGTCTGGTGCTGAAGTGGTTAATTGGAGTTGTTTAACATATTCAAAAAAGTTCCTATAGTTGGTTAAAAAGAACCCTACAAATGACATGTACCAAATATAGAAACCTATTTATACTCATCATTGGAATAAGGGCGTATCATTAACTACTTAACGCCCGCCGCATGTATATGTACGTCCACAAAATGGCACGTACAGGCAGATGGGCGTACTAGTACGTCCCTGCCTTCAGATCGGGACCCCCTCCGCTACATGCGGCGGTCGGTAAGTGTCTGGGAGCGATCCGGGATGAGGGGGCGGCTGTTCGTTTTTGTCCGCCGCCTCGCGATCGCTCCCAGCGAATCGGCTTTCCCCCCCGCTCTGCACTTCCTCTGCCTGTGTAATGTAAACACAGGCAGAGGAAGTGATGTCAGCTCTCCTCTCTACGGTATTTTCGATCCGGCGACAGGAGAGAAGACATCACACAGTAAGTCGCACCAACACTACACTGACACCATACACATAGGCACATTAACCCTTCACATCATCCCCCCCCCCCCAGCCCCCTGTCACAGTGTCACTAATAGCAGTGATCATATATTTACTGATCACTGCATTTAGTGTCAGTGTGACAGTTAGTGTCCAGGGTAGCCCCCTACCCCCCTAATAAAGGTTTAACCCTTCGATCACCGCCCTAGTTAACCCTTTCACCCCCTATTGCCAGTGTCACTAAGCGATCGGTTTTCTGATCGCTGTATTAGTGTCACTGTTGCCGCTAGGTAGCTAGTTTTTTTTATATATTGTGATTTTTTTTTTTACTAAAGACATGTGGCTGAATACATTTTGGCCTAAATGTTTGACTAAAATTTAGTTTATTTGATTTTTCTTATAACAAAAAGTAGAAAATATCATTTTTTTTCTAAATTTTCGGTCTTTTTCCATTTATATCGCAACAAATAAAAATTGCAGAGCCAATCAAATACCATCAAAAAAAAAGCTCTATTTGTAGGAAGAAAAGGATGCACATTTTGTTTGGGAGCCACACCGCATGACCACGCAATTGTCTGTTAAAGCGACGCAGTGCCCAATTGTAAAAACACCTTTGGGCATTTAGCATCATATTGGTCCGGGGCTTAAGTGGTTAAGGAAAAAAAACCTTATAAAACATATATAATATAAATAAATAAATATAACCATATATAAGTATACATAACCAAAAAATAATTGAATAAATAGAAATAGAGAGACCCATAAACCCATTGATGAATAAAAATAGAAAATAAACAATACCAGTCGCACGCACAATAATAAATTATTTCATACATATATATTAATATTATAACAATATCTATAAATATAAGAAAATAAGCAAAAGTGCCAGTATAGAACAATAAACCAATATGTCAAACCAATTGTTCTATTCAACACCGGAACATGAGAAAAAAGAACCTAGATCACCTCTCTACTCATAAAGAATGTTACGTCCCGCTCATGTCCAAATATATAAGACTGTATAAATATATATGTATTAAAACATATTTGTGAAAGGAATTTAACAGGGGAACCTAAATCACCTTTCTATTCATACTAATGCGTAACGTTCCATTCATAGTTCAATCCCTTAGGTATCCTGGTTTGGAGTTTAAAGGCAAAATGCATCCCCTCCTCTGTGAGGGACTCTCACTCTTTCAATGATCTGTACTTTTACTAGTGTCAAATCACCTGCATTTTACATCCTCGTATATCTGCCAGATGCTCACGGAACCTGTGCCTGAGCATCCGAATCGTCCTTCCCACATATTGGATAGAACACACTCCACATGTAATGACATAAACCACATTATGGGTATTACAATTGAAAAAACTATCAATATCAATATTGTAGGTATTGTCTCCAACAGTGGAGTGAAATGTGTTGCCAGACAAAATGTGGGAACAATATTGACATTCACAAGAACCACGATTGAAATTGCCCTTAAAATTGAGCCAAATTAAAGCCATATTTGCCACCTTTCAGCGGGGAGCAGTGTGAACCTGGGCTAAAACTGTTTTGCACTTTACATTGGTTATTAGAGACAGTCTAATTTAACAAACAGCACATTCAATTATATCAACACTGACATGTCTGTATTGAGCAAATATAAACAACTATATAATCTTTATTTAAAATAATAAACATGATATAATTACCTGCTCTGTGCACAAAGCAACCCTAATCCTCCTCCTCTGGGGTACCCTGCCAGCTCTCCTGGCTCCTCCTTTTTAGCAAGTGCCCACCATAGAAAGCAACTTGATCCTGAGCCATGCTGCCTGTGTCTAAAGACACAGTCAGTGCAGCTCAACCCTGCCTAGTCACAGAATTTGATTATCAGCCATTGTTTCCCACTGCTGTCAATCAAAGCCAGTGAGGCCCCATACACACGATCGGACATATCCGATGAAAACGGTCCGCGGACCATTTCCATCGGATATGTCCGATCGGGAGTTTGATCCGATGGCGTGTACACACCATCGGATCAAATTCCCCGCCGCGTCACCGCCACGTCACCGCACCAGGAAGTAAAACACTTCCGCGCATGCGCCGAATCCATTCGGCAGCGGCGCGGCGGCGGTGGGGGCCGACATGTCTGCTGGTAAGTGTACTAACCAGCAGACATGTCGGGCGGACAGATTCCCACCGGATAGATTTCAAAGCTTGCTTTGAAATCTGTCGGGTGGAGAAATCTGTCCGCTAGCCCATACACACGAGCGGAGATGTCTGCTGAAACGGTCCATCGGACCGTTTTCAGCGGACATATCCCCTCGTGTGTACGCGGCCTGACAAGGGAGCAAAGGGTGGGGTCCAGTCCCGCTGTCTGTGTCAATAGACACAGACAGCCAGGCTTGGGAGCAAGTTCACACAGGTGCCCCCATAAAATGCGTCTTTCTGTGAGGGTAATCACCAGAGAGGAACCGGCAAATACCACTGGGTGACCCGAGAAGAAGAGCCTATCTGTGCAATTCTATTGTACAAAAGCAGGTAAGAATAAACCTGTTATTTAAAAAAAATGCCTTTTACAATCACTTTAAGACTACTTTAATTCAGGTGTGTGTTTGACCCACTCTTTTAAGAAAATTAGTAAATTTTGCTTTACCTACTTTTCAGAAAAAAAATTCTAATACGGGTCAATATGAGCACAGGCGATATTAAAGAACCATAGCTGTTACTCTTAAGCCTGGAAAAATCTACAAAGCTGAAGATGTGGGCTCCCATTACTCCACCATCAGGCCAATAGCATACAGATGCAAAAAACAAATCTAACACTGTTGTTATTCTTACTAGGAATAATAATACTACAAAAATCAGAGCAAGGACAAAGTCTCTTACATAGTTAGCCAGGAAAACTGATAAATCTACCCTGAATGTTTGCATGAGCTCTGACTGCATTTTGTCAATCATTTACACTTAAAAGTCATCATGGCAATTTCAGAAGTTAAGCAACTCTCACAATGATGAAAAGAAAAAAGCCATTTCATTTTTACAATCATACCATGTACTGTAGGCTAAGCAATTGCTAATAATGACTGTGTAGCACTACCCCCGAAGGAGCTGCTGGTTTGATTTGGGTGGTATGTTACCTCTTGTCTTCTCACCATCTAGGGTACTGGATGAGAGCTGTGATAAAGTCAATGTCCACACGACAGGTGTCTTTTATATGCTTTTATTACCCAGCCGGGTAAAAATGATAAAAGTAGAAAAAGGTGAAGAGATAGAAGAAATGGAAATGGCGGATTCGGGATGGTGCAGAAACAGTCCTGCTTCCAATGAGAAGAGTGGGTACAGTGCACCTGGATAGGCCTCTCTCACAAGCCTAGCAGCCAGAGTGTCACTTGGAACTTTATGTTAAAGTCTCTGCCACAGACCCTCCTTAAGGTGTAGATAATCTCGGTCTGAAATCCCTCTCAACAGGATTCAGCACCCAGATCTCATTCAAAACAGCTTCAATTGCATCAATAACTGACAGGCGACCACTGTCCAGCCTCTCAGGTATGAAGTGTCTTTCGATGAGCAGATAAGCCTCTCCTGCGACACCAGCCTCCTGCTCGGTGTCCCTCAGACAGATTGTCCATCCACCGGCTTCCTCCACTTTGGACAGACAGCACAGGACCACTTGTAAATCTTTAGATCCAGTCTGCTTACTGAGCCTACGAGGTAAATTGGTGCTCCAGACCAACGTGGTCCCGGAGCCAGGAACACAGCAACACTTACACACACCCTGGCTAAGAGGGCCACACATGGGGGTGGTGAGACGACTGCCCAGGTGGAAGATGTGAGGCGATGAACCGAACCTATGACATCTGCCCCTTAACCAAGACCGGACCAATATGCTGCTAAATGCACAGAGGCGTTTTTACAATTCGGCACTGCGTCGCTTTAACAGACAATTGCGCGGTCGTGCAACGTGACTCCCAAACAAAATTTGCGTCCTTTTCTTCCCACAAATAGAGCTTTATTTTGATGGTATATGATAGCCTCTGCAATTTTTATTTTTTGCGCTATAAACAAAAATAGAGCGACATTTTTGAAAAAAATGATTTGTTTTACTTTTTGTTATAAGAAAAATCGAATAAACAAAATTTTAGTCAAAGATTTAGGCCAAAATGTATTTAACCACATGTCTTTAGTAAAAAAAAATCGCAATAAAAGAAAAATTAGCTACCTAGCGGCAACAGTGACACTAATACAGCGATCAGAAAATGATCGCTTAGTGACACTGGCAATAGGGGGTGAAAGGGTTAACTAGGGCGGTGATCAAGGGGTTAAAACTTTATTAGGGGGGTACGGGGCAACCCTGAACCTAACACTAACTGCCTGTCACACTAACTGTCACACTGACACAAAATGCAGTGATCAGTAAATATATGATCACTGCATTCAGTGACACTGTGACAGGGGGGTGATCGGAAGGGGTTAATGTGCCTATGTGTGTGGTGTCAGTGTAGTGTTGGTGCGACTTACTGTGTAATGTCTTCTCTCCTCTCGGCGGATTGAAAATACCGGCGAGAGGAGAGCTGACATCACTTCCTCTGCCTATGTTTACATTACATAGGCAGAGGAAGTGACATGCGGAGAGGATGCGCATTGGCTGGGGGCGAATCCGGAGGGGGCGGACAAAAACCAACAGCCGCCCCCTCATCCCGGATTGCTTCCACAGCCACAGGAACCGCCGCATGTACCGGGGGGGTCTCGATCGGACCCCCGACCCACATCTAGGCAGGGACGTACAGGTACGCCAATGTGCCTGTACGTTCCATTCTGCCAACGTAAATGTCCATAAGCGGTTAAATACCCCCCCCCAGCATGCACAGCGAGGCGATCAACCCTCCTGATTGGCTGCCGAGGAGAAGTATCCACACTACCCTGATTCTACTGCTGCCCCCTGCCACCTGGGGTGTGACTGAAGTCCCCAGACAAAAGGATAAGCACACAGCACTGCCAGGGCTGGAACAGAAGCCTATAAAATTTGGCTAAATTAACCACTTCCATACTGGGCACTTAAACACCCCTCCTGCCCAGAGCAATTTTCAGCTTTCAGCGCTCTCCCACTTTGAATGACAATTACTCAGTCATGCAACACTGTATCCAAATGATTTTTTTGTCCTTTTTTTCATACAAACAGAGCTTTCTTTTGGTGGTATTTGATCACCTCTGTGTTTTTTATTTTTTGCGCTATTAATGAAAAAAGACCGAAAATTTTGAAAAAAAATGATTTTTTCTTAGTTTCTGTGATAAAATTTTGCAAATGATTAATTTTTCTTCATAAATTTTGCCCAAAATTTATACTGCTACATGTCTTTGATAAAAATAACTCAAAATTTTTGGAAATTATTTGGTCTGTGTGAAAGTTTTAGAGTCTACAAACTATAGTGCAAATCATAAAAATATATCACATCTGATCACACCTGATGTATTGAAGGCCTATCTCATTTCTTGAGACCCTAACAAGCCAGGAAAGTACAAATGCCCCCAAATAACCACTTTTTAGAAAGTAGACATTCCAAGGTATTTATTAATGGGCATGGTGAGTTATTTGAAGTTGTAATTTTTTCCCACAATACTTTGCAAAATTAAGATTTTTATTTTTTATTTAAAAATGTTCTCAAAATTTTCATTGTAATAGCTTATTTCTCTCACATGGCATGTGCATACCACAAATGACACCCCAAAATACATTCCGCTACTCCTCCTGAGTAAAACGATACCCCATGTGTGAGACTTTTTCACTGCCTGGCCACATACAGAGGCCCAACATGCAGGAAGCGCCATCAGGGGTTTTAGGAGCATAAATTGCACATCTAACTAGTTGACTACCTATTACACTTTTGAAGGCCCTGGAACACCAGGACAATGGAATTACCCACAAAATGACCCCATTTTGGAAAGCTAACACCCCAACGTATAATCTATGAGGCATAATGAGTCTTTTAAACGGTTTATTTGTTTCCAGCAGTTTTTGGAAAATGTGGAAAAAAAATGAAAACGCATTTTTTTTACACAAAGTTGTCAGTTTCTAAGATATTTCCAACACATAGCATTTAGATAGCAAACATGACACCCCAAAATACATTCTGCTACTCCTCCTGAGTAAAACGATACCCCATGTGTGAGACTTTTTCACTGTCTGGCCACATACGGAGGCCCAACATGCAGGAAGCGCCATCAGGGGTTTTAGGAGCATAAATTGCACATCTAACTAGTTGACTACCTATTACACTTTTGAAGGCCCTGGAACACCAGGACAATGGAATTACCCACAAAATGACCCCATTTTGTAAAGCTAACACCCCAACGTATAATCTATGAGGCATAATGAGTCTTTTGAACAGGTCATTTGTTTCCAGAAGTTTTTGGAACGTGGAAAAAAAATGAAAACGCATATTTTTTTTACACAAAGTTGTCGGTTTCTAAGATATTTCCAACACATAGCATTTAGATAGCAAAAATTACACCCCAAAATACATTCTGCTACTCCTTCTGAGTACAACGATACCACATGTGTGAGACTTCTACACAGCCTGACCACATACAGAGATCCAACATGCAAGGAACAACGTCAGGTGTTCCAGAGACACATAGCATGCACATACCAAGAATTACACCCCAAAATACATTATGCTGAGCAAAGTGTTAACAAAAGATTACCTGTGGTAATAGTAGCGCAGTTCTACACAGCAGGATAGCACTGGTCCAGGCAGCAGGCAGGGACTTGGTCAGCAACGGCATACACAAGTAGTCAGTTCATGCAACCGGCAAAGGCATGATGTCATAGGTCCTGCAGGTAACAGGCAGAAGTAGGGCCTCGTTTAGGACAGAATGGGGACAGGGGTAGAGGCTTCTCCCACCCAAATCTCTTTGAAGCCTCCGGGCAACCAGACCCTAATCTAGGATGAGAAAACAAAAAAAAATGTTTTTCTTCATCTAGAAAAACTTTTCTGGAGCCCCTCACATTTGTGAGACCCCTGTGTTAAATCCCACTAGTCCAGTAGCAGGGTACAAGATCAGTCCAAGGGGCAGGCAAAAGGCATGGTCAAACAGTCCGAGGTCAGTTCCAGATCAGGCAGAGGCATTACAGAATCGTTAGGCAGAAGAATGGTCAAAAAACAAGCCGGGGTCAGTTCCAGATCAGGCAGAGTTATTACAAAATCGTTAGGCAGAATCGTGGTCAAAAAACAAGCCGGGGTCAGTTACAGAGCAGGCAGTGACATAAGGGGTGTGAAGGTGTATGAAGGCAGGAACGGAGGATTAATGGTTTAGTTTGGTATGGTAAATCCGAAAACAGTCAGTTAGACAGAGGCCAGGCTGTGAAGGGCAATCGGCACACTGGAAAGTTGTGTCTCGTCTGATTCCTTGACTGGAACACACCTTGCATCTTTTTTGACGTCGTCGGCCTGTTTCTGTGGGAGGGACTTTACCGGGAAAATTACGCTCGACGAGACGACTTAAAACGTCAGATCGGATAGTTTGGGGTGGGCCGTTCGGGAAAATAAGGGCAGTGATAAGGTCCTCTTGGTAGCCAAGGAAGCGTTTGGGGTTTTGGGTGGAGTTGCGATAAATTACATATGAGTTGTATAAGGCCAATTGAAAAAAATAAATGGCAACTTTTTTGTACCAATGGTACGTCCGCCTTGTGGCAAGATTGGGTTCAAGCATCTGGTCATTGAAGTCGACCCCCCCCATAAACAAATTATAGTCCTGGATGCATGTTGGCTTTCGAATGACGGTGCCACGCCTTCTGCGGGTTTCAACGACAGTGTCATTGTGGATGGTGGATAGCATGTAAACATCCCTTCTGTCCTTCCACTTCACTGCCAGGACCTCCTTATTTCGCAGACTTGCCGATTCTCCACTTTTCAGCTTCTTATTCATGAGACTTTGAGGAAAACCCTTCCGATTATTCCTGATGGTGCCACATGCTGGCGTCTTCTTCCGATGCAGGTTGTGGAACAGGGGAAGGGAGGTATAGAAGTTATCCACGTATAGATGGTATCCCTTTTCCAATAGAGGGGTGATGAGGTCCCAAACAATTTTGCCACTTGATCCCAAGTAGTCTGGGCAATTAGGGGGATTCAGTTGGGTGTCCTTGCCTTCGTACACTCTGAAGGCATACAAGTATCCTGTGACTCGGTCACACAATTTGTAGATCTTCACGCCATAGCGGGCTCTTTTGCTGGGGATGAATTGTTTTATTTGAAGCCTGCCAGTGAATTTCACAAGGGACTCATCCACACAGATGTGTTGGTCCGGGGTATACAATTGGGGGAATTTTTCAGAAAAATAAGTCAGTAAGGGCCGAATTTTAAAAAGCCTGTCGTGATTTGGATGATTTCGGGGATGGCACTGGGTGTTATCGTTAAAATGTAGAAATCTCATGATGGCATAGTATCGGGATCTGGGCATTATGCTGGAGAAGATTGGCATGTGATAAATTGGGTTTTTGGACCAAAAGGCACGTGAAGAATTTTTTGGGTTGAGTCCCATACATAATGTGAGGCCTAAAAAAAATTTCAACTCCTCCACCGTAAGGTCTCTCCACTGGAAGGGACGGGCATGATAGGATGTGGGAATTCTTTCAATAAATTGTTGTGCAAATAGGTTGCACTGGGCCACAATTTCAGATAGCATGTCCTCTGTGAACATCAGGTTGAAAAAATCGATCGGGGAAAAATTCTCCGTGTCCACTTGGACTCCTGGCTGGGCCGTGAAAGGGGGAATGTTGGCTTCCCCGGAATTTGGAGGAAGCCACAAAGGGTTCTGAAGGGCATAGGGAAGGCCGGCATGGGTCTTTGGCCTTTCTTGCTGAGGCACTGCGGTGCTGGTGGAAGGCACTGCGGTGCTGGTGGAAGGCACTGCGGAGCTGGTGGAAGGCACTGCGGTGCTGGTGGAAGGCACTGCGGTGCTGGTGGAAGGCACTGCGGTGCTGGTGGAAGGCACTGCGGTGCTGGTGGATGGCACTGCCTCCTGACCAGAACGCCTTCGTTTAGCGGGCCGGCTATCTTCCTCCTCGGAGTCACTCAGTGTTCCGCTACTGGGGGCTGGCTCATAGTTGACGTCCGACTCAGAAGAAAAATTGGAAGTGGAGTTTGAACGCGAGAGGTCCATGTTGCTCTCATCGGGCGCAGAAATAATTTGGAATGCCGCCTCTAGTGAATAGGATTTTTTTTACATGTTTTGGCGGAGCAGATGGGCACGGATTGGCACAGGTGGGCACTGAGGTGGCACTGATGAGGCGGCACAGTTGGGCACTGATTGGCGGCACAGGTGAGCACTGATTGGCGGCACAGGTGAGCACTGATTGGCGGCACAACACAGGTGGGCACTGATTGGCGGCACAACACAGGTGGGCACTGATTGGCGGCACAACACAGGTGGGCACTGATTGGCGGCACAGGTGAGCACTGATTGGCGGCACAGGTGAGCACTGATTGGCGGCACAGGTGAGCACTGTATGGGCACAGGTGGCAACTGTATGGGCACAGGTGGCAACTGTATGGGCAAAGATGTGACACTGTATAGGCACTGTATGGGCACTGTGGTGGCACTGTATGGGCACTGTGGTGGCACTGTATGGGCACTGTGGTGGCACTGTATGGGCACTGTGGCACTGTGATGGCACTGTATGGGCGCTGTATTTAACTCACAGAACTTTCTCCCTCCTCACACGCTGTCTCTGTGTGAGGAGGGAGAAGCGGCGATGAGAGATGATCTCATTTGTTTACATTTGAGATCATCTCTCATTCGTCCTCAGATCGCATCTGAACGGCCACTCCGATTGGCCGTTCAGGGCGATCTGTGATTGGCTGTGTCCAAGGGACACGGCCAGCAACAGAATTTCCCCGACGCGCGCTCCAGAGCGCGCGCAGGGAACCAGGAAGCAACTGCCGTCAAATGACGGCATGTTGGAAATTGAGGTCCGCGCCGTTGCCGTCATTCGGCGATACGGCGGGCCTCAAGTGGTTAACATGGTCAAAGCCAATTAACTCTCTGACCCCCTTCTAAATTTACAATAGCACCTGCTATGAAAGTAGCCAGGCTCTACAACTGTAACAAAGTGTATAAAATGTTGGTTATCATACTTTTATAGTGATATTATTGTGAGTTGAAAACTTTCTACTATGAAAATCTTTGTCAGTAACCCTCAAGTCTTTACTGGTAGTGACAAGGAAATATCATCATGGTAATTTCTGGCATTTGCTGTGATAGTGTCAGCCACTGGAGGAAGATCTTGATGATATTGCTTGCTCGGATCAGGTGTTATTAGTCACTCAAGAGTTACAAAATTATTTTAATTATATTGTTACAAGTAGGGAGTTATAGTTGCTATACTTTGCTATATTGCACACATTTACTGTGAATTGCAGTGAGGTTGGCCACATATTTTTGTATACCCCCCCCCCCTCTCCATGTTCACAGCTCAGTGCCTTAACAGTCATTTTGTGTGTGTCGGCAAATATATTTTGGTATTTAGCTGCTGCCTTCCCCTTGTGGATTATTTTTGGAGAAGTATATTCTGTTTTCTGTTATCAGGGCCTTTTTTATTATTGGGAGTGCTCATTAAACACTTGTTGCTGACATAGGCAAAGTAGCATGCGATAAAGTGGTGTGCAGCAAAGCGCCACATAGCCCCCTCTTCCACCATTCACCATATCTGTCATTAAATTTAGGCAATACCTTTTTAGTTAAAAAAAATCTCAGATGGGCCTAAAGTCAGAAGCAAAGGTTCTGCACACAGACATAGCAGGGTCGAGTAGGTTCTGCAGAGCAAAGCAATGGCCAGGCAACACCATATAGAGGCAGGACACATCTGCCTTTTCTATCAGCGAGGCCGTGCTATACACAGCACAGGCAAGAGGTAGTAGAAGTAGAGTGCCTGACAATGCTTTTTTATTTTTCTTCTTCGCAGCAGGCAGAAAGCAGCTATAGGTGCTGATAATGTGCCCTTTTCCAAAGTTTCACAGAGTTGAGCCATAGAAATGGTAGCATCATTAAGGAGCCGCTAAAAATGCTTCTTTAATACTGATGTTGTGTAATATATTATTTTACAATGTATTGTGATTTGGTATGTTCAGTTTTTGCAGGCAAATGGTTTGATCACTTACAAGGATGGTACACTCATAAAGATGACTACAATATCCTTTTTTTAAAATATGAAGACATGATAAAGGTAAGGTATTTGAGTTTGTTTTTAATATTAACACGTGGCAGCAATAATTTAAAAAAGGTTTTTATCAATATGTTTTTTGTTTTTTTTTCAAATGCCAATATATACATTGACCTACCTTCTTCGATGCAGTCTGTGTGGATAGTATGGCCACTTGCTGATTTGGCACACTCAATGTTACTCTTCAAAGAGACACAGAATTTGAATCCAACACAATTTTATTTCTAATAGGTGCAGTACAGATGGGGTTTTATCTGATCTTGGAGTGTGAAAAGATGACTCTTCTGAGCTCTTTCTCTACTTGGGAAGTTATACAAACAACTGAGCGTCAGAGAAGCATGGATTGTCTAGCTAAGATTATGCCAATCAGCCCTAAAATATGAAGGGGAACAGAGAAACATACCAAATACAGTAAACAAAACAATGGAAAGGCTGCTGTGGTCGCACAATATCAAAATGTATTTTAGGACTATGATACATGAAAAAGCGTTTTTATGATTGTGCTACAGACATCTCTATTCAAATAGCGAAAGTTAGTAAATTTATTGTTTAGTGCCAGTGTTGAGATAAGTATAGGTATAGTTGCAAAGCATCTCTCTTGCTGGACAGACACCCAGTTTGGCAAATTGTCACATACCCTTCTGCCCTAAAGCACCAGGGTCTGCAGTTTAACCACTTAAACCCCCTTCCTGACCAGGCCAATGTTCAGCTTTCAGTGCTGTTGCAATTTGAATGACAATTGTGAGGTCATGCAAAACCGTACTCATATATTATTTTTTAAAACACTTAAAAAATGGCGCTTTCTTTTAGTGGCTTTTAATCACCACTGTGTTTTTAATTTTTACTAGACAAATTAAAAAGGAACATTTTGAAAAAAAAAAAAAACCTTCTTAGTTTCTGCTAAAAAAAAAAATGCAAAAAAAAAAAAACGTTCTCCCTTACTGATGTATGCTGATGAGGCTGCAATGATGGGCACTGATGAGGAGGCACTGATGGACAATGATAGGTGGCACTAATGGGCACTGATAGGCGGCACTGATGGGCAGTATTGATGGCACTCATGGACAGCATTGATGGCACTGATGACCAATGCCCTAATTATCTGTGTGCATGTCCCCCATCAGGATTGGCGGTTACTGGCTCTCCTTTCCTCCTTTACACTGTGATCAGCTGTGATTGGACACTTTACCACAATCTGTGATCGGCTGTGTCCAAAGAACAATGCGATCACAGAGTGCGTCAGGTGTGCGCCCTAGGAGGTGTGTGTGGGGCGTGGCTCCAGGAGGACTTCCATGGACACCCTACCGAAACAAAAAAGCCACGCTGTAGCCGTCTTTCCGCTCTGGCGTGGTTAGGAAGTGGTTAAATCACAACCACCGCCTGCATAGAGTTGAAATGTTCTCCCTGTGTTTGTGTGGGTTTTCTCTCGCGCTCCAGACCTTAGATTGTAAGCTCCTTGAGGGCAGTGATTGTGATGTAAATGTACACGTAAAGTACTGTGTTAGTTGTTGGTGCTACACTGTATAAAGACTTGTAAAAACAATAAATAGCAGATGGAGCAAGACAGAGGTTGCTGCTGTATACATGGAGCCATCCCTGGGGATCAGTTTTTATAGAATATAGAATGGTTTATCTAACTGGCATACCAAGTTTTGAAAAATATATTAACTATATCCTGAACCAATTCTTTTTTTGGAACCATACAAAGTTTAAAATCACACATAGTAAAAATATGCAGTGTTACCAGGTAAATGGCTTTTTAAACCAAAAGAAATTGGCCAAAATTCACTGGAAGAAAATACTGTTCTTATTTACCATAGCAACCGATCTGATCTTTGCTTTTGTTTTCTAATTATCTCCAGAAAATTACATGTAGTGCTACCCCATTCAGGAGCTGCTGGTTGTTTTTGGGACCGAGTAGTAGTGAGCGAATGTCCAGTCATCCAATGGGTTTTTTAAATGCTTTATTCCAAGGCACAACACGGCCAACATCAACATGTAGTAGGATAGGAAAGGTTGATGAAGCAGAAGAACAATTGCGGTATCAGGCCCTGGATGATGATGAAAGCAAGCCTGCTTTCAGAAGCAATGTAACAAACGTCGCCACTCTAGCCAGAGAGGGTGAAGTGCCTCCGGACAGACTTCTGCCACAAGCCTGGCAGCCGAAATGTCACTTTAAGTGGCTGGGAGAAACAGACCTCTGCCACAGGCCTGGCTCAGGCCTCTGCCACAGGCCTAGTACTTCAGTACTCAAATGAACAAGACGGATTGAGCAAATCCTCCCAGTAAATGCAATGAAAGGGTCACCGGGTGACAGCTGCCATGTACCTGTCAAGGCCTTGGTGACCGGATTCCTGATGGTTCGTTCAAGTCTCCTGGACAACCTGCTTTTGGGTTCTCCTTGAGCCGATCCCCCACCGTTCAGCCCTCAGCTTAGGATCCTCTCAATAAAGTTGGGGACGCAGTAAGTCACTGGGGTCCCACCCAACATCAGGATGGAACTCCGCGCAGCATGCGATTCCAGCCGCATGGGCCATGCCGGCAGGGTCCGTGGATGGGCACACCCTGAAGGTGGATTCTGCACCCCGAGCCTGGACCCCGTGGAGTAAAGAGCCCACGCCACCCCGAATCATGGCGTCAGTCACAAATATACCCCTCCCCAGCATGCCCTGCGAGGTCCAACTCCTCTAATTGGCTGCTGGGGAAAAGTGGCTTTGCCAGAACCCCTTTAGCGCCACCTGCCGCCCAGGGATGGGATTGTATCCCTGGAACGCAGTCTGACCCACAGGATAGTTCTGGAAGACAGCAGCCTGAAATTTGACAAATTATGAATGGCCAAATAACTCTCCCATTCACCCACTAACTTTAGCGTAGTGCCCGTACTGAAAGTAGGGGGGCGCTACATACAACTGGAATCTGATTAGTTGCCAAGGACAACAGAAAACTGTTTTTGATCATCCTGTGTTTGTAAATCTCAGGCGACTCATTTTAAAGTTGACCTGGTTGCTATAACACATCTTGTGTCCATATTGTAAAAACTGGTATACCCAAGGCACATACACCGGCTCAACTATCACATCCTTCAAAATACTATTTCAAATAGTAATGCTTGCTATAAGGCACATTGCTCCACTTAATTGGCCCTGTCGGCTGCACCCGCTTTTTTCTCTATCTTTAGATCTCCCCTGCCCGGTGTCTCTCCCTCTCCTTCTGATATAAGGGGACTGTGAGATAATGAGGGCCTCTACTGACTGCTGATCTAATGTTTGGTAAACTAATGTTTGGTAATCAACCATTCAGCAGCAGCACCCCCCTTGGTTGACAGTCCCCTTATATCAGTGCCCCCATTCCTTATCAGTAATGCCCATCAGTGCTGCCTATCAGTGCAGCCTCATAAGTGCCCATCAATTCCGCCTATTAGTGCTACCATCAGTGACACCTATCAGTACCCATCAGTGCAGCCTTATCAGTGCTGCCCATCAGTACTGCCCATCAATGCCGTTTATCAGTGCCACTTATCAGTGCTGCCTATCAGTGCCACCCATTAGTGCTGCCTATCAGTACCCATCAGTGCAGCCTCATCAGTGCCATCTATCAGCGTACATCAGTGCTGCCTATCAGTACAGCCTCAGCAGTGCCCATGAGTGCAGCCTCATCAGTGCCATCTATCAGCGTACATCAGTGCTGCTTATCAGTGCACATCAGTGAAGGAGAAAAATTAACTTACTTACAAAATGTTATAATCAAAACTCATTTTTTTTTTAATTTATGTAGCAGGAAATTAAAAAACTCAGTGACGATTAAATACCACCAAAAGAAATCTCTATTTGTGTGAAAAAAAATTTATAAAAATTTGTTTGGGTACATCGTTGAATGGCCGCGCAATTGTAATTCAAAGTGCAACAGTGCTAAAAACTGAAAATTGGCCTGGGCAGGAAGGAGGTAAAAGTGCCTGGTAGGCAAGCCGTTATATTAGCACCCTCTCAGAGACCCCCCCCCCTCATTAGATCAGAGTCCCCTTATATCAGCGACCCTCCCTTACAGACAAATTGGTCTGTAAGGAGGAGGGGGGGGGGGGGGGTGCTGATATAAGGGGTCTCTGATTTTAAAAACCAAAAATAAAAAACTCCTCCACCGCCACCTCCACCATATACATGGGCAGGGCAAAGGGGGTCGAGTCAGGGATGGAGCCAATGGGGGAAGCAATATGAAGTTCCTCCTAGGGTGGAAAAATTCTTGCACCAGGCCTGTGAGCTATTGTCTTCTGTGTCTGCATACACCTGACAGCTGCTCTGCACTCTTAGCCTTTAGAGGCGGATGCAGATACAATAGTTGCACAGACAGAGCTGCATGTCAAAATTTGACATGCGTGGAGGAGCAGGTGCATGGATCCAAATGCAGAGTGGGCATTTGGATGCAGGCATGCATGGTAAATTTTAACGTGTGGCTGTGTCTGCACAGCCACTGCGTCTGCATCCACTTCTTTAGGCTGCCTGCATGCAGCTCCAATGTGAATGCAGGTGCAGAAAACAGCAGTTCAGCACACAGGATGAGTGTAAGCGATTGTCTGAATAGGCAGTTCCAGTACACAGAGCCTCTGGATGATTCACCAGACTTCCCTTGATGTTCAAGCTTGCACCTAGCTCTTCCAGACACCTTTTTAGCAGACAAAGTTCACCCCTTTTGCTACTTTACAGGCTCCAAACTCAGGCCTTCCCTCAAGAACATGTGTCCTCCCCAGGCAATAGACACCTGCACACATGTCCTCTCTAAGCAAAATCTGGGAGGCAAGAGAGCTTCCAGAAGGTTCTCACAAATATTTATACCTTTTCACAACATCCACCACTGGCAATAAACCACTTAGTGGTTGGCCAGGGAGTTCTTAATATTCACAACAAGGGCTTGAGTCCTGCAGGAATGCATGGGAATGATGTTCCTGTACTTTTTACACAGCAGGAGTGTCGTTCCCGTTAGCAGCCGTGTCCTCCAGTATGCGAGCCGTGGCAAGTAGGCAGTGTGGGTGTGCGGGGAGGGGAGGACGTCCGCGATAACAGGGGGCGATCTGCTCTGTGTGCTAGACATTGGGGCGTGTCAGCCCAGTGCACCCATCCTCCCCTTCCTCGGTCCTCCTGATCCAGCGGGCGCTATACTATACAGGACCGTGCCCGCCAATCTGCAGCGCTAGATCCCCTCTGCAATACTGTCACTGGCTGCTAGAACCAATGTTGTTCTAGCAACCAATGACATCACCTGTGCTACCCGTCCTCCTCAGCAAGTTCTCCTGCCCAGCTCCTGCCTTTCCTGCAGCACGCTTCTTCGTCAAGCTCCACACCTGCCCCCTGCCTGCAAGAACTTATCCAGGTAAATGTTTCTACTTTGTGATGGCTCACAACTCGGATGGAGACACTCTGATGGCAGATGGGGACACTCTGATGGGGAGTTGGGGACACTCTGATAGGGGAACTATGATGGGGACACTGTGATGGGGACACTGTAATGGGACACCTGCTCTCTGATGAGGGCACTGTGATGGGGTCACTCTGATGGGGACACCTGCTCTCTGATAGGGGCACTGGTAAAGCTGCATTGCACTGATAAGGCTGCATTGCTGAGCACTGGTGAGGCTGCATTGCTCGACACTGGTAAGGCTGTATTGCTGGGCAATGGTGATAATGGAAAAATTGGAAAAAAATTATGCGCTAAAAAGGTGCTAAAGGGAAAAAACAACTATAGATCTACGTTGTAGTTTGTTCAGTTGAGAGCTGCGATTAACATGTAAACAATTGGTATAGAAGAATATATGAAAAGAAAAATAAATTCCGCTTCCCCCTAACCAAGACTGCAATGATGGGCACTGATCAGGCTGCATCGATAGACACTGATCAGACTGCATTGATGGGCACTGATCAGGCTGCATTTAATTTGCACTGTGAGTGAGTGGCCCGGGGCCTTGGCCCCACTTTGCACAATCAATACAGGCAGCCTGAGGAGAGGGGCCCCTGGCCGGCACACTCAGGACTCGCGACCTCACTCCCCTGCACAGACCAACACATGTGTGCGGACACCTTGGGGCAGGAGGGGCTCCACATATAGGAACCTGCATAGAGACCAGTTATTGCAACTTGTGTTAGAAATTCCCCGTGAGGGAACCATTATCACACATTGTGGTGGTTTCTTGTTAATATAGCATGCGGGTTAAATTATTTTGTTGTTACATCTGTTCTATATTTGTTTAATTCATGTGAAATTTGGAGGTGTCCTCGTAAACTGGCCCTTTATAATAAATGTTTCACTTTATTTGTTAAAAAAGGAGTATGTATTATATACAGTGTGTGTGTATGCATGTACACACACACACACACACATATATACATTGTATGTGTGTGTCTATATATAATATAGACACACAAACACACTTTTTTTAATTTTTGAGATGGGGGTGGGAATCTTGGATGAGTTCCCACACTTTTTTTCCCAGGACTTGACCCCTGACTCAAGCTATTTGATCTTTTTACACTACTCATCAAAAGCAGGCATAAGCAGACAATAACCTCTTAAAAGCTTAGTGCAGGGTCTATACACAAGCAAACTTGCCAGGGCTTATTGCCATCATGTTCTGCTGGCAGCAAATAAAAGGGTGCAGGCTGTTTGGAAAGAAGCTGGAGAGCATTCCAGCCCAGCTGGCACTTTTACTGAGCACTTTGATCCCATCGTAGATGATTGGGAACCTCTTACCCCCTTTGCTTAGTCATGGCCCAGTGATAAATGTAGAGATACAAAAGCTTTTGAGGACCTTTTAAAGTGGGTTACCATTAAAATTTAGTGTTCACGACATATCAGAAGTGTATACATGGCTCCTGCTTATTATGGTTGGTAACATTGTAATTGTGGTAAGCACAGCCATGTTACCACACTGAAAGTGGTGAAAATGATAATGTTTGCCCACTAACAACAATCATTCCAGCACTAATAATGATAATGTTTGTTCACTAATAAAAAACAGAGTAGTGTACATCCTGCCATAGTTGCCAGCCCCATGCAACCTTTTTACTGACAAAAAATGGGACAATATACTGACACATTTTTTAACTGGCAACCTAAAATATGATAGAAATTCCTATTAGAAATGAAACCAATCATTATTTAAACAATATATGTACATAATATGTACACATCAACAATACCAATAGCAAATTATCTCCCCAGTTTTACATTTGAAAAGTGAAACCATATGAAAAAAAAATATGACCATGACCAAGAATATGAGGACCTGGGGCCCCCTGAGATATAACCTAGTGATTGGTGAACAGTGGGTATGGCAAGCGGGAACAAAAAGTGTGTTGGGGGAGGGACAAAATGAGGGGAGAAAAGAGTGAGAAAATGGGGATAACGAGAGAGGGGGAAAAGAGAAGGGGGAGGGTGAGAGAGGAGGAAAAGGATAGAGATGGGGAAGGTAGCGAGAGAATGGTGATAGAGGAGGGGGGAGAGAAGGGAAAGAGAGAGAGGTGGGGTGAAAGAGAGAAGAGGAGGAAAAAGAGTACATAGTAAGAGAGACAGAGAGAAGAGGAAGAGAGAAGGGGTTTGGAAGAGAGGGGAGAAAAGTAAAAGGGGGAAGAGAGAGAGAAGAAGAAATGAGATAGTGGGGGGATAGAAAAGGGGGGAGTGGGGTTGGAAAGAGGGGAAAAGAGTGAAAAAGACAAGGTGAGGGGGAAGTGAAAAGAGGGAAAAGAGAGAAAAAGGGGCTTCATGCAGGAGAGGACAAACAAACAGGCAATCATAGCAGCAAATATCTCTTGAGGCGGGCCTGGGAAGGGAGCAAGTTACATCGCCCATTAGCTGAGTAGGCAGCAGGAGCCTCTCTTCTATGCATGCTGACTGTCCCTTTACAGTGTCACCATTTCTGCTGATATATTTACAGATGGACAGATTTTTTTTTTAAATGCCAAAAAAGTTTTTTAAAGTACATCTGCTTTTGAAAGAGATAACAATTAGTTCATAAAAGCTTCCAAAACAAGTTAAAGTTCAGGTAATGATAAATATTTTCATTTTTTTTTTCTGGATTTTCTTCATGTTTGCAGGATCTTCGCTCTACTGTCAAGCAAATTTGTACATTTTTAGGAGTGGAGTTAGATGACGAAGCGATGGATATTGTCGTCAAAAGAGCAACCTTTAAAGAAATGAAAAATGATGCTCTTGCAAATAGAGAAAATTTGCCTGAAAGAATTATAAATCGAAAACTTGGGTCATTTATGCGTAAAGGTAAAACATTTTAGCTATTCTGTAAAAGGGATATATTTTCAAATATATTGTATAGTGTTTTATATTTACTATCAAAGCTTCATTGTTTATCATATATACTGTATAGCTGAACTGTCAGACATCAGAGTAAAATATCTCACCCTATCTGAGATTTTGTTCTATACAGTATTAGACATTATTCCTCCAGTCTAACAAAATGGAAGTTTTCCTGTGGGAACAATAATAATGTAAAACACAATATACAAAATGTATATAAATCACCGCGCTACATACACATACATATAAATGGCAGCCAACACCACAGAATTAGATCAATTCTGCAGAGAACAGACAAGGAAAAACAAAAAAAAAGTGTAGCGCTAAATATATGTGAAGGAAGACTGTAAAACAGATCTAAAACTCATGCATGAAATGACAACATAAGGCGCCGTACACACGGCAGAGAACCTCGACGGGCAGAACACATCGTTCCGCCCGTCGAGGTTCTCTCCCGGCCGTCAAATTCGGCGACCCGCCCGTCGGGAATGGCAACCAGCCATTCTTCCAGGCGGGCCGTCGAGGAAATAGAGAGCGTGCTCTCTATTTCGGCTCGACGGGCTTCCCGACGGGAAGCTCGCTGAGACCGTACACACGGCCGAGGTCCTCGCTGGAATGTGCATTCCAGCGAGGTTCTCGCTGATTTTCAGCGAGAACCTCGGCCGTGTGTACGGTGCCTAAGTGTTCTAAAGTCCATAGGAAAATCAATCAAAGTGAATATAATTGAATGAAAGTGAAAATAATGTTCAATAGAAAAATTCAACATCAGTTGCTCAAACAAAAATGTGACTTGATGGTGAAAAAGGAGTGAAATAGAATTTGATAGTAGATCCACCACCAAGGTAAATTGGAGGCTTACCAGATAATATGGACCAAAATAAGCATAAACTTACTAGATTATATAGGCTTAATGGTAACGATGTCCTGGCTTCAGGATGACTTGAATGGCAGACAGGAGGATGATTTCCACTGTAGTATAGTATATGGTATACCGTGGGTACGTTAGCCAGTAACAGATAATAGGCAGTCATAAACGAAGATATGGCTCAATATCAGCAAATCCAGAGGTTCAAGGTTGTAACGGAATGACCAGTGACAGACTGAGATTCTCCTATGTCTAGGGTCACCTTATGTCCACTAGGGCCATAGGGTGACACAGAAATTATATCATATATTACATGAAATGGGACATTAATAATAATTCATATTGCAGGACTGGAATATTACAAGGTGTTCCTACTAGACATCTGCTTTTGAAATGCTAAGTGAAGCCGGGCTTGTGAAATACCTTTCATTCTGTTGAAAAGGTGTTAATTGCATCGGGGCCTGAAAGACCTTTTGATTGTGTGATTCATTGTGTTTAAAACAATGTGTTAAAGTCTCCATTCAGATGTACTGAATTAGCATGTCCATTATGTTTAGGAATGTATTAATGCTCAGGTGTGATAGTAGTTGTTTTGATGTCATTATCTACAGGAATGTCATTCTCTCTGAGTTAACTCTATTGATGATGTGGTGCCGGCATGTCTAGCACTGATTAGAGAATTGGCCTCAGTGTGTGAATAGGGGGGTGGAGATGGCATTGTCCCTTTGATTACTGTCACATGCTTGTAAACTGTATAAGAAGCTGAGAAGATACCATTAAAGTGTTCATATCCTTGGAAGCAAGTATAGAGCTTGAGTCTCGTCTTGATTATGGGAAAGGATATGGATCGTGTATGCAGGATTGTCGGAGTGTGTCAGATAAGCTTGTCGTGGGTGGAAGGTCGTAAACGGTGGTGACCGTTACAAAGGTGAAGAAGATTAGAGGAGAAAAAACGAGGATGCACATAGTGTAAAACCGTATAAAAATTGTACTTGCCAGCAAAAAGTTAAAAGTTTACACTCACATTTCAGTAGATGAATCAAGCATATAAAACATAAGCAGTGGGGTCAGCGGGTCCCGACGATCGTCATCGGGGTACCCCTCTGGGGTACCCCATCATTTGGGGTACCTCCTCTAATCTTCTTCACCCTGAACCTCTGGATTTGCTGATATTGAGCCATATTATCTGTTACTGGCTAACGTCCCTACAGTATACCATATACTATGCTACAGTGAAAATCATCCTCCTGTCTGCCATTCAAGTCATCCTGAAGCCAGGACATCGTTACCATTAGGCCTATATGACCTAATAAGTAGACATGTGCACAGAAAATTTCGTTTTTTTTTTGTTCCGTTTCGTATGGTCCCGTCTGTTCGTTTCCGTTCGTTTTTCATAAGACGCCCGTTTTCCCGTTCGTTCCCGTTCATTTGTCATACGACGTGATTTTTTCGTATTACGATTGTTTCGTATTTCCGTTACCGTTTTATTTTCGTACATGCGGGATGATTCGTTATTCTGTTTAATTCATGTTCGTTTCTTGTTAGACAATAATTATCGTTAATTTTCGTCAATTTGCATTCTGTGTATCTTGAATGCTTTTCTTTTGTTAGTGTCAGTTGTATGTTTATTGTTCAATGACATCTATAACAAAAGAATTTCATTATGTATATTGAATGAATTCCTTTTTCTGTTTTCTGTGTATTCAAAATACTGAAGGCAAATCTTTTGTTATAGGTGTCATATCAACATACGAAAATAACAAAAGAAACAGGTTCAAATGCAAATCTTTTGTTTATGTTTTTTTTGAATGGCCAGAGAGTTAGGCTGGCCATACATGATACAATTTTCTGTACAATTTTCTTTAGATTTACCTTCAACTATGTAGTGCAAGGGCCTGCCTGATTGCATACAATTGAAAGTGTTGTTTAGTTTGACCTCATATATGGTTTTTGGTAAATGTAAAAGAAAATTGTACAAGAAAATTGAACATGTATGGCCAGCCTCAGTGACTGAAAGCAGCTTCTCTTTTGTGCAGAATAGTGAGTACACTTGTACAGTAAAGCCTAATAAACTTTTCTGTGGATTTTCATCTGAAGGGAGATCAGTTGGCCAGACTTTTGAACCCAAAAATGGTTTTCTGATGCAGTTTAAAAACGAACGAATTTTCTGAGAACGATCGGAAAACGATCGTTTTTATGTTTGTTGTTAAAATAGTCTGACCAAGTGTATGGGGCTTAACAATACTATTGTTAAGCCCCAATGATAACGATAACTTATACACAATGCTTTAGTGCCTGACCACCACGCCAGGGCAGGCGTGAACTGATAAAACAAAAAAGGTACTTGCAATTGGCAGACAGGCAAAGTGGTTCAGTGACAGTCCAGTTACAAGGCAAGCAAGGTTCAGAATAGTCTGGGCCAATCCATAGTCAAAAGGCAGGCAGAGTTTAGAGAATAGTCCATATCCGATCTGAGGTCATAAATAGAGGAATCCAAACAGCAGAGCAGGACAGAGAGCTTGCACATATTGCTATCACAAGCATTAGACTGCAGGCTCCACTGGCTTAAATCAGGTTTGGTCTCCACCCAGAGACTGGCTATGGTCAATCACCTTGCAGGTGGACAGACAGACAAGGAGAATACCACAACCAAAACCAGGATGCTGGAACCAGCCGCTATGATGGAGCAGGAGCACACACGCTCCTGACATTAAAGATAATAATAATAATAAATATACAAATTATGGTTGGAGACTCAAAGAGGCAGTTAAACAGAAAAACTCCATCAAAAGCCATTGTTCCTGAAAACAAAATTCTGCTGCTTAACCTGTTTAAAATAACTGACAACATTCTAATTCATTTCTGCTGAATCAGTAATGCAAACATTAGGAAAAAAAAATATGCAAAGCATCAGGGGATGCAGAGATTTAAGGACAACTGTTTGCTTTGAAGCTAAAGATGTTGAAATGTGAGGGCATGAATCTTACAAGATGTATCTAAAAGGCATTCAGCTGCCTAGGCTTCTGGTGACCAGAAAGTAATGTACTAGAGCTTATTTGTACGTTTTTTAAAAAATAAGGTATTTCTAAACATGGCCATAGACTACTTTTCTCTCTTCATTCACCCTTCAAAAAAAGACCTCCATTCACAGTACATAGCATGGGTGGACAAAACTCCCAATGTGGGTATTGCATTTTTCCATTTTGACAGTCGGAACTGCTGGCTGTCAAAGTACCTAACTAGTATCAGACTGGATGCAGCCACTTTTCAGATGGCAATTTCCTGCCCAGCTCTTTCAATTTTTCAGTTGAGGGATGTTGGGCAGGAGGTAGCTGGCAGGACCACCCACTAAGCAGAAAGTTAGTACAGTGTATGGCAAGCTTTAAAGTACCAGTTTGCAAGAACTGATCTCAGACACAGATGGTGTCTGTCTGTCCATTGTGTGCATCGCTTGAATAAAACAAATCACAGTATAACTTTAATTGTGTCTGACTGAAATCAGGTCAGGCAAACCCTTTCTTAGACTCTCTTAAGAATCTTAAGGAACGTAAAGTATTTTTTAATGCATCTGATCTATGTAATTTAAGATACAATTTCTGTTAATTTCTCTTTAGGCCAAGTTGGAGACTGGAAAAACATATTGACTGTGGCACAGAGCGAACTAATTGAGAAACTATTCCAGGAAAAAATGGGAGATTTATCGCTTAATTTCACCTGGGAACTCCCTGAATAAACAGGAATAGCATTCATTTTTTTGTTCCACTTCATATTTCATGAAAGTAATATAATTGCATTCAGCTTGATTTAATAGTAGATGTTTTACGTGTATCTTATTTTATAGATGTTTATAATAAATCAACCATTTGTATTTTCTGTTCGTAATTTAAAGTGCCCCTTTAGGCTGGGTTCACACCTATGCGAATTGGTTGCGGTTTCAACCGCATCCAAAACGCAGAACATTTCTAAATACATTGTTTTCAATGAGGCTGGTTCACATATGTGCGATGCATTCGCACTGCGCATTGCCGGAAAACCGTATGCGTTGTGGAGGCCTTGCGGTGCGGCTCAGGTGCGAATTCAGTCCCATTATCTTCTATGGGTACGCAGCTGATTCGCAGATGTGTTCAGTTCTCTTCAGGAATTTCTCTCATTCAGCTCAATACATTTCTCCCCCACTCTCCTCTCACTCGGAACTTCTCCCAGGTCTCCAAATCCGCAGCTAAAACGCAATGGATCTGCTGAACACTTCCCTTATCTATCTGCAGAGATAAAAGAGCTGAAATACGCACCGCACAAGTGTGAACCCAGCCTTAAACCCCTGCCAAAAACATCAGAAGAAAATATTTAGTATGCTCCTTTCTGTAGCTGCATTATTCTAACTCAGATTTTAACTTTAGGGTTGAGCAAACTTTTTGGTACCCGGACTCGAACCTGAACAATTTACTGTAAGTTCAGGTTCGGTGTTCGGCAATGTAATGGCGCGCTGCAGGGCAGCCAATCACCATTTGTTTTACTCCTGTGACCTAGAAGCCATCACAGCCATGCCTACTAATGGCATGGCTGTATTTGGCCAGTGCAGCATGTGACCCAGCTTCTATATAAGCTAGAGGCACATAGCACAGCTTGTCACTCTGCTTTAGATAGGGTAGGGAAAGGCTGCTGCTGCTCTTCTGAGAGAGAGAATTAGATAGGAGTCAGACTATCCTGCTTCAGAAATCACATTACTCAGCGATCTACATAGCACAGCAAGTCACTCTGCTTTAGATAGTTACTTTAGGGAAAGGTTCCTGCCTGCTTTTGCTTTTAGGGAAAGAAATAGGAGTCACTATTGCTTCAGAAATCAAATTATACCAGCACTGCATATGTTTCTGTGAGATACACCCTTAATATACTTTAGGGAAAGGTTCCTGCCTGCTTTTGCTTTTAGATAGAGAAATAGGGGTCACTCTTGCTTCAGAAATCAAATTATACCAGCACTGCATATGTTTCTGTGAGATACACCCTTTATATACTTTAGGGAAAGGTTCCTGCCTGCTTTTACTCTTGCTTTAGAAATCAAATGAAACCAGCACTGCATATGTTACTGTGAGATACACCCTTTAGATACTTTTCTTCTATTGTGCTATTCAAAAAACATCCATTTAGGGGGAAAAAATGCAGTGTTTCCTCCAGTGTTTGCAGTGTTTCCTCCATATCTGTACGTGTGAGATAAACACTTTAGCTACTGTTCTTCTATTGTTCTATTCAAAAAACACCCATTTAGAGCAAACAAATATATTTTGCAATGTTTCCTCCAGTGTTTGCAGTGTTTCCTCCACTGATTGCAGTGTTTCCTCCATATCTGTACATGTGAGATAAACACTTTAGCTACTGTTCTTCTATTTTGCTATTCAAAAAACACCCATTTAGGGCAAAAACATATATTTTGCAGTGTTTACTCCAGTGTTTGCAGTGTTTCCTCCACCGCCGCTTCCACCTACACCGCCACATCCACCGCCACCTCAACCTCCTACTCCATATGGACCTCGTCCTCCTAGGTCAAGATTATTTATTTTTATTTTTATGTATTTTATGTTATTTTAAGTTATTTCCCTATCTATATTTGTTTGCAGAGTACTTGCAATGCTCTTACCAACATTTTGCTGCCATTTGCAGCCCTCTTGCCCTTTTCATTGTTTTTTTTAGAGAAATTTTAGTACTGAAAAGTTCGGGTCCCCATTGACTTCAATGGGGTTCGGGTTGGGCCTCAAGTTCGGCCGAACCCGTCGAACCCGAACATCCAGGTGTCCACTCAACTCTATTTTACTTTTCTCAACTTGTCCTGGATCTGAAATGTTTACATAAAATGTATCCCATAATCAATAATTCAGTTTCTACCAAAATCCATAAATAAAATTAAAATTAAGTTAGATGTTAATGCCTGCAGCTTCTACTTGTAAAGTTAGACTGTCTTTGGGACAGTATTGCCATTAAGAGAATAATTATTCATACTACAGGAGGAACATTTGTCTTTTAAGAAAATACAAGGTACATTTGTATTCAGAGAATATACCACACTCTGGGGCTGATTCATGAAAACTGGAGAAAAGAGCATTTTCACACTGGTACGATTTGAGATGTCAAATGCCAGCAATTGTCGGCAATGGCACCGTCCTAATTGGTGCGACACCGCATCTGCTGCATGCTGCACTGATTTCAAAAAGTAGTTCCTGTACTACTTTTTGCGATTTCGGGCTGCGATCTACATTGACATTTGTGCAGAAACCTGCACAGATGTCTCTGAAATCTTGGCCGAAATCGGGACTGCAAGCGGGAGTGAAATCGCGTGAGTTCAGCTGAACTCGCACGGCTTTACTCCCGCAGCCCAGTGTGAACCTGGGCTAAAACAGAGAGGAAATAAGGGCTCTCTGGTGGAGGTGGATAGCTGGTCAGAGGGATGATAGTGATGAGATGGCACTACTGGCAGCTCTGAAGATATAAAAAAGGAAAAGAAAGGTGCCTCTAAGTGCAGTATGCAAAACTTAATAAAGTGAACAAAGGGTTAAAAGCACTTACAAGATTGAGTGTTAAAAGACATGATAAAATCAGGAGTCCTCATCTGTGGCATGTGTCCATCTTTGGCACGGTGGTAGAGAGCAGTGTAGAGCCACCCAGCAGCTGTAAAGCGTTCTCGTACGTGTTGGAGATAGGAGGCAGCAGGGAAGCCTATGTTCTGGGTTCACTGCAGGAGACACAAGGCTGATGGTGTCAGTGGGGAGAAAGGAGCAGTAACGCGTTTCAGAGCATGTGCTCCGAAACGCATTACGCCCCTTCTCCTCATGCAACATTATTTTTGTGACAGAGCTTTCATTTGGTAGTGTTTAATCACCACTGAGTTTTTCATTTTTTGATATATGAAGGGAAAAAGATGGAACATTTGGAGAAAAAAAAAGATTTTCTTGGTTTCTGTCATAAAACTGCAAATAATCTTTCTTCGTAAACTTGGGCCAAAAATGATTCTTCTACATTTTGTTTTGTGGGCAAAAAATCTGTGTATTATTTAGTCTGTGTGATGAAGATATAAAGTCTACAAACTATGGCATGTACATTTGAACTAATCAACCCTGATGCACTGACAGTACAAGCACAACCAAATTGACTGCTTTTTGGAAAGTAGACGGCCAAGGTTTTCAGTAACAGGCATTGTGAATTTAATTTTTTCCCCACAATTCTTTGGAAAATGGTGAAAGTAATTATTTTTTTTTTGTTACAAAATTTTCATGTTAACACATTATTTCTCACAAGGCATAGGCATATTTTCAATTGCTACCCAAAACACATTCTGCTACTGAGTAGTGAGACCTTTTCACAGCCTAGCCCCATAGGACATCCCTTTAGGTGTTCTAGGGGCATAAATTACACATCTAATTTCCTGATTACCTATAACATTTTGCAGGCCCTGGTGCAAACATCAACAAAATAAACACATTTTGCAAAACACCCCCAAAATTCTTTCTAAGAGGCATAATGAGTCCATTGAAAATGTCATCTTTTGCCACAAGTGGAAAATGTTAAAAGAAACATAAAGTGTATTTTTTTCTAACACAGAGTTGGCAATTAATAATACATTTCTAATAAACAGCACGGGAATACTTAGTTACACCCCAAATACATTCTGTGACCCCTTGCGAGTATGTGGATATCACATGTGTAAGACCAGTTTTGGTCTGATCGTGTACCCAATATTGCAACCTGTGTATTACAAAAATCAACCAACGCTGTAAATAACACAGTGTACTGTAATAAGCACCTCTGTATGAGTGGTCAGTGAATATAGCATAGTGTAGCTTCACTTACAACAGTCCCTGTTCCTAAAAAAAACAGCAGGCCCAACTTAAGAGTACGTGTGGTATAGTAGTGCTGTTGTCAGCAGAGAATGAGTGGGACTGGTGTCTCCCAGAAATGTAGGCAGTGGGATGTGCAGATGGGCTAGTATTGGTGACAGGCAAAGATGGTCCAGACAGCAGGCAGAGACATAGTCAGCAACAGCCAATGGTTTGGCCCAGACTGCAAGCAGAGAAATGGCCAGCAACAGCCAAAGAATTTATCCAAGCACCAGGTAGATACCTGGATAGCAACAGCCAAAGAATTTGTCCAAGCACCAGGTAGAGACCTGGTTAGCAACAGCCAAAGTATTTGTCCAGGCAGCAGACAGAAGCATGGCCAATTAACAGGCCGGGGTCAGTTCAGCAAGCAGGCAGAGGCATAGTTGTATGTACGCAAAATGATAAACAGCCTCTTGGTTCTTGTCACAGCACTGATGCTCATGCCTCACACTCAGAACTGTGGAATGGTCCCACAGACTGCCTCACAGCACCCCACTGCTTTTGTATACCAACTGTACCATTTCACATCTCTTATCTACGCATTCACAGTTTCCTGCTAATCTGGCCCTCAGGCTTAGGGCCTTGGTCAGGTAAAACCTGGACACAGGAGTAGAGGCTTCTTCACAGCCAAAGCTATTCAAAGCTTCCGGCCTCCAGACTCTGCTCTGGGAATCCTGGAGAAAACCAAAAATGTTGTTCTCTCCACTTTGAAACAACACTCTGGAGCCCCTCACTCTGCATATGTTATACCCCTGTTTGCAATGTCAAAACAGTGGCAGGGCCTTGTACTGCGACAGCAGGCAAAAGATCAGTCCAGGTGAAAACATGGTCAGTAAACAGGCTGAGGTTAGTTCAGGTCGAAGGCAGAAACATGATCGATAAACAGGCCAGGGTCAATTCAGGTGGCAAACAGAGACGCATTCGGTATGCTGGCAGCCTGTGACTGGAAGAAATCCACCCACACCATGTTATTTCTATAAAATAATAAAGAATTCATTTCAACGAAATATTTGTATGACAGTTTAAAACCAGTTTTTTTTTAATCATATTTTTCTTTATTTTAATAAATTCCATCATACAACATATAAAATACAAATACATTCATTGACATAAAACACAAACCCCCCCTCCCTGGGAAATACATTAGGACCCGGTTGTATCTGCCTCCGAAAAAGAGAAAAATTCCAAAACTACTGTATACCCTACGATCCCCTTGCCCTTTCTCCCTTCCCACCTTTCATGTAACTTATTATCCAGAAAGATCTAAGGAAGGAACTTTTGTGTGTTTCCCCCCAAAAAAACTGAAAAGGGGGAAAAAAAGAAGAAAAAAATAGACCCCTTTAAGACCCCCTCCCCTCTCCCCACGTGAACACCCCGGTGTTTTACATTCCCAAAATATAATTAAGAAAGGAGATTAATAGTGCCTTATAACGTAAGGAAGTCACGTGGTGTGACGAGACGCGTAGGGATCGAGGAGCCACAGAGTCCAGACGCCTGACGCAGAGTGTTCCACCTGACGTCTGTTTGTTTTATGCCCATTGGATCGTTTTAAATGTGAGTGTTATTTTTTATTAAATGTGTTTTTACCTTGCGGGATTGCGCTATGGTCTGTTTCTTTTTCATCATGTATGCTACCTGAGAGGTCCATTGCTTTGAGTGACCATTTGGCCATCTTAGAAGAGGGTACCTGCTACTTGATCAAGAACGAACTCGCTGTTCGTGGGAGATAGGCCCATCATCCATCACCCTGTGGTGAGTGGATGTATGAGTGACACAAGCTGTCCATATAGAAGTTTTTGTATTGTCACTCACCCGCTTCTACCTGCTTCATTTTTTACTGCTGAGGAGTGCTTCTGCTGCTTGCCCTGCTGAGGGATCACTGTCCTCCACCGGGAGGTGCTGTTGTAGGCTATCCGTGCAATAGCCTTGAGGTGAGGAGCTGGGGACCACCCGAGGTGTTTTCTGCTGTCACCCTTTCCTGGCACCACTATTTCACTCTGGACTTTCCCGGACATTTTGTTTTTTTCACCAGAGACTTTATCTATTCATTTATTTATTTATTTTGTGTATCCAGAGGCATTCCCCCATGGATTTTTCTCTGGTCTTATAGTCTGTTTGGATCTAGTATTGTGTTTTATTTAAGGTTTTTTTGGTTTCACATTGCACCGGCTGTTTTTTTTTTTTTCCTTTGTTGTCACAATATTTATTGGTAATCACCCTTAATGTGTACCATCATTCACATTGTTCATTGTATAATGTTGGTTATTATGTTGTCCTAAATTCACCTCCATTCACCTTCCACCCCACCAGTCACCTGCCCCATTCCCACACATTTTCACATATTCCCCCCTCCCCCTTTCACTTTTTCAGCGCAGACACCACCCCCTCCCTTTTTTTTATGCTATTCTCTCTCTGCCCAGGACAGAGTGTTAGGGGTCTGCTGCAGTATCCCCAGTCCACCTCTCAGCCCAACTTCACCCCAATCCATCCCCCTTGGTAGCGCAGGAGCCTTCCCATATAGCAGGGAACCTATATTCACATGTTTTGGTCCTGCTCGGCTCTGGCACCCTTCTGGTCAGGAGTGTTTGAACAGTTAAATGTCCGCCTGGAGCTTTCTGTCCCCATGTCTCCCGAATTGGCCCTGCTGGGTGTAATTGATGATGAGCAGCGGTCCCACCATAGCAAGCTGTTAATCTTTTACCTCCTCTTTTATGCCAAAAAAGAAATTTTATGCAGATGGACCTCTTCTGATCCCCCTAGGATCTCTACTTGGGAAAATAAAATTAATGCTGCCCTTCCACTCTATAAACTGACATACATTAACCGTGGTTGCCCCTGGAAATTTGATAAGGTGTGGTCGGCTATCTAAACTTGTTTTTGGCAGACTGGGACCCTGCCCCCCTTCCTCTTTTTTCTCCCTCTCTCCAGCCACCCTTCCCCTCCCCCTCCCCTCTCCTCCCTTGTCCTTTCCTTCCCCCTCTACTCTTCCCCCCATCTCTCTGTCTCATCTCTCTCCATTCACTTCCCCATTCCCCCCCCCTTTTTTTTTCCCCTCCTTGTAGCTCCTGACCACAGTCCGACTAGAATCCCTTATTGAATCTGAGACTATATTCCGAGAGGGTGTTTTGGTAGTTTACTGTTTTGTACAATGCTACTGTGCTGTGTCTATCTGTTAATTTGGCTGTACTATGTGATCTCCCCTTTTTTTCCTGTTTTTCTCTTTTTTTTGTACTGTGTATCTTCCTTCAATAAAGCACTCCTAATTGTTAAAAAAAAAAAAAAAAATTGAAGCATGCTTCAATTTTTTTGGTCGTTTTTTTTACAAGACATAAAACAATGTTTCCCCCCACACACGGTCATTTAAATTGTTTTTTTTTTCCATCACATAAAGTGATGGTGTGTACGTGGCATTATAGTCTGTAACACACAGTACAGCCATAAGTTAACAATGTCAGCACCCAACAGCCATGTGACACTGAGAGAGCAACATAGAACATGCTGTGATCTCTATTATCATCATCATCATCATCATCATAAGCACACAGATAGATGCTACTTTACACTTTTTTTGGGGGGTAAGGGGGGATGGGACAGTAAAAACACACAGTTGAGCTGCATTTTTACCACCCCCCAAACCACTCCCCTTTAAGAACCTTTCACCCCAGGTTTCCAACTAGGTCTGCCTGCTAGTTTTTCCTTCGAACCTGCTTGAAATCTCCATGTATGATCTTGGGAGTCCTGATGTAAATGGACTTGTGTCCGTTTACACCCACCTACCTCAATGTCCATTCAGGTCCAATTGTTTTCTGAAAAGGACTGCATATCAAATGTGGCAGATCAGAGTTAGCCTGATGTAAATGGACCCAAGTCCATTTACATCTGGCCACACATACAGCCACCACAAGTCTGTGATGTATGTGGACACACACTGAAAGAGCATGGACATCAAAACACTGACATCTGTCACATTCAGCTTCAATTATGATTGGTGGGGCATTGTGACAGCTTCCTGGCAGGATAGCTGAGGTGGTTTCAGATCAGAGTCCGAACACACCCGAGCTCATCTCATCAAATTAGTTGTGAAAAAAGTTCTAAAATAAGACATCTGTGCTGCTTTATAATATGTGTAATACATTTAGAATATTAATGGTTATTAAAGGATACGTTCACCTCTTGGAACATGTTACATGTTTCACCTGTTTTTAGGGTGGAATATGTAACATGCTCCTGCCACCACTTTCCCTGATCCCCCCCCTCTCGTGATAGCATGGGGTCAGGGATGGGGTCGAGTGTGTGACCAGGAGAGGCCCTGTCAGGTAGGCTGTACGGGGCCCGATGATTTCTGTCAGTGGCCCTGACTATGAACATGACGTGAGTCTTGTTGTTTCTTTAGTTGGCTGGCCAATAGTCTCCTTCTCTTATTCCCCTGTTGATAAAAGCAATGGGCGAAATATCTCTGTTTATTTTGGACTTTTCTATTGAGAAGCTGTTTTAAGTCTACCCGCAGCTTCTCCAGTTTCTGCACATCCTCAAGCCTTAAATGGGCCTTATGTTTAATTTCAATTTTATGTATTTCCTCTAAGAGCATATTCATTTAATTCTGTCTCACTTTTTTAATACGTGATCCCATTAAGATCAGCTCTCCTTTTAATGACCGCCTTATGAGCTTCCCATACCACCTGGTCAGAAACCTCTTCTGATGTATTAATCTCAAAATATGATGCCAATGTGCGAGACAAGGACTCCACCTTCTGTTTACCGTCCAGAATGGATTCATTAAATCGCCAAGTTCTTTCCAAGCTCTTAATCACTGCTGGACTAACCGTTAAACTTATTGGAGCATGGTCTGATATGGTGATTGGTTTAAATAGTTTACAGAGTTTACATAATTCAAATAATATTGATCAATCAACAACATATAGATGCTTGAATAGACGTTTTGTGTTTTAGAGTAGTAGCTTAAATCCTTATCTCGCTCATATAGCACCCTCCAACTATCCACCAAATGTAGAGAGCGGAGGCGTTGTCTAACAAAATCCCCTCCCAAAACTAGTAAACCTTCTCGAAACTTCCCCAAAAGATCCAATGTTTTAGATAGAAATTTAATTGTGCGATTATTGGGGGCATAAATTATAGTGAAGGTGTAACATTGGCCCTGTATCTTCCCTTTAACAAAGAGAGAACGGCCCTCAGGATCTACTCGTGTTTTTATGGGTATTAACCAGTTAAGCCCCAGACCAATATGTAGGTTAAGGACCTGGCCCCTTGCTGCGATTCGGCACTGCGTCGCTTTAACTGACAATTGCGTGGTTATGCGATGTGGCTTCCAAGTAAAATTGGCGTCCTTTTTTTTCCCCACAAATAGAGCTTTTTTTTGGTGGTAATTGATCACCTCTGCGATTTTTTTTTTTTAAATATCCCCAAAAAAGATATACATCTTTTTTCCCCTCAGTTTAGGCCGATACGTATTCTTCTACATATTTAGCTGGTCGGTAAGTAGGCTTGGTTATTCCCTGGGCATTCCCCAGGTTCTTGTTGTTATCTGCTTTAGCCTTCCATTGCTACTTACTGTGATTGCCAGCCATAGATGGGGGCGGTGGATACGTTTTGTTTCACCTGTGGTGTTTATTTTGGTCCAGCAGTGCACCAACACCTTTGCAGCCATTGTGCTATATGCTGGGTGCTTGGTGTGCTTCTGTACCTTTAAGGAGGGGTGGCTCCCCTTCAGTCCACCTGCTCCTATCTATCCATTAAAATGCATGTGCCTCCATTGTGAGGACACTCACTGTTAGTGTTAGGACCACAGAATTATGGGGTGCCTTGGCGCGGCTCTGTGGCTCACGCATGCGTTTGCAAATGCGTGCGGACAAAACCCCTGTTTTTAACGCACATTGTTAGACAGGTTAATTGGTTGTTCTGCTAGCTGGTCGGTAAGTAGGCTTGGTTATTCCCTGGGCATTCCCCAGGTTCTTGTTGTTATCTGCTTTAGCCTTCCATTGCTACTTACTGTGATTGCCAGCCATAGATGGGGGCGGTGGATACGTTTTGTTTCACCTGTGGTGTTTATTTTGGTCCAGCAGTGCACCAACACCTTTGCAGCCATTGTGCTATATGCTGGGTGCTTGGTGTGCTTCTGTACCTTTAAGGAGGGGTGGCTCCCCATTCAGTCCACCTGCCCCTATCTATCCATTAAAATGCATGTGCCTCCATTGTGAGGACACTCACTGTTAGTGTCAGGACCACAGAATTATGGGGTGCCTTGGTGCGGCTCTGTGGCTCACGCATGCGTTTGCAAATGCGTGAGGACAAAACCCCTGTTTTTAACGCACATTGTTAGACAGGTTAATTGGTTGTTCTGCTAGCTGGTCGGTAAGTAGGCTTGGTTATTCCCTGGGCATTCCCCAGGTTCGTGTTGTTATAAGAAGGATCGACCCTGCCATTAAGTGTGTCTCTTGCAAGAGAATAATCTCTGCCTTCATATGATGCAGTTCGTGCCAGAGACGACCCCTCTCACCACTCTAGCAGAGACCCCTCACGTTGTACGATATAATCTTCATTCTACTTGCCATTTACTCATTCCTGCCGCAAGTCTCTTTCTATAATACTGTGTCCGCCTTCTAAACTCTCTCACCCCAGGCGCAACGGTTGAAGGGGAGGACAGACGAGCAAAAAAAACCCCACATCAAGAACCAACAACAAATAACATATTGTATCCAAAACTCAGATACACACCCTAAGGGGATGGTAATTCCGGATAGGGGCACCCACGATATTGTACCACCCGGGATTTCGGCTTTCTATTTTTATGCTTATGCCATAGTTTTAAATTACTTCAACATATTACATCAGGAGAGGAAAAGAGAAGAAAAATTTAACTAATTTAAAGGTTGAAGGGGTAAACATAAAAAAAAAAGGGGGGCAGGGAAGGAAAAAAAGAGGGAGAAAAGGAGAAAATAAAAGAAAAAAACACAACATCATCACACAAATCCCCCGCCCTTCCAGTCCAACCGACCCCCTCCCCGACCCCACCTCAAATGGTAAACCCCCATCCCGCTAAATACACCCCTATCCATCCAAATGATTGCTTTGTTGGCCCTTTGTTGACACCTGTTGCCATCTTTCTGGTCGTTGTAATGTTAGTTTATGATTGTTCAGTCTCCAGTCTGTAAAATGTTGCAGGTCATCCTTAGTTTGAAATGTAGCTGTTTTTCCATTCTGTGTTGCTGAGACCCTAAAGGGGTACCCCCAACAATATTTAATGTCAGCCGCCCATAGGGTTTCCAGCAAAGGTTTAATCAATCTTTGTTGCATAAGGCTGCGTACACGCGATCGGTTAAACCAATGAGAACGGTCTGATGGACTGTTTTCATCGGTCCAAACCGATCTGGTGTGGCGCCATCGGTTATTTAACCATCGGTTGAAAAAAAGCCAACTTGTTTTAAATTTAACCGATGGATTCCTAACCAAAAAACGATCGTTAGTAGGCACGACCATTAGTTAAAAATCCACGCATTCTCAGAATCAAGTTGACGCATGCTTGGAAGCATTGAACTTCATTGAACTTCATTTTTTTCAGCACGTCGTTGTGTTTTACGTCACCGTTCTGACACGATCATTTTTGTAACCGATGGTGTGTAGGGGCTGACCATCAGTCAGCTTCATCGGTTAACCGATGAAAACGGTCCATCAGACCGTTCTCATCGGATGGACCGATCCTGTGTACAGGGCATAAGTGTTCTATGTGATAGGTCAGGGAACAAAACAATTTGTGCCCCCTCAAATTTAACCGTATCTTTATCTCAAGCTGCTTTCATGATGGCTTCCTTTATAGGATATTTGTGTATTTTACATATTACATCTCTTGGTCTTTCTGTATTTTGAGGGATTGGGAGAAGAGCACGATGTACTCTATCTATTTCATACTTCTCTGGTGCAGACGCCCCCAAAATTGCTCGGAACAAGCTGGTTACTTTTGGAAGTACCTCAGTGTGTTGTTTTATTTCAGGCAGGCCTCTTATGTGTACATTCAGCTTATGAGCTCTGTTATCAAGATTATCCATCTGATCCAACAAAGCGTTCAACACTTCTTCATGTTTTTTTGTCATATCTTGAGTATCGGCCACCGCCTGTCTAAGATCCTCCTGTCCATCTCCATTTCTTCCACTCTATGTCCCAGTACCACCACCTCCCTCCTAACCCCCTCCACAGCCTGTCTGCAAGATGTTCCCAGCGCAGTTATAAGCAATTGAATAACATGTTTCGTTGGGAGTGCTCTCAAATGTTCTCTCAATTACCAGTCCACTCTAAGCTCTGATTGAGATATAATTACTTCAGTGTTAGATTCATGGTTCAGCGGGTTGGCATATTGCACCTTCCCCATAGAGGTTACCCCCATCATATTCCCATCACTGATCTGAGCAGATTCACTATTAATTTTTGAAGTACCACTCTCACCCGGGGCTCCTTTCACCTCATGAAAACTTGAGTCTGCTCCTCTCTGTCCACTATCTAGTTTGGCAGCTTCCCCAATGTAAGCCAAGGGGTCTCCGTCAGCCCCCGGGGGGTTGCCATACCCTGGATTGTACAGCCCCTTTTTGCAATTTGGCACTGTGTCGCTTTAACTGACAATTGCGTGGTCGTGCGACGTGGCTCCCAAACAAAATTGGCTTCCTTCTTCCCCCACAAATAGAGATTTTTTTTGGTGGTATTTGATCACCTCTGAAGTTTTTATTTTTTGCGCAAAAAAGCGACAATTTTGAAAAAAATTCAATATTTATTACTTTTTGCTATAATAAATATCCCCAAAAAAGATATAAAACAACTTATTTTTTTCCTCAGTTTAGGCCGATACGTATTCTTCTACCTATTTTTGGTAAAAAAAATCGCAATAAGCGTTTATCGAATGGTTTGCGCAAAATGTATAGCATTTACAAACTAGGGGATAGTTTTATGGCATTTTTATAAAAAAAATGTTTTTACTACTAATGGCGGCGATTAGCAATCTTTTTCATGACTGCGACATTATGGCGAACACATCAGACAATTTTGACACATTTTTGGGACCATTGTCATTTTACAGCGAAAACTGCTATAAAAATGCACTGATTACTGTGAAAATGACAATGGCAGTGATGGGGTTAACCACTAGGGGGCGCTGTAGGGGTTAAGTATGACCTTATGTGTGTTTATTACTGTAGGGGGGCGGGGGTGGATGTGTGAAGTCAGTGATCGTCGTTCCCTATATCAGGGAACAGACGATCACTGACATTGCCACAGTGAAGAACGGGGAAGGTTTGTTTCCACTCACCTCTCCCCGTTCTTCAGCTCCTGTGACCCAAACACTGGACACCCGCGGCGATCGGGTCCGCGGGTCCCGCAGGTGCGGTCACGGAGCTTCAGACCGGGTCACACGCTCGCGACCCACAGCAGGGCTCTTAAAGGGGACATATAAGTATGTCCATGTGCCCAGCCGTGCCATTCTGCAGACGTATATAGTCATGCGGCGGTCCTTAAGTGGTTAAAAGTGGTTAAAAGTGCGTATCAAAAGTGCTCTTCAATTTGCCATCTCCCCACTGCTTGGGTATCTTCGTCCGGCGTGTCCCTGCACCGCTGGGTTCTCTGGCTCTTTCTGCCCCTCTCGTGGGGTCTCTCTCCTCCCTCCACAACTGTACTTCAATGTATGGAGTCTCCCAGTGTCCCCGGTGCCGCAAAAAGCCTACAGAGCGTGAACAACGCGGCTTTACACAGCGCAGCAGAGCCGTCCTCCGTTCTCCTCAGTCAGGTGCTGCAAAGCAGGCTCAGAGACAAAACAGAAAGGCAAATAAGGTTGGTCAAATGATAATAGCCATATGTTATACAGATCATTCAGCCACAGTCCTTAATGCCGTCTAGTGAAGACTTTCAACATAGGTAGCTTCTTATGAGAGTTTTCAACTCTCTAGCATTTTCCACCCGAAAGAGCACCCCAGAGCTCACCACCTCACCTCACTACTCAGTGCCATGTTGTGGCTCCTCCCCCTTTAAAATAGTTTATTGATATTCATTTGTTTTTACTCTGTATCCCAAAGGGTGTTTTTTTCGATTTTGAACATGTGACCATTAGCAGCAGAGGACGCCTCCTGCTTATGTTTCCCTGCAGACAGGCTGGGAAAGATCTGGGTCATGTGACAGTTTAATATCAATTAGGAAAAGGGTACTTTTTTTTGATTAAACTAATTACAGTGCCATCATCCACATACAGACATAGAAGGGACAATGTAAATTAAACAGTGTGTGCTTAGTAGCGATGAGCCGAACACCCCCCCCGTTCGGTTTACACCAGAACCTTCAAACGGACCGAACGTTTGCACACACTTTAGAACTACATTGAAGTCTATGTGAGTCAAACGTTCTAAATCAAAAGTGCTAATTTTAAAGGCTAATATGCAAGTTATTGTCGTAAAACAGGTTTGGGGACCTGGGTCTTGCCTCAGGGAACATGTATCAATGCAAACAATATCCCCAGAGCACATGGGCCCAGAGGAGCCATGTCATTCTCCTTGCTAGGCAGAAAAAACTGGGGCTGCAGAGCAGCGAGTGGGGGATGTACACGGGGAACCGCCCCCTGGGAGGTACTATACTGTGTGGAGTGTTTAACACTTAACATGCTGTTTTTCTGCCTAGTCAATCTCCTAGAAAGGAGGATAATACCCTAAGGTCAGATGCTGCTGTGTCCGTCCATGAACGAAAGAGAAAAAAAAAGTTTTAAAAACGGATGTTTTTTCAGGAGCAGTGATTTTAATGATGCTTAATGTGAATTTTTTTTTCCTTTAAATATCATACTAGCTGGGTGTCTATAGTATGCCTGTGAAGTGGCACATGTTTCCCGTGTTTAGAACATTCCCTGGACAAAATTACATTACTATAAGAAAAAAGTCATTTAAAACTGCTTGAGGCTTTAATGTATTGTCTGGTCCCTGCAATATGGATGAAAATCATTGAAAAAAATAGCATGGGCTTCCCCCCTCCCCCAGGTCATAACCATCCCCTTTGGCCCTATATGCTTTGAACAGCATTAAACAAGACAGGGGCTGTTTTATTGTTAAGTAGAATCTGTTTGTAATTTTGAACTGGTACTTTCTTAAGGTGTAGCTCCAACTAAAAAATCTATTTTTAAGCTTTTTGGAAAACATAGAGAAGGGTTATCACCCCTGTAACATTTGTTTTGCTGTCTGTGCGCATCTGTTAAGAAGATTGCACCTCACTTTCTGTCCCAATGACAAATGATTTTTTGAAACAAGGATTGGTGATAAAGCATCAGTGGACAGGAGACACCTCTTACAAAAGAGTTTTTCCCTTCCTAGGGGTAGATTTCCTCTCACTTCCTGTTGTCTCCTTCCGTTTGCAAGTAGGAGTCGTTTGTAAGTTGAATGTTTGAAAGTAGGGGCCTGCCTTATATACTCTGCAGAAATTCTGGCCCTAGGTGTTGGTGTTGCCACAACACTGTAAGCCCTCACAGTTAGTCTTGGTGGGTGCTGGAACGCACTGCTGTGAACTATTATATCAAGAATTGTAATTACATGCCATTGTTGAACAGTGGTAGAAAAATTAGGCCTTTGGTGCTGGCGCTGGTGTCACAACACTGTAAGTCCTCACAGTTACTCTTGATGGGCGCAGGAATGGGCCCTGCTGTGAAATATTAGATCCAGAATTTTAATTACATGCCCCTGTTGAACAGTGGCAGAAAAATTGGGCCTTTGTTGGTGGTGGTGGTGGTGCTGGTGCCACAACACTGTAAGCCCTCACACTTACTCTTGGTGGGCACAGGAATGGGCCCTGCTGTGAAATATTAGATCAAGAATTGTAATTACATGCCCCTGTTGAACAGGGGCAGACAAATTGGACCTTAGGCACTGGTTCTGGTGCCACAACACTGCAACCCCTCACAGATACTCTAGTTGGAGCTCAGGAATGAGACCGCTGCAAAGTATTGCATCAAAAATTGTAATTACACGCCCCTGTTAAACAGGGACAAAAAAATTAGGCCTTAGGCACTGGTGTTGGTGCCACAAAACGACAACCACTTTTTTTTTTTTTATGGATAAAAAACACAAAAAACTCTGGCGCATGCGTTTTTGAGCATATTTGGGCGTTTTTGAGCGTTTTGCGTTTTTTAGTGTTTTTTCCCACCAGAAAACGGCACTTTGAACGCAAATTTTGGGCGTTCAGAAAAAAGCCAATAAACTCCAAAGCTCATTAACACTGAAAAACGCCCAGGTGTGTATGGGCACATAGGCTAACATAGAGTTCAGTTTATGGGTGTCAGGAAAGGTTCCATCCGCTGGTGCTATTTATGTTCTGTCTTGCAGTGCTGCGTTCCACCAGCAGGGGCCTCCTGGCAGTTTGGAGCTGTCAGGAGAACTTCCCCTGATGGTATCTCACCTTTGGGACGCAGTACTGGCCTCCACCAGCGAATGGACCCTGGCAGTGTGGAGCGTTTGGCCCTTGCTGCGTTCAGGTGTGCCCTGAACGTAATCAGCACACCTCCTATATATTCCCGGCATGTGTAATCATACCTTGCCCTGGTATCTGCCTACTAACCCGATCCTGAGCCTGATATCTGGACCCTGAGCCTGTTGTCTCCATCCTGGACTTCTGACCTGACCTGACCTGATCCGATCCGACCTGATCTGATCTGATCCATCTCCTGGACTTTTCCTTCCTGTTTATTCCCCGTCCGCAGCCATTTTCTGATCCCCCGTGTATGACCTCGGCCTGGCCTGTTTATGATTCTGGTATTCCCCTTTACTGTACATATCGTCTTTAGTATTGTTTTTGCCACTGTGGATCTTTGATTGTTTGCACTGAGCTTGTTGAAGGTGGTGGGGTGTTACCCCCTCTTCTTAAATAAATCACCATTTTTACCTTTATCTGTTTTGTATTCCTCTAGGCAATCACATAGTACTGGTCTATTCCGAATCCCTGACAGTATACCAGGGCCATCCTAGACCAGACGTGCTTGCATTGAGGAACCACCCTGTTGTGGTGCATTTTTCTGAAACATAGTGATGACTTCTCTCCCCCTTCAGTTCTGACCAAGTTGAATCCCTGGTATGGTTGATGGAGGATGATCCAGCTTCCTTTGCTGAACACTATTGCTTTTGTTCCCAGCAAAAGTTATCTGACTGCATTAGTTCAGTGCAGTCTCTGATTAGACAGGGTGTGTGTGAACCAGCATTTGTTCAACCTGTGCTGCAGGCATGGTCAGATCTCCTGATCTCAGCCAAGCCATTACATTCCAGCCCTGCCATTAATCACCTGTCTTCCCAAGAATCTAGCCGTCCATCGCCAATGACAACCTCAGCTATAACCCAGTTAATTCCGCTTCCTACCAAGTATTATTACCCAGTCTCTACTTGTTGTACCTACCTCGTCCTTAATCCACCTGCTTCTTCCCTTCCACCAGTAACAACTCCACAAAAACCTCCTTCAGTCACCTTCCCTGTGTCTCTGCATATTCCAACCCTTCCTGCTACTTAATTCCATCCTCTTCATACATCCTTTCTGTTAACAAACCTGCAGTGACTAAGTCTAAAAAGAAACGGAAGTACTTCCCAACCCATACCATCGTGCCAATTACCCAGCCTGTTGTGCCAGCTGCCCAGCCGGTTGTTCCAGTGCCAGCTGTCCAGCCTGTTCCGATGCCAGCCGCTCTGCCTGTTCCTGTGCCAGCCGCTCTGCCTGTTCCGGTGCCAGTTGCCCAGCTTGTGCCAGTTGCCCAGCTTGTGCCAGTTGCCCAGCCTGTTCCAGTGCCAGCCGACCAGCCTGTTCCAGTGCCAGCCGACCAGCCTGTTCCAGTGCCAGCCTACCTGCCTGTTCCAGAGCCAGCTGCCCAGCTTGTTCCAGTGCCAGCCGCCCAGCTTGTTCTAGTGCCAGCCGCCCAGCCTGTTCCATTGCCAGCCGCCCAGCTTGTGCCAGCCGCCCAGCCTGTTCCAGTGCCAGTTGCCCAGCTTGTACCAGTTGCCCGGATTGTTCCAGTGCCAGCTGCCCAGCCTGACGTGCCAGTGCCAGCTGCCCAGCCTGACATGCCAGTGCCAGCTGCCCAGCCTGACATGCCAGTGCCAGCTGCCCAGCCTGACTTGCCAGTGCCAGCTGCCCAGCCTGACGTGCCAGCCACCCAGCCTGATGTGCCAGCCACCCAGCCTGACATGCCAGTTACCCAGCCTGATGTGCCAGCACCAGTTACCCAGCCTGACATGCCAGCGCCAGTTACCCAGCCTGACGTGCCAGCGCCAGTTACCCAGCCTGACGTGCCAGCGCCAGTTACCCAGCCTGATGTGCCAGCGCCAGTTACCCAGCCAGTTACCCAGCCTGATGTGCCAGTTACCCAGCCTGATGTGCCAGTTACCCAGCCTGACGTGCCAGTTACCCAGCCTGATGTTTCAGTGCCAGTTACCCAGCCTGATTTTCCAGTGTCTACTGTCCAGCTTGATGAGCCACTGTCTGCTGCCCAGCCAGAGGTGTTCCCGTCTGCTGCCCAGCCGGAGGTGTTCCCGTCTGCTGCCCAGCCGGAGGTGTTCCCGTCTGCTGCCCAGCCGGAGGTGTTCCCGTCTGCTGCCCAGCCGGAGGTGTACCCGTCTGCTGCCCAGCTGGTTGAACTTCTGTCCGCTGCCCAGCCTGATGTGTTTGCTCCCCTGTCTGTTCTACCCGCTGTTTGCCCGGATGTGTCCTCTGTCTACCCGGATGTACCTACCTCTCGGCTCAAGCCTCCCATTGCCCAGTTGGTCACCTTGGACTTTCCCCGGCAACAGATAGTTGGAGCGTCCGGAGGCCGCTCCTTTGAGGGGGGGTACTGTCAGGAAAGGTTCCATCCGCTGGTGCTATTTATGTTCTGTCTTGCAGTGCTGCGTTCCACCAGCAGGGGTCTCCTGGCAGTTTGGAGCTGTCAGGAGAACTTCACCCTGCTGGTATATCACCTTTGGGATGAAGTACTGGCCTCCACTAGCGGATGGACCCTGGCAGTGTGGAGCGTTTGGCCCTTGCTGCGTTCAGGTGTGACCTGAACGTAATCAGCACACCTCCTATATATACCCGGCATGTGTAATCATACCTTGCCCTGGTATCTCACTACTAACCCGATCCTGAGCCTGATATCTGGACCCTGAGCCTGTTGTCTCCATCCTGGACATCTGACCTGATCTGATCCGATCCGACCTGACCTGATCCCTCTCCTGGACTTTTCCTTCCTGTTTATTCCCCGTCCGCAGCCATTTTCTGATCCCCCGTGTATGACCTTGGCCTGGCCTGTTTATGATTCTGGTATTCTCCTTTACTGTACATATCGTCTTTAGTATTGTTTTTGTCACTGTGGATCTTTGATTGTTTGCACTGAGCTTGTTGAAGGTGGTGGGGTGTTACCCCCTCTTCTTAAATAAATCACCATTTTTACCTATAACTGTTTTGGATTCCTCTTTGCAATCACATAGTACTGGTCTATTCCGAATCCCTGACAATGGGCTTTAAAAAAAAAAAGCCAAAACGCCAATAAACTGCAGTTTATCAGCTTCAGTGTGCATGGAGCCTAACCCTCCTGGTGATATTCCCGAGTGCGGCTCGTGGTTAAATTTCAGTACCATTAACGGTCACCCCGAGCCACACTCAGGATTGCATTGCAAAATCCTGGTACAACATACTTACCTTGTCAGCAGGATCCTGCGATGTCTCCCTGCTGTTTCCCCTGCGGGATCATCTGCTGGATGCACTGTGTTTTGGGCTCAGTTCGCTGTGAGCGTTGCAACACATAGGGATGGAGCCCGGTGGAAAATTCAAAAAGTACAAAAAGATAACACATACAGTACACTAATCTTACAGATTACATTACTGTATCAAATCATTTCACCTTGTTTTTGTCCCTAGTGCTTTCTCCAGCGTCCTGCATGTAGTTTTATATTATATATACTGTTCTTTCTGCCTGGAAACTTGAGATTGTCCATGGCAACCAAAAAGTGTCCCTTTACATCAAAAGTGGTTTTAGACCAGTAAATTAGAAGACTTGCAGAATTGAGCGATAGTGAATCGTGGTGAAATTAATTTTATAATTATTTATAGTTATTTATTATATTATAATTTATGATTTTGTGTTTCAAACGTTATCATAACGGGATGTTTACTAGACTCTTGTTTGGACAGATTTTAGTGTGTTATTACTAAGAATTACAGGCCTACAATATAAAACGCTAAATTTCAAATGAAAAAATCTGAGTTAATCATACCGCCAGGGAGGCTACGCATGATTAAAAGCACTGTTCCTGTAAAAACAATCTTTTTTTTTTTCTTTTGCATTGATACATGTCCCCCAGGACAGTACCCAGACCCCCATAAACTTTTTTTATGGCCAATTGCTTGCATATAAGCCTTCAAAAGTTCGGGTTCCATAGACTTTAATGGAGTTTGCCGTTCGTGTCAGAACTTTTTCCATGTCCTGTAGTTTCTGGTGTGAACCCAACAAGGGGGTGTTCGGCTTATCTCTAGAAATAACCATGAAGGTGTTAAAGGGTAAGTTCACCAATACAGAAAAATCTGAAAAGCGAACTTACACAGTTCCTCAACCCCTCGTCCCGCTGACCTGCGAGCTCCCGCTCTGAGCCCTGCTATCACTGTCTCAACGGACCGAGGCTTAGAAATCCTCTTGGCTTAATCTCCAAAATGTCCCCAGTCAGGAGGTTCGTATCGGAGCATCCTAATTGGTCGGTGCTGTCACATGGGCGGCACTGACCAATCTGATCCCACGTAGCCCGTTCTGTCAGAGGGGAAGAAGTACTGTAGAGAGAATTCTGAGGGGATTTGCAGGCCTCGGTCAAGCCTCGGTTACGGGGGGAGGGGGGGGGTGAAGAGGGGTGTAAATTCACCGTACAGGGGAGGATTTAAGTTCACCTTACAGATTTTTCTGTAAAGGTGAACTTGCACTTAAAGGTTGTCACTATGGAGTTGATTTACCAAAAACAAATAAACTTTGCCCCAGAGCTTAGTGACTAAGGTTAAGCTCTGCTGACTTCCATCATCCAATGATGTTTTCATATCCCTTGCAAGTGATTGGGTATTCTTTGCAAGGTGAAATGTCAGCACATTCAATAAGATCTAGGGAAAATTCCCTTGCTACGTAAAAAGCCTATTGTCCTTTAGTAAACCAACCCATGTGATTGTTAAAGGAGTAAATTCGGGACTGACAAGGGCACAGGTCACAGATGAACTTACAATAAATAAAGTGGACATTTGCTTTTCTATAAGAAACTCACTTTCTATATATATAAAAAAAAAAAAAACATGATTCATTTATAAATATTACAAATAATGGATTCTGAATTCTGAGACCAAAAGGTAAGCCAGATGAACACACTTTATGTGTTGGGAGCTCATTAGTTAAATCCCAAGGACAGTAACTATGGTGAAGGGGTGGACTTTATAATGTCATAACTGATTGGTTAATAGTAGTATAATTCACCTGGATAGAGGAATAAAAATCCCTTCCGTGGAATATTGTGAGTTTGGTACAAGCTACGAATCAGGAAGTGAACAAACAAGTTTGAACAGGTCAGTCTTATTAACACTGTTGCGTTTTTATCTTCATTTATTATAAGATGTGTTGCATGCTTGATTAGTTATATTATGTATTTTGCTAAATTTGTAGTTGGAAAAAGATTGTGGAATAGATTAACAATAGCAAATTTTGGCCAAAAAAGAAACACATTCTGAAAAAAGTACTATTCTGGATGGAACAGTTTTTAATAAAACATGGTTTTGCCTAGAGCAAAGAGAATCAAAGTGTTAACAATAAGGAAAAGGACCTAGGCGTAAATCAATTAGGTGTAGTCATTTTTAAAAATTAAGAGGTGTATATAGGAATGAATTGCACCACACCCCCAAATTAGACCACCATTATTAACAAAGAAAAAGGCAGTGGGACGTTATTGGTGCTAAGTTCTCAGGAATAAAACCACAAGTACAATATGTCCAAAACTCCATAAGTACTGGGAGAAAGTTTTTCAGACATTGAATACACTATGTCGTACAGTAATACCATGTGCACCCAAAATAGCAATATTGAGCATAATCCCAGTATAGAGATGAATAGGATGGGGACTAGAACCCTTTACTTAGCTCGTAAGATTATCCTACAGAAATGGATTGACACAACACCACCAACCCACAAACAATGGTGTAACAGGGTTAACCTTATATTAAAAAGAGAAAAACTGGCTTAAAACTGGTTCCTTATAAATTTAATAAAATATGGTCCTACTGGATCGATCCTGGTAACTTGCTCTATGACGATATGTCCAGAGAGGGGGGAGAGGAGGGGAAAGGAGGTAGAAGATAGATCTGTAATAAATCTAGAAGTAATGACTGAAATTAAGAACATATAGAGGTGTATGTTTGTTGGTGTATCGTCTTGTTAAGTGTTGTTGAGTCAGTGGTCCTTTTTTATTTTTTATTTTATTTTTTTGTCTTTTTTTTCCCTTTTACTATGTTTATTTTGATGGAAAAGATAACTACTATAATATTGTAATATTGGATTGTATTGGGATTTTTTCAATTTTCTATTATATATTGTAAATGGGAAGATCTTGTTTTTACTATGTATACTGTGACAGGAAGTCAGGTAAATCTATGGGTGTTGTCACAGACAGGAGATACATTTCTGCCTTGTTTAGACAATTCACCAATTACTATTAGGTGTCGGCTTCAGAAATAGCCAGAAAGGTTTAGGGCATTGGAAAACTTCAGCTGTTCAGTATGAGGCAATTAAGGCCTCTATAAGTTACTCAGAGGATGACTACTGATTGCTGCATCCTGAGGCTTTTGAGTTAAGGAGAGCAGTGACCTGAGAAAGACTTCTGAAGAGGTGAGGTGGTGATTTTTCTGTGTGATAAAAAATCAAAAAGACTATTGTTTTTCTGCTGTATGACCAGGAGTGTCTGCCCAGCAGTAGGCTGTGCCAGACTCCATAGATAGGTTCCTGTGTGGTGAAGGTAGACACCCCAAGTGGCCAGGGTTTATTTAATGTTTTGTTTATGCTGTTTGGATGCTTGCACTTGTTTCCAGCAATATATAAGAATAAACCAAACTCTTTGTTTTCAACCATCTTTGGCTGCCTCTCTGTATAGTTCAGTGTGTAGTGAACCCATCCCGGGGGTCACACCCCCCCGCTACCGAGATAATGGTGGAAAATGCAGGCAGTTAAAGTAAACCCAAAATGGAGGAGATACTGAAACAGCTGGCTATAGTAAATGCAAATCAACAGCAGACAAATGCAGGTTTGCAGCGGAGCCTTGCAGCTCAACAACAGGCTCACGCAGCTTAACAACAGGCTCACCAAGAGAGCATGGCAGCTCAACAACAGGTTTACAAAGAGAGCATTGCAGCTCAACAACAGGTTTACCAAGAGAGCTTTGCAGCTCACCGAGAGAATTGCAGGCTTGGAACAGAGATACCAGCAGCAAATGGAGGTCATAGTAAAACAGCTTCAGAGACAGCAGACCGAGGCTGGGAGTCAGACCAGTAACATACCGACTTTTCGGGTAAGACACTTATTGCCAAAGATGACTGCAGATGATGACCCTGAGATGTTTCTGACCACGTTTGAGAGAACAGCAGAAAAAGACAGTTGGCCTAAATAACATTGGGCTGGACTAGTGGCCCCCCTATTATCTGGAGAAGCCCAAAAGGCATATTTTGATTTGAAACTTGCAGACGCAAAAAACTATGATCGGTTAAAAGAGGAAATATTGTCACGTTTTGGTGTAACCCTGGATGTCCGTGCTCAGCGGGTCCACAATTGGAGTTATCAGCTGAGGAAGCCACCTCGGTCGCAGATGTATGACCTCATCCATTTGGCTAAGAAATGGCTGCAGCCAGAAACTCTGTCTGGACCAATAATTTTGGAGCGAGTAGTCATGGACAAATTTCTTAGGTCTCTTCCTAACACCCTGCAGAAATGGGTGAACCATGGTGGTCCGGAAACCGCAGACAAACTTGTAGACATGGTCGAAAGGTACCTAACAACAGAGAATTTTTCCTCTTCCACCAGAGACGCACAGACTTTCCACCCCAAGACCAGACCCTCCCCACCTATAGGTAAGACTGCATCAAGGGATGGGGGTGGAGAGAGGGACAAAAGAGCAACTAGAGGTATTATCGGGACTACTGCTAATGTTTGGCGAGAGTGGCCTGGAAGACCCATCCCACAGGAGAGGACCAGAAAATTGATTTGTTACCATTGCTGGGAAGAGGGACATGTAGCAGCGGTTTGCCCAGCGGGTGAAGAACCCATGCAGTGTGACTTTCTGACAGAGAGACGACAGTCCCTTTTTGCAACCACATGCACTGCAGTAAAGGGAAATGAGAAACCTTTATGTAGAATGTGCTTAGATGGTAAAGATGTTGTGGTATTGTTGGATTCAGGTAGTCTGGTCACCTTAGTGAAAAGTGATTGCAAGAACTGTGGTCAGTAAGCAATTACCCGTCTGGATGTGATTACTCGATTAGTGTAGTTCTTACTATACTTTTTTAGCGCTGCACTTTTTCTTTTTTATTTCTGTTTGCAGATTGTTCCACTGTTGGTGCTGGCAGCTACAGTACATACATATTTTTTACAAGCAGCACAACTTTTTTCTTTTTCTTTTTACTTCAGCCCGGTTTGTCTGCGGCGGTCTCATTACACACGGTCCCATTTTTTGAGAGGCTCCATGTGTATCTATGCACACTAACTGGTAATTGAGGATTCCTATCTTTATGATCCACTCTATATGATTGTATTGGGTGATTGATATTTATAATTTCACTATTTTTCCTTTACCAGTACTCAATGTGTGTTTCCCTGTGAACCCACCTCACCTTTTGGCCTTGTTTTGGAGCTGCCTGTCATTCCCCTTGGCTGATGTCCCACACCATCCCATCCTTAGCTCTCCTTAATCTTGAGGAGTCTTTGGATTGTGGGGGGGTATTTCATCCCCGCCTCAACCCTGGGAGAGAAACGGTTCATCCAGGACCACCACCCCATTCCTGCATTGCGAACGCCTGGGCTACCACCTATTTTGGGCCTGGCCATAGGTAATGTTTTACATCTTTTACATCTTTAAAATTTTGGTTTTGTAGCAACTATGACTCCACCATTAAGACCCTTTTTTCACTCACCTGTCTATTCCCCCTCTCTTCTACAGTTAATTTATATGCACCCCACTCCTGATGACTGGCTTTAAACGCCAAGAAACGCATTGAGTACACGCTCAGGGATGCTAAGTTTAAGCTTGCCCAATGATGTATTTTCATCCAACTGTTTTCTTTATAAATTATTGCTTTTTTGTTTTACTGGATTTGCTTATCAATTTATTGTGATTGCTTTTATTAATCATGTCTTGGAGTGTATAACATTAATATGCCAATGTGATCATTATTACTTGTATTATGCCTATGTCAGCATGATCTTTGTATTATTTATTATGATACATATTATATTATGAAATTTTATATTTGACTCTTTGATTTTCTTTCTTCGGATTGATTATGTAGCTAATCCTTTTGGCCATAGAGTTTCCCTGATTGGACTATGTTAGCATTATCCACCATTGATATACTATAACAATCCCATATGCCCTTCCTTGCCTCATTTAAAGTCCTATGGCCCATTCCCAAACAAATCTTTTCCCAAATAAACAAAGTTGAGGCTATTTTGGATTGGCCACGTCCCACCAACAAGAAACAGGTTTGTGCATTTTTGTGGATCGCGGGGTATTATCGCCGCTGTATCCACCATTTTGCCTCACAGGCTGCTCCCCTGACCAATTTGACCAAAGGGAAGGAGTCTGTCATGACCAAATGGACTCCCGAAGCAAAAACAGCTTTTCAGGCTTTAAAACAGGCCTTGTGTAGTCAGCTAGTTTTAAATTCGCCTGTTTTTCACGGGACTTTGTGGTTCAGACAGATGCATCAAATGTGGGGTTAGGAGCTATACTGTCCCAGATTATCAAGGGGGAGGAACACCCTGTTATGTACCTCAGCCGAAAGTTGAAGGCCCATGGGGAGAATTATGCCACCATTGAGAAAGAGTGTTTGGCGGTGAAATGGGCTTTGGATTCTCTCCGGTACTACCTGGTGGGTAGACAGTTTGAACTGGTGACGGATCATGCCCCATTGAAGTGGATGGCACAGAACAAAGAGACCAATAGGAGAAAAAATAGGTGGTTCCTAGCCATTCAGGAATTTAGTTTTGTGGTAACGCATCGCCCCGGTGTTAAAATGGGGAATGCAGATGGGTTGTCCCGAGTGCATGCGTGCCTGGCAACCTGTGTCCCAACCCTAGGGTTGAAACAAGAGGGGGGGTTATGTGACAGGAAGTCAGGTAAATTTGTGGGTGTTGTCACAGACAGGAGATACATTTCTGCCTTGTTTAGACAATTCACCAATTACTATTAGGTGTCGGCTGCAGAAATAGCCAGAAAGGTTTAGGGCATTGGAAAACTTCAGCTGTTCAGTATGAGGCAATTAGGCCCTCTACAAGTTACTCAGAGGATGACTACTGATTGCTGCATCCTGAGGCTTTTTGAGTTAAGGAGAGCAGTGACCTGAGAAAGACTTCTGAAGAGGTGAGGTGGTGATTTTTCTGTGTGATAAAAAATCAAAAAGACTATTGTTTTTCTGCTGTATAACCAGCAGTGTCTGCCCAGCAGTAGGCTGTGCCAGGCTCCATAGATAGGTTCCTGTGTGGTGAAGGTAGACACCCCAAGTGGCCAGTGTTTATTTTATGTTTTGTTTTTGTTTATGCTGTTTGGATGCTTGCACTTGTTTCCAGCAATAAACCAAACTCTTTGTTTTAGTGTAGTGAACCCATCCCGGGGATCACACACCCCCACTACCGAGCTAACCCCTTACAAACCCCTTACAATACAAAGAGCAATAACAAAAGCAAAATCAAAATCAAAATTATCTGATTTAAAAAAAAAAAAAATATTCTCAATAAAAAAATCATGTTTTACTATACAAATGTTAAAAACATCCTTAAAGGATAAATCAAAGGAACAGGTTGTATAATAAAGGCCTCCAATACAACATTTAGCGCCAGAGAACAGTATAATTGCTATTCCAAACAGGAGACCAAGAATCAGAGGATCAGGAATCATACAGATAATAGAAATATTGAAAAAAAATTAGATCCCTTAGGTTTCATCAAAGATAAAGGAAAATCCTATCTGAGCAGCTGTTTAAAACAGCTGTTTAAAACATAGCAAAATATAAAAAATAGTATATAAAACATAAGAATAGTACCAAACTGTGTCAGTCATATATCAAAACAGCGCTAGGGTTGGTAAATAAAATGTGGCCAGGGCCGGCCCTGAACAGGGTCAACGCTGCGGCACAGTCGCCAACTCGCCCGGCCGCCCATAGAGAGAGAGAGAGTGTGTGTGCTGGTGCTGCTGCAGTGGCGACGGCGTATCCACGGTATGGCATGGGAAGTGCCTGTGCCATGCAGGGCGTCACTAGTGTAGGTGGAGCCTAAAGCCCCGCCTACTCTCCTCTGCGCGCCTTCATCTTTTCCCCGAGCGGGTCAGTGAGTGACGTCACCCATCACGGTCGTGAGGTGAAGTTTCTGTGGAACCTGGAGGACAGAGAGGAGACTTGCAATTAGGGGAACCCCAAAGCCAAGCAGCAGCAGGTACCGTCTCTATCATCATGTATGTTCATGTCTTACTGTGTATGTTGTTGTATGGTGTGAGTGTGCCAGGTTCCAACTGCCAGTGCCAAGCAGCCAAATGTATAGTACTTGCTCAATATGTATTAAATAAATTAGAATTATGCATAGCCATAGATATCATAAATAAAGTGATTTGTGCAAGTAGTACCTGCTGTTGCACAAATCACTTTATTTATATCTATGGCTATGCATAATTCTAATTTATTAACTCCATATTGAGCAAGTACTATATTTGATTAGCTGCTTGCATCTGTTTGGTCATGTACCTGGCACATGACTTAGGCTACTTTCACACTGGAGCGTTGCGCCAGCGGCAGTAAAGTGCCGCTATTTTAGCAGCACTTTACTGTCGTTTTTGTGGCGCTATTCGGCCACTAGCGGGGCGCCTCAAAGACTTTTTTAAAGCGTCCTGCCAGCACACTGCTAGAGGCCCAAAGGGTTAAAACCGGCCGTAAAGTGCCGCTGAAGCGTGTACACCGTTCCTACAGCGCCTCAAAGATGCGGCTACTAGGACTTTTTTGAGCATCCTGCCAGCGCACTACTCCAGTGTGAAAGCTTTCGCATTGGAGTGAGAAAAGAGGCTCTTTCAGGACACTTTGCTGGCGCTATTTTGTAGCACTGTAGCACCTGCAAAGCTCCTCAGTGTGAAAGTAGCCTAAGACCCTTTCACACTGAGGCACTTTGCAGGCGTTATAATACTAAAAGAAGCGCCTGCAAAGCGCCCTGAAAGAGTGAATCCACACTGGAGCTGTGCGCTGGCAGGACATAAAAAAATCCTAAAGTGCCCCTGCCCATTGAAATCAAAGCGGCGCTTTGCAGGTGTTTTTCTAAACCCTTTCTTGGCCGCTAGCGGAGGTTAAAAGCATGGGTGCGGGTAAGGCCGGATTTATGGGTGCGGGTAAGGCCACATTTATGGGTGCTGGTAAGGCCGCATTTATGGGTGCTGATATTACTGCAATTGTGGGTGCTGATAATACTGCAATTATAGGTTCTGATATTACTGCATTTATGGCTGCTGGTAAGGTCGCTTTTATGGGTGCTGATATTACTGCATTTATGGGTGCTGGTAAGGCCACATTTATGGGTGCTGATATTACTGCATTTATGGGTGCTGATGTTATGATGTTAAGTTAGTGCACATGTGCACCGGCCCTGAATGTGGCCAACTCCACAGTGCCAGTTTTAAACAGATGATAAAGTGCAGAGTGTCAGACAGTGTCCATAGGTGCAGTGCAATATATGGTTCTGATGTTTATCACCTGTTTAAGGCCTGTTTTTATATATATATATATATTTACATAGTAAGAAAAGGTTCATTAGTTGAAACAATAAAAACTTTAAAATAAGAAAATTACCTTGACAAAAAGCATTCATTTTCTCATTATATGCATCTTACAAAAGACATAATCTGCTATAGAGTATATTAGGGTTCCACCAGTCAATAAACCGAGGTGCTAATGGGGACTGATTATATTCTTAACAGTGCTTTCTGTTATTACTTCAGTGTATGTTGGGGCACTCTGCTCACAATTTAGCTAAAAAAGAATGTAAGGTGCAGCACCTTTAGAAAGGCTTCACGGCCTAAAACCTAACAATTAACAAAAAGATAACTGGTCCATAGACGGTTTTCTTACTGAGGTCTGAAGAGGGGCTTTCATGGAAGACACATTTACAGAGACCTTATTCTTTAAATTATTAAAATGTCAAACACATTTTACAGTATCTAAGAAAAACAATGTGTATTTTAACCTAGTCTTGCCTATACTCCTTTTTATTACAGGTAGCATTACTAACAATGTCTGCAATTACTCCTGTTCCACGTGACAAACATTTGTACTGGTATAAAGGATTCTGTTTCATAAAGGAAATGATGACACCAGAGTTTATAGACTCCATACAGGATCTTAAAATAAGAGATGATGATGTTTTCTTGATTACATATCCAAAATCAGGTGGGTTTACCACTGCTTGCAATGACAAGTTAGTTCAGTCAAATGTAATTCATTGTATTAAAAATTCCTCTGTGACATGAATATGTGGGCTACCTGTGGGGAGGTGCAGTGTGGTACGGCGACAGTAAACACTCAGTGGTTGATTTATTAAAACTGGAGAGCGCAAAATCTGGTGCAGCTCTGCATAGAAACCAATCAGCTTCCAGACGTTATTGTCAAAGCTTAGTTGAACAAGCTAAAGTTAGAAGCTGATTGGCTACCATGCACAGCTGCACCAGATTTTTCAATCTCCAGTTTTAAGAGCAAGCCTGGCAGGAAGGCATTCAATCAGGAACACACACAGAATGCACCAGTGATGTGTAGCAGAACAAGTCTCGGATGTGCCGAAAGCACCTCTCTTGAGGTTCGGAATGTGGTTTTGCCAGGTTTGTGCTCAAATGGGGAGGTCTACAGGAAGGATGGTGTGTCTTTTTCCTTTCCCTACGTATCTGCAACTTCTCCCTGCCTTTAATCCCTGTCCCTATCAGACGGGTGACCTGTCCCTACATTACCCACACATGAAATGCACACCAAACCTGGGAGCCATGGCCTTAAAAGAGAAGTATGGGAATCAGAGTTATTGCAGATTTATACATACCTAGGTGGATTCAGCATCGGTCTGATGCTGAATCTGCCCCCTGGCACCTCTACACTGAGAACCACGCGATAAAACACCACTGATGGCTTGGTTCTCACAGCTCCCTGAGCAGAGAGCTGCTGACTAACAGTCAGCAGCTTTCTGCTCTGCCCTCGCACTCACTGGAATGCTAATCTGTGGAGGGGGTACAAGCTTTGGCTGTGATTCTTCTTTAAATAGGCTCTGCCTGACCCAAGATGACTGCCAGAGTCACATGGGGCTGCAGCATCCATTCAGAGGACAATCAGTAACACAGGAAACCATAGAAGAACCATGTTCCTCCTGACTTCCCCTCCAACTGCAATGCAGCGCTCGAGTGCCACCTACAGTGGAGAAAATAGAGTGCACCTGCCTACATGAGAAAAGCAGAACCTATTAGAAGTCCATTCTATTTACACCACTTCTAGCGCTAGGGCCCTCACATAACTTTTTGTGTTATTGTGATACTATTCTCTTTCCACTATATCTACCTCCAATGGGAAATGGAGCCCTGCCTTACAGTGTAATTGGACTATATTTTGCAGTCACACCTTTAGCCCTGGTTCATACTGATGCTACTTTGAAATCGTGCTACTTTACTTGAAGTATCGCAATTTCAAAGTAGCAAGGTGAGCGCGATTTTAGGTGCTACTTGATAGACACTTGTGTGGCTTCATACACAGATGTCTATAGAAATCGCACCTGAAATCGGCAAAAAAAGTAGTGCAGGAACTACTTTTGGAAATCGGTGCGGCGCCGCAAAATCGGTGTCGCACTGATTGGAACAGTGCCATTGCCGCCAATAGCCTGCGACTTGTCATGCAATTTGATCTCTCAAATCGCATGACAAATCGCTCCAATGTGAACCTAGGCTTAATGTACCTTAGCCCATCGCCAGCCCCCCTGCGAGTCTAATACTTGTTTGTCACTGATCCAACCCACAAAGCCAGTGAGACTTTTGTCAGAATCTTCTGAGCTGGACCTACATATGGGTTTGTACATTTCCCATTCATTTTAATCCTAAGGTGACTTTGTACTCTGCTGATCCTTGTTTCTTTCTTTCACATTTTGGATTAAACCCAAATATTTCAAATGGCCATGTTTATCTAAATGAAGAAATATGTTGTGAAATAGAACTGGCTGATTAATCAGCTATCGGAACATAGTCCACACGTTGATAAAATTCTGAAACACACAAACTTATTAAAGCAAATTAATTTGATTAAGGAAGAATTTAAAGAAGTGTTTTATTTTTTTCCTGAGAGCAATCAACCATTAGTGGTGGGCACAGGTACACAACAAGTGTTACTGCAAATCAAATTGTTGTACCAAAAAATACTGTTTTTAAACCAAAAAACAAAACAAAAAACTGTTCCCTGAGTATGTTAAAGCCTATGGTTAGAAAACATAAAAAAAAAAAAAAAAATCAGTGCAAGGGACAGTACATACTTGTAATGTGAAGTGCCCCTTGTGCTGGTGCTGGCTAGCGGAAATCCTTTGCCTCCCCCATAACCTTGCACCTGTAATTTTCCAGTGCTGAGTGGGCTAATATTAGTGCTTGACTCGTTACAGATGCTTGTCAAAGGTGCCGAGTTTGCCCACCCTTTCCGATTTTCAGAAAATGCATATAAATGCATGCAAAATGGGGGTCAAAATCGCACCGCACTGCTCTAAAGATGCATAGGGCCCTTTTTAAAATCGCATTCACACTGCATATATGTGAACAGCCTCTATAGGAAAAACTTAATTTCTCTTCCATGCATTCCAGATCACATCTGAAATCGCATCAGTGTGAACCAGGGCTAACCCTGCAGCACCAGAAAATTATTTCTGTGGGGGTATGAGAACTAGCATCCCTTGTTCTTAATTAACCCCTTAGAGCTGATGGCTGCCAGCCCTTTAAGGGCTTTAGAATGCCGGGAGGCGTGGCGGGGCTTATGGTCATGTGATCAGAAAGCTCCGGATCGTAAGCAGCAAAAAGGAGCTTTCAGTTGGCCGGCACAGGTCTATTGATGCTATTTCACACAAATATGCGGCTGTTTGGCGCCAAGGCCCGGCATATTTGTGTGTGCTTGGCGAGAAGAGGTTAAAAAAATAAAAAAATTACATAAAGACTTGGGCTGACAAAAACACCAACAGGATATGCAACACTTTACTAAGTGTCAATTTGCAAGAAAAGACAGAGTGCACATTCTATTTACCAAAAATATGTAGAAGAATACATATTTGGCCTAAACTGATAAAGACAATTTTTTTTGGGGGGGGGGGATATTTATTATAGAAAAAAGTAAAACATATTGGATTTATTTTCAAAATAGTTGCTCTTTTTTTGTTTATAGCGCACAAAATAAAAACTGCAGAGGTGATCAAATACATTCAAAAGAAAGCTCTATTTGTGGGAAAAAATAATGTTTATTTGGGTACAGTGTTGCACGACCGCGCAACTGTCAGTTAAATTATAAGTTACGGTATATTGGCAGTGCCGTATCGCAAAAAACGGACTGGTCAGGAAGTGGTTAATGTGCTTTAGTAAACGAGAATGCTGTGCAAACTAATTATAAATTTAGGAAATAACACACAATATACAGAGGATTACAAAATATACACATGCATAAGCTATCTATCCTTCCTAGCAAATGGGCATGACCATGCAATATGTATGTTCATGCCAATGTATGCAATAATAACACTAAACTGTTGCCTAACTTGGGTTTTAGATTTAGTGTCATCTCCAGGTAAAGTTTTAATGTTTCTTTATTATTTTAATTGAGTTAGAGCAGGCAGGTAAGTCAGTTAGCTGCAGTTACAGTGTGTAAAGGATATATATGCATCCCAGGTGTTGTATATATATTAATACACTGTATTCAGTTTAGCTAGATCCGTTCCTGTTATTCTCTTCCTAATATACTGACAGGCAGGCGATTGTGCTAGCTGCAGTATTTTCACTTCACTTTGTAGTGTAGCTACCTAAAGCTACCTGAATACAATTGCTGGTGTTCTCATACTAATACCACAGGCAGGGTTATGCAAGTATTGTCAGTTAGTGTACTGTGTCCTCTGCACAGTGTGCAACTAAAGCTAACTGAAGACAATTGCTGGTGTTCTCTTACTAATATAGTATCAGTATATATATACATCCCAGCTTTTTGCAGCTACATCTCCCTACATATCTGCAAAAACAAGAAGGAAAGGCAGACAGTCACAAGCTGATAAAAGAGGGCAAGCAGGCTCTGCGTCTAGAGGCAACAGTGCTGGTCGTGGACACGGTGCATCCTCATCAGCACATGGCCGTGGGACACGCTTGTCCTTTTGTCCTTTTTTTTCAAAGACTTGGTAGAGTGGATGACCAAGCTGTCCTCATCCTCTCTCACCCAGGCTCAGGGTACTTTGTCTGGCAAAGCAGCTGCCAATGCCTCTTCCCTGTGCTCAATGGCATCAGTCACTCCTTCCCTAGCCCCACCATGTCCTCCTGAGGAGTCCCCCGAACTGTTTGACCACCATGTTGGGTACATGCTGCAGGAGAATGTGCAGCGTTTTGAAGGCTCTGATGATGGTACCCAGCTAGAGGAAGGCAGTAACGTGAGCCCAGAGAGAGGGGGTGCCCAAGAAGGACAGCAATCTGGCAGTCATGTTCCCCCAGCTGCAGCATACTGCCAGTTTTTTTGCTCCAGTAATGAGGAGGGAGAGGATGATGAGGTCACTGACTCCAAGTGGGTGCCTGATAGGAGAGAGGAGGAGGAGGAGGCACATCTCCAACGAGGCAGGATGCCCTCCAGGGGCCAGCTTAAGGGCAGCACACCGACTGCGTCACCCCACAGAGCTCCGCATGTGTGCTGCTGACTCTCCACATTATTCCAAAAGTTCTTTGGTGTGGGCCTTTTTTGAGATGAGTGCATCATATCGCACCGCTGCTATTTGCAACATATGTCTCAAGCGTATCTCGCGTGGGCACCACATGCTTGACCGGACATAGCAGATCTCTCCTTGCTCCTCATTAGCTGGGATCTCCAACCCAATATACCTTCAGTCCTCTCTGAAACATGCACTGAGAGGAATGAAGGTGTAGAATTAGGTGTGTCACAGACAAGTACTTGGGGGCAAACTGCTATCGGTACACCAACGTCAGATTGTACCAGGCAAATTTCCCTGCCCCAGCTGCTGCAGCGCCGAACAAAGTTCTCTCCCAGCCATCCACACGTCCAGCGGTTGAATGCTAGCTTGGGTAAATTGCTAGCACTTCAACTGCTGCCTTTTCGGTTGGTAGACTCTGCCCTCTTACGTAAGTTTGTGGAATGTGCAGTACCTCATTGGCAGGTTCCCAAATGCCACTTTTTCTCAAGGAAGGCGATTCCAGCTCTCTACCGGCATGTGCCTTGCTGGTAAGGGTGGTCAGTGGTAAGGTGCATATTGCCCCTGACTCAGGGATCATTACTGACTGGCAACCCTCCTTGATCCACGTTTCAAGTGTAAGATTGCGGACCTTATCTTGCTGTTGCAGAGGGAGCTGAGGATGAAACATCTTTGGGAGGCCTTGCAGAAAGGTCTGTGCAACGCATTCCCAGAGACTGGTCCTGGTCTGGACAACATGTTGCTGGGGCTTCATTCAGTCAAAGAAGGAGCGGTGGAGAAGGTGGCCGTCTGACCGATGCGTTCAGACAATTCTTTAGTCCACAGCCCCATTGGTTCCAGCAACCATTGCCAGCGTCTGAATTACATGGTGCGGGAATATCTAGGGGCAAGATCAGACTTGAATACCTTTCCCACCGAAAATCCTCTGGGTTACTGGGTCTTAAGGATGGATCACTGGCCGGAGCTTGCACAGTATGCAATTGAGCTACTGGCCTGTCCTGCATCCAGCGTTCTTTCGGAATGCCTATTCAGTGCTGCTGGAGGCTTTGTAACCGATCACAGGGTGCGCCTGTCCACCGACTCGGTCGATCGACTGACCTTCATAAAAATGAATCAGTCTTGGGTCACCACCAGCTACCAAGCACATGATGCTGATGTAACCGAATATTTTTTTTTTAAATGTCAGATCCCTTCAAGCCAATGCTGATGCTGAGAGACTATCCTATTATGCTGAGTGACTATCCTCTTCCTCCTCAATGATCATGCTGATAGCTTTTAAGAACATTTTTGGTTCTAGGCACCGCCACCAGTGGCTAAGGCCCAATTGCGATGCCCCTGTTTAACAGGGGCGTGTAATTACAATTTTTGATGCAATACTTTGCAGCAGGGCTCATTCCTGCGCTCTAACTAGAGTATCTGGGAGGGGTTGCAGTGTTGTGGCACCAATGCCGAAGGCCCAATTGTTCTGCCCCTGTTCAACAGAGGCATGTAATTACAATTCTTGATCTAATATTTCACAGCAGAGCTCATTCCTGCACCCACCATGAGAAACTGTGAGGGCTTAAAGTGTTGTGGCAACACCACCACACCCACCACCACGACCACAAAAGGCCCAATTTTTCTACCACTGTTCAACAATGCCATGTAATTACAATTCTTGATATAATAGTTCACAGCAGGGTGTTCCAGCGCCCACCAAGAATACAGTGTTTACAGGGCTTACAGTTTTGTGGCAACAACAACACCTATGGCTAAAATTTCTGCAGAGTATATACGGCAGGCCCCTACTATGCCATTTTTTTCCATATTGCAGGGACCAGACATTACGTTAAAGCCGCAAACAGTTTTAAATTACTTGTTTTCCTATAGAAATGTCATTTTGTGCTGTGACAGTTCTAAACACGGGAAACACTTGGCACTTCACAGGCATACTATAGACACCCAGCAGGTATGATATTTAAAGGAATATTTTCACTTTAACTACTTAAGGACCCCTTTACGCCGATATACGTCGGCAGAATGGCACAGCTGGGCACATCTACGTACCTGTACATGGCCCTTTATTCCCAGCCGTGGTGTCGCGCGTGCACGCTGCAGTCACGTGCACGCGACCCGGTCCGAAGCTCCGTGAAAATGACAATGGTCCCAAAAATGTGTCAAAATTGTCCGAAGTGTCCGCCATAATGTCGCAGTCACAAAAAAAATCGCTGATCACCGCCATTAGTAGTAAAATAAATAAATAATAAAAATGCAATAAAACTATCCCCTATTTTGTAAACGCTATCAGAATCTGGAAGACCCCTTTAACAAAGGGGACCCCCAGATACCGCCCCCTATGTGAGTTGGTAACGGGGTATATTGTACCTCTACTAATTCACTAAGGAAGTGTAAAGAATTGTAAAAAAAAAAACACACACACACCGTAGAGAAAGTCCTTTATTAAAAAAAATTAAAATAAAAAATCCAGCGGTGGTAATCCACTCTCGGTCTCCGCTCCAACGTTGTCGGACATCTCTCCTTGTGAAATAGTAACTAACACATGTAAAAATGTTCATCTTGCTTCAACAAAAATCTATAAAGCTGTTTAAAACAAATTGAGCTGTAACTATCTACCCTTTTAAGGCCCGTACACACGATCCAATTTTATGGCCAAAATTGTCTGATGGACGTGTTGTGTCAGATAATCCGACCGTGTGTAATCTTCCGACAATTGTGGGCTGAATTTATGACAACAAATGTTGGCTGTTCATGCTCACTAACTGTCTGACAATAAATCTGTTACGTCGGTTTATCCGATCGTGCCCTGCTGCTCACTACCGTAGGACTAGGAGATCTTTCTTGGATTTCGCTTGGGATATCTGTATAAGAATTTACATCCAAGACGGAGACCAGGGAGGGCATTCGGCCCACACAAGCCGTTAGGACCCCCCACCGTAAGGTGAGCTGCGGGTCTACTCCAGCTGGTAAGCGTATCCAACCTACCTTTATTCCAAGGATTGCTTGTATGAAGATGTGTTGTTATCTGACAGAGGGGATAGTGTATCTTTAAACACCCATGAGAGTATAAGGACTACTCCTGTGTTTGAATAGGACTATACACTTCACAATATTATGTTTGAACATGTGTTTATCTAATGGTTCATATACTTACTTCACAAGTACTATATGCTCTTTTGAATATTGCTTTTTCACATTTGTATACACTGTGGATTAGATGTGATATCCATGTCCACTCCGTGATCACGATGATTACACTACATTAGGGATCCCCCATCCAGGTGGACCCTTTTTTGGCGCTGCACTTTTTTCTTTATTTCTTTCACAATTATCCATTGTTGTGTTGGCTGCCTCACATTTTGTAGTACCGCACAGATTTTTAATTCAACGTTTATAGTTTAGTGCAATATATTTATTTATACTATGGCTCTGTTTAGCACAGAGGCAGGGAATAACATGCAAAGACGAAACTAGATGCAAAAACGAAACTGAAACTACAGGTACATTATATGATTGATTTTTATCTATTTTTAATCGTTTTTAAAAGGAATCAGTTAACTATTATGTCTCTATACCCTGTAAACAGTCATTTTAGCAAAAAAAATGTTTTCCTTTACAACTCCTTTAATGTAAATATTTCCCTTTCACATTAAAAGGAACTATTTGGTCTCAGCAAATCTTAAGCTTAATATGCAGTGAAGAGCACCGAAATGGTACTGGAAAGATCGACACTTCTGAAAGAGTGCAATGGCTTGAGTTCCCAACTCTAAATCCAGATGTACATCCCAACAGTCGTCCTTCTCCTCGTCTATTTGTATCCCATTTGGCAGAACCATTTGTTCCCCAAGGGCTAAAAAATAAAAAGGCAAAAGTAAGTAGCATCGTTTTGGGCTGATAATGTTACTGGAATATGATATTAGTCAACGTATAGAGACAAGAATTAAACAAATGTTATCTGTCCCAAATTGGGTGGTTATTTTTTGTCAGAATTTTATAATGTTTTTTTTAGTTTCAATATTGTGGTACCGTGGCGCTTAGCTCTATTAAATATCAACTCCCAGAGCTTACCCTGAAAAAGTAGCAGTGGCATCATCGCTGTACTGCATAAAATCTGTACAGAGAGCAGACTGCAAAATGCCTGCAAAAAATTACAGAGGGGTTGGACCAGTGGCGGCTGGTGCTCAAATTTTTTTCGGGGGCGCAAACAAATGAAAAAAAAAACACGATTGCAGCCTCACTGTGCCCATCAAAGGCAGCCACTGTGCCATGCCATCAATTGTCACCACTGTGCCATGCCAAACGCAGCCACTGTGCCATGCCATCAATTGTTACAACTATGCTCACATCAATTGTTGCCACTGTGCCCACATCAATTGCCACTGTGCCCACATCAATTGCCACTGTGCCCACATCAATTGTTGCCACTGTGCCCACATCCATTGTCCCCACTGTGCCCACATTAATTGTCCCCCACTGGTGCCCACATCAATTGTCCCCACATCAATTGTCCCCACTGTTCCCTGTAAAATGCTGCCAGTCAGATTGCTCCCCCCCGCCTGGCACTTACCTTTCTGGGGTTCGCCATCCTCCTTCCACTGTCCCTCGATGTCTTCTGCCGCCCTCGATGACACTCCAGCCAATCAGGTTACGGATAAACAGAATCACTGAAACTTGATTGACTGAGACGACATCAGTCTTATTCAAGGGACGTAGCCCACTACGTTCCGAGATAAGACATCCGGGAGCTAAAGGACTGTACTGGGAAAGCCTATCAGAGCCACTGGTTCTGACATGCACTTCCCCACAGCCAACCAGCTGTCCTTAGTCAGTTAATCGGTGCCCTATGTCCAGTTATCTGACTAGGCTGGCCACAGTAACATACACTCAGGCAATGCGTGAGTGTATGTTGTTTGCGTGGCGCTGCAAAACTAATGTTTAAAAGCCTTAAAGGGCCCTTTTTTTTCGTTTTTTTTTATTACTACAGGAGGGAGCGGTGCCCAGGCGCCCCCTATGGACGGGCCGCCACTGGGTTGGACACAAAACCACTCACCTTGCACAAAGAGATAGAACAGGGGTTACTGGCGTCTATTACTGGAAATCCACACACAAAGGCAAAGTGGAGGGATTGTTTCTTGCTGGATTGCTGCACAGATCTAGAAAAAATACACACTGGAGACCAATATTCAAGTGAAGATAAATATGGCTCTTGCATTTGGCAATATTTATTTAGGCCAAATTTCAAAAGGGCATATTATATTGTATTGTTTTTATTCTATACATATATGGAATAACTGGTGAGGTCTTTCCTTTGCTCTCCTCCTCAGAAAGTCCTTACTCTACCCAGCTCACAGGACCAGATATATGTCAACATGACAACACTGTAAAATTTTACAGAATATGAATATCTCACAATAGGGGCAGAATGTAAAAGGATTGTGTAAAGTTATATTTCAGTTGGCTACAGTAGTTACTGATTTTAAAATGAATAATAACTGGGCTAAAAAGTATGTTCATACATACCTAAAGTCTTAGTTTACATGTTATATTGTTTTAACAAGTGAGTCAAAATTAAAAGTCAGACAATAGGTGAGTCATAGACAGCACATGGAAGGGATTTAAAAAGTATTGTGAGTTTTGTCATTTTTAGTAGTTACCCCTAGTGTATAGGCACAGTAGTATTACATAAAGAAAGCAATTAAGTTACCTGTTTCCTATTAATCGATCAGAACCAGAGGATGAGTTCATGTTCACAAATGTTATAGAATTTCTGGACCCAATAACACAGCAGCGACTTGGGGTGTCCAACAGTGTTATATAACAATGTTTTATTTGTTCAGGCAGTTAAGTCACATATAAACATAAAGGCTGCTTTAACTCAACGTAAGAATATATATATATATATATATATATATATATTAGGGCTGTGCAAATTAACTTTTAATTAATCGATTAATCTTTAATTTTTTTGATCGATCAAAATCTTTTTGATCGATTAAAATTCTTTTGATTGGTACTCACCTCTCCGCCGGATTCTGGGCCTTCAGGGAGTTCCGTCGGAGATCCGGTAACGTCACGGACACCAGCGGGGCTTGTCATCCATCTGAAGGGCTCCTTTGCGGTGCCTTCATATCTGCATGCCGGCGGGACCTTACTATCTGCCACACGCAAGGGCTGTTACACTTCCCTCTATCACTTCCCTCTATCAACCTGGGATTCTACAGCCATCCACTGGGGGTTGTGATAGTTCCCTTCACGGGACATCTACATGCCGGCGGACTGATGTTAACCTCTCCTCACCTGGATTCAGCAGTGGTATCGTTGTACACATTTTTATACCAGTATCATACTTAGATACATGTTTTTATGACTGCTTTTGCTACCGTTTGGTATTTTTACAGTTTATGTAGCTACATCGATTTTATCTCCAGTGCAATATTTATTTGGTTACCTACTTGAAGACTATAAAAGTTTTAATGCTATTCCCATCGAGCGCTGCCTGTGTGTGTTTTTTGTATCCTGCTATCCATTTTTTCAGTTGTTGGAAGCTGCACTGGGAATCGGCCTGCAAGGAGATCAGCTAAAAGTAGTTGGATCTGTATGTGCGTTATAATTAATCAAAATTAGTCGATTAAAAAGAAAAACGATTAATCGAACACAAAAACTTTGATCAGTAACAGCCCTAATATATATATATATATATATATATATATATATATATATATATATATATACACACATACATACATACTCAGTATATATTGTGAGGGGGTTAGCTCTGCAGCGGGTGTGTGTGACCCCCCCTGGATGGGTTCACCACACAAAATCAGGCACAGCAGACAGCGTTGTAGGTGAAAAAACAAAGGTGCGGTTTATTTGCACTATATACAGTGAAAAATATAACAGCAAAACAAAAAGAAACATCTCTCTATACGGCTCATGTTCGACTCAAACTGATAGCCCATCCCAAGTCCTATGCCTACATACTTGTGTTAATAGCTGTCCCTCATTCCCATCTCAGAAAGTTGGGAGGTATGATATATATATCTTATACTGTATACTATACATTAAATGAAAAAGTGATGAGCGCAAATTAACTATACTAAAAGGGAGTGGGCAATGCTCCTAAGGTGAAAACTGTAAACATGTACAATCACAACCAAAGTGAAATAAATGAAATTGCAGCAAAGTCCAATGATGGTGAACATCACAATCACAGCTAAAGTGAGAATGGGTAATAAAGTCCAAAAGGAATTAAATATATGTGCAGTGATGATAAACAAAACTGTGTGCATCAACCAATACAGAAGCTTCTATCCATGTGGGCAATGGAACAATCCAGACAAATCTGGAAGAAAGGGGCCTCAACACAATCCTCAATGTTGCTGTAGATCACCGTCTTAGATAGGGAATGTTGTCCAAATCCAGCCGCAATCAGAGTCCGCTCACCGTAGGTTTAAAGCATGGATGGATTTAAAGAAATTAAGCTCTCATCGTGAAATATGTAAAACTGGGGTCAGTTTAATAGGTAAAAATTCACTTACAAGAAAACAAATAAAAAACGCCAAAACAACAGCACTTCCAGTCGGACGGTCAGGGTGTCACGTCACTTCCGGTCAACCTTACGCGTTGTGTCACGTCACGTGACTTCATCAGAGGTTTAACCTCTGATGAAGTCACGTCACGTGACGCAACGCGTAAGGTTCCTTTTGGACTTTATTACCCATTCTCACTTTAGCTGTGATTGTTCACCATCACTGGACTTTGCTGCAATTTCATTTATTTCACTTTGGTTGTGATTGTACATGTTTAATGTGTTCATCTTTTAGTATAGTTAATTTGCGCTCATCACTTTTTCATTTATACCTATTTCTTTGTCATTAGCACATACTAGATTTGAGCTGCATTTTGATTTTCACTGGTCTGTATTGTTTAATCTACTGTTGGCTAGCGCTTTAGTTTTCTCTTATCATATACTATACATTAATTTAGCTGTTGCTAAGCAAATATCACTGGGAAATAGGTAAAAACATAAGATCACTCAATCCCAATATACACAAGGTGATGGTATATAAAATCAGACTTTAGATGTGCTCACAGAAAAATAAAGGGGTTTATTTACTAAAGGTAAATCCACTTTGCACTACAAGTACAAACTGCAAGTGCAAAGTGCACTTGGAAGTGCAGTTGCTGTAGATCTGAGGAAGACATGTAAATAAAATAAAAAACAGCATTTTAGCTTGCACATGATTGGATGATTAAATCAGCAGAGCTTCCCCTCGTTTCAGATCTACCCCTCAGATTTACAGCAATTGCACTTCCAAGTGCACTTTCAGTGCAATTTCAAGTGCACTTTGCACTTGTAGTTTGCACTTGTAGTGCAAAGTGAATTTGCCTTTCGTAAATAACCCCCACAGACTAGATAAAAAAAATCAATGAACTCTTTGGGGGTTATTTATGAAAGGCAACTCCACTTTGCACTACAAGTGCAAACTACAAGTGCAAAATGCATTTGAAATTGCACTAAAAGTGCACTTGGAAGTGCAGTCGCTGTAAATCTGAGGGGTAGATCTGAAATAAGGGAAAACTCTGCTGATTTTATCATCCAGTCATGTGCAAGCTATTTTCTTTGCATGTTACCCTCAGATCTACAGTGACTGCACTTCCAATTTCAAGTGAACTTTGCATAACTCCTTTCGTAAATAACACCCTTTATTACAAATGGTTAAACTATATACTGTATTGTACATTTGCAAGATATGGCCATTCGTAATGATTAGTTTCAGCACAAATCACATCTTATACATATAGTTGTCCGTAGTAAGATGTCAAGGATTAACACGTTTCACAATTAAACTAATAAATATAATAATATACACAAATGTCAAATACAATCATAAGTAATCTCCAGGGCTGTGGAGCACAGTCCCTCCAGGCTCAGTCAAGTCAATGGCACTTTGTAGGCCATCAAAAAAGAATAGAGTTGGGCGTATGGTTTGGGACGAGCAAAAGTTCGGCCTAAACATCACCAATTTACCCGTTCGGGCGTTCGCCCTGCCGAATGCCCTGCAATGCACTGTGCGCTGCATAGTGCATTCTAATGCCCCGACTGGGCAAAGCTTTGCCCAATCAGGGTGCAGTGAATAGCTGGTTGTTAAAGAGTGGACTAGGAAGCTGGCTGCTGAGTTCTTAACAACCGATCAGTTAGTAGCTGTCAATGGGCTTCCCAGCCGACAGCTGAAGAAAAAAAGAAAACATTTCCAGCAATAAAAAAGTGAAAAAAAAATCCATACCAGGCTCTTTGGGTCTGGTGTGGGTTTTAAGGGGAACTCAATGCCAACATTTTTACGAAAAACGGCCTGGGCTCCCTCCTAAAATCCATACCAGATCCTTATCTGAGCATGTGACCTTGCAGGCCTGGAAATGGGGTTGTGCATACCCCCACAACCTCTGGCCAGGGTTGTGGGTATGAGGCCCTTGTCCCCATCCTAATGACCCACTCCCCCATGTTGAGGGCATGTGGCCTTGTATAGTTCAGGAGGGAGGCACTCACTCATCCCCCCTTTCCTGATCTTCCAGGCTGCATGTTCAGGTAAGGGTCTGGTATGGATTTTTGGGGGGGACCCCATGCCATTTTTTTATTTTATTTTGGTGTCCCCTTAAAATCCAGACCAGACCCAAAGGACCTGGTATGGATTGGGGGGCCCCCACACCTTTTTTTTATTTTTTTATTTTTCTATTGCTGGCAATAGTATTTTATTGCCCACAATTTAAAAGTGATTTGTTTTTGTTGTTCTTTAGAAATGTCAGTTTTTACAAAAGTCAGGTTCAATACACGGTACAAATGTGCCACTTTACAGGCAGACTAAGGGGACCCCCAGGTACTATAAAATAATTTTTCATTTTTATTGTTGCACTTTAAGCATCATTAAAATCACTGCTCCTGAACAAAAACAATCTTTTTTTTTTTTTTTTTTATCGCATTGCTACATGTCTCCCAGGGAAGTACCGGGGTCCTCATACCCTTTTTTGTCCAATAACTTGCATATAAGCCTTTAAAATGGGGACTTTTGATTTTTCAGTTTTGTGTCCTATAGACTTCAATAAGGTTAGCCATTAGGGTAGGAACTTTTTCTCTGTTCGGGAGTTCTGGTGCAAACTGAACAGTGGGGTGTTCGGTCCATTTCTAAATAAGAATAATTCATCCAGTATTGAATAGAGAAAAAAAAAACACAGAAAATACCAGAAACATTGTACAGTAAATGCACAGTTTGGAAATTAACTTTAATCGGCTTGTTTGTCTAGACTCTCACAGCATATAGAATATTTATTAAGTTGTCCCTATTAGAAATGTCAACAACTACACCAATTAAAAAATTAAGAAACAGTATGGTGGCTGTTTTTTTTTTTTTTTTTAAGTAATCCATCCTTTTTCTCTTATTTGAGGTTATTTACGTGATGAGAAATCCAAAGGATGTTATGAATTCATTTTATCATTTTCAAAATATCTCTGTTTTATCAGAGAAGTCACCAGATTTTCAGCACTTTTTTGAGAAATTCTTGGATGGAGAAGGTAACTGTATTTCCTATGATAAATATGAATACTAATATGAATACTAATGCACAAACCAAAATGTATAGGTCACTGAGTGACTGCCGACATGAAATGGTGTGCCCACACAATAGAAAATAAAAAAAATATATAAATGTGGTGCTTACTCAATATAAATTTTTTGTCTCTTGTCTCTGCCTTTTTTATGTATATGTGTTCAGTTTCCTTGTGTATATACAGTTGTATTCAAAATTATTCAACCCCCCAATGCTGTAAAGGGTTTTAGGGAATTTAGTGTACATTTGTAATTGTATTCAGAATGAACTCCTACCCGCCCGCCGTCATTTGATAACTCTCTGTTCCTGACAGCACGTCATATGACTTCCTGTCATTTAAATCGGCTAGGGGCATGCGCCGTCGCGTCACTGAGAAGCCTGTGCGTGTGCCCGGCGGCCGCGATGGCCGCCAGGCACATGCGATTGCCGACAATTGAGCTGTGACGTGGAGCTCTGTGTGTAAACACAGAGCTGCACGTCTCTGTCAGGGAGAGAGGAGACCGATCTGTGTCCCTTGTACATAGGGACACAATCGGTCACCTCCAACAGTCACCCCCCTCCCCCTACAGTAAGAACACACCTAGGATACACATTTAATCCCTTCCCCGCCCCCTAGTAGTTAACCCCTTCCCTGCCAGTTACATTTATACAGTTATCAATGCATATTTATAGCATTGTTCACTGTATAAATGTAAATAGTCCCAAAAATGTGTCAATTGTGTCCGATGTGTCCGCTATAATGTCCCAGTCCCGAAAACAAAAATCGCATATCTCTGCCATTCCTAGTAAAAAATAAATAAAAAATAAATCATAATTATGTCCCCTATTTTGTAAGGCAATATAACTTTTGGGCAAACCAGTCACTATACGGTTATTGCGATTTTTTTTTTTTTTACTTTCAAAACATTTTTTATTTAAGTAATACAAAGAGTACAGAGAGAAATGGAAAGAAGTACGTACAAAACGTACGTTAGAATATGCGTAACTGGAAAACATGTACAACCAAATTCAACATAGATATTACATCCAAATAGTTTAAGGATACAAGAAATATCTTCACACTATATATTAGAATAGGCGAAAGGCAGACCATACCAACACCCCCTATGGGAGCTAGCTGTGCCGGCTAGAACCGCCAGGCGCCCAAATAGAACATATTAATTCAGGACTGATCCCAGACCATGGTAACGTAGTCTGGAAGTAATGGCTAAAAAAAAAAACACCATGATTACCAAAAAAATATAGGAAAAAAAAAGAAAAGAAAATTCCCAGAGAAGAGAACAGCCCTATAGTATAACCATATCCCGAGCAAAAATAATAGGTATCAAAGATCAACATTGAAAGAGGAAAAGAAAAAAAAGAGAAAGGAGCAGAAAAAAATAGAATTAGATAATTGAGAGGAGAAAAGAAAAGAGCCAATCTGTCGGACCCCAAGCATGCTATCTATCGCTATATGATCAATTCAAGAAGAGATACCAGGAGTAAGGGAGATGCCTATGAAGCTAGCCCAGGGTTCCCAGACCAAATCAAAACGGTCCACAGTATCCAGCAGAATACTAGACACTTTTTCTTGGGCCATAATCCAGGAAATTTTACGCTTAACTGCTAAAAAAGAAACCCTGGGTTGTTTCCAGGCCCTCGCCAGAGTCGTTTTAGCTCCTAATAAAATAAAATGAATTAAGATTCGGAAAAACTTAGACGTCTTTGGGATGCATGCATTAAGGAGGGCAACCTCAGGGGTCCTGGGGACCTGTAGTCCTGTAACTTTGAAAATTAAATTGAAAACTTTCTTCCAAAAGGGCCTGACTCTAGGGCAATCCCACCACACATGAGCCATAGAACCTACCATTTCACACCCTCTGAAGCAAAGTGGGTCAGCTGAGGGAAAAATACGAGATAATTTGTAAGGGGTAAGATACCACCTTGTTAACACCTTCAAATTTGCTTCAATCAAAGAGACATTCTGGATCCCCTTATAAGCCTTTAAGGATGCGGATGACCAAGAGTCCAAGTCCCACTGAAGTTGAAAATCGTCTTCCCATGCTTTCATATAGGGAGTTTTACTATCCTGGTGGGCAAGAGCTTGATATATGATCGAAATTCCGCCCCTCTGCTCAGTCATCTGCCCGCTCCACCGCTCATAGGCCGTGAAACAAGGGGGGATAGGTTTCCCCCTCCAAATCTTATGGAGGAAGTGCTGTATCTGATTGAACCTAAACAGTTCAGAATATGGTATTTCAAGTTGCCGCTCACAATATTTCAGTGTAATGGGGCCAGAAGCCAAAAAAAAATGTCCAATCCGGTATAGTCCTTTATCCAACCACCACTTGAAAGACTGTATATCCTGACCCGGAATAAAATCAGGGTTATTAAATATATGGGCAAGGGGTTGGCATTCCGAAACCAGAGCGGTATTAGATCTTAATCTGTCCCAAAGGGAGAGGGATTGAGATAATATAGGGGCCATTATAGGAGGACGAACTTTGGGGGAGATCCATAATAAGAAGTCTAAAGTGTAGGAGGGGGCTGCTTGTCTCTCAATCTGGATCCAGTCCGGTTTATTAAATTTGGAGTAAATCACAGAGAGCTGAGATAGTCTTGCCGCTTGAAAATACCAATATAGTCTCGGGAGGCCCAATCCCCCTGTCCTTTTAGGTCTAAATAGAGTGAGCCCCGGAAGCCTATGTCCCTTACCACCCCAGATAAACCGATTCACTTTCCTCTGAAGAGATTGTAGGTGATCTGTCCTGATGTTAATAGGGAGAGCCCTAAATAAATATAAAAGTCGGGGTAAAAGGGTAATTTTAATGGAATGAATCCTACCCAACCAAGAGAGACCACTCTTATCCCAAATTTTAAGGTCCAATTCGAGTTTTTAAAACATGGGGGGGAAGTTGGCTGAGTACAAGTTTTCTATCTTGGGGGTAAGATTGATTCCCAGGTACTCCAAATGAGAATCCTTCCATCTAAAGTCAAAAGAATGTTTTAAAGCGGCTACCCTGTCTTCAGACAGAGAGACGTTAAGAGCATAAGATTTCGAATAATTCACAGATAGACCTGAAACTGTAGAGAAATTTTTAAGGACTTTACAGAGGTTGGGAAGAGAGGTGACAGGGGATGTTATAAATAATAACATATCGTCCGCAAAAAGACCACATTTATGGGTCTGAGTTCCACAAGAAACGCCTAAAATATCTGGATTAGAGCGAATCGCAATTGCTAGAGTTTCAATAGCAATAGCAAAAATTAAGGGGGAAAGTGGGCATCCCTGTCTAGTTCCTCTACAAATACTGAAAGAGGAAGAGTAATGACCCTGGAGGCGAATTAGCGCTCTCGGGGTAGAATAAAGAGAATGTAGAATACCTAAAAACCTAGGGCCAAAACCCCAGTTGTCCATCAGAGAAAATAAGTAGGGCCATTCAATGGAGTCAAATGCCTTATGCAGGTCTAGAGATAGAAGCATTCCTTCCTGTTTGGGACCCCCTGCCCAATTAGATTGCAACAGGGAAACAATGTCAATAGCCCTCCTTATTTGGTCTGGACCCTGACGCCCTGGTATAAAACCTACCTGGTCCTTATGAATGTAGCAACTTATAAAGGAAGAGAGGCGGTTGGCTAGAAGTTTGGTAAGGATCTTCAGATCTACATTAATGAGGGAAATAGGTCTGTAATTTTCCACTTCTTCCGGATTTTTATTTGGTTTGGGAATAATTGTAATGAAGGCGGTATTCAGGTGAGGATCTAGAGGAGTTCCTTTGACTTTTGCATTAAAAAATTTCACCAAATGACCAGTCAATGTGTCAGAAAAAGCTTTATAATAAGGCGCGGGGAGACCATCCGGCCCCGGGGCTGAGCCATTTTTCAAATTCTTAATAACATCCGCTATCTCCTCAACAGAAAAGTCCGCCTCCAAGACGTCCCTGTGGGTAGTGGAAATTGAGGGAATGGGAAGGTTCCCAAGGAAATCCGAGACCCGAACAGAGCCGTCTATTTGAGTTGAACTATATAGCTTAGCATAAAACTCCTGGAAGGCGGAAACAATCCTATCGGGGTTAGCCGACAGGCCTTGCCCTGCGATCCTAATTTTAGGAAAGGACTGAAATCGAACTCGAGGGTTCAGCTTAGAAGCCAACATAGCTCCTATACGGTCCTTTCGGCAGTAAAACTTAGCCCCACTCCAACGAATATCTTTTTCCGCTTTGGCTGTTAAAGCAAGGTTGAGTTCTAGCCTGGTGGCATCTATGAGGTCTGTAAGGTCTTTGGATGGAGATTTCTTATGTTGGGTCCGTAAAATAGCGTATTTACATTCTAATTTTTTAATATTAAGCAGCCTTTCTCTTTTGAGACGGGATGCAATATCAATTATCTTTCCCCTAATTGCTACCTTATGGGCAGCCCAAAGCACTTCCGGAGAAATCTCATTAACATTATTCAGTAAGAAATATTCCTTAAGGGAATTATCGATCTCTTTAACAATTGAGGGGTCGCTTAAAATGGACTCATTAAGCCGCCAATGATACCCAATTGATTTGGCAAGGGGACGTTGCATATGAATGCATACGATAGAGTGATCTGACCAGGAAGATTCAGTGATAGAGGCTTTGGTGATAGAGGGAATAAGATTAGTGGGAACTAAAATGTGATCTATTCTGGCATAGAAATGGTGTGGGGCAGAATAATGTGTATAATCTCGCTTCGTCGGGTTCATCTCCCTCCAAATGTCAATTAAACCCTGAGCGTGAAGGGATCTAGCTATAAGAAGACTAGCTTTAGTGGGCCGTGTCAGTTGCGATTTGGGGTGTCTGGACCTGTCCAGGCCCTGATCGAAAGCAGTATTAGAATCGCCACCTATAATCAGTTTACCCTCCACCAATGGTAGAAGAGTTTTAAGGAAGGATTGAAAAAATTTAGCTTGACCTTTATTGGGGGCATAATAAGAGATAAAAGAATATACAATACCTTCAATCGAGCCCTTGACCAGTACAAACCTACCCTCTGGGTCCCTATGAGTGGCTATATGTTGAAAATTGCAATTTTTAGAAAATAGGATCGCAACCCCCTTAGTCTTATTTCCTGCGTTTGCTGTGTAAAAAGTCGGATAAAACGGGTGGAGGAATTTAGGACTAAACCTGGCAGGAAAATGAGTTTCCTGGAGTAAGACAATATCGAAATGTAAAGATTTATAATGGTTAAACGCTAATCTCCTTTTCCTGGGAGAGTTTAACCCTTGAGCATTATGAGTGGCAATTCGAAACCCCCCCTTAGAAGGATCAGTATTAGGCATTGAGACAGAGGATTAGAATGCTATTGACACATATATCACCTACCCTTTGATGGCTTCTTACTATTAGGAAGAAAGGGGTGTGCTGTAGAACTACATGCCGGGTTCGAGAATTCAAAAGCTGTAGGGTCCGCAGAGTGGCTCGAGGAGAAAAAGAAAAAGGATTAAGAATAGAAAAAAGAATAGAATTAACAATCATAATTATTCTTCTAAGAAGAACCGTGGTTACTGGATCAGAAAAACTGACCAGGAACCTCACATTTAAGAGTCGGATACCTCAATAGAGGTCCGACCGCTTGTCCCACAGAGGCGAGAACCCGCTACTGAGGGAGGAGTGGAGGCGCATGGGTGTCACCCCAGCCCCAGCAAATAGGCATAAAAAAACAGGATAAAAACAGAAACATTGGTACTGTAAAAACAAATGAAAAAAAAAAAAGAAAAACAAACTTAGATTCCCCAGAAAGAGACGGAGAAAATGTAAATATAACCCAAAAACCAGACGAGATCTTTAGTAACAACACACATCAGTACACCCCACAGGTGAAAATTAAAGAGACATTTCCCATGGGATAGAGACAATAGGGCAGGTGGCCCCACTAGAGGGATTAATTAAGGACATAGAGGGTCCCCTCATCTGTTCTGTAAAAGTCTGCCGTCTTTGGTCTTCTTGGCCTTCCCTGTATGCCACATAGGGGAAATCGGACTCGTTGGAGATGGACGTTTAGAAGAACCCGCTGAGGTAGCTGAAGTCTCCATAGGGGCTTCTTGAGATATCATTTTAAGGTGATGTAAGAGCTTCTCACCATTCTGCAGGTTAGAGAAGGAATAGGCTTTACCCTTAATGGAAAATTTCACGGCAAAAGGAAAGGACCAGTAATACTTAATGTCCTGGTTAGACAACACATTCAGCAGCGGTTTAAGAGCTCTACGTTTTTGGATGGTAGAAGGAGCTAAGTCTGCAAAAATTTGTAACTGGAGCCCCCGACATTGAATTTGCTGCTTGAGCCTGCTTTGTTTCATGACCTCATCTTTGGTAGCATAAAAGTGTGGCTTGACCACAACGTCTCTAGGTGAGCCATCATTTCTAGGCGGACCCAGTGTTCTGTGGGCCCGATCCAATTCAAGGCGGTGAGGTGGGATACCAGGTATAAGTTCTTTAATTAGGTCCTGAATGACTTCGTGAACATCTGAGACGGATTCGGGGATACCCCTAACCCTAAAATTATATCTCCTGGACCTGTTCTCAAGGTCCTCAATCTTAGCTAGAGCTGACTCTAGCTGTTCCTGGAGGACCTGAATGTGTGCGGCATTCTGGTTGGTATGGGAAACAGTTAAATCCAATTTGTTTTCTATTGCCTCCATCCGCGATCCTAAATTAACAAAATCATTCTTCATCTCCTTTGTAATTTGGGCCGCTGTATTAGCTAAGCCCCTTTCAAGTAAAGCAGAGAATTTTAGGAACATGTCTTCTTGCAGGGAAACGCTATCATGCTCATGATAGCTTAAAGCAGGAGTCACTGGCATGGAGGAAAGGGCAGGCCCCGCTGGAGACTGGGCATAGCCCTCAATTGTGCCTAATAGGGATTCTGTGGAGGCTGGGGAAGGAGCGGTGGGGACGTGATGGAGACCCTGAGTGGCTTGAGAATATGTCAGCGTGGCTGGGGCGATCACTTGCCTCTGCTCTCCCTTAGCTGTAACTGAAGCTGTCGCCGCGGCCATCTTGGAAGCTCCGTCTGCGCCGGAGCTGTCAAACGGGTCCAAGATCCCGCCTGGCTGACGGTACAGACATCCGCCGATACCTGCCGTCGAGTCCCTGATGTCTCACGGAGGAGTTGGGGAAGGATGGGAAGCGTTGTGCCCAATGTAGCTGTGGTGGCGCTGGGGTGATGCGGAGCTCCCGGTCTAGACACCCATCACGGAGCTCCCGCGCATGCGCTCTCCGCGATTTTTTTTTTTTTACCAAAAATATGTAGAAGAATACGTATCGGCCTAAACTGAGATAAAAAATGTTGTTTTATTTTTTAAATGGAATATTTATTAGAGCAAAAAGCAAAAAATATTGTGTCTTTTTTCAAAATTGTCGCTCTTTTTTTGTTTATAGCGCAAAAAAAAAGAAAACGCACGGGCAATCAAATACTACCAAAAGAAAGCTCTATTTGTGGGGAAAAAAAGGTCGTCAATTTTGTTTGGGAGCCACATCGCACGACCGCGCAATTGTCAGTTAAACCGACGCAGTGCCGGAAGCTAAAATTTTGTCTGGGCAGGAAGGGGGTGTAGGTGCACAGTAGGCAAGTGGTTAAAGAACCATATGCAACTAAAATGACATCAATTGGTTTTGTAAAACAGTAGTAAATGTTTCTTTTGTGAATTCTTCATTTACACAATTATTCAACCCCTTAAAGACTACCACTCTGAAGAACAGAGGTTCATTAAAGTGTTTCCAATCAGGTATTGAAAACACCTGTGGATGTCAGGGAGCAGCAATAAAGCCTAATAAGCACCAATTAGGCAGCTTTAAAATGACTGTGATACTCAGCTCCTTCTAGACATTTACTGGTGTGGTTACAAACATGGTGAAGTCAAGAGAATGGTCCAGGAAGACAAGAGAAGAGGTGATTACTCTTCACAGGAAGGGCAATGGCTACAAGAAGATTGCAAAGATATTAAAAATACCAAGAGACACCATAGGAAGCATCATTCGCAAATTCAAGGCAAAGGGCACTGTTGAAACGCTACCTGGTCGTGGCAGAAAGAAGATGCTGACTTCGACTGCTGTGCTCTACCTGAAGCGTAGAGTGGAGAAAAGTCCACGTGTGACTGCTGAGGAACTGAGAAAAGATTTGTCAGATGTGGGTACTGAAGTTTCTGCTCAGACAATACGGCGCACACTGCGTAATGAAGGCCTCCATGCCAGAACTCCCAGGCGCACCCCCTTGCTGTCTCCAAAGAATAAGAAGAGTTGACTGCAGTATGCCAAAAGTCATGTGGATAAACCACAGAAGTTTTGGGATTGTGTTCTGTGGACTGATGAAACAAAATTAGAACTGTTTGGGCCCATGGATCAACGCTATGTTTGGAGGAGGAAGAACAAGGCCTATGAAGAAAAGAACACCTTGCCTACTGTAAAGCATGGCGGGGGGTCAATCATGCTTTGGGGCTGTTTTGCTTCTGCAGGTACAGGAAAGCTTCAGTGTGTGCAAGGTACCATGAATTCTCTACAGTACCAGGAGATATTGGATGACAATGTGATGCAGTCCGTCACAAATCTGAGGCTTGGGAGACGTTGGACCTTTCAACAAGACAATGATCCCAAGCATACCTCCAAGTCAACTAGAGCATGGTTGCAGATTAAAGGCTGGAACATTTTGGAGTGGCCATCGCAGTCACCAGACTTAAATCCGATTGAGAACCTCTAGTGGGACTTAAAGAAAGCAGTTGCAGTGCGCAAGCCTAAGAATGTGACTGAACTGGAGGCTTTTGCCCATGACGAATGAGCCAAGATACCCGTAGATCGCTGCAAGACACTTGTGTCAAGCTATGCTTCACGTTTAAAAGCTGTTATAACTGTAAAAGGATGTTGTACTAAGTACTAAGATTGAATGTCACTTGGGGGTTGAATAAAACTGATAATGATGTGAGCACAGAAAAGACATTTGTGGTTATTCATTATAAATGTTATGTTATATTTGTCTGACCTACACGTGCCTCTTTGATTTAATTGTAAGCAGGATGTCAGCATGATCAAAATCAGTGTGAAACTGGGCAAAACAAGCAATTTCAGTGGGGGTTGAATAATTTTGAATACAACTGTATACTAGTTAGATAGTTAGATAGGTGTTTTGGGTTGCTGTGTAAATTTTGTATTTCTTTGCTTGTTTATGGTTTGCTGTTGTTTGGGTTTGCACGTGTGTATTTATATTGAATAAATATATATTTTTCACTTAGGCTCCATGCACACTGGACTTAAAAAACGTTGATTCTACAGGCGTTTGACGTTTTTTCTCCTGCCTCTAGAAGCACTTCTATTGTGCTCTATGTGTCTTTGCACATTATTGACTGCTACAGGCGTTTTCTGTCAGGGACGTTCAGAGGCAGGAAAAAAAACCCTTCTCTATCGCGTTTCCTGGAGGAGTTTAGAAGCTGTAAAAACGTCAGTTTCTCCTAAACTCCTCTGAACTCTTCTGAACGTCAAGTGCCAACGTTTTTTTAGGTGTGTTGTAGGAGTAAAAAAAATTTCAAGAGGGGTGTGTAGTGCAAAAAACGCCTATAAACTAAACTCTCATAGACTCGCCTAAACTTTGTAGATTATGCTTTCATTCTGCATCTTTTATGCCACGTTTTTTAAGCTAAAAACATTGACGTTTTTTCTGCTCCTAGTGTGCATGGAGCCTTACTTTGCGCCTGATTCCTCAAAGCAGAGTTCCACCCCGCTTAATACACTCCTCACCCCCTTACATGCCACATTTTAGCATGTCATTTTTTTTTGGGGGGGGGGGATTGGGGGCTTCAGGAGGAGTGGGACTTCCTGGGGAGAGGAGCAGCGCTGGACAGTGGAGCAGGTAAGTGTATGTTTATTAAAAGCAAGCAGCTATGCTTTTTGTAGCTGCTGACTTTTAATAAACATCAAAAAAGGCTGGAACTCTGCTTTAAAGTACAGTCCACTGATCTGTTTAGGGAGAAAGGAGTCACCGCTCCAGGTGGGATCACTGTATCGTCACAGGTGGTGCAGGATGCCGAGGGTGCTGGTGGTGCACTAAGCAAATGAGGAAATAGATGAATGGATAGCCGCACTCCAAAACCTGATAAGGTGGTCTTTTATTAAATAATCAGCAAGTACAAAATGGGTCACAGCAGAAAAGAACAAGGAACAGCCGACGCGTTTCGCACTGGATCAGTGCTTATTCACTGATCTGTTTACCCTGTGCTGGATGCCTTTGTTAGGCATCCCCTACAATGACAGATTAAGTGCCCCTGCTGATAAAACAAAAGGAGGGAAGAAATAAATAACAGCTGATTCATGATTATGGTAATATTTGTTAATTATTTAGCCTATTCCATACTGCTCCCTTAACCACTTGACCACTGGGCACTTAAACCCCCTTACTAACCAGACCAGTTTTCAGCTTTCGGTGCTCTCACAATTTGAATGACAATTACTCAGTCATACAACATTGTACCCATTTGAATTTTTTGTCCTTTTTTTCGCACAAATAGAGCTTTCTTTTGGTGGTATTTGATCACCTCTGTTTTTTTTTTTTTGCGCTATAAAAGAAAAACGACTGAAAATTCTGTAAAAAAAATAAAAAAATCTTGTTTCTGTCATATTAGCAGGTTATTTCTCACACACAGCATATGCATACCACAAATTACACCCCAAAACACATTCTGCTATTCCTCCTGAGTATGGCGATACCCCATGTGTGAGACTTTTACACAGCGTGGCCACATACAGAGGCCCAACATGCAGGGAACGCCATGAGGCGTTCTGGAGCACCCAGGCCAATTCTGACATTTCTCTCCTACATGTAAAAATCATCATTTATTTGCTAGAAAATTACATAGAACTCCAAAATATTATATATGCTTTTTTAGCAAAGACCCTAGAGAATACAATGGCGGCGGTTACAACTTTTTATCTCGCACTGTATTTTCGGGTATTGCAGAGAAATTGGGTATTACAGAGTATTGCGCAGGGTATTGCAAAGTATTGGGGTATTGCAAAGTATTGGGGTATTGCAGAGTATCGCGCAGGGTATTGGGGTATTGCAGAGTATCGCGCAGGGTATTGCAGAGTATTGGGGTATTGCAGAGTATCGCGCAGGGTATTGGGGTATTGCAGGGTACTGCAGAGTATTGGGGTACTGCAGAGTATTGGGGTACTGCAGAGTATCGCGCAGGGTATTGCAGAGTATTGGGGTATTGCAGAGTATCGCGCAGGGTATTGGGGTACTGCAGGGTATTGGGGTACTGCAGAGTATTGGGGTACTGCAGAGTATTGGGGTACTGCAGGGTATTGAGGTATTGCAGAGTATCGCGCAGGGTATTGCACAGTATTGGGGTACTGCAGAGTATTGGGGTACTGAGGAGTACTGGGGTATTGCAGGGTACTGGGGTATTGCAGAGTACTGGGGTACTGCAGGGTACTGGGGTACTGCAGAGTATTGGGGTACTGCAGAGTATTGGGGTACTGCAGGGTACTGGGGTACTGCAGGGTACTGGGATACTGCAGAGTATTGGGGTACTGCAGGGTATTGGGGTACTGCAGAGTATCGCGCAGGGTATTGGCGTATTGCAGAGTATTGCGGCCGTTTACCACGTGATCGCGCCATCAAATGACAGCGCGAATCACTTGTAAACAAACCGGCGTCATTTGATGACGCCGGTTCCTCCCTCTCCTGAGTCTCCTCTCTGTACTGTTTGGTACAGTGTGCGAGGAGAGGGGGGGAGCGGGGTGTCAGCAGCAGTGCTGTGGCTGGATCTGTGACAAATGCAGTCACAGATCCAGCCATCCCTCCATCCATCCCAGCTCTGCAATCCCCCAGTACTCTGCAATCCCCCAGTACTCTGCAATCTCCCAGTACCCTGCAATACCCCAGTACCCTAGTACTCTGCAATACCCCAGTACCCTGCAGTACCCCAGTACCCTGCAGTACCCCAGTACTCTGCAATACCCCAGTACCCTGCAATACCCCAGTACCCTGCAATACCCCAGTACCCTAGTACTCTGCAATACCCCAGTACCCTGCAGTACCCCAGTACCCTGCAGTACCCCAGTACTCTGCAATACCCCAATACCCTGCAGTACCCCAGTACTCTGCAGTACCCCAATACTGTGCAATACCCTGCGCAATACTCTGCAATACGCCAATACCCTGCGCGATACTCTGCAGTACCCCAATACCCTGCAGTACCCCAATACTGTCGAGGCGCATTGCGAGCGATGTTACCGCGCTTTCCCATTGATTTCAATGGGCAGGAGCGGTAAAAGAGCAGTAAACACACCGCTCCTATACCTCTCCAAAGATGCGGCTAGCAGGACTTTTGGAGCGTTCCTGCTAACGATTTTTTCAGGCAGTATAGCAGAGCTATTTTTAGCGCTGAACCGCCTGAAAAATGTGTCAGTGTGAAAGGGGTCTAACCGTGTCCCACCCAGCCACTGTACATAAACAGCTGGGTCTGACAAGTGCTGCTCTGACTGGCCATACATTTATGTCCTGTCAGAACGTGTGGTGCGATCCAGTGATGGCTGTGTCTCTCAGACACAACACATCACAGATCAGATTGGGATATGGGCTCTCTGATTGGCCTTCAAGATCATGTGATGGCTGTGTCCAATCACAGCCATCACACAATGTAAACAGAGACACATGCCTCTGTGTCGGCTCTCCTCCTGAGCTCAGTGAGGAGGATCGCTGCATCCTGTCAGTTATCTGACAGGATGCAGCGCTGTTCCCACTCACATCCTGCAGGCTGTCACAGATGGAGCTGCTCTGCTCAGCCTGCTGCGTGAGGCATTGCTGCACAGCCAATGTGCATGCAGCCTGGTTCTGGGCCAAGGAGGCCAGGCTGTCTGCCACACGGCGCAGGTCACCAGCTAGAGCCCCCATATGGTGTGTCTGCTGGGCCTGCTCCCTTTGCAACCCTTCTTGGAGGGCTCCGAGTACACCCCTGATCTTCCATAGAGCCTTCCTGGGGGAAGAAGAGGCTTGTGCCCCGTCTGGATGGGGTAGACCTGGAGGGGGTAGACCTGGAAGGGGTAGCCCGGGAGGGGGTTCCCCTGGAGGGGGTAGACCTGATGGTTGGGGAGGTGTCTGAGGGTCCAGGGATAGAGGAAGCCTCCTCATAATAAACGTATTCCTACTGGTGAAGATCCACTGGCTCTTCCACAATGATCTCAAGATGAGAGGTGTGGGCACTCCCCTCCACAACACTACCGGGCTTACCAGGGGGTCAGAATGAGCCTAGGATGTTCCTGGGATGGCGTGGGTTGGACACCAGCATCAGACGGCCCAGCTCTGCTCCAGGATCTCCCTCTTACGTGCCCTACTGGTCCTGGCACTGTGGGCACTAGTGTTGAGCGGAATACGCCATATTCGATTTTGCGATATTTCACGAATATATAGGAGAATATTCGTGAAATATTCGTTAATATCGAATATTCGTGATATTTTATCAAAAAAAAAAAATTGCGAAATTTCGCTAATGTGAATGCGAAATTGATTGTGAAATTCTCGTCCGCGCATGCGCATGCGCGCGAACAACATGCAAAAACCATCATTTCCTGGATTACTAAACTAATATGCACTAAACACTAACTCTACTTACACAAACATATATGACTAAACTAAAGCTAATTTTTTTTTTTTTTTATACACAAAACACAGAGACTAAACACACACTAAACTAAGCTACCTTAAAGAATTGTACACTTACACTAACTACACAGAAATCTATCTAACACTAAGCTACACTAACCTGGACAAAACAACACAAATCTGAGCTTTTAGAATAGCTGTTGGGTCTTTTGCTTTGAAAAAAGCATTTGGTTATGATCCTTCAAAGAGCAAAACAGTGCTTCTAAAAACGATTTTCCTCCCTATCATGTTTTTGGAACATTGACTCACAATTGTTTCTTTTTTTTTTTTTTGTTACACTGATCAACAGAAATAAACTGCTATATATCAATGTGAACACAAATCTATAAAAAGTGAATGAAATTAATTACAGTAAAAATAAATAAAAATAAAAACAATGAAATATGGGACTCCACTCTCTCTAGCTACCTTGTGAATCTGCACTGAAATACTGCTGGGAGTGATCTTATATAATGGTCGTGCAGGCAGGTTCCTATTGGTTGCTATGGAGGTTGCTAACCTCTGACAACTGTGGTAGGAGAACTCTGATTGGCTCTGATGCAAAAGAAGAGCAGAGAAAGTATTCGCGAATATTCGTAACACGAATATTCGCATTGCGAATATTCGGCAACATAAAAGGATCGCCTCAGCTACTCGGCCCAGGGTCTCTAATCATACCAGCAATGCTTTTAGGCCTCGTACACACGAGGGGATATGTCCGCTGAAAACGGTCCGATGGACCGTTTCAGCAGACATCTCCGCTCGTGTGTATGGGCTAGCGGACAGATTTGTCCACCCGACAGATTTCAAAGCAAGCTTTGAAATCTATCCGGTGGGAATCTGTCCGCCCGACATGTCTGCTGGTTAGTACACTTACCAGCAGACATGTCGTCCCGCACCGCCGCCGCGCCGCCGCCGAATGTATTTGGCGCATGCGCGGAAGTGTTTTACTTCCTGGTGCGGTGACGTAGCGGTGACGTGGCGGCGTCAACGTCACCGCCGCGTCACCGCCACGTCACCGCGCCGTCCGGCGGCGGGGAATTTCATCCGATGGTGTGTACACGCCATCGGATCAAACTCCCGATCGGACATATCCGATGGAAATGGTCCGCGGACCGTTTTCATCGGATATGTCCGATAGTGTGTACGAGGCCTTAGACGTCGATGGAGATCACTAGGATGTGATCTGTTTTAAAAATAAATTTGAAAAAATATGAATATTCGCAATAGCGAATATTCACCGCGATATTCGAGTTATTCGCGAATACTCGAATATGCAATATTCGTAACGAATATTCGCAATGCGAATATTCTTGAGCAACACTAGTGGGCACCATGGAGGTACACATCATATTTGGCTATTGCAGATAAAATAATAGCCCTCTCCTCATTAGAAAAGTTTCTCTTCCTCCTCTCCTTGCCCACATTTGCAGCTTATATCGCTTAGCAAAAGTACTTTGCTTCAGGGGGGGAAACAAACAAACGGATGTACTTTTGCGCCGGACGGGCGTAAGGCTGGGCGTATTTATGCGCTTGGCGTAAGCCGGTGGGCGGGCATATCTCAGGAGGTTGCGCCGGCATAGTTGTGAGCATGTGCACAGGGGTGCTGGCCATACGTCCGCGTCACGGCGCATGCGCTGTTCAGGATACACCGGGCGTAAAGCATTGCACCACACTCGGACCATTATTTGCATAAGGTCACACCCCCTTACACTTACGCTGGCTTACGCCGACAAAATTACGTTACGCCGGCGCAACGTTAGAAGCATTTGCTTTCTGAATTGCATGCTTGCCTCTCTGCGTTGAGATACGCTACGGCGGCATATATATGCACCGATGTATCTGAATCTACCCCTATAACTTTCACACAGAACAAATAATATACACTGATTTAGGTTATTTTTACCAATGCAATGTAGTAGTATACATTTTGGCTCAAATTTATGAAGAAAAATTACTTAAAAAATATAAAAATAAAAACAGTGCTGAGAAAATACACAAAAAAGAAGCCCTATTTGTGTGAAAAAATTATAAAAATGTAATCTGAGTACAGTGTTGCATAACAGAGTTATTGTCATTTAGATTGTGACAGCTCTGAAAGCTAAAAATTGGCCTGGGCAGGAAGGGGGTGAAAGTGTCTAGTATTGAGGTGAATAATTTTGCTTCATTTTCAGACTGATTGTCCGAAGTGTTAGAAAAAACAGCATGGACCGCTGCCTTTTTGCAGCACATATTTCAGATACAGTTTAGCCATAGAACTCTTAATCATCTAGAATCATTTAAATAATGTTGTTGCTTGATATGTGATATGTATTGATTTGTTATGTCTGCAGTTTATGCAGGCAAATGGTTTGATCACTTACAAGGATGGTACAATCATAAGGATTCATACAATATCCTTTTTTTAAACTATGAAGACATGATAAAGGTAAAGGATCTGAGATGAATGTTAATGCTAAAATATGAAAGCAATAGTTTATATACAATTTTTATTATATTCATTTGATAACCTAGGGTCAATTATGTAATGGACATTTCTATTCAAATAGTGAAATTCAGGGTGGTTACTGCAACTTGCAAATAAATCATACAAAATGCAGCCACAGAGGGGAATGTACTAAGGCTGCAGCAGACAGAATCCGGAGCAGCTGTGTATGGCAACTAAACAGCATCTATCTATTTTCAAAGCCTAAAGTGGTGTTCCGCCCAAAAAAATAAATAAAAAATAAATAAAAGCCAGCAGCTACACATACTGCAGCTGCTGGCTTTTAATAATCGAACACTTACCTATCCTGGAGTCCAGCAATGTCAGCACCGCAGCTGATGTTTCCTTGTCAACTGTTTTTATTCGATTTTCATGACGGAAACAGAAAGGAAAAGGAAAGGAGAAAATATAGAAGTACATAGACCAATATTCATGGGGTACATTCAGATTTTGATGTATCATGTACTAGTACATTATCTATCACAATTAATAACTTACAGTAGTTAAAAATGCACTAACTGTAGTCCAAGGAGAAAAAAAAGAAAAGAATATGAGTATATAATAGTAATAAGAAAAAAATAAAAATAAAATAATACATAGTAAATAAATAAACACCCTGGGTGGTGGTCTGGTTCGCTACTAACAGGTATATACATTCCGAATACTATTTTATATATCTTAGTTTGGAGACAATAAAGACTGGTCAAAGTCAGTGGGGAGATAGGGCCAGATTCAGGTAGAAGTTACGCGACTTATCTCTAGATAAGCCACGTAACTTCTAACCTACGCCGGGATTGAGTTAAGATACGAGCGGCGTAATTGTATTTCGCCGTCGTATCTTAACGGCAATTTTAAAATGGCCGCTAGGGGCGTTCCCGCTGATTTACGCCGAGAATTTGTGAATCAGCGAGATACGCCAATTCCCGAACGTACGCCCGCCCGACGCAGTGACTTTACGCCATTTCCGTAAGGGGTTTTCCGGCGTAAAGATAACGCGCCAAAAAGCAAGCGCATCCTATGTTAAGTATGGACCTCGTGACCGCGTCAAATTTTAAAATGTTTACGTCCTTTGCATAACTCGTCCGTGAATGGGGATTGACGTCATTGACGTTCATGTCGATAACACCGTCATAATTTGGAGAATGCGCACTGGGATACATTGACGGCCGGCGCATGCGCCTATTTTACCACATGCCTACTGTGCACTTACACCCCCTTCCTGCCCAGACAAAATTTAGCTTTCGGCACTGCGTCGATTTAACTTACAATTGCGCGGTCGTGCGATGTGGCTCCCAAACAAAATTGACGTCCTTTTTTTCCCCACAAATAGAGCTTTCTTTTGGTGGTATTTGATCGCCCGTGCGGTTTTTATTTTTTGCGCTATAAACAAAAAAAGAGCGACAATTTTGAAAAAAGACACAATATTTTTTGCTTTTTGCTATAATAAATATCCCATTTAAAAAAAAAAAAAAAAAAATTATCTCAGTTTAGGCCGATACGTATTCTTCTACATATTTTTGATAAAAAAATAAATAAAAAATCGCAATAACCGTATAGTGACTGGTTTGCGCAAAAGTTATATTGCCTACAAAATAGGGGACATAATTATGATTTTTATTTTTTATTAGGAATGGCGGCGATCTGCGATTATTTTTTTCGGATTGGGACATTATAGCAGACACATCGGACACTTTTGACACATTTTTGGGACCATTTACATTTACATTTATACATTTATACAGTTTACACACAGAGCTCGACGTCCCAGCTCAGATACCGCCGGGCACACGCACGGGCTTCTCAGTGACGCGCGGGTGCGCGCGTGCGCGCGCCCCTAGCCGATTCCAATGACATCACGTCATATGACGTCCTGTCAGGAACAGAGCGTTACCCGCCTGCCGTCATTTGACGGAGGGCGGGTAGCAAGTGGTTAAATACTACACGCCCCTACCCGCCGAATTTGAATTACGCCGGCCCATTTACGCTACGCCGCCGCAACTTTAGGAGCAAGTGCTTTGTGAATACAGCACTTGCGCGTAAAGTTGCAGCGGCGTAACGTAAATGAGAAACGTTACGGCGCCAAAAAGAACCGCTCGCCATCCTGAATCTGGCCCATAGTGTTTTACCCAAGGCTGACAAATCTTATGGTATTAATTAATTAAATTATTATCAATGGCTGACATCTTTGCATGGATAAGCGATCTATTAATTCTGTGTTTGGCTTCCGCTAAAATTAAGGTTTTCGTTTTCCATGCTTTAGCAATGGTTTGCTTGGCTGCAGTGCTAAGGTGTATTAACAATTGAAATTGAGTATGTGTGAGCGTGGCAGGTTTTAGGTTTAGAAGTGCTGTAGCCGGGTCTGGAGAAATATTTATATCAAGAGCTTTAGATGCCATTCGAAAAATATTTAACCAGAATTCCTTGACAACCGGACAATACCTTGTGTATTATAGGGGTATTTTTATTTAAAAAGTGTACTTTCAGCCGGAACACCACTTTAAGTAGAATCTGTTTGTAATTTTGAACTGTTACGTTTTTAAAGTGTAGCTCCAGCCAAAAAATCTATTTTTAAGCTTTTCGGAAAACATAGGGAAGGGTAATCACCCCTGTAACATTTGTTTTGCTGTCTGTGCACCTGTTCAGAAGGCATGTAATTACAATTCTTGATCTAATATTTCACAGCAGGGCCCATTCCTGCGCCCACCAAAAGTAACTGTGGGGGCTTACAGTGTTGTGGCAACACCACCACCACCATCAAAGGCCAGAAGATAAGAAGATTTCACCTGTTTTTTTGAAAAAAAAATTTTTAGTGAAACAAGGATTGGTGATAAAGCATCAGTGGAGAGGAGACATCTTTTTCCCATATTAACTCTTACAGGAGAGAATTTTCCTTCCTAGGGGTAGATTTCCTATCACTTCCTGTTGTCTCCTTCTGTTTTTGGAAGTAGGAGTCGTTTGTAAGTTGGATGTTTGGAAGTAGGGGCCTGCCGTATATACTCTGCAGAAATTTGGGCCTTACGTGTTGGTGTTGCCACAGCACTGTAAGCCCTCACAGTTAGTTTTGGTGGGCGCTGGAACGCCCTGCTGTGAACTATTTTATCAAGAATTGTAATTACATGTCATTGTTGAACAGTGGTAGAAAAATTGGGCCTTTGGTGGTGGTGGTGGTGATGCTGGTGCCACATCACTTTAAGCCCTTACAGTTAGTCTTGGAGGGCGCTGGAATGCCCTGCTGTGAACTATTATATTAAGAATTGTAATTACATGCCATTGTTGAACAGTGGTAGAAAAATTGGGCCTTTGATGGTGGTGGTGGTGGAATTGGTGCTACAACACTGTAAGTCCTCACAGTTACTCTTGGTGGGCACTGGAATGGGCCCTGCTGTGAAATATTAGATCAATAATTGTAAATACATGCCCCTGTTGAACAGGTGCAGAAAAATTGGGCCTTGGGCACTGGTTCCACAACACAGCAACCGCTCACAGATACTCCTAGTTGGAGCGCAGGAATCAGACCTGTTGCAAATTATTGCATCAAAAATTGTAATTACACGCCCCTGTTAAAATGGTAGAAAAATCGGACCTTTGGCACTGGTGCTGGTGCCACAACACTGCAACCCATCACAGATACTCTAGTTCGAGCGAAAGTATTGCAGCAAAAATTGTAATTACACGGGGCAGAAAAATTGGGCCTTAGCCACTGGTGGCGGTGCCCAGAACCAAAAATGTTCTTACAAACTATCAGCATGATCATTGAGGAGGAAGTGGATCGTCACTCAGCATAACAGGATAGTCACTCAGCATCAGCATAGGCAGTCTTGAAGAGATCTGACATTTAAAAAAAAAATATTCGGTTACATCAGCATCAAGTGCTTGGTAGTTGGTGGTGATCCAAGACTGATTAATTTTTATGAAGGTCAGGCGATCGACCGAGTTGGTGGACAGGCGCACCCTGTGATCAGTTACAAAGCCTCCAGCAGCACTAAATGTGCGTTCCGAAAGAACACTGGATGCAGGACAGGCCAGTTGCTCAATTGCATACTGTGCAAGCTCTGGCCAGTGATCCATCCTCAAGACCCAGTAGCCCAGAAGATTTTCAGTGGGAAAGGTGTCCAAATCAGATCTTGCCCCTAGGTATTCCTGCACCTGGAACCGATCATACCTTGGGGCTGCGGACTAAAAAATTGTCTGAATGCATCGGTCAGACAGTGTCAGTACTGGATCCCTCTAGGACCCAGCACTCTCACCTGACACAGCCTTGGCTGGGAAACACTGATTGGCCAGCTCTCCTTTAAAACACCTGTGGCTTCACCCAATCAGTGCTCGTGATAGAGTTACTCTGCTTGCCTTGTGTGATCCAGCCTGACCTGTTTATCTGTAAACTTTGTGTATGACCCGGCTTGTTTGACCCTGCTTGTTGCTTCCGATTTGGTACCTTTCGAACTCTGATCTATCCGTGTATGACCTGGCTTGCCTAGACCACACTTTGCCTGACTCCTGTAAGCAACATCCATAGCAGCGGTGCACTACTAGCACCAGCAACACCACCAACATCCACACCTGCGGTGAACTACAAGTTCCAGCCTTCCTGCTCATCACAACACCTACTTCAGCAGTGAACTACAAGTGCCAGCTGTCCCGCTCGTCTCAACCCTGCATCTGTGGTGAACTACAAGTCCCAGCGCTGACCTGCTTCTCAAGACCTGCTCATGGTATGTGCTTTTGTTATTGAACTATAGGCATATTAGCACACCTGAACTGTTGTCTGCTGCTAGCCTGATATGAAACCTGACATTATCACGAGCCATACATAAAAAGGGAAAACCCATCATGGATTCTGAGCAGGCTCTGATGTTTGCACAAGAACTTTGCCGTTTATCCCATCAAGTTCAGCAAATGGCCACAGAGCTCACCAAGGTGCAATCCCCTACTACAACTGTTACAAAAACTTCATCTGAACCGAAAATTCCTTTGCCTGACCGTTTTTCTGGCGACCGTAAGGGATTCTGCAACTTTAAAAACAGCTGCAAATTATATTTCAAATTAAGGCCATCCTCTTCTGGCTCTGAAACTCAGAGAGTTCAGATCATTATCTCTCTGCTTCAGGGTGACCCCCAGGCTTGGGCCTTTAACCTTGAACCAAACCATCCAGCCCTGCTAACTGTAGATGCCTTCTTTGAAGCCCTTGGATTGCTGTACGATGATCCAGATCGTGTGGCTACTGCAGAATCAACCCTGCGTAACTTAAAGCAAGGAACCACCACAGCTGAAATGTACTGCTCAGAGTTTCGCAGGTGGGCCCCAGAATCTGGCTGGAATGATGCAGCTCTCCGCAGCCAGTTCAGAATAGGTCTTTCAGATGCAATTAAGGATGCTCTGGTCAACTTCTCCTATCCAGCCTCACTGGAGGAAGCTATGTGTCTAGCCATTAGAATTGATCGCCGTCAGCGAGAGAGGGGGCGAGAAAAAAATATGGCTGTGGCAAACTGTATACCTCCCTTACCACCTGACCATCCCACCTCCAGTGCCAGTTCAGTGGAAGAACCTATGCAGTTAGGCTCCACCCGGCTATCTGCCCAGGAGCACACACGCCGGTGTAATATGGGACTTTGCCTGTATTGTGGCCTCAGGTGTCACATACTCCGTTCGTGCCCTACACGTCCGGGAAACTCCCGGACCTAGGTGATTATGGGGAGGTCACCTTAGGTCTGCTTTCATCTCCCCAGGGGGACAGTCGTATACTTCTACCCAGTGTTATTCACTTTGGGACAGGGACTCATGAACTGTTGGCCTTGGTAGATTCTGGAGCTGCTGAGAATTGTATTGATAAGACTCTGATTACCTCTTTGTCCCTGGAAACTCATACGCTAGATTGCCCAGTCCGCCTAATTTCTGTGGATAACCGGCCTCTCTCACAAAACCTTGTGCTTCAGTCCACCAATCCCTTCCAGTTACAATTGGGGGCCCTGCACTGGGAGAAGATTTCATGTCTTGTCATTGACTCTCCATCCACTCCTTTGATCCTAGGCCTTCCTTGGCTTCAGAAGCACAATCCTGTAATTGACTGACGGGACAGGAAATATTCTGGCTTGGTCCAATCAGTGTAAAGGAAGTTGCATCCAGCACCCTGTTCGTCTTGCTTCTTGTCAAGTGGGAATGGAACAGATTCCGCTTTGTTATAAGGACTTTCAGGATGTGTTTTCTAAAGGGAGTGCTGACACCTTACCACCTCATCGCAGTTATGACTGTCCCATTGACCTTTTGCCTGACACTACACCTCCGCGAGGGAGAGTCTTTCCATTGTCCGAACCAGAGAACCTTGCTTTGCAAGAATACATCCAGGAAAACCTAGCTAAAAGTTTCATCCGTCCCTCTACTTCTCCCGCAGGCGCAGGTTGCTTCTTTGTCCCAAAGAAGGACGGGGGTCTAAGACTTTGTGTTGACTACATAGGTCTAAATAAAATAACCGTTCCCAATCGGTACCCTCTCCCTCTCATCACAGAGCTATTCTCCCAAATCCAGGGAGCAAAGATCTTCTCCAAACTAGACCTAAGGGGAGCCTATAATCTAGTGCGCATCCGTGAAGGAGATGAGTGGAAGACGGCCTTTAACACCAAGGATGGCCACTACGAATGTCTTGTCATGCCTTTCGGTCTCAGGAATGCACCAGCTGTCTTCCAAAACTTTATGAATGACATTTTCCGTGATCTGTTGGGTCGCTTTATGCTTGTATACTTGGATGATATTTTGATATATTCTCCCAATCTTGAAACGCATCAGAGGCACGTCCGCTCAGTGTTGGCCCGATTAAAGGCTCACTCCCTTTTCGTTAAGCCTGAAAAATGTTTATTTCATGTCAAACAAGTACCTTTCCTGGGCTACCTAATCTCTGACACAGGCCTAACCATGGATTCAGCCAAGATTCAGGCCATCCTAGACTGGGCATCACCTTCAGACCTGAAAGCAGTTCAGCGCTTCCTGGGCTTTGCAAATTTCTATCGGAAATTCATTAAGAATTTTGCCACCATTGCACATCCCATCACCTCTCTCACCAGGAAATCGCAGGCTAAGTTTAAATGGACTACTGAAGCCCAGACAGCCTTCACTCAGTTGAAGAAAGCCTTTACCTCTGCACCAATTCTACGCCATCCTGTTCCTGAGCTGCCTTTTATTGTGGAGGTAGAGGCATCCGAAGTAGGGGTGGGGGCGCTTCTGTCACAAAAGGACCCTGTAACTGCTGCCATCCACCCCTGCGCCTTCCTGTCCCGTAAATATTCCCCAGCAGAGCGCAACTATGATATAGGCAACAGAGAACTGTTAGCCATAAAGCTAGCTTTGGAGGAAGGGAGACATTGGCTGGAGGGAGCTCGCTATCCATTCATAGTTCTGACTGACCACAAAAACCTTGAATACATCCGTTCTGCTAAAAGACTGAACTCACGTCAGGCCAGGTGGTCATTGTTCTTCTCCAGATTTGACTTTACAATTTCTTATTTACCAGGGCCAAAAAATGTTAAGGCTGACGCCTTGTCTCGCAATTTTTTATCAGAATCCCCACCTCCGCTTCCTCCACAATCCATTATCTCTGAGGACAGGATTTTGGCTTTCACCCAGACTGACATCTCTGAGGCCCTGTTACCTGCACAGGCTGAAGCCCCCCCTTCCACTCCCTCTGGTATGCTTTTTGTGCCTTTGGCTCTTCGTTTGCAGGTTTTGCAGCAGGTACATGCATCAAAGCCTGCAGCGCATCCGGGGTTTAGACAAACTTATGAGATTATCTCTCGCAATCTCTGGTGGCCATCGATTAGGCAGGATGTGTTAGCCTTTGTCCAGGCTTGTGAGGTTTGTGCCAGAAGCAAGGGCAGTACCTCTAAGCCCTCCGGTCTTCTACGTCCTCTATCAATACCTACTTGTCCCTGGACCCATTTATCTATGGACTTTATCACTGACTTGCCTCCGTCCCAGGGATGTTCCACGATCTGGGTGGTGGTAGACAGGTTCAGTAAGATGGCCCACTTTGTTCCACTTCCAAAACTGCCGTCTGCTAGAGAACTGGCATCTCTGTTCATTAAACATGTTTTCAGGCTCCATGGGGCACCAATTAACATTGTCTCAGACCGTGGCTCTCAGTTTATAGCCCAGTTTTGGAAGGCCCTTTGTTCTCAGCTAGGGATTAAGTTATCATATTCTTCAGCCTATCATCCCGAGACAAATGGCCAAACAGAAAGAACTAATCAGACTCTAGAGAAGATGGTATGTTGTCTGATGGCCAATGATGAGGTGGAGTGGGTCAACATCCTTCCATGGGCAGAGTTTGCCTTTAATAATTGTGCCAGCTCTTCTACAGGGACCTCTCCCTTCTTCTGTGTTTACGGGTTGCATCCTCGTGTGTGCTCCTTTGATCTTCCACCCTCTGATGTTCCAGATGCCAACATCACGATTAAAAACTTCTCCAAAATCTGGTCTGACGTCAATCGTGCTATTTCTCGCTCAGTGCAGGCATTTAAGAAAACGGCTGATAAGAGGCGCTCAAAGGCTCCTGGATATAAAGTTGGTGACAAAGTGTGGCTATCATCCAGGAATCTGTCCCTGCATGTTCCATCCAAAAAACTTGGCCCAAAATTCATCGGGCCCTATGAGATTTCGGAGATTGTTAATCCTGTGTCCTATAGATTAAAACTCCCCCCGTCCAGGCGCATTCCTAATGTCTTCCATGTTTCTTTGTTGAAACCTGTTCATTCTAGTCTCCAAGTAAATGAACCAGAACCTGTAGATGTGTCGGATAGCCAGGAATATGAAGTGGCATATATTCTTGACTCCAGACGAGTACGCAATTCCTTGCAATATCTTGTTCATTGGAAAGGTTTTGGCCCAGAGGATCGATCCTGGATCCCAGCTCGCGATCTCCATGCTGATCGCCTTAAGAAGAAGTTCCATCTTCGATATCCAAGTAAGCCTGGGGGTGCAGGAGCAACCCCTCGAGAAGGGGGGGGGTACTGTCAGTACTGGATCCCTCTAGGACCCAGCACTCTCACCTGACACAGCCTTGACTGGGAAACACTGATTGGCCAGCTCTCCTTTAAAACACCTGTGGCTTCACCCAATCAGTGCTCGTGATAGAGTTACTCTGCTTGCCTTGTGTGATCCAGCCTGACCTGTTTATCTGTAAACTTTGTGTATGACCCGGCTTGTTTGACCCTGCTTGTTGCTTCCGATTTGGTACCTTTCGAACTCTGATCTATCCGTGTATGACCTGGCTTGCCTAGACCACACTTTGCCTGACTCCTGTAAGCAACATCCATAGCAGCGGTGCACTACTAGCACCAGCAACACCACCAACATCCACACCTGCGGTGAACTACAAGTTCCAGCCTTCCTGCTCATCACAACACCTACTTCAGCAGTGAACTATAAGTGCCAGCTGTCCCGCTCGTCTCAACCCTGCATCTGTGGTGAACTACAAGTCCCAGCGCTGACCTGCTTCTCAAGACCTGCTCATGGTATGTGCTTTTGTTATTGAACTATTAGCACACCTGAACTGTTGTCTGCTGCTAGCCTGATATGAAACCTGACAGACAGCCACCTTCTCCACCGCCCCTTCTTTTACTGACCGAAGCCTCAGCAATACGTTGTCCAGGGCCAGGATTTTGTAACCTCCCAGTCTCTGGGAACGCGTTGCACAGACCTTTCTGCAAGGCCTCCCAAAGATGTTTCATCCTCTGCTCTCTCTGCGACGGCAAGATAAGGTCCACAACCTTACCCTTGTAATGTGGATCAAGGAGGGTTGCCAGCCAGTAATGATCCCTCTCATTGATACCACAAATACGAGGATCCCTCCGCAGGCATTGCAGGATCAGGGAGGCCATGCAGCATAGGTTTGCTAAAGCATTTGGTCTGGAGGCCTCTGGGTCACTCAGGACGACATGATCCGCAGCCACCTCCTCCCAGCCACGTACAAGTCCATGGGTTTCTTGGGACTGTAATTGATCCCTTGAAGACTACTGCTGATGCTGAGTGCTAGGCTCCACCTCCATGCTGACACAATCCTCCTCCTCCTCCTCTTCCTGTGTGATAGGTGGGCAAGAAGGAACGCTGTCTGGATAAAGGGGGCCTTGTTCTGCCTCAAGTGCCCTGTCCATTATTCTACGCAGTGTGTGCTCCAACAGGTGGATAAGAGGGACAGTGTTACTAATGCATGCACTGTCACTGCTCACCATCCTCGGGGCCTCCTCAAATGGTAACAGGACAGTGCATGCATCCCTGATCATGGCCCACTGGTATAGGGGAAAAAAACAAGCTCCCCTGACCCTGTCCTGTGCCATATTGGCAGATATACTCAGCATGGCCAATGTAGAGTTCCACCTGGTGGGCATGTAACTGATTAGGCAGTTCTTGGGCAGGTTGTCTTCCTTTTGGAGGTCAGCCAGCCGAGCACTGGCAGTATATGACCATTGGAAATGCACACAGAGTTTACTGGCCTGCTTCAGGACATCCTGTAAGCCCGGGTACCGGCCCAAGAACCGCTGCACCACCAAGTTAAGGACGTTAGATAAACAGGGCACATGGTTCAGTTGTCCCTGTCAGAGGGCGGAGAGGAGGTTGGTGCCATTGTCACAAACCACCATTCCTGGCTTAAGCTGGCATGATGAAAACCACCTCTGAGCCTGCCCCTGCAGAGCTGACAGAACCTCTGCCCCAGTGTGACAGAACCTCTGTCCCCCAAACACACCAGCTCAAGCACTGCATGGCATCTCTTTGTCTGCGTACCTGCGTAGCCTATGGAGCACCGCTGGTTCCGAGAACAAATCAGCACAGGAAGAGGCCATGGAGGAATAAGAACAGGAGGGGTGGAGGAGAGAGGGGTGTCACAATTAAGGATGAGCTTCGTATTAGAGTCAAACTCACGTTCGACTCGAACATCATATGTTCGATCGTTCGTCGAATTATGAATGTTTTGGTCTGTTTACGCCAAATTCGAGTGGCGTGCCATGGCCCATAATTCACTGGGGCATCGCAGTGCATTGCTGACTGATGATTGGTGGCTTTGGCCAATTACGGCTCAGGGGGTCTAGTACATGCCCCACACTATAAAAGGCCGCCTGGAAGTTGGTCTTGTGTAGTGTGTTGCGGTGGTTAAGAGAGGACAGAGAGAGACAGAGAGAGAGAGTGTCATTTTTTGCAGTTAGATAGAGCAGGCAAGCTAGTCAGTGTGTAGAGGATATATATGCATCCCAGACGTTGTATATATATTTATACACTGTATATAGTTTAGATAGATACGCTCTTCCTAATATACTGACAGACAGGCAGGTGATTGTGCTAGCTGCAGTATTTTCATGTGGTGTACTGTCTGTGTCCTCTACATAGTGTGTACCTAAAGTTACAGTGCAGAAAATAAGTATTTGAACACCCTGCTATTTTGCAAGTTCTCCCACTTGGAAATCATGGAGGGGTCTGAAATTGTTATCGTAGGTGCATGTCCACTGTGAGAGACATAATCAAAAAAAAAAATTCCAGAAATCACAATGTATGATTTTTTTAACTATTTATTTGTATGATACAGCTGCAAAGAAGTATTTGAACACCTGTCTATCAGCTAGAATTCTGACCCTCAAAGACCTGTTAGTCTGCCTTTAAAATGTCCACCTCCACTCCATTTATTATCCTAAATTAGATGCACCTGTTTGAGGTCATTAGCTGCATAAAGACACCTGTCCACCCCATACAATCAGTAAGAATCCAACTACTAACATGGCCAAGACCAAAGAGCTGTCCAAAGACACTAGAGACAAAATTGTATACCTCCACAAGGCTGGAAAGGGCTACGGGGAAATTGCCAAGCATCTTGGTGAAAAAAGGTCCACTGTTGGAGCAATCATTAGAAAATGGAAGAAGCTAAACATGACTGTCAATCTCCCTCGGACTGGGGCTCCATGCAAAATCTCACCTCGTGGGGTCTCAATGATCCTAAGAAAGGTGAGAAATCAGCCCAGGACTACACGGGGGAGCTGGTCAATGACCTGAAAAGAGCTGGGACCACTGTTTCCAAGGTTACTGTTGGTAATACACTAAGACGTCATGGTTTGAAATCATGCATGGCACGGAAGGTTCCCCTGCTTAAACCAGCACATGTCAAGGCCCGTCTTAAGTTTGCCAATGACCATTTGGATGATCCAGAGGAGTCATGGGAGAAAGTCATGTGGTCAGATGAGACCAAAATAGTACTTTTTGGTCATAACTCTACTAACCGTGTTTGGAGGAAGAAGAATGATGAGTACCATCCCAAGAACACCATCCCTACTGTGAAGCATGGGGGTGGTAGCATCATGCTTTGGGGGTGTATTTCTGCACATGGGACAGGGCGACTGCACTGTATTAAGGAGAGGATGACCGGGGCCATGTATTGCAAGATTTTGGGCAACAACCTCCTTCCCTCAGTTAGAGCTTTGAAGATGGGTCGAGGCTGGGTCTTCCAACATGACAATGACCCGAAGCACACAGCCAGGATAACCAAGGAGTGGCTCTGTAAGAAGCATATCAAGGTTCTGGCGTGGCCTAGCCAGTCTCCAGACCTAAACCCAATAGAGAATCTTTGGAGGGAGCTCAAACTCCGTGTTTCTCAGCGACAGCCCAGAAACCTGACTGATCTAGAGAAGATCTGTGTGGAGGAGTGGGCCAAAATCCCTCCTCCAGTGTGTGCAAACCTGGTGAAAAACTACAAGAAACGTTTGACCTCTGTAATTGCAAACAAAGGCTACTGTACCAAATATTAACATTGATTTTCTCAGGTGTTCAAATACTTCTTTGCAGCTGTATCATACAAATAAATAGTTAAAAAAATCATACATTGTGATTTCTGGAATTTTTTTTTTGATTATGTCTCTCACAGTGGACATGCACCTACGATAACAATTTCAGACCCCTCCATGATTTCCAAGTGGGAGAACTTGCAAAATAGCAGGGTGTTCAAATACTTATTTTCTGCACTGTACATCAATAGATTTGCTGGTGTTTCTCATATTAATTCCTAAAGGCTCACGATTCTCAAAAAAATGCATGATGCTAAAAAATCACAAAAATAAAAATGCATGCTAACAAATAACAAAACACCATGCATTTTGGTGCAGCGGCATTAAAAAATAAAATTAAATAAAGGCCCATGCACTTTGGTGCTATTGAGGGGTGGCAGGCAGTTCATTCTCAAATTAATAGGCTGTTCTGCAGCAAGGCACATACTCTGATGCATCGCATAGATGTGAAGTTGAACCTTTAAAACACAGTCAGGAGGCCGAGGGGCATCAAAAACCACAGCAGTGATAGCTGATAATAGCATAGCTGTTTTGTACTAAGTCACTACAGTACTACCCTACCTCACTGTGCACTCACTGCTGTGCTCCTTGTTTCCCAAGACAATCATGAGACATTGTCTATGTCTCTGCACCGCCCATGCGCCACTTCACGCATTGAACTGATGTCAGTTCCGGTTGCTGACGTCAGTTCCGATATCCGCCATTTGCGCTCCACGCTGGTTACGTGGAACCGGCGGCTACATATGTTACAGGGGTGATAACCCCTCTCTATGTTTTCCAAAAAGCTTAAAAATAGATTTTTTTGGCTGAAGCTACACTTTAAAAAAGTACCAGTTCAAAATTACAAACAGATTCTACTTAACAACAAACCTACAGTCCCTGTCGTGTTTGCTATTTTTCTCAATGATTTTCATCCATATTGCAGGGACCAGACATTACATTAAAGCCGCAAGCTGTTTTCATTTTTTTTTTTATTATAGTAATGCCATTTTGTGAAGGGGCAGTTCTAAACACGTGCCACTTCACAGGCATACTATAGACACCCAGCAGGTATGATATTTAAAGGAATTACATTTTTTTTTCACTTTAAGCATCATTAAAATCACTGCTCCAGAAAAAACGACCATTTTTAAAACTTTTTTTCCATTTATACATGTTCCGTGGGGAAAGACCCGGGTTCTCAAACCCGTTTTACAACAATAACTTGCATATTAGCCTTTAAAATGAGCACTTTTGAATTTGAACGTTAGAGTCCCATAGACTTCTAAAAGTTTGTGCGAACTTTCGGTCCGTTCGAAGGTCCTGGTGCAAACCGAACGGGGGGTGTTTGGCTCATCCCTAGTCACAATCACCAGCAGTAGCATTTGGCTTGGTCATCCACTCTACCAAGTCTTCGGCATGTTGTGGCTCAGCGCGGCCAGTTGCCGAAAAAAGGACAAGCGTGTCCCACGGCCGCGTGCTGATGAGGAAGCACCTTGTCCACGACCAGCACTGTTGCCTCTAGACGCAGTGCCTGCTTGCCCTCTTTTATCGGCTCGTGACTGTCTGCCTCTCCTTCTTGTCCTTGCAGATATACAAATAGTCTGCAGGGAGATGTAGCTGCAAAAAGCTTGGATGTATATATATATATATATATATATATATATATATATATATATATATATATATACACTGATTATAGTGCAGCTAGCAGAATCAACTGCCTGCCTGTAGTATTATTAGTAAGAGAACACCAGAAATTGTCTTCAGGTAGCTTTAGTTGCATACTGTGCAAAGGACACAGTACAATAATTGACAATACTTGCATCTCCCTGCCTGTGGTATTAGTATTAGAACACCGGAAATTGTATTCAGGTAGTTTTATGTGCACACTGTGCAAAGGACACAGTACACTAATTGACAATAATTGCAGATCCCTGCCTGGGGTATTAGTATGAGTACACCAGCAATCATAGTCAGGTAGCTTTAGGTGCACACTGTGCAGAGGACACAGTACACTAAGTGAAATTACTTGCAGATCCCTGCCTGTGGTATTAGTAGGAGAACACCAGCAATTGTAGTCAGGTAGCTTTAGGTGCACACTGTACAGAGGACACAGTACACCAGGTGAAAATACTTGCAGATCCCTGCCTGTGGTATTAGTATGAGAACACCAGCAATTGTATTCAGGTAGCTTTAGGTGTACACAGTACACTAAGTGAAAATACTGCAGTTAGCGCAATCACCTGCCTGCCTGTCAGTATATTTTGAAGACAATAACAGGAACGGTTCTATCTAAACTGAATACAGTGCATAAATATATATATATATATATACACACACAACACCTGGGATGCATATATATCCTCTACACACTGTAACTGCAGCTAACTGATCTAACTCAAATGAAATGACACTGTCTCTCTCTCTCTCTATTTCTCAGCACGCCGGAACACACTACACAAGGCCAACTTCAAGGCGGCCTTATATAGTGTGGGGCATGTACTAAATCTCCTGAGGCATAATTGGCCAAAACCACCCTGGCTTTGGCCAATTATGGCTCTCCGTTTTTTCCGCGCTGTGATTGGCCAAAGCATGCGGGTCATAGTGCATGCTTGGCCAATCATCAGCCAGCAATGCACTGCAATGCCGCAGTGAATTATGGGCCGTGACGCACAACTCGAATTTGGCGCGAGCGGCCCGTATAACGTTCGAAATTCGACGAACAATCGAACATGGGTTCGACTCGAACTCGAAGCTCATCCCTACTCACTAATAATAACCAGAATACCTCCTGACTCAAAATATTTTGCTCTATAAGGCAATAAGCTGTTTTGAAAGTGATTCCTCTTTTGAAGAGGTAACAACTGGCTCTGCAAATCATTTATTCAAGTTGACAAAACTATTTTAACTATCAAATACTGATAAGTATTGTTTTTTGCTAAAATTGTTTTTCTCGTGTTTGTAGGACCTGCGGTCTGTTGCTAAGAAAATCTCCACATTTTTAGGAATACAATTAGATGATAAGGCGATGGATATTGTGATAAAAAAAGCATCTTTCAAAGAGATGAAAACAGATCCTCTGGCAAATAAAGAAAATATGCCAGAGAATATTATAGATAAAAAATGTGGGTCATTTATGCGTAAAGGTAACCTATTTTAACTATACTGTAAAATGATTTTCTTCTTACATGTAGGGTTTTATATTTACTGTAAATGCTTTAATGCTTACACACACATGCTATATATATATATATATATATATATATATATATATATATACAGTTGTGCTCATAAGTTTACACAGAATTTATGATTTTTTGGCCATTTTCCAGAGAATATGGATGATAACACAAACTTTTCTTTCACTCGTGGTTAGTGTTTGGTTGAAGCCATTTATTATCAATCAACTGTGTTTAGCCTTTTAAGCCAAATACTAACCATGAGTGATGGCCAAGAAATCATAAATTCTGCCAGGGTATGTAAACTTATGAGCACAACTGTGTATGTATATATATATATATATATATATATATAAAAGTATCTTACAAAAGTGAGTACACCCCTCACATTTTTGAAAATATTTTATTATATCTTTTCATGTAACAAAACACTGAAGAAAGGATGCTTTGCTACAATGTAAAGTAGTGAGTGTACAGCTTGTATAACAGTGTAAATTTGCTGTCTCCTCAAAATAACCCAACACACAGCTATTAATGTCTAAACCGCTGGCAACAAAATTGAGTACACCCCTAAGTGAAAATGTCCAAATTGGGCCCAAAGTGTCATTATTTTGTGTGGCCACCATTATTTTCCAGCACTGCCTTAACCCTCTTGTGCATGAAGTTCACCAGAGCTTTACAGGTTGCAGCTGGAGTCCTCTTCCACTCCTCCATTAAGACATCACGGAGCTGGTGAATGTTAGAGACCTTGCGCTTCTCCACCTTCATTTTGAGGATGTCCCACTAATGCTCGATAGGGTCTAGGTCTGGAGACATGCTTGGCCAGACCATGACCTTTACCCTGAGCTTCTTTAGCAAGGCAGTGGTCATCTTGGAGGTGTGTTTGGGGTCATTATCATGTTGGAATACTGCCCTGGGGCCCAGTCTCCAAAGGGAGGGGATCATGCTCTGCTCCAGTATGTCACAGTGCATGTTGGCATTCATAGTTCCCTCAATGAACTGTAACTCCCCAGTTCCGGCAGCACTCATGCAACCACCATGCTTGACTGTAGACAAGACACATTTGTCTTTGTACTCCCAACCTGGTTGCCGCCACACACGCTTGACACCATCTGAAACAAATAAGCTCATCTTGGTCTCATCAGACCACAGATTATGGCTACAGTAATCCATGTTCTTAGTCTGCTTGTCTTTAGCAAACTTGCAGGCTTTCTTGTGCATCATCTTTAGAAGAGGCTTTCTTCTGGGATGACAGCCATGCAGACCAATTTGATGCAGTGTGCATTCTATGATCTGACAGGCTCACCCCCCACCCCTTCAACCTCTGCAGCAATGCTGGCAGCACTCATACATCTATTTCCCAAAGACAACCTCTGGATATGACGCTGAACACATGCAATCAACTTCTTTGGTCGACCATGGTGAGGCCTGTTCTGAGTGAAACCTGTCCTGTTAAACCACTGTATGGTCTTGGCCACTGTGCTGCAGTTCAGTTTCAGGATCTTGGCAATCTTCTTATAACCTAGGCCATATTTATGTAGATAAAATAAATGGTAACCAAGCAAAAAGCTGCCTTTCTTGTGTTCCCACCACTGCGCTTATAGTGATATAGTTTAATCCTGAAGCAACCACTTTACATAAAATTGTATGCAATGGTATTTTTAAACTCTACAAGATATATAATGTGAAAAAAATATGTAGCACTGTACAAAATGTAAGAAATTTCTGTTTTCACAGACTTCAATATAACCAAAGTGACAATACTTTCAAATAAATCACCCTGTGACATATGTGAATAAATGCACAAAAATTATATATAAATAAATTGAAATTAATCCTTGAATGAAAATTCAATCGTTGATGGTGTACAAATTATCTTCTAATCTTCCACCACACTCAAGTGCCAGTGATTCCTCTCCTGTCAGATACAACACTCACCAGCTCAATATGCCTTACACTCTCGTGCTCAGCGTGTGTGTAAACAAAACCTCATAGACAGGTTTAGCAGATGTTCCACATTCCAACCAAATAACTGCCAGATTGCTCCGCATGTAAATGATAAAGAATGCACCAATAGTGTGATAACGTAAAATCAGTTTTAATAAAACACTGTGTAAACTTCAATCAATACACTCACATGAATCTCTTAAAAACAAGCAGCAAATAGCACAGAAAACTCTTCAATAAGTGCCCAAACGAGTGTATTCAGTGACGACGGACCCAAGTTATGCAAATAGAGTCTCAATACCTACTCGCTACACAGCCCTGGATCTCCGCTTCATGGATCAGCTTTGCATATCACACGTTTGCTCAGATGGTTGCCATACAGGGGGCGTGGCTGCAAAAAAAACAAATGGAAAGAATATAATAATTAATAGAGAGAATATTTTATCTGGTCTTAGATCTATGCCGCCCCATGTGTCCATTCAAATGTCAAGCCTCACCCCATATATTGAGGAAAGTGGAGGAAGCAAACATTAGTCCCTTCTATCACCAATAGCCTTCTATTCCCTATAAGGAAACACCCAACTTACCCCCATCTGCATTAGATGCCATGTACAATTTTTCCAGCCACTTTGCCCAGATTTTATCGTACTTACTAGGGCAACCCCTATTCATGTAGGTTTCTCTATACAGTACAATGTTTCCAATATAAAAGCGTAGGAGAACAAGATTTCTTCCCATGCAAAGCAATGGCTTTTCTTGCATAGAATTATGTTGTATTAACAAATACTTGCTCAGTCACTGTAGGGATAATAGTCTCTACCAAACCCAGCAGGTAAACAGAGAATGAAACCGGTAAAGGAGCAGAGGTGATAGAATTTAATAAATCCCCCACTTTCACCCAAATAATTGCTTTATATAGACAAGTCCAAAAGATGTGTGTTAATCCCCCTGAGATACTCCACACCTTCAACACTTAGAAGAGCACCTGGAATTTATCTTTTGAATTCTATAAGGCATAATATATGCTCTATGTACCAATTTAAATTGGATCATGCCATCTCTTAAGGATCCCAGAGATCGCAGAGGGAAATCCCACATACCACTCCAATCCTCCAAATCCAAATCTGGTATATCTCGCATCCACATTGCTTGAAGACCCTCTAATGGCAAAATAGAAATTAAAGTAAGATGAGAGCTTGAGCTCTGAGCTTGAGGTAGGCTTATCATTCCTGATCAGTAACCACTTGAGAAAGTAATTTAATATTATATTTGGTCCATGCAATTGGCTCTGGTACTTTAAATAATTGAGGAAGAGTAGAATTAATCCGTAGGTGGGCATTTGGAGAAAATGCACCCTTTGGATAACACTTGCATCTAAGACCAGCCTCCCAGGCTCAAATAGGAATAAGCATGAAAAATACAGTTGTTTACTTTCACTTCTGACATATTTATTTGGTGAGTTTTACACTGCGTTTACAGTATATATGTTTATGGCTTGTCCTCTTAACTGTTCACCATTTTTGTATGTGTCTGCCCGAGCACCTGTCCGAGCACCTGATTGGCTGAGAGGCGGGTCAGTATTAGGGAAGCGATTTTCTTCCCTAACACATCACTAAGTAAACAGAGAATGCCTATAGAGCCTATGGCTCTAATCAGGACGCCTATTAGAGCCAGACTCTAATCGGGAGTTTCCAAAAACACCCCTGTCGCTGTAATTGAGATGCCCGGCGCCTGAAAAGGTGCCGGACACGTGAATATGGGGCAGCAGTGGCGACCATAGATAGATTCATGCAATGCATGAATCTATCTATGATAAGAAAGGGGTGAAAGGAGATAGTGGACGGTGCTCCTGCGCCCTTTAAATATATGAATGTATATGATCTAAATATTGTAACTTGGATTTGTGTTATTTTATCTTCAGGTCAAGTTGGAGACTGGAAAAACATAATGACTGTGGCGCAGAGTGAGACATTTGACAAACTATTGCAGGAGAAAATGGGAAATTTATCACAAAATTTTACCTGGGAATTCTCCGAATGATGAAGAATAGCCTTCAGTTTTCTCTCATTTCACTTTCTTATCTCATGTCATGACAAAAATACAAATGCATTTTCCTTGATTTAAAGCAAGTGGTAAATATATAATCATAATATATATTATTATTAAAAAAAATAGTAAATCAGAATTGGAATCTTCTCTAAACATGATAACCATTGTCTGTTTTCATTTCTTGTATGTAACTCCAGGAACTCTGTAACTCCTATGTTCCTTACATTATACAATGGTCTTACATTAGAGAATATTCTTGTACAATTTTCCTATAGACTTACCAAAATTATATAATATGAGGTCAAATCTAAACACATTGGGCCAGATTCAGATACACTTAATTTTGCGCTGCGTAATCAAAATACTCTACGCTGCCGTATTTTACCAGGCTCTACATCGAATTCTGGTAGATTTTTGCCCGTACGCTACGGCGGCGTAGTCTATTTCTCGCCGCGTAATCGAAATACGCGATTAGGGGGCGTGAAGCATTTAAATTAGGCGCGTCCCTGCGACGATCGAACTGCGCATGCTCCGTTCAGAAATTTCCCGCCGTGCATTGCGCGAAATCACGTCGTTACGTCATTCGTTGTTTGAGTAGCGTCATTTACGAACATTCCTATTCCCGAACGACTTACGTAAAAAATAATAAAAGACGTCGGAAAACGTTGAAATTCGACGCGGGAACGACGGCCATATTTAACATGGGCTGTCTAATATTAGAGCAGCAAAAAGCTGGTATAGTGTTACGCAAAAAAAAGATGACTAAAGATGCCGTAAGAGACTGCGATTGAAGATCGTAATTTCTGGGATCGCCGGCAAAAGCTCATTTGCATACCCCGATGCGGAAAACGACGGGAAGTCCACCCAGTGGCCGCAATTTTATTGCAGCGTAGATCCGAAGGCGTACGAACACGTAATCCAGTCAAATTGAAGCCCGCAGCCGTCTATTCATGCTTTGAGCTTTCCGACTAGCTAAAAAACACGCGTAATTTGAAATTACTCCAGTCTAACACCAGTTAGACAGGAGTTACAGCTCTCTGAATCTGGCCCTTAATTTTTATGCAACCGAGTAGGCCTTTGGACTACACAGTTGAAGGTACTGTAAATCTAAATAAATATAATAAGAAAATTGTATAATGTGTGGCCAGCTTTAGACAAACAGGTTATACTGCTGCCTACAGAGGGTTGGGAAATTAGCAAACAACTAAGGGCCAGATCCACAGAGAATTGCCCTGGCGCAGTGTATCAGAGATACACAATGCCGCCGTATTTTACCTGGCTCTAAGTCCAATCCAGGAAGATTTCGTCCCGTAAGGTACGGCGGCGTAGTGTATTTCTCGCGGCGGAATCGAATTATGCGATTAGGGGGCGTGAATCATTTAAATCAGGCACGTCCCCACGGCCATCGTACTGCGCATGCTCCGTTCAGAAATTTCCCACCGTGCATTGTGCGAAATTACGTCGAAACGTCGTTTTTTTTTTGTAGTGTAAATTACGTACATTCCTATTCACGGACGACTTACGAAAAAAAAATAATAGAAAATTTGACACGGGAACGACGGCCATACTTAACATGGCAAGTCTAACTATAGACCGGATAATAGCAGCTTTAACTATACGCCGGAAAAAGCCTACTAGCGACGAGGTAAGAGAATGCGACAGACGATCGTAACTTTGTGGATCGCCGTAAAAAGATAATTTGCATACCCGACGCGGAAAACGATGCAAACTCCACCCAGCGGGTGCAAAAATATTGCAGCGTAGATCCGAAGGCGTACAAAGACGTAAGCCTGTCGGATCGAAGCCCGAAGCCGTCGTATCATGGTTTGAGGATTCAAACTAATGATACGATGCAGGTAATTTGAAAGTACGCCGGCGTATCAGGGGATACACTGGCGTACTAGCTCTGTGAATCTGGTCCTAAGTGTTGAGCCAGTGCCCTGTATAATCCTACCTCCAACAATTATGCTATATCAGCAAGCAATGCAATAATATAGTTAGTTGAGACTTGCATACTTCAATAAAAAGCCACTGAGAGATCCATCCAATGTGGAAATCTTACTATATATATTTTACAGGAAAAACTGACCAAGTAGCAACTTCAACAGCAGCAGAAAATATAATATTTGTCCAATAGCAAAAAGTTATTTGGAGAGCTACAAAAATACCTTAAATGTTAAAACCTGTGCTGAGTATCAGGGGATAGTAACCCTCTAGCTACCACTAGGAAGATTCATGTAAAAGGTAGAAGGGAAGAATCTATAGAGTCTTCTTTAAAAGATTGTAGCAAAATACAGCTTACAGAGATGTGCAGGGGAAGTCTGGTCAAAGGTGATACAAGAACTGTTTGGTAACTATGGAAACTTTAAAATATAGGAGTCCATCAGGATAAAGAGAGAGCATTACAATCTTTGAAAGTCCAGCAGTAACAGCTAAGACTTTATAGTCTGAAAGGACAAGGAAAACAACAGGTCCAAAAACCAGGCTCATCAATTTAAGTGTAGAAAAATATTTAATAAAGAGGGCGTATACCCAGGGAAAATTCACAAAAACCCCATAAATCCCAAAGTGGTAATAGGGAAATTAATTTTAGGAAGAGCCAACAGTCCAGAGAAAGTTGACTTGTTACATCAGCATCAGGGGCTTGGTAGCTGGTGGTGATCCAAGCCTGATTAATTTTTATGAAGGTCAGTCGATCGACCGAGTCGGTGGAGAGGCGCACCCTGTGATCGGTTACAAAGCCTCCGGCAGCACTGAGTGTGCGTTCTGAAAGAATGCTGGAGGCAGGACAAGCCAGTAGCTCAATTGCGTACTGTGCAAGCTCTGGCCAGTGATCCATCCTCAAGACCGAGTAACCCAGAGGATTTTCAGTGGGAAAGGTGTCCAAGTCTGATCTTGCCCCTAGGTATTCCCGCACCATGTAAAACAGACGCTGGTGATGGTTGCTGGAACCAGTCATACCTTGGGGCTGCGGACTAAAAAATTGTCTGAACGCATCGGTCAGATGGCCACCTTCTCCACCGCTCCTTCTGTGACGGACCGAAGCCTTAGCAACACATTGTCCAGGACCTGGATTTTGTAACCCCCCAGTCTCTGGGAACGCATTGCACAGACCTTTCTGCAAGGCCTCCCGATGATGTTTCATCTTCTGCTCCCTCTGCGCCGGCAAGATAAGGTCCGCAACCTTATACTTGTAATGTGGATCAAGGAGAGTTGCCAGCCAGTAATGATCCCTCTCCTTGATAGCATGAATACAAGTATCCTTCCGCAGGCTTTGCAGGATCAGGGAGGCCATACAACGTAGGTTTGCTGAGGGATTCAGTGCGGAGTCCTCTGGGTCACTGAGGACGACATGATCTGCAGCTACCTCATCCCAGCCACGTACAAGTCCATGGGTTCCTTGGGACAGTAATTGATCCCTTGAAGACTGCTGCTGATGCTGAGTGCTAGGCTCCACCTCCATGCTGACACAATCCTCCTCCTCATCCTCTTCCTGTGTAATAGGCAGGCAAACAAGAACACTGTCTGGATAAAGGGGGCCTTGAGAGGTAAGGAAATCCTCTTCTTCCTCCCTCTGTTCTGCCTCAAGGGCCCTGTCCATTATTCCACGCAGCGTGTGCTTCAGCATGTGAATAAGAGGGACAGTCTCACTGATGCATGCACTGTCACTGCTCACCATCCTCGTGGCCCCCTCAAATGGTGACAGGACAGTGCATGCATCCCTGATCAAGCCCCACTGGCGTGGGGAAAAAAAAACAAGCTCCCCTGGCCCAGTTCTGCTGCCATATTGGCACAGATACTCATTGATGGCCCTCTGCTGCGTGTGCAGCCGCTGCAGTATGGCCAACGTAGAGTTCCACCTGGTGGGCATGTCACAAATTAGGCGGTTCTTAGGCAGGTTGTATTCCCTTTGAAGGTCTGCCAGCCGAGCACTGGCATTATATGACCGTCGGAAATGCACACAGACTTTCCTGGCCTGCTTCAGGACATCCTGTAAGCCCAGGTACCTGGCCAAGAACCGCTGCACCACCAAATTAATGAGCAAAGCAGGGCACATGGATCAGTTGTCCCTGTCGCAGGGTGGAGAGGAGGTTGGTGCCATTGTCGCAAACCACCATTCCTGACTTAAGCTGGCATGGCGTAAACCACCTCTGAGCCTGCCCCTGCAGAGCTGACAGAACCTCTGCCCCAGTGTGGCTCCTGTCTCCCAAGCACACCAGCTCAAGTACTGCATGGCATTTCTTTGCCTGTGTACCTGCGTATCCCCTTGAACACCTATGGAGCACCGCTGGTTCCGAGGACACATCAGCACAGAAAGTGGCCACAGAAGAAGAAGAAGAGGAGGGGGTGGAGGAGAGAGGTGTGTCACAACCAGTAGTAGCATTTTGGAGGCATGGTGGCGGAACAACCTCCAACACTACTGTACCTTGTCCTGTGTCCTTCCCAGCTGCCAGCAGAGTCACCCAATGCGCCATGAAAGATAGGTAACGTCCCTGTCCATGCCTTCTAGACCATAAATCAGCGGTAATATTCACCTTACCACTGACTGCCCTGTCCAGCGAGGCATGGACATTGCCTTCCACATGGTGGTAGAGAGCCATAATCGCCTTCCGTGAGAAAAAGTGGCATTTGGGAACTTGCCACTGAGGTACTGCACATTCCACAAACTCACGGAAGGGGGCAGAATCTACCTGAAAAGGCAGCAGTTGAAGTGCTAGCAATTTAGCTAAGCTAGCATTCAACCTCTGGGCATGTGGATGGCTGGGAGAGAACTTCTTTCGGCACTGCAGCAGCTGGGGCAGGGAAATTTGCCTGGTACAATCTGCCATTGGTGTACCGATAGTAGATTACCCACATGTACTAGGTTGTGACACACCTAATTCTACACCTTCAGTCCTATCAGAGCAGGCTTCAGAGAGGACTGAGGGTATAGTGGGGTTGGAGATCCCAGCTGATGAGGGGCAAGGGGAGGTCCACGTTGTTCTTTGGTGTGGGTCTTTGAGGTACGCTTGCCAACAAACTGCATGGCAGGTCAACATATGTCTGGTCAAGCATGTGGTGCCCAAGTGGCTGATGTTTTGGCCACACGAGATATGCTTGAGACATATGTTGCAAATAGCAGCGGTGTGATCTGATGCACTCATCTCAAAACAGGCCCACACCAAAGAACTTTGGGAATAACGCTGAGACACAGCAGCGCCCTGCACATGTGTAGCTCTGTGATGCAGTCAGTGTGCTGCCCTTAAGCTGGCCCCTGGAAGGCATCCTGCCTCATTGGAGATGTGCCTGTGCCTCCTCCTCCTCCTCTCTCCTATCAGGCACCCACGTAGAGTCAGTGACCTCATAATCCCCTCCCTCCTCATCACTGTAGAAAACCTGACAGTATGTTGCAGCTGGGGGGACATGACTGCCAGATTGCTGCCCTTCTTGGGCACCCCCTCTCTCTGGGCTCAAGTTACTGCCTTCCTCTCTCTGTGTACCATCATCGGAGCCTTCAAAACACTGTGCATCCTAATGCAGCATGTACCCAACACTGTGGTCAAACAGTTCAGGTGACTCCTCAGGAGGACATGGTGGGGCTAGGGAAGGAGTGAGTGATGCCATTGAGCAGAGGGAAGAGGACGCCTTGGCAGCTACTTTGCCAGACAAAGTACCCTGACCCTGGGTGAGAGAGGATGAGGAGGATAAGGACAGCTTGGTCATCTACTCTACCAAGTCTTCGGCATGTTGCGGCTCAACGAAAACAAGGACGAGCGTGTCCAGAAGCCACGTTGCCTCTAGACGCCGAGCCTGCTTGCCCTCGTGACTCTCTGCCTCTCCTTGTTGTCCTTCCAGACATACTAATGGCCTGCAGAGGACAAAGGCAGTATACACAGCTCGTAGCTTTAGGTGCAAATTGCAGAGGACACGGGCAGTACACAGCAAGTAGCTTTAGTTGCAAACTACAGAGAACATGTGCAGCACACAGCAAGTATCTTTAGGTGCAAACTACAGAGGACACGGGCAGTACACACCGAGTAGCTTTAGGTGCAAACTACAGAGAACATGTGCAGCACACAGCAAGTATCTTTAGGTGCAAACTACAGAGGACACAGGCAGTACACACCAAGTAGCTTTAGGTGCAAACTACAGAGGACACGTGCAGTACACACCAAGTATCTTTAGGTGCAAACTACAGAGGACACGGGCAGTACACACCAAGTAGCTTTAGGTGCAAACTACAGAGGACATGTGCAGTACACACCAATTAGCGTTAGGTGCAAACTACAGAGGGCACGGGCAGTACACACCAAGTAGCTTTAGGTGCAAACTACACAGAGAACATGTGCAGTACACACACTACGTAGCTTTAGGTGCAAACTACAGAGGACACGTGCAGTACACACTTAGGGCTAGATTCTCGTACAGCGGCGTTAGTACGAGCAGGGCGTAGCGTATCCTATTTACGCAATGCCGCCGCAACTCTGGATGCAAGTGCTGTATTCTCAAAGCACTTGCGTCCTAAGTAATGGCGGCGTAGCGTAAATGGCCCGGCGTAAGCCCGGGTAATTCAAATGTGGGTGAGGTCGGCGTGTTTTATGTAAAAGAATCGTGACCCCAAGTTTTTGACGTTTTTTTTTTACTGCGCACGCGCCGTCTGTGGACATATCCCAGTGTGCATGCTCCAAATTATGCCGCAAATACATTGGTTTCGACATGACCGTAACTTACGCAAATCCCTATTCACAAACGATTTACGCAAACAACGTAAAAATTGACGTCCATACTTAACATTGCATACGCCTCACCTACGCAAAGTTACCCCTCATATAGCAGGGGTAACTTTACGCTTACGCAAACAACGTAAAATACGACGATCGGGGGGGTGCGCATGCGCGGGACTTCCGGGAAGACGCTCTGAACGGGAGCTCCGAGCCGCCCCAGCATTCCGGGGTTCACAGCGCTAAAAGCACTGGGAGATTGATTCCGAGGACGGTCGGACAGGGTAGCGGAGGGAGCGGAGCACATCCCTGAATGCCAGGTTCCGACGCAAAGAAAGGTTTCAGCCGGCAGCTGGACTTTGGTCTAGCAGCTCCATTGACCTCCAAGATGGCGACCGCGGCCTCTCCTCGTGGTGACGAGGCAGGCCAGGACAGTATTGCGGACCCCTCTTCTCCAATGCAGCACGTCCTACCCCTGCTGGCAACTCCAGTGAGTACTGTCCCCCGTCACCTGGCATCACCAGCCTCCACAGAATCTCTCCTCAGTCGCACTATGGCAGACATCATGAACACACCCATGTTGCAATCCCCCTTGAGCCAAGCTGGCTTTCAGATGTCATCCCCCATTCCTCAGCCCCCTCAGTCTGACATGGCACAAATCCTAAACTGCTTCTCTGATATGCTGGCAGCTGGACTGACACAAACAGCAGCACAGATCACATCCTCCATTAAAGCGGATCTGCAATCTATAGGTGCACGCATGGATGCTATTGAGCAAGCGGTAGACAACACCTCAGCTCGTACCAATCAAAACACAAACTGCATTCAGACACTGCAAGACCAACTTGAAATCGCATTAGCCAAAATTGACGAGTTGGAGAATCGCAGCAGGAGATATAATTTCCGCATTAGGGGACTTCCTGAGGAGGTAGTCAATATCCCTGAAGCAGTGAAATCGTTCATTAAAAGTGTCATACCCGATATTCCGGAACATAAACTTGAACTGGACAGGGCCCACAGAGCTCTACAACCCCCTCGCCAAGATGAGCTTCCAAGGGATGTAGTGGTCAAGCCCCACTACTACAGTGTGAAGGAGGAGGTTATGAGGAGATCACGCAATGCTGAGGACCTCAACTTTCAGGGGAACAAAATACAGATCTTTGCGGACATCTCACCGACCACAATCCAAAAGAGGAGGGCCCTGAAGCCCCTCTCGGGGGTTCTCTCACAGAAATCCATCAAGTATAGGTGGTCCTTCCCATTCCACCTACAATTTCATCACAAAGGCAAAACCTATGGCTTCTCAAGCTTCGGGGAAGGAGAACAGCTGCTACTGCGTCTTGGATTCATCAATCTAGAATTGCCCCCCCGAGACTCTTCTCCTAGACCCGGCTCGTCCAAGAGACCCTCCACTGGCAGCCCCATCACCCCATTTTGGAACAAACAATAACCAAAGAGGCACCGAGACTCTCGCCCTCCAAGATGACTTTGCATCCCTGACCTGTCTCTCAGAGACAGCTGTTCCTTAATCCGGGTATCTTAACCCCCATCTGAATAGTGCTACTCACTATTCCATCTGAGACTGAGTTTATCCCTCTGCTCCCCTTTGTTAAGAATGCTGCGACTCGCCTCCTCAACGGGGTTCCCCCACCTCACTGTCCTAGCTCTCCCCTTTGGGGTCAGCGCGATGCCAGTTTGCTGAGTATTCTTTGTTTTCCATTTTTATTATTATGTTCATCTTGTGTTTGTTTGAGCCCCCTGTGCAAGAGGGGAGGCGGGGAGTATACGTATTGGATATTCACGGGACCTCTGGAAGGACAACCCGGTCCACTGCCCTATATTCCTTGTAATCTATTTGCTTAAATGTGATGTGATTGGGGGTGGTCACCCCCCCCTATGCTCCCTAAACCTGACCCCCCCTTGTCTCCCCCCTCCTCTTCCCTGCCCCCTCCACCCACACCTCTCCCCCCCTACCCTCCCGAATCCTTCCCTTTCCCCTTCTACTTTCCCTCGACATCGAGGATTGCTAGTCTTTGATTTATGTGTCTGCCATTTTGTTCATGTTACAATTTTATTCAATGTTTACTATTTAAGTCTGCGGTTAGATATGCCCCTGAACCTAGATGTCTCCCATACATAGGGATCGTCACCTCCCTGAGCCCAACATCGTTTTGGGTCTCAGTACTGGTCTAGGCCATTTAATCCTGTTTATTCTCATCCCTAGTCAATCTTGCCTAGGTCTCCATTCAATCTCCACTCTTCTCTTTCTTTACCCCCTTTTCTATATGTCTGAATTTTTCTCACATTATTATTTTTGCAATACTTCTTCAGTTATACCCAAACCGGGGAAGGATTCTAGCGAAGTAAGCAACTATAGGCCTATCTCGTTGATTAACAACGATTTGAACATAATGACAAAAATTTTAGCGAACAGAATGGCGTCCTTCATTGGTTCCTACATTAGCAAGGACCAGGTAGGGTTTATACCGGGGAGGCAGGGACCGGACCAGATTCGGAGGGCAATAGATGTCATCTCACTTATGAGATTGAGTTGGGACGGAGGCCTACCCCAGGAAGGTTACTTGCTTTCCATAGATCTGTAAAAAGCGTTTGACACGGTGGAGTGGCCTTACCTCTTTGCCCTGCTGCGCAAGTGGGGCTTTGGCCCTAACTTTATTAAGACGTTAGAGGCTCTCTATTCCCAACCGATAGCACAGGTAAGATTCCAAGGTCACTTCTTGAAGCAATTCCCCATCAGCAAGGGCACAAGGCAAGGATGCCCCCTCTCCCCCCTCCTATTCGCGGTAGCCATTGAGACTTTGGCTATCACAATTAGAAATCATCCGGGTATCCAGGGGGTTCGCTGCGGCCAAGCGACGCACAAATGCGCCTTGTTCGCAGATGATGTACTTCTCTTCATCACTTCTCCCCTCACCTCAACCCCTAATGTGACCCGCCTTCTTACCGAGTTTGGCAGCATGTCAGGTCTCAAAGTTAACATGTCCAAATCTATGGCTCTCAATGTCTCAACGCATCAGTCTCAAGTAAACAGCCTGAAAAGCCACTTCCCCTTCTCCTGGAACTCCACTTCCATCCCCTACTTAGGCATCCAACTCACCTCACGACATGACCTTCTACATAAACACAACTATCCCCCTTTGGTTAAGAGGCTAACAGATGACCTCCGTCAATGGTCGCTGTATAACTTATCTTGGCTGGGCCGAGTTAATGCAGTCAAGGTGACCCTCCTACCTAAATTACTATATCTGTTCCGCTCCCTGCCCATCCCAGTCACGAAATCTTATATCACCTCTCTGCAGTCCGCAATAATACGCTTCGTCTGGGATAAATCTGGACATCGTTTTTCCAAATCCGTCCTGTTTAGGCCCAGATTGAGGGGGGGTCTAGGATTACCAAATCTGTGGTGGTACTACCGCGCGGCCCAACTTAGTCAGTTTTCGACAATCTATTTAAAAGGCCCCAAACCAGACTGGGTTTCCAAGGAAAGAGCTGCAACCCCTGGGTTTACCTTAGATTTTCTTTTATGGAACCACCCTAAAACTCGCCCCCCAATCTTAGCACCTACACTATCCCACTCCATGGCTCTGTGTGACTCTCTACATAAACATAGTTCCCTGATTTCTCATTGGCACCCACTGGCCCATATCTTTCACAACCCTCGTTTCCCCCCTGGTTTAGACATAGTCGCCTTCAAGTGGTGGCTTGACAAAGGCTTGTACAGAATTGGCCACTTTTTCAACTCAAACGGACCTTTTACTCTAAGCTATTGCACTTCTACACTTAAAATGCCCCCTTCTGAAAAGTTCAGGTTTTTTCAACTCTCCCACTTCCTACACCAGATTAGGAGAGCCAGCATAGACCTTCCTTCGGTAACGCCCTACGATCAGTGGTGCTCTGATTTACTCAGCTTTGGCCGAGCCTAAGGAGAGAGCACCTTACATGACGAGCTGGGAACGTGACCTATCCCTTGACTGGACACTAGAACGCTGGCATAACAATCTGGCTCGCTCCTATAAAGGCATTTTGAATGTTTCGCTGGTTGAGGCGAACCTCAAAGTCATGACCCGTTGGTATCTGGTCCCCACCCGCATCGCCAAATTTTACCCACAATCTTCCCCCTTGTGCTACAGGGGTTGTGGGCTTATGGGCTCCATACTACATATACTGTGGGAATGCCCCAGAATCAGGTCCTTCTGGCATAAAATTTTCCGTCTTATCAGGAAAGTCACGGGGGTAGGGGTAGCTCCTGATCCCACCATAGCCTTGCTCAACAACCCTATCCCGAAAATTCCCAGGAGCTCACAATCTCTGATCTACTTTATCCTACTGGGAGCCAAAATGACTATTTCTAAGGCCTGGAAATCCCCATCAGTCTCCTTCCCAAAAGCTAAAAATAAAATTTCTTGGATAATGACTAATGAGAAGATATCCAACATTATTCTAGATAATGTTGACAGCTTTTAGCTCATCTGGGAACCCTGGGCTTCCTATGTTGGTATCCCCCTTTGATTTGATTTGATTTTGATTACTTGGGTACCTGACCTATTTAACCTTACCTCTTTTCCTCCTCAGCATAAGACTCTTGTGAGTGATAGGCCTTCTGTGAACTTCCTAACCCTTGGTCCTTTCTTCTCTCTCTCCTACCTTTCCTATTTCTGTCTCTCTTCTACAATCTGTTCATCTTTCCTGGTATGCAAACCCTTTTTTAGCTATCAAAGGGGCTCTGGACCGTATAGGTCCCGTTGGGTTTTTCCCTGTGTTTGTATATCTGTTTTGCATTTTTGAATAAGGTTTACAGCACGCCAAGTGGTGGCGCCAGGAGTGCCCGGGGTACTCCCCCCTCTCCTGGTGCATATGATTTTGAGACCCTACTGCTGTATAAGAATTCAGCCTAGGCCATAGTGCCTTACTATTTAGCGTGTCCCCTTGAAGTTTGTACTATACTGCGAGCAGGTAATATACTGGGGTCACCTCGCACTATCTACCCCCGGGGCAGCATGATCCCTTTTGGGGCACGGGGAGGGGATAGGGCGGGGGCTCTGTCCCTTTTAGTCTGATACAAGTTTGCTTGCTCTCAACTGTCGTAATGGTTCCTGTAATGTTTAGTCTCATTTCTGTTATAGTCACTGTTTGCTTAACTTTGTATTCTTTGCAAAACCTTGAATAAAAATTATAAAAAAATAAAAAAAAAGATGGAAGTATTTTACTTCCTGGTGACGGTGACATGGCGGCGTCAACGTCACCGCCACATCACCACGTTGTCTGCCGGCGGGGATTTTGGTTTTATCGTGTGTACACGATCAAGCCAAAATAGCCCAGCAGACAAATCCGATCAGACCGATTTGATCGGATTTATTTAGTGGTGTGTACGCAGCCTTAAGGACTCTATTAAATATGGGGATCAGCTTGTGCGATCGCATTCTTCCGCCTGGAGCCGCTATCACTCAGTGCAAGTAATACCTGGGCACGTGCTGGGCCTTTTCTATTGACAGGGGGAGGTGGCCATGCTTTGCATGGCTACGATCCTCTAGTCATCCCTGCGCCGCTGGACTCTGACGCGTGACGTCACTTCCCTGCGCCGACACATCCTGTATCCTGTACGCCATCTTGTGCGCATATATAATTTTCTAGAGGTATGTTTTGTATCCCCACCGCCCTCTGTGCTAGCGTCTTCCAGCTGTTTGTTTTTTTCAATATCACGCTTAAGCTGTCTTTTTCCCCTCCCCCATCCGTTTTCCAGATTATATGCTTCAACCTAGGACTTCCCCTAGTTCAACATACCTGGAACCTGGTTGCATTTTTAATAATCGGCACTCTTATCTATTTAGTAGCTATATATATATATATATATATATATATATATATATATATATATTGTTGCTGTGGATTTTTTCTATATATACTTACACTGTTTTTGTTGATAAGAAGCACTACTGTTGCAAGTATGTGTTTTATGATCATCTTTTTCTCTGTTTTCTCTGTCTGTATTTCTTTTGTTGTACACAGATATTGCTGCCAGCATAAACTACAATACCCCTCCCCTGAAGAAGAGGTCCTATAAAGTAAAGAAGCCTCGAAACATTGGGTTATCTGCCTTTACCCAATAGACAGTGCTGGGTTCTGCATCATTGCTGTTGTTTATGCTTGTTATCTGTTTTCATTCAATCATTTTTCTGCCGGTATTGTTTCTGTATTCTTATGTTGCTTTCCTCATTTTCTTGGATGTGTTTCTGATGATGAGTTTGGCCGTACTATCGATTTATTTTTTTGCTAATAAATTATATTTTTCCAAGTAGTTTGTGACCTATTCTGTCACCTAGCCACCTAGTCTTCCCAATTTAAAGTCCCATCGAGGAAACACACTCTTCGGGGTGTACATAGATAAGTTTAATTGAACAAGCTGAAGTTAGAAGCTGATTGGCTACCATGTGCAGCTTCACCAAATGATGTCACTCTCCAGGAAATCAACCTCAAAGTGTCAGCGTATCAAAGCTAAATAGAAAATAATTCAGCGCTGGAAAAAAAAAAAACAGTGACAATAAAACAAAATTACAAAACTAATGCAAGCCAGCACTGAAGGATCAATTCAAATAAAACACCCAAAAGCAGATTCAATAACATAAAGTGCAGAGCAAAAAAATATTATAATACACAAAAAATATCATCATGCAATAAAGTAATCAAAAGATATTCAAAAAAGTCCATATAGTGCACAAGTGAAGAGAAAAAATTATGTTTTTTTTTTTTTTCAGCGCTGAATTATTTTCTTTTTAGTTTCACATATTAATTCATTTAAATTCAGCCGCAGGAATGGATGTTTTTTTTTATTTGGAGAATCGGGAGGTTACTCTCACTGATGTATTCTCTAAAAATGCCACCACCTCTGACCCAGGGGACTTGAATCTTTCTTTCAAAAAATTAGGACACCTATTTGAAAAGAAGATCAAAACCTGGTGGGATATTGTCACCTTTGAACAATATCTAGTGACGAAAATTATCCCCAGACGTCTCAGGTGGGACTTGCCACCTAATGACGGGCTGGTGGATGATGAGTCAATTAAAGAGTGGTTTAATTTCTTCACTGGAACAACGTAATGACATCATCCTCAGCAAAGCCTACTATCAGGAGGAGATGTGTAGATTGCTGGGTGACCACAGTACCTACCTTTTGTTGCGGGGTGACCCTATGGTGAAGTTCAAAAATGAACTCCATTCCCTGATAGAAGAAGGTAAAGGAAAGGGAATTCTGAATACTAAGGAGGCGACCTATTTGGATCCTTTTCATTGTCGTACCCCGATTATATATTTTTTGCCTAAACTTCATAAAAACGCGAACGGCCTCCAGGCCGTCCTATTGTAAACGGAATAGATTCTGTTACATCCCGTTTGGGTCAATATTTGGATGTGTTCTTGCAGCCTTTGGTCTGCAAGTTGCCAGCGTATCTTCGGGATACCAAGCAGATCATCCAAATCCTTGACTCTATCCCTTGTACATCGAACACCATTTTGGTGACTGCTGACGTGGGGTCCCTTTATACCATTTCTAGGCATGATGCAGCGTTGGCATCGGTCTTATGGGCATTGGAGTCTACGGATTTGAGCCCAGAGCATATACGGTTTCTGTTAGACAGTTTGAGATTTTGTTTACTAAAAAATTATTTTTGGTTTAATAAGGAATTTTTTCTTCAGCGGTGCGGAGTCGCAATGGATATTGTCCTGACTTGGACTGTTTCACATGACCAGGTCACTTTCTTGGACCTGGAGATCTTCAAATCTGGATCCAAATTACTCACTAGGAATCATTTCAAGACAGTTGATCGTAATGGGTATATTCCGCTTACGAGCTGTCATCACCGTTTATGGCTATGCAATATTCCACGTGGCCAATTCGTTAGGCTTCGCAGAAACTGCACTTTAGAGTCGGTTTACCTAGTACAATCTCAGGAACTGGCCACTAGGTTTGTGTCTAAAGACTACCCCTTACCCACAATCAAGCAGGAGATTGAGAGAGTCAGGAATACTGATAGGAGTTCAATAATAGCAGATAAACCTCCTAATGGGGATAAAGAAGTAGCCAACTTTAAAATGTTGCTGGATTTTAATATTCAACACAAAGAATTTGAAAAAAATTATAGCCAAAAATTGGCCTATCCTAAAAGGGGATGCGGTCCTGGGCCCGGCTCTTCCTGAGCATCCGCAATTCATATATAGGAAGGCTCCTTCCCCCCCAGGAGCCATTGACCCACCAGTTATTCCCCGACCTAAACTTTTCAACTTCCTCTCAGGATTTTATGCCTGTGGCCGTTGTGTGACCTGTAGGCATGCTAAATCTAACATCAAAAAATGCAAATCATTTGTTTCCAATGTCACTCAAATTGAATACCCAATCAAGCATTTGATCACGTGCTCTACTGTGGGCGTGGTCTACATGCTTGAATGTGAGTGTGGATTACAATATGTTGGACGCACCTCACGTGAGTTACATGTGAGGGTGGGGGAACATATTAGTAATATCAGACGTGGTATTAAGAATCATAGTGTGTCTAAGCATTTTAGAGATTACCATCATAGGGACCCTTATGCCACGTACACACGCTGGAACCCATCTCCATCAATGCCACAGAAAATATCATCGGCGCTTTGCGTAACAGCACATTGCCTAATGATATCATCCCCACTAAGCTGCTGAAGGAATGTGCCGATATCCTGGCACCTCCCATCACGCAGCTTATAAACCAGTCATTTAAGGAAGGCATAGTGCCCTCCCTGCTGAAAGAGGGCACAATCCAGCCCATCTTGAAGAAACCTACCCTGGACCCCAAGGACCCAACTCACCGCCGGCCCATAACAATGCTAAATGTTTTCTCCAAGATAATGGAGAAAGTAGTGGTACAACAGCTGCAACAGCATCTAGATACCCATAATCTACTTGATCCATTCCAATCGGGCTTCCGTCCTGGACACGGGACGGAAACAGCATTGCTCAAAATATGGGACAACGCTCTGGAGGCCGCAGACGAAGGAGAATCTTGTCTCCTGGTTCTGCTGGACCTAAGCACAGCCTTTGACACGGTAGACCACAAACTTTTACTGACTCGGCTGGCTGAGGTAGCCAGAGTCACAGAAGGTGATTTACCATGGTTTTCCTCCTTTTTGGAAAACCGATCTCAAACAGTGAAACTTGGACCTTTCACTTCCGAAAAATGCACGGTGTCATGTGGAGTCCCTCAAGGATCACCCCTGTCACCGGTGCTATTTAACATCTATCTTCGCCCGCTTTTTGAAATCATCAGTAGTCAACAACTACTTTATCACTCATACGCAGACGACACGCAACTGTATTTTCGCATCTGCAATAAAAAGGATCATCATCTCAGTTTAGAGAATTGTCTCTCTTTGACAGAAAACTGGATGACTAAGGGTTCTTTCACACGGGGCGGATCAGTAATGATCCGCCCCGTGCACCTCAGTTTGCTCAGCGGGGATCGCTCCATTGATCTCCACTGAGCTGCCGGATGACTGGGCGGTCCCCGCACACTGTGCAGGGACCGCCCTGTCTTTTCTCCGCTCTCCCCTATGGGGGGATCGGATGAACACGGACCGTCTGTCCGTGTTCATCCGATCCGATCCGCCAGACGGAAGGAAAAGTAGGTTTTTCCTCCGTCATACTTTGGCAGATCGGAGCGGGTCGGATGTCAGCGGACATGTCTCCACTGATATCCGCGGCTCCATAGAGGAGCACGGAGTGTCCGTTCAGGTCCGCAAAAAAAACTGGCAGGCGGATCTGAACGGACGCTTCGTGTGAAAGAGCCCTAAGAGTTATCTCAAACGCAACAATTCCAAAACAGAACTTCTTCTGTTTCATGCCAGTCGCAAGAGTCAACTGGCAACAACCTGGACTCCCCCGCCCATTCTGGGCCAGATCATCACCCCTAGCTCCAAAGTCAAAAGTCTCGGGCTCATCTTTGACACCTACATGACAATGGACGCACAAATAGGGTCAGTAGTCAGCGGATCTCACCATCTGCTGCGCCTACTACGCAGACTTACTCCATTTTTTCCCAAAGAAGACGTAGCAGTCGTGGTGGGAACAATTGTGAACTCCAGACTGGACTATGCAAATGCTCTCTACCTCGGACTCCCTAAGTACCAAATCACTCGGCTGCAAGTCGTTCAAAATACGGCCGCCAGACTTGTGACTGGGAAAAAACCCTGGGAATCAATCTCACCCTCACTGAGAACCCTTCACTGGTTGCCAGTAAAAGACAGAATTGCTTTTAAAGCTCTCTGCCTGATTTACAAGTGCATCCATGGGAAAGCCCCGCAATATCTTTGCGAAAAAATAGAAGCCCACAATCCCAATCGCGTTCTGCGATCCACCGACCAAAATTTGGTCAAGGTACCCAAAGCCAGATACAAGTCCAAGGGAGAAAGAAGGTTTGCTGTTCAAGGTCCCAGACTATGGAACGCTTTACCAACCAGCATTCGGTTGGAGGAAAACCACCTGAGCTTCAGTAGGCAGATAAAAACTCTGCTCTTTTGAGGTCATTTGAGACAGAAACAACCAGCGCCCAGAAGCGATTTAGTTTGCATGTGCCGCGCTATATAAGTTTTTCATTCATTCATTCATTAATTCATTCATTCATTCATTCAGAAATGTCCTCATGCCTATTTAAGCATGGACAAATGTAGTTAACACTGTATCAGACAAAAAGATCGTATTTTATTATTAGTGAGCGAATGAACGATGACCAATTATTGTGCCCACAAACATGAAACAACATCTTGAACTATTTGTGTGAGAATATTTGAATTTTTAATTTTTTTTTAGTGTAGATGTGTTCTTAAAGGGGTTGTAAAGGATTTTTTTTCCCCCTAAATAACTTCCTTTACCTTAGTGCAGTCCTTCTTCTCTTACCTCCTCCTTGGATTTTGCTTTTAAATGTCCTTTTTTCTTCTAAGAAATGCTCACTTCCTGTTCTTTTGTCTGTAACTACACACCGTAATGCAAGGCTTTCTCCCTGGTGTGGAGAAAGCCTCTTTAGGGGGGAGGGGGCGAGCAGGCAAGTCAGGACACTCTCTACTTTGCAGATAGAGAAAGGAGCTGTGTGTTAGTGGGCATCTTGACATTCCTGCTCGCTCCCTCCCCACTCAAGAGGCTTTCTCCACACCAGGAAGAAAGCCTCACATTACGGTGTGTAGTTACAGACAGAAGAACAGGAAGTGAGCATTTTTCAGAAAAAATAAGGACATTTAAAAGCAAAACGGAAGTATGAGGTACAGTGGTTGACCGCGATATTGTGTCAATCTCGCTCCCTTTCTCGGCGAGATTGAGCACTTGCGAGCCCCATCACGGGAGCCAGCGCCGAGCTGGCTTGCCGCGATGGAGACAAAGCCGTCATAGAAGCGACGGGGATCCGACGCGGATTCCCGCCAATTCTACACGTGGGCGGAGTTTGTTATGAATCCTGAGAAGGAAGTCCCCGCCGGATTTTAAATAAAAATCCGGCATGGGTTCCCCCCTCAGGAGCATAACGGGCCCTTAGGTCTGGTATGGGTTGTAAGGAGACCCCCCTACGCCGAAAAAACGGCGTGGGGGTCCCCCCACAATCCATACCAGACCCGTATCCAAAGCACGCCGGCCGGCCGGTCAGGAGGGGAGTGGGGGCGAGCGAGCGCCCCCCCCCTCCTGTGCCGTACCGGGCAGCATGCCCTCAACATGGGGGGGTCAGGTGCTCTGGGGCAGGGGGCGCACTGCGGCTCCCCACCCCAGAGCACCCTGTCCCCATGTTGATGAGGACAGGGCCCCTTCCCGACAACCCTGGCCGTTGGTTGTCGGGGTATGCGGGCGGGAGGCTTATCGGAATCTGGAAGCCCCCTTTAATAAGGGGGCCCCCAGATACCGGCCCCCCACCCTAAGTGAATGAGTATGGGGTACATTGTACCCCTACCCATTCACCTGCAAGAAAAGTGTAAACACAAATAAACCACACAGTGTATTGAAATATTTTATTAGTTGGCCGCCGGGGGGGGTGTGTATGATTGCTTTTATAAAAGCGCCTCCCTCCGGCGGGCTTCCTTCGACATCTTCGGCGGCGGGGGGGTCTTCTCCCACTCTCCGGGGTCTTCTCCCACTCTCCGGGGTCTTCTCCGGCTCTCCGGGGGTCTTCTCCGCTCTCCGGGGGTCTTCTTCTTCTTCAGGACTCGCCGCCGCTATCTTCGTGTTAGCTCAATTACTGGGGCGGCGAGTCCCCTCTTCTGTGACGTCTTCTTCTCTTCTCCAGATGTTGACGCGACGCTTCCTTCCGCTGTTATGGCTGGCGCGCGGCTCGCAGCGAGTTATATAGGCCTGTCTTGTGACGTCGCAGTCCCATCATGCTCCGGTAGGTACCACGTGGAAGCGTCGCGTCAACATCTGGAGAAGAGAAGAAGACGTCACAGAAGAGGGGACTCGCCGCCCCAGTAATTGAGCTAACACGAAGATAGCGGCGGCGAGTCCTGAAGAAGAAGAAGACCCCCGGAGAGCGGAGAAGACCCCCGGAGAGCCGGAGAAGACCCCGGAGAGTGGGAGAAGACCCCGGAGAGTGGGAGAAGACCCCCCCGCCGCCGAAGATGTCGAAGGAAGCCCGCCGGGTGGTGGGCGCTTTTATCAAAGCGCCCCCCCCGGCGGCGGAAGAGAACCAGGCGGCGGTGAAGAACAGCGGCACCCACCCCCCCGCAGAAGCCCGCCGGAGGGGGGCGCTTTTATAAAAGCAATCATACACACCCCCCCCCCCTGGCGGCCAACTAATAAAATATTTCAATACACTGTGTGGTTTATTTGTGTTTACACTTTTCTTGCAGGTGAATGGGTAGGGGTACAATGTACCCCATACTCATTCACTTAGGGTGAGGGGCCAGTATCTGGGGGCCCCCTTATTAAAGGGGGCTTCCAGATTCCGATAAGCCTCCCGCCCGCATACCCCGACAACCAACGGCCAGGGTTGTCGGGAAGGGGCCCTGTCCTCATCAACATGGGGACAGGGTGCTCTGGGGCGGGGGGCCGCAGTGCGCCCCCTGCCCCAGAGCACCTGACCCCCCCATGTTGAGGGCATGCTGCCCGGTACGGCTCAGGAGGGGGGGGGGCGCTCGCTCGCCCCCACTCCCCTCCTGACCGGCCGGCCGGCGTGCTTTGGATACGGGTCTGGTATGGATTGTGGGGGGACCCCCACGCCGTTTTTTCGGCGTAGGGGGGTCTCCTTACAACCCATACCAGACCTAAGAGCCCGTTATGCTCCTGAGGGGGGAACCCATGCCGGATTTTTATTTAAAATCCGGCGGGGACTTCCTTCTCAGGATTCATAACAAACTCCGCCCACGTGTAGAATTGGCGGGAATCCGCGTCGGATCCCCGTCGCTTCTATGACGCACTCGCTGGAATGTGCTTTTACTATTCCAGCGAGTGCGAGATGTCGGCAGCCTGTCGCCGAGAATCAGCGCGATGCTGTCGTGCTATAAACACATTCTCGGCGGCAGGCACTGTAAGTTAAGGAGGGCTGCACTAAGGTAAAGGAAGCTATTTAGGGAAAACATTTTTTTCCTTTACAACCTCTTTAACTATATTTAAATAATCTAACTGGATTCAAAATACAGTAAGGAGAGTATGCTCAGCAGTTGGTTACACATGTGGACTCAGTAGCACAAGTGTTGGCCACTAGGGATGAGCTTTGAGTTCGAGTCAAACTCATGTTCGAGTCGAACATTGCCTGTTTGCCATGTTCGGCGAACAACGAACAATTTGGGGTGTTCGCGGCAAATTCGAAAAGCCGCGGAATACCCTGTTAAAGTCTATGGGAGAAATCTAAAGTGCTAATTTTAAAGGCTTTTATGCAAGTTATTGTCCTAAAAAGTGTTTGGGGACCTGGGTCCTGTCCCAGGGGACATGTATTAATGCAGAAAAAAGTTTTAAAAACTGCAATTTTTTCGGGAGCAGTGAATTTAATAATGCTAAAAGTGAAACAATAAAAGTGAAATATTCCTTTCAATTTCGTACCTAGGGGGGGGTGTAAAGTTAGCATGTGAAATGTCGCATGTTTCCCGTACTTAGAACTGTCCCTGCAAAAAGTGTCATTTCTGAAAGAAAAAAAGACATTTAAAAATGACTCGAGGCTATAATGGTCTTCCAGGTTCTGATAAGCCCCCCGCCCGTAGACCCCCACAACCATCGGGCAAGGGTTGTGGGGATGAGGCCCTTGTCCCCATCAACATGGGGACATCCTCCTCATGTAGAGGGCATGTGGCCTGGTACAGTTCAGGAGAGGGGGCGCACTCTGTCCCCCCCTCTTTTCTGCGGCTAGCCAGGTTAACGTACTTAGATAAGGGCTTTGGTGTGGATTTTTGGGGGAACTTTTAAAAAAAACTTCCCCTTAAAATCCACACCAGACCTGAAGGGTCTGGAATGCATATTTGGGGGGAACACCACATCATATTTTTTTTTAAATTGAATGCGGGGTTCCCCTTAATATCCATACCAGACCTGAAGGGCCTGGTAATTGAATTTGGGGGGACCCCCACATTTTTTTTTTTTTAATGAATGAATCCTACCAGCGCCGCCTATCAGTGCCCATCAGTGCCACCTCATCGGTGCCCATCAGTACTGAAGAAGATTTATGCTTTTGCAATAGTAACACCATTTTGTTCACTCCTCAGCTCCATTTTAGATATTTGCTTTTGCACGTCCTTGCTTGTGAAATGTGTTATCTGGAAATTGTCCCCTCAGCAGTTTCTCGGAAAACAACATGCTTTTGTCTTCCTTCAGAGTTTCCTTGAAGCCAAGGTTATAACTCCCTTCTTCCCTTCATCTGTATCCGCCTATAGAATACTGACAATTTATCTTATGCAAATGTCTAAATACATCCTCCCCGATTTGTGTATAAGAAACCTAGGCGAGTCTTAAAAAACGGAGAGTTTTGATTTCACTTGCTGCATGACTCTGTGTCCTTTTCTATGGTGAAATTGATCTCCCGGGTACCCGTGGGCACAACACGAGTCAACCGATAGTCAGGGACTATCTGAACGGAGGGCGGTCCGGGTACCTACCTACGGTACCTACCTACAGCTTGGGGGCTCGTCCGGGATCGGCACGTCAACCCTACTCACCCACCCGGTAAGTTGAAATATTTTATTTTCCAACTGTCCGGGAGGGGAGGGCTCTGACTAAGTTTCTGATCCCTGAACCTTAAAAACACACTCTGGGAGTGTGAACGCTCTGGGAGCGTGGACAAAACTATAAGAAACACAATCCGGGATTGTGAACACACTCAGGGAGTGTGAGCGAAGTTATAACAAACACGCTCAGGGAGTGTGAACAAAGTTATAACAAACACGCTCCGAGAGCGTGAACAGAATTATAAAAAAGCACACTCAGGGAGTGTGAACACTCTGGGAGTGTAAACAATACTAATATTTCAGGGAGATATTAGCTTGTCTCAGGGAGACAAATTATTGACCCGTGTTGTGCCTAAAACTGCTTTGCTTCTCTTATCTGTCGCGTAGAAGTTTAAGATAATCTGTTTGTATGGTCCAATAGTCCGGTTGGTAAGTGTACGGACTGTGATCATTGACTGAATTTAAAGTAATAAGAATCATTGAATGTTTACTTCAGTGTATGTCTAATGGTCAATCTATAGTGATGGTCAACAAGATACGGGCTGGCCCGAGCATGCGTCTGGTCTAGGCTGATTCCATCTAAAGATCAGGTTAACCTCGATTTTATTACCGAGGTTAAAACCAATCGAGGGTGGAGTCGGAGCGAATGAAGAGGTTCATGCTGCATTGAACATCACAAATTTGATCTAACATATACTGAAGCTGTATTTATGACAAGTAGAGACTGTGTTAACCGATGATGACCTGCCCGTCCTGTACTTAGTGTCTAAATTTTGACATAACAAATCATGAGTTAAATGCTGCCAAATTAGTCTCAATAACCCCACCCGCAGGACAAAAGAAATTCTTAGGTGGACGAGTTATTTCCTGCCGTCCCGAGTGTAGAACAATTTATTACAGAATCAATTTCCATGGAGAAATAGACTGTAATCAACTCGGGCTTACTTATAGGCAGGTTAGAAACGTCTACCATCTGCAACCACATATATTTTGTAGCAGATAGACTGCCAGTACTGCAAGGATAACGAACCACTGGTTGTCTTTCTGTTAGAAAATACTAATAATATATATAAAGACATTAATGACATGCAAGTATTGTGTTTGTGTAATTGAACTTAAGCATACTAAAGCTGACAATAACTTACGCCTTGTTAGACAATTGAAGTGAATGAAGTGATTGTTTGTGATTATGTGAAGGTACATGAAAGTCTTATACCTCCATGGTGTTCTATGAGTTACTGATATAAAAAAATAACAAATTCTGATAGTGAGGGTCAATGGACACCCCAGACCGAAAAGATGAGTGAACCCCGCTTTTGGCAAAAGAGCGGCCGCAATGACAACCGTTATTGTCATTAAATTTTGTTATCAGTGGTCAATAACTAATCGGTGTCTGGAGTCCATTGGCTAATACAAAAACAAAACATTTGAAAAATGTTAAGTGTGAGTGAAGTTTCGCAGAAGACCCTAGGGTTTTCTGTGAACGAATTAAAAGTATTCTTTGCAGCCGGGTTGATTAAGCATGCAGGAATATTAAAAGGATCTTGTGCATTTATTATTTTTATTGTTTAAATGAGCTGCAAGCTGACTGTATATGGGACTCATCCAATGTGGGTCCGATAAAATAGTTGGCATTATGCCAAATGTGTATTTTTTCTAAACAAGAGGTTTATTTTGTTTAAAAATATTTTTTATTGTTTTGCACATTAACAGCCACATATTAGTGAGAGACCATATAACCTACACCATGTTTTTGCTGCAGTAGACCGCCCAAGGCGCTGTTGCAGGAACCAAGTATTATATAAACTTAATTGTTATTTCTCTGTACCAATTAAAGATTACATTGGGCAGACTCTGGGTTGATTACAGCTGTTCATTGATTGTTTCAGCGCTGCAGAGTCTGAACATAGTCCACCCCAACCGGGTGAGGATTGTGGGGATTATGTGACCCGCATTTGTGGGACCGGTTATTTAATTAACCCATTCATAGATAATTTAAGTGCATGGACCAGGAATATGAACAGTTGTAACCCGTTCCCCATAGAGGAAGGAGGAGGATTAATTGTTGAATCCTCGGTGTTACCCATTGATGCTTTCACTGAATCATACATTGTGACCATGTATAACATGCAGGCATATCTGGATCCTCCGGACCTGTCTGAAGATGTTTTGGCCACAGGAGAGTATGACACTGGCCTAATCTCCTGTGCCCCTTACAGGGTCACTCTGAAACCTGACCTCCATGCCGTGCTTGCCAACATACCACATGATGCCACACATTTTACTGTTATAGACTTAAAGAATGTTTTTCTTAGTGTCCCTGTTGACAAGAAGACCAGACCTTTTGTTTTCTTTTTTTTTTCTTTTTCCCTTGTTGGCGAACCCCAGTTAAACTGGTTGAAAGTGCCTCAAGGATTTGTGGACTTCCCCGTGGTATACAGTACTGTTTTTCAGTCCACACTCAGGCCATGGCACTCCCCCCCAGGGTTCGGTAGTACTACAGTATATCAATGATTTGATGGTCTGTAGTAAGTCTAGGGAGGCCTGTCAACAAGACAGTGAATCACTAATGTTATGGTTATGTGAATGTGGTCATAAAGTGTCTAAGCAAAAGTTGCAATGGTGCAGTGAAAATGTTGAATACTTGGGCTTTGTCTTCACAAAGGGCAAAAGGAACATCAGTATTTCAAGTATCCATGCAATAGTGGGCCTGGTCACCCCACAAACCAAGAGGGAGATGCTATCCTTCCTTGGTATGATTAATTATTGCAGGCAATGGATCCCTGATTGTTCTTTTTATGATAATGTTCTGAGACAAGCCACTCTGAAAAATTCTCCTGAAAATGTTAAATGGTCTAATGAAATGTTGCATGCCTTTGAGGCATTAAAGGAAGCTATAGTAATGAGTCTTTGACTGAGCCTCCCTGACTTTTCATTGATGTTTAATTTGTATGCTAGAGACAATTGTAAAACCATGGCGGGTGTGCTGGCCCAAGAACATGGGGGCAAGCTACGACCTGTAGCTTATTTTTCAAAGGTCATGCCTCTACAGGTCCAGGGTTTATCGTCCTATTTTGGGGCTCTGGCAACATGCGCTATAGTGGTAGAAATGGCATCTATGTTCACATTAGGACATCCTACAACCTTACATACCTCACATTAAGTAGTAAGCCTGCTTAAAGGCATACACATCCAACACATGTCAGCTCAGGGATTAAGTGAGTATGAGGTTATTGTGCTCAGTAATCCACAGCTGTACATTGAGTATAGTGCCAGTAACTCGGGCCCGGCCATGATCCTAAATGCACTTCTAGGCATGAAGTCATCTGAGGATAAATGACCCGATTGTCATGACTGTCTGGAGGCAATCGAAATGGTTACTTCCCCCAGACTGGACATGATGAACACACCCATCCCGGGTGCAGATGTTGTCTTTGTGGATGGTTCATGTACCGAGCCCAATGACAACGCCTGCCTGGCAGGGTATGCAGTAGTTAAATTACCTGGCGTGGTTCTAGAAGCCAAGTCCATCCCTTACCAGTCAGCTCAAGCAGCCAAACTCATTGCTCTTACTAGAGCATGTGAAATTTACACAGACCAACCGGTGACTGTTTACACTGACTCGAAATACGCACATGGGGTTGTCTTTGATCATGGGGTACTGTGGTCCCTAAGGGGATACGTAGGAGCTGATGGGAAAAGAATTTCCCACTCACAGCTCATTGACAAACTTCTCAGAGCCATCACCCTTCCCAGTAAACTTGCCGTTATACACTGCAGAGCACACACTAGGGGTACTGATGAGATCAGCAAAGGGAATGCCTTGGCTGACCAGGAAGCAAAGCGAGTGGCCGAAAGAGGGGAGACCCTGTTGCAAATGCCCGCCCTGGTCCCTATTCTCCCAGAAGAAGCCCCACTGGTTGCTGATCTCCAACGCTCAGCGTCCCAAGGACTGGTGTTATCCTGTTTTTGCAGAGAAATCCTAGAACTGGATTGATCTGCAAAGAGGGGAGACATGCATCCCACAGTGTAGTGCCCCAATACATTGCACAGGCATCCCACAGTGTAGTGCCCCAATATACATTGCACACTATCATGGGATAGGACACCTAGGTTGGAAACACACTCTAAAACAACTACTAAAAGATTTTTATGTTACAGATGCCCATGCAATTGGTAGAAAGTTATGTCAAAAGGTGCATTACATGCATCAGGAGTAATCCCAATAACCCACATCGGATTGCTCCACCCCACAACCCCGTTCACACACCTTCAAATTGATTTCACCCACATTTCACAGCGAAAGGAGGACAACAACCAGTCTGTATGATTACAGACGTGTTCTCCCGCTGGCCTGAAATGTTTCCCACTAAGAGGAAAGATGCTAAAACGGTAGTGGGAATCCTCACAGGGGAAATCATCCCCAGGTGGGGAATACTACTACAAATAAATTCAGACCAAGGCCCAGCATTTACTTCCCAAATCAAAGACAAGCCGAGGAAAGCTACGAGAGGTACGTTTAAAAAGTGAAAAGATACCTCCAGCTGTCCTTGCTGAGATAAGAATGGCACCAAATGCAATCCTAGGATATTCTCCTTTGAAATCCTGATGGGTGGGCCTTTCCCAACACCTTGGGCCAGACGCACATTCATGACACAAGACAATCTTGACAACATTAGGGATGAATATATGAGAAAGTTGATTGAAACCTTAATAGAAGTCAAAGACAATGTTACTCGCAAGTTTCCGTTTCTTCCACAGGGCAACACTCACCCTCTCAAGGAAGGAGATGTAGTGGTGATAGAACAGCTGAAGAAGGGAAACTAACTAACTGAACACAGTCCTACCTGGATCCATGCTGCTGGTACGCAGGGAACCTGAGTCAGAAGAAACGGAGTGAAGAAAGGAGGTACTAACGAGAGCAGACAGCTCTGACCTCGAACAGGACCCAGAAGCAAGCAAGGAGGTGCTAACGGGGGCAGACAGCCCTGACCTCGAACAGGACAGTCAAGAAAAGGGGGTATTAACGGGGGCAGACAGCCCTGACCCTGTAGAAAATGACAATCCTGATTTCACCGGACTCAAGCAAATTGTGGCTACTGATAGGACTGGTTTCATTTTCAGTGTACACCCTTGTGTGGATCACAACTAACTGCATTTATCATCCAGAGGACTTGGGCGGGCTACAAGTTATTTGTGGTAGAACTTATACAAACAAACAACCATCCAGAACAAGGAGAAGTGTCCCTCTTTCTTCCCCAAATCCCCAACAGGTAGCCATCACACAGAAAACAGGTCTGACACAACTCTGGTTTAACTCCTCCAATACACAAGTAGCTACCTTCTTGTTTGACTACTGTGATGTTGCGCCATGTCCCGGCGCTGCATGGCAGTGTCATGAAAGAAGAGATCAAGACCCGGAAATATATATATGTGTCACGGACAATTATTGGGGACAAGACTGTAAACATTGGGGAAGTGTGGGATGGAGCACAGGACAAGATTGGGCATACAAACCTCAGTCAGCACTAGGTAGGAAAGATAGAAATGGGAAATCCCTTATCTCCAGGATGACATTGTCATGGAGGGGCCCAGCCCCCAAACGATGTGCCACCGGTAGGTATTTACTCACCGGGAGTGATGGGGATATAAAGTTTAGATCCGGGGGCACAGCGTACCAACTAATCCTTAATATTGAGAACCCACAAAAGGGGGATGAGGGAGCTTACTGGATGGGAAAATGGGTGCGGGGAGGGACGGATAGACCTTTAGGCAAGTTTGAAATAAAAGATATGTATAACTCTAAAGAATGGCAACAAGGCCCCCCCATAAATCCTCTAAAACCCCGTATTCAAACAATTCAAGAAATGATGGCCATAGCAGACCCCACATATGAAGACACTCTAGCCATAGAAACTGGGTTCTCAGATATCAACCTATGGTTGGAATGGATGAAGTATAATGCCCACACCCATAATAAAAGTAATTGCTATGTGTGTGGTAAGGCCAGACCTCACTTGGGTACTGTGCCCCTCAATATCCCTTCCAACCAAGAGGAATGTTTCCTAAGCCTCTTCACCTCCACACCCACTAATAACACACTTTGCGAGAAATGGAAGAAAGAGTATCCTATCTTATCGAAAAACCCAAATCCAGGTAGTCATATCACCATATACCCAGGGAATTATACCTGTTACACGTCCAAAGGTACACCTAAGAGTAAAGGCAGGGACCTCCAGGTGTTTCCTGAGGGTTACTGCCATGAGAGAAGGAATACAACAATTGCGAACCAAACGAGGTCCCTCGGGGACATTTATTGGATATGTGGTGATATGAAATTAAGAACCAAATTAGATTCTCCATGGAAAGGGGAATGCGCCCTGGCCAAAGTTATAATGCCCCTACACATAGTGTCAGAAAGTGATCCTGATAATGGTCAGATTTCCCCCAACTCCCTAAAAAGAAGGAAAAGAGAATCCCCAGGAGGAAGTTTTGATCCACATGTATATATAGATTCGATAGGGGTGCCAAGAGGGGTCCCTAGTGAATTTAAAGCAAGAGATCAAGTTGCTGCAGGTTTTGAGTCCCTACTAAGCCCCATCATAACTGTGAATAAAAATGTTGATTGGATAAATTACATCTATTACAATCAACAAAGGTTTGTTAATGATACAAGGGATGCTCTAAAGGGGATAGCAGAACAGCTCGAATACACTTCCCAAATGACTTTCCAGAATCGGATGTCTCTGGACATGATTCTGGCTGAGAAGGGGGGCACATGTGTATATATTGGTAAGACTGAAGGATGTTGCACCTACATTCCCGATAACACTGGTCCCAATGGTAAGGTTACTCTAGCAATTCAGAAACTAGAAAACCTATCTGTGGAACTGAAGAAGAATTCAGGGTTAACCAACCCCTGGGATCAGTGGTTTGGGTGGTTTGCTAACTGGAAACAAATCCTAGTCCAACTAGGAATTTTTATAGTTGTAGTACTCCTTGTAATAGGAGTAATAGTCTGCTGTGTGATCCCTGCTTTCGCAAAATATTTAGCAAAGGTATAGATAATCTTTCAATGCTTTCCACTGTAACCTCCGATTTGGAGGTCCCTTTTAACCCCTCCCCCCAAGGCTATGCTGATTACATAAAGAAACATAAGCTAAGAAAGAAGCGTAACCTCGTTGTTTAGGATGGGTGGAATAGGTCCTTTTTTTATACTAGCAAGGAACCCAAGGCTCAGTCACCTATTCACATTTCTTACACCCAGGGAGACTAGTTCCCTGATGACATCCTTCACACGAAGATAGGAAAATCATTTTTTGTACATATACATGATTTTAAGAGGGGATTGAAGGAGATTTATGCTTTTGCAATAGTAACACCATTTTGTTCACTCCTCAGCTCCATTTTAGATATTTGCTTTTGCACGTCCTTGCTTGTGAAATGTGTTATCTGGAAATTGTCTCCTCAGCAGTTTCTCGGAAAACAACATGCTTTTGTCTTCCTTCAGAGTTTCCTTGAAGCCAAGGTTATAACTCCCTTCTTCCCTTCATCTGTATCCGCCTATAGAATACTGACAATTTATCTTATGCAAATGTCTAAATACATCCTCCCCGATTTGTGTATAAGAAACCTAGGCGAGTCTAAATAAACGGAGAGTTTTGATTTCACTTGCTGCATGACTCTGTGTCCTTTTCTATGGTGAAATTGATCTCCCGGGTACCCGTGGGCACAACACGAGTCAACCGATAGTCAGGGACTATCTGAACGGAGGGCGGTCCGGGTACCTACCTACGGTACCTACCTACAGCTACTACCTCATCGGTGTCCATCGGTGCCCATAAGTGCCACCATATCAGTGCCCGTAATTGAAAGAGAAAACTTACTTATTTACAAAAAAAATAACACAAAAAAAAACTTAAAAAAAAAAAAAAAAATCAGTATTTTATTAGTTGTTGCGCAAAAAATAAAAACCGCAGAGGTGATCAAATACCACCAAAAGAAAGCTCTATTTGTGGGGAAAAAAAGATGTCAATTTTGTTTGGGTACAGTGTAGCATGACCGCGCAATTGTCATTCAAAGTGCAACAGCACTGAAAGCTGAAAATTTGCTTGGGCGGGAAGGTGTGTAAGTGCCTGGTATGGAAGTGGTTAAAGGACAAAACTTACAAACCTTAATATAGTCCTCCTGCAGGACTTGAAATATAGCAGAACAGGTGTCTGGGATTATGATCGGGGGAGATGCCTGTCAAGAACTTGAGGTCCTGCAAGCTTCTCCCTGTTGCCAGGTAGCGCAACGTAGCAACTGCCTCTGCTCAGCAGTGATGGCTTCCCGCATAACGGTGTCCTGCCTGGTGATATAGGGAGACACCAAAGCCAAAAGCTGCTGAAAAAACGGTGTCAGACATCCTCAAAAAATTCCTGAAGTCATCAGGGTTATTCTCCTCAATCTCCCGCAGCAGAGGCATATGACAGAATTGGTGCAGCTGGAGCAACCAATTCTTGGCCCACAAACTCCTCCTCACCCTGTTCATGGACCGGAGCCAGGATAAAGCAGAAATCCCAGCACCAAGCACTAGACATGTGCAGACTGAAATATTTTGTTTCGTTTTTTCGTTTTCGTCCAGAAAATAAATGTATTTGGTTACTCCCGAAAATCGTTTTGATTTATTTTGTTTTCGTCGGGAAAGTTTTCGTCCGAAAACGACGATTTTCGATGACTTTGTCGAATTAAACGACGGAAATTCGACAAAGCATTAAAAATCGTCGTTCTGAATACAGTTAATTCACTGTATTCAGAACGACGATTTTCGATGGCTTTGTGAAATTGAACGACGGAAGTTCGACAAAGCATCGAAAATCGTCGTTCTGAATACAGTGAATATACCTATTCACTGTATTTCGAACGACGATTTTTGATGACTTTGTGAAATTGAAAGACGGAAATTCGACAAAGCATCGAAAATCGTCGTTCTGAATACAGTGAATATACCTATTCACTGTATTCAGAACGACGATTTTCGATGACTTTGTGAAATTGAACGACGGAGATTCGACAAAGCATCGAAAACCGTCGTTCTGAATACAGTGAATATACCTATTCACTGTATTCAGAATGACGGTTTTTGATGACTTTGTGAAATTGAAAGACGGAAATTCGACAAAGCATCGAAAATCTTCGTTCTGAATACAGTGAATATATCTATTCACTGTATTCAGAACGACGATTTTCGATGACTTCGTGAAATTGAACGACGGAAATTCGACAAAGCATCGAAAATCGTTGGATCTGAACGAAAACGAAAATAAAACATTTTTTATGTCGGATCTTTCGGTTTTCTTTCGGTCTTCTCGAACCTACTAGAAGATGTCATCTTCTAGTAGGTTCGAGAAGACGCGTGGAGAGGCCGGACTCCCGGGGCGCAGCAAGAGGCATGGAGAAGGTTTTCTATCTACCGGATTGAAGCTGTGATCGTTAGTACATCGGGAACACCACGCTCCCTAATCCTGCCGTGACACCCACATGCTGTTTTAAGTCTTCTTTTGATTAAGAGACCACGGTAAATCTGGTAAGCAGAAATTCATTACACTATCGGTGGAGGATATCTTCTATCAGTTTGCCATCACAGCTTTTGATTTTATGTGGACTGTTTGTTTTATTCACCGGTGGAAGAACCATTGTGTGTTTAAGGACTTTTTTTATATAGTTTTATTAGTTGTTAGATTATTGCTTGTTTTGTGGTGATTATCGATCATTATGAGCCCTTTATTCTGCAATTTATGATCTTTATAGCGCACCTTTTTTCTTTTCTTTATATGCTGATACTGTTTTTATGTTCCACAGTAAGGTGCAGCTTGTATTTCTGTGTATTTTAGCAATTTTGTTTATTGCCATTTCGATTAGCGCAGTTGTCCTTCCAAAAGATTTTTTTCTATACAAGCACTGAAAGACAGATACGAACCCACAAGAGCAAACTCAACACAAGAAAACTATCTTTAAAGCATGAAGACTGAAAAGCGTAAATCGTCTCTCACCAAACTTTTACTAACACACGGTAACACGAAATCAGCAAAAGCAGCCCCAAGGGTGGCGCCATCCACATGGAACGTCCCCTTTATAGTGCCGTTGTACGTGTTGTATGTCACCGCGCTTTGCTAGAGCATTTTTTGTGTGTAGTCAAGGCTGTTTTAAAGATCTGGTTGAAAAAAAACGTGCTTTTTCTACACCATTAAAAACTTAATTTTTTACAAACCTGAAAAACAGTTGTATGTGTGCGGCATTAGTCTTGGAGCTGGCAGGGGACATTTTAAAAGAGAAGTATGTGAATTTTTTTTTCTTTAATCATACTTACTTATGCAAAAACAGTTCGATGCTGCATCCACCTAAGTATGATTAAAACCTTCCCATACTTCTCTTTTCAAATCTGAAAACAGTCCCAAAGATGACCTTACAACAGAAGAGCAACTGTGCAAAAACATTTTACACAGTGAGGGTATGTACTGTAAAATAAAAAAAATTAAAAAGATCACCAGTACTTTCTGGTCACAAGCACCCTTAGCAGCTCATTGCCTTCCAGATGTATATTGGAAGAATTCATGTCATTAGGCTCTCTCTTCCTTAGCTTCATAGGAAACTATTTTTGAAATATTCTGACAATAAGATTTAAAAATGCAAGGTCCCGGAGAATTTCACACTACACAAAGAGCCCTTTTCACATTCATCATCAGTGACTTGAATATTATGCCTTGTACAGACGATCGGTTTTCCCGACGGGAAAACTGCCATGTTTGCTTTTGGTCAGGAAAACCGGCCGTGTGTGTGCTCCATAGCAGTTTTCCTGACAGAAAAACTGCAAGCAAAAAAATGAGAACTTGTTCTCTTTTTTTTTTGCCACGATTCTCTGCGTTTTTTTACTCAGCAGTTTTCCTATGAGAAACACTGCAGTGGAGCATACACCCAGCCGGTTTTCCCGACCAAAGCTGTCATGGCAGTTTTTCCTGTCGGGAAAACCGGCCGTGTGTACACGGGGGAAAAGCATCAGAGCAGGTTCTCGGTTTTCCCGGCGGACTTTTAACCGCTGGGAAAACCAATCATGTGTAATAGGCATTAAAGTAATGAGCTTTAATCTTATAGTAGCACATTAGGCAGTTCATATATTCAGTATGCTACAACAGGGCATCATCAAGAAGAATTCCTGACATAATATATTTTTTTTAATTTACAGCAAGAAGCCATATGCAAATGTATCCCTTTTCTTTTACAGGGCCTCCAACCAGGAATCTCAAATTCCTTGCAAGCATCAACATCTTTAATGGCTTCATGCCCCAATCTCAATGTGTATATGTCAATGCCCTTCCCATATTAATCTTGCACCAGTAATGCCTCGTACACACACAACCGTTTTTTCCGACGAGAAACCTGCCATTTTTTAGATTGGTCGGGAAAACCGGTCGTGTGTATGCTCCATAGCGGTTTTCCCGACAAGAAAATTGCCCGTAAAAAAATGCGAACATGCTCTATTTTTTCCCCTTGTGTTTTCCGTCAGTCTTTTTCTCGTTGCGAAAACCGCTCGTGTGTATGCTTCACCGCGCTTTGGTTGAGCGTTTTTTGACTGAACGTGTGTATGCAAGGCAGGCTTGAGAAGAATCACATCTGGAAAATGTCTGGGTTTGGCATGTCAGAAAAACCGGTCGTGTGTACAGGGCATTAGAGTAATAAAAACATGCAGATTGTTTGCCAGCAGCGTGACTGTTATTGGTGTTATTTGCTTACTCATTGCTCATAAAAGTTGAACACAAGGGATGTTTGTGTATCATAGTCCAGATTTAGGGTTATACCAGGACAAATACACTTTCTTTCTATCTCATTTTTATGAACACTATGCTCCTACTCTGTTTTCCATCAGGAAATATCTCAGTTGGGCTAACTTGACTGATTCTGTCAATGCCAGGGATGCCACAATAAAATTATTTATAAGGATGCGTTGCTTCCCTATGACAAAATATATGGCACTAGCTCCTACCAGATCTTCATACTTAATGGTGAATATATTCAAACTCAAGTTTCTCAAGTGTGACTGGGGAGCAGGTGTGTTAAATTTGATGTTATCACTCTCACACTCTCATACTGGTCACTGGAAGTTCATCATGGCACCTCATGGCAAATAACTGGTGGGGTGGGGGCATGGCCAGAAATGGCATGTGAGCAGATGCTTTTCACAGAGGTCCCGCAAGTCACCCTGTAATTGATCCTGTTCCCGGCTTCCTCGAGTTGATCCATTGGTACCGGTCATTAACCGATCTCCCGTTGAGCAGCCTGACCCATTGTGTAACTGATAGCCAGGATGGTTACCCGCAAAACAAGAAAGGAGCTGACCGGTCTGAAATCCAACATGGCGCCGCCGGGACCCCTCAGCAGCATGGCCAGTGCGGCAATGAGAAGAAGGACACAATGAGTAAACCAACTAATTCCTCTAAAACAGCATCCAGTGATCAGCCCAGAGACATGAGATATCATGCCAGAAACTTGCAGGGCTGGCTGATCGGGCTGATAAGACTGTGCCTGAGGCTATGGCAGAGGGAGAGGACATGGAGGGGGATGGTGAGCTGACACAGGCAGCCATAGCTGAGCAACATGAACTGCCCACATTTGAGCCAGAGGAAGAGGAGGTAGAGGGTGATGAGATGGATGATGAAGGTGGAGGGAAGAGACCCTACAGACTTTGTGGAGCAGTGGCTCCTGGACTTATTTGGGAAGAAGACCTTCACCACCCTGCATGCTATTGAAAGAGTGCATAGAGTCCCACTACGGCCCCTCCTGCTGGCCTGGCTCTTACACTACCGGGACAGGGAAATTATCCTGCGGCTGGCCTGAGAAAAGCAGAATATTTAGTTTAGTGGTGTGTGGATCTTTTTCTTCCCTTACTTTTCTTCTGATGTGCAGAAGCGCAGAGCATGCTTCACCAAAGTTAAGAGGCAAATTTGCAGGCCCCATATGCTATGCTATACCCTGCCCGGCTTCGGATCACAGCTTGAGGGCAAACACATTTCTTTGAAAACGCAGCGGTTTCATCAGCTTTGTTGGACCCCAATGAGAACGCATTAAGAAGGCAGGCGGAGGAAAAAGGTTAAATCAGCCCCATCTACTTTGCAGCTTCCCAAGGAGCTCGGCTGTGCTTTATTACACTACTAAATGAGGAGAGGGAAAAATACATATCCTTTTGTCCTACAAGAGTGTTTTCTGCAACAAAAATTTTTTCTTTTCTTTTTTCACAGCAGAATGTTTTATTCCCATTGTCTATTCAGCTGCATTGTGGTACTGTGATCCCTGTTGAACCCTACGCAGCGTAAGAAGAAGAGGACCTGTTGTCCTACCACAGTTTGGGCAGTGCCAATCGCTGCCACAGGTACTGTCCGTGGGACCCCTCGGTGTGCATTGGGGGGGAATGACTGGCGGCCTAGGGGTCGTGGCCAGCTTGCAGGTTGTGGTGATATGCCACTTTTCAATTTTGTTAATTTTTCTGTGTTTTTTTCTTACGTCCATTGCATCAGAGCATTACCTCTTATACAAGACATTTACACAGAGCTACTAATTATTTATGTGCATCTTCTTGTTGGTTTGCTGTGGGACAATGCACTTCATGAATCCACTGCTCTGGCTATACAACCAGATTTACCATGGCCACGGTGTCTGTGATATCGTGGAATGTGAGAGGGATACATGATTCCCTGAAGCTTACCATGGTCTTTACCTCCCTGTGCAAGTATTTGCCTGCCATTTGTTCACTGCAAGAGACTCACCTAACCTCTGACTCGGTCTCCTGTTAAAAGCTGTCATGGGTGGGGCGGTCTTATCATTCCATGCACACCTCCTATTCGAGGGGTGTGAGTATAGTAATTCATAGCTCTGTGTTGTAGATGTGGAGGGGAGATACATAATATTGTTGTGTCGCATATATACTGTACTTTGAAATGTTTTCTTGCATTTGTGTACATTCCACCTTCATACAATAACCAGGTGCTCCAGACGGTGTTAGAATACCAGTTGTGTCATCAAGATGTCCCCAACTGCTTTTTGGACCCTGCCCTTGACAAGCATCTACCGGTGACTGCAACACGTAGGTTGTATCGCACACCTTTAAACAAGTTTATTGGGGAGGTCGGCTGGACTGACCCATGGCGTGATAGGCACCCCGGGAAGAAAAGTTTCTGATGTTTTACTAAATCATATATGTCCCTATTCAGAATAGATCTGACTACTTGCTTTAATGCGGCCACCCGATACATATCGGAGATCACATACGCCGTTTGCAGCATATCTGATCACTCACCAGTGATTACTAATTTGGAGGTGAGACAATCAACTATGACTAAGGCCCCTGAAAATTGAATGCCTTTTGTTTTAATTTTTTTTCATCTCATGCTCAGATAGCGACTAAAATTAGGGAATTCTGGCAAGATCAAGGTGACCAAATTGGACAGGGGACACCATGGAAGGCCTTTAAGGCCTTTCTTTGTGGTACATTTATCAGGGAGATTCATGGGATTAAACAGACCACGAGTGCACAGAGGGAAGGGTTGGAGCAACTGGTGAGTGACCTGGAGGTGAAATTTATAGCTGACCCCACGGAGAACCACAAAGACTCATGGCTGGCTGCCAATTAGGCACTTAGCCGCTGTGCTACCTCCACAGCAGAAAGGAAACACTTTTTTTAATAAACTTGCTTATTATAAGGAGGGAGAACAAACCGGTCGCCTGCTAGCCAAAATTGCCAATGCGCAACAGAGGTCGCCCTCCATTGGTGAATTAAGACTCAGGCGGGTGTAGTGACCAATCCCCGGATCTTTTTATGTCCGAATTGGTATCGTACTACTCTACCCTATACCAGTCTAAACAAACATACTCTGAGGCCTTGTACACACGATCAGACCGGTCTGATGAGACTGGTCTGACGGACCGTTTTCATCAGACAACTCTTAACTTGTCTGATGGTCTGATGTGCGTACACACCATCAGACCAAAATCCGATCAGACCAGAACGCGGTGACGTAGAACACAACGATGTGCTGAAAAAACGAAGTTCAATGCTTCCAAGCATGCGTCGACTTGATTCTGAGCATGCGCGGGTTTTTGGTCCGATGCTTTTGTGTACTAACCTTTGAATCTGTCCGACGGACAGGTGTCCATCAGACAGGTTTTAAAGCATGTTTTAAAACTTTGGTCCGACGGACAACGGTCTGATGGGCCGTACACACCATCGAACTAGTCCGATGAAACTTACAAACCTTAATATAGTCCTCCTGCAGCACTTGAAATATAGCAGAACAGGTGTCTGGGATTATGATCGGGGGAGATGTCTGTCAAGAACTTGAGGTCCTGCAAGCTTCTCCCTGTTGCCAGGTAGCGCAACGTAGCAACTGCCTCTGCTCAGCAGTGATGGCTTCCCGCATAACGGTGTCCTGCCTGGTGATATAGGGAGACACCAAAGCCAAAAGCTGCTGAAAAAACGGGGTCAGACATCCTCAAAAAATTCCTGAAGTCATCAGGGTTATTCTCCTGGATCTCCCGCAGCAGAGGCATATGACAGAATTGGTGCAGCTGGAGCAACCAATTCTTGGCCCACAAACTCCTCCTCACCCTGTTCATGGACCTGAGCCAGGATAAAGCAGAAATCCCAGCACCAAGCACTAGACATGTGCAGACTGAAATATTTCGTTTTGTTTTTTCGTTTTCGTCCAGAAAATAAATTTATTTGGTTACTCCCGAAAATCGTTTTGATTTATTATGTTTTCGTCGGGAAAGTTTTCGTCCGAAAACGACGATTTTCGATGACTTTGTCGAATTAAACGACGGAAATTCGACAAAGCATTAAAAATCGTCGTTCTGAATACAGTAAATTCACTGTATTCAGAACGACGATTTTCGATGGCTTTGTGAAATTGAACGACGGAAGTTCGACAAAGCATCGAAAATCGTCGTTCGGAATACAGTGAATATACCTATTCACTGTATTCCGAACGACGATTTTTGATGACTTTGTGAAATTGAAAGACAGAAATTCGACAAAGCATCGAAAATCGTCGTTCTGAATACAGTGAATATACCTATTCACTGTATTCAGAACGACGATTTTCGATGACTTTGTGAAATGGAACGACGGAGATTCGACAAAGCATCGAAAATCGTCGTTCTGAATACAGTGAATATACCTATTCACTGTATTCAGAACGACGATTTTCGATGACTTTGTGAAATTGAACGACGGAGATTCGACAAAGCATCGAAAACCGTCGTTCTGAATACAGTGAATATACCTATTCACTGTATTCAGAATGACGGTTTTCGATGACTTTGTGAAATTGAAAGACGGAAATTCGACAAAGCATCGAAAATCTTCGTTCTGAATACAGTGAATACAGTATATCTATTCACTGTATTCAGAACGACGATTTTCGATGACTTCGTGAAATTGAACGACGGAAATTCGACAAAGCATCGAAAATCGTCGGATCTGAACGAAAACGAAAATAAAACATTTTTTATGTCGGATCTTTCGGTTTTCGTTTCTTGCGCTTTCGTTCGTTAAAACGATAACGAAAATACCCGATTTTCGGACGAAAATGCATTCTAATGAAAACGAATGCACATGTCTACCAAGCACCGCATGATCTCGGCGACGAGAAAATACCGCAAGATGGCTAGAAAACGTTCGTCTAATAAGAACAAACTAAAAGAATGGAGAACAGCAAGGCCTCTAAAGAACGACCTGAAAAACAGTAACGAGCGGTCAAGAACACACTGCAAAAACAGATACAAACTGACTACAAGCACTGAAAGAAAAGAAAAAAGGTGCGCTATAAAGATCATAAATTGCAGAATAAAGGGCTCATAATGATCGATAATCACCACAAAACAAGCAATAATCTAACAACGAATAAAACTATATAAAAAAAGTCCTTAAACACACAATGGTTCTTCCACCGGTGAATAAAACAAACAGTCCACATAAAATCAAAAGCTGTGATGGCAAACTGATAGAAGATATCCTCCACCGATAGTGTAATGAATTTCTGCTTACCAGATTTACTGTGGTCTCTTAATCAAAAGAAGACCTAAAACAGCATGTGGGTGTCACAGCAGGATTAGGGAGCGTGGTGTTCCCGATGTACTAACGATCACAGCTTCAATCCGGTAGATAGAAAACCTTCTCCATGCCTCTTGCTGCGCCCCGTGACTCCGGCCTTTCCACGCGTCTTCTCGAACCTACTAGAAGATGTCATCTTCTAGTAGGTTCGAGAAGACGCGTGGAGAGGCCGGACTCCCGGGGCGCAGCAAGAGGCATGGAGAAGGTTTTCTATCTACCGGATTGAAGCTGTGATCGTTAGTACATCGGGAACACCACGCTCCCTAATCCTGCTGTGACACCCACATGCTGTTTTAGGTCTTCTTTTGATTAAGAGACCACAGTAAATCTGGTAAGCAGAAATTCATTACACTATCGGTGGAGGATATCTTCTATCAGTTTGCCATCACAGCTTTTGATTTTATGTGGACTGTTTGTTTTATTCACCGGTGGAAGAACCATTGTGTGTTTAAGGACTTTTTTTATATAGTTTTATTAGTTGTTAGATTATTGCTTGTTTTGTGGTGATTATCGATCATTATGAGCCCTTTATTCTGCAATTTATGATCTTTATAGCGCACCTTTTTTCTTTTCTTTATATGCTGATACTGTTTTTATGTTCCACAGTAAGGTGCAGCTTGTATTTCTGTGTATTTTAGCAATTTTGTTTATTGCCATTTCGATTAGCGCAGTTGTCCTTCCAAAAGATTTTTTTCTATACAAGCACTGAAAGACAGATACGAACCCACAAGAGCAAACTCAACACAAGAAAACTATCTTTAAAGCATGAAGACTGAAAAGCGTAAATCGTCTCTCACCAAACTTTTACTAACACACGGTAACACGAAATCAGCAAAAGCAGCCCCAAGGGTGGCGCCATCCACATGGAACGTCCCCTTTATAGTGCCGTTGTACGTGTTGTATGTCACCGCGCTTTGCTAGAGCATTTTTTTTTTACAATCGTGTGTAGTCAAGGCTGTTTTAACCACTTCCCCACCGCGCCATAAGCATTTTACTGCTACGGCGCGGTGGAGTTGCTTTGACACGACGTCCCTGGGACGTCCTCGTGCACTTCCGCGATTGCGCGTCCCCTGGGACGCGCTCGCGAAAGTGTCCGTGCTCGCCGGGTCTAGAAGACCCGGCGCATCACGGATCACGGTAAATTGCCGCTGATAGCGGCCGTTTACCACGTGATCGCGCCGTCGAATGACGGCGCGATCACTTGTAAACAAACCGGCGTCATCAAATGACGCCGGTTCCTCCCTCTCCTCGCTCTCCGCTCTGTACCGTTCGGTACAGTGTGCGAGGAGAGGGGGGGGGAGCGGGGTGTCAGCAGCTGAGCTGTGGCTGGATCTGTGACAAATGCAGTCACAGATCCAGCCATCCCTCAAAACATCCCAGCTCTGCAATCCCCTAGTACCCTGCAATCCCCCCAGTACCCAACAATCCCCCAGTACCCAACAATCCCACAGTACCCCACAATACCCCAGTACCCCACAATACCCCAGTACCCAACAATACCCCAATACCCAACAATACCCCAATACTCAACAATACCCCAATACTCAACAATACCCCAATACTCAACAATACCCCAATACTCAACAATACCCCAATACTCGGCAATACCCCAATACTCGGCAATACCCCAATACTCGGCAATACCCCAATACTCTGCATGATACTTTGCAATACCCCAATACTCGGCAATACCCCAATACTCGGCAATACCCCAATACTCGGCAATACCCCAATACTCGGCAATACCCCAATACTCTGCATGATACTTTGCAATACCCCAATACTCGGCAATACCCCAATACTCGCCAATACCCCAATACTCGCCAATACCCCAATACTCGCCAATACCCCAATACTCGCCAATACCCCAATACTCTGCATGATACTCGGCAATACCCCAATACTCGGCAATACCCCAATACTCGGCAATACCCCAATACTCGGCAATACCCCAATACTCGGCAATACCCCAATACTCTGCATGATACTCGGCAATACCCCAATACTCGGCAATACCCCAATACTCGGCAATACCCCAATACTCGGCAATACCCCAATACTCTGCATGATACTCGGCAATACCCCAATACTCGGCAATACCCCAATACTCGGCAATACCCCAATACTCGGCAATACCCCAATACTCTGCATGATACTTTGCAATACCCCAATACTCTCCAATACCCCAATACTCGGCAATACCCCAATACTCGGCAATACCCCAATACTCTGCATGATACTTTGCAATACCCCAATACTCTGCAATACCCCAATACTCGGCAATACCCCAATACTCGGCAATACCCCAATACCCTGCATGATACTTTGCAATACCCCAATACTCTGCAATACCCTGCGCGATACTCTGCAATACCGCCTATGGAGATTTTTAAGTAGCGAAGTTTGGCGCCATTCCACGAGTGTGCGCAATTTTGAAGGGTGACATGTTGGGTATCTATTTACTCGGCGTAACTTCATCTTTCACATTATGAAAAAAAATTGGGCTAACTTTACTGTTTTGTTTTGTTTTTTTTTTAGCACAAAACAGTTTTTTTTTAAAACACGCGTTCAATAAATTTCTGCGAAAATACCGTGCGCGATAAAAAGTTGCAACAACCGCCATTGTATTCTTTAGGGTCTTTGCTAAAAAAGCATATATAATGTTTTGGGGTTCTATGTAATTTTCTAGCAAATAAGTGTTGATTTTTACATGTAGGAGAGAAATGTCAGAATTGGTCTGGGTGTTCCAGAACGCCTGATGGCGCTCCCTGCATGTTGGGCCTCTGTATGTGGCGACGCTGTGTAAAAGTCCCACACATGGGGTATCGCCATACTCGGGAGGAATAGCAGAATGTGTTTTGGGGTGTAATTTGTGGTATGCATATGCTGTGTGTGAGAAATAACCCACTAATATGACAGAAACAAGTTTTTTTTTTTTTTTTTTTACAGAATTTTCAGTCGTTTTTCTTTTATAGCGCAAAAAATAAAAAACCCAGAAGTGATCAAATACCACCAAAAGAAAGCTCTATTTGTGTGAAAAAAAGGACAAAAATTTCAAATGGGTAGAATGTTGTATGACTAATTGTCATTCATATTGTGAGAGCACCGAAAGCTGAAAATTGGTCTGGTTAGGAAGGGTGTTTAAGTGCCCAGTGGTCAAGTGGTTAAAGATCTGGTTGAAAAAAAACGTGCTTTTTCTACACCATTAAAAACTTAATTTTTTACAAACCTGAAAAACAGTTGTATGTGTGCGGCATTAGTCTTGGAGCTGGCAGGGGACATTTTAAAAGAGAAGTATGTGAATTTTTTTTTCTTTAATCATACTTACTTGGATGCAAAAACAGTTCGATGCTGCATCCACCTAAGTATGATTAAAACCTTCCCATACTTCTCTTTTCAAATCTGAAAACAGTCCCAAAGATGACCTTACAACAGAAGAGCAACTGTGCAAAAACATTTTACACAGTGAGGGTATGTACTGTAAAATAAAAAAAATTAAAAAGATCACCAGTACTTTCTGGTCACAAGCAGCCTCAGCAGCTCATTGCCTTCCAGATGTATATTGGAAGAATTCATGTCATTAGGCTCTCTCTTCCTTAGCTTCATAGGAAACTATTTTTGAAATATTCTGACAATAAGATTTAAAAATGCAAGGTCCCGGAGAATTTCACACTACACAAAGAGCCCTTTTCACATTCATCATCAGTGACTCGATTATTATGCCTTGTACAGACGGTCGGTTTTCCCGACGGGAACACTGCCATGTTTGCTTTTGGTCAGGAAAACCGGCTGTGTGTGTGCTCCATAGCAGTTTTCCTGACAGAAAAACTGCAAGCAAAAAAATGAGAACTTGTTCTCTTTTTTTTTTGCCGCGATTCTCTGCGTTTTTTTACTCAGCAGTTTTCCTATGAGAAACACTGCAGTGGAGCATACACCCAGCCGGTTTTCCCGACCAAAGCTGTCATGGCAGTTTTTCCTGTCGGGAAAACCGGCCGTGTGTACACGGGGGAAAAGCAACAGAGCAGGTTCTCGGTTTTCCCGGCGGACTTTTAACCGCTGGGAAAACCAATCATGTGTAATAGGCATTAAAGTAATGAGCTTTAATCTTATAGTAGCACATTAGGCAGTTCATATATTCAGTATGCTACAACAGGGCATCATCAAGAAGAATTCCTGACATAATATATTTTTTTTAATTTACAGCAAGAAGCCATATGCAAATGTATCCCTTTTCTTTTACAGGGCCTCCAACTAGAAATCTCAAATCCCTTGCAAGCATCAACATCTTTAATGGCTTCATGCCCCAATCTCAATGTGTATATGTCAATGCCCTTCCCATATTAATCTTGCACCAGTAATGCCTCGTACACACACAACCGTTTTTTCCGACGAGAAACCTGCCATGTTTTAGATTGGTCGGGAAAACCGGTCGTGTGTATGCTCCATATCGGTTTTCCCGACAAGAAAATTGCCCGTAAAAAAATGCGAACATGCTCTATTTTTTCCCCTTGTGTTTTCCGTCAGTCTTTTTCTCGTTGCGAAAACCGCTCGTGTGTATGCTTCACCGCGCTTTGGTTGAGCGTTTTTTGACTGAACGTGTGTATGCAAGGCAGGCTTGAGAAGAATCACATCTGGAAAATGTCTGGGTTTGGCATGTCAGGAAAACCGGTCGTGTGTACAGGGCATTAGAGTAATAAAAACATGCAGATTGTTTGCCAGCAGCGTGACTGTTATTGGTGTTATTTGCTTACTCATTGCTCATAAAAGTTGAACACAAGGGATGTTTGTGTATCATAGTCCAGATTTAGGGTTATACCAGGACAAATACACTTTCTTTCTATCTCATTTTTATGAACACTATGCTCCTACTCTGTTTTCCATCAGGAAATATCTCAGTTGGGCTAACTTGACTGATTCTGTCAATGCCAGGGATGCCACAATAAAATTATTTATAAGGATGCGTTGCTTCCCTATGACAAAATATATGGCACTAGCTCCTACCAGATCTTCATACTTAATGGTGAATATATTCAAACTCAAGTTTCTCAAGTGTGACTGGGGAGCAGGTGTGTTAAATTTGATGTTATCACTCTCACACTCTCATACTGGTCACTGGAAGTTCATCATGGCACCTCATGGCAAATAACTGGTGGGGTGGGGGCATGGCCAGAAATGGCATGTGAGCAGATGCTTTTCACAGAGGTCCCGCAAGTCACCCTGTAATTGATCCTGTTCCCGGCTTCCTCGAGTTGATCCATTGGTACCGGTCATTAACCGATCTCCCGTTGAGCAGCCTGACCCATTGTGTAACTGATAGCCAGGATGGTTACCCGCAAAACAAGGAAGGAGCTGACCGGTCTGAAATCCAACATGGCGCCGCCGGGACCCCTCAGCAGCATGGCCAGTGCTGCAATGAGAAGAAGGACACAATGAGTAAACCAACTAATTCCTCTAAAACAGCATCCAGTGATCAGCCCAGAGACATGAGATATCATGCCAGAAACTTGCAGGGCTGGCTGACCGGGCTGATAAGACTGTGCCTGAGGCTATGGCAGAGGGAGAGGACATGGAGGGGGATGGTGAGCTGACACAGGCAGCCATAGCTGAGCAACATGAACTGCCCACATTTGAGCCAGAGGAAGAGGAGGTAGAGGGTGATGAGATGGATGATGAAGGTGGAGGGAAGAGACCCTACAGACTTTGTGGAGCAGTGGCTCCTGGACTTATTTGGGAAGAAGACCTTCACCACCCTGCATGCTATTGAAAGAGTGCATAGAGTCCCACTACGGCCCCTCCTGCTGGCCTGGCTCTTACACTACCGGGACAGGGAAATTATCCTGCGGCTGGCCTGAGAAAAGCAGAATATTCAGTTTAGTGGTGTGTGGATCTTTTTCTTCCCTTACTTTTCTTCTGATGTGCAGAAGCGCAGAGCATGCTTCACCAAAGTTAAGAGGCAAATTTGCAGGCCCCATATGCTATGCTATACCCTGCCCGGCTTCGGATCACAGCTTGAGGGCAAACACATTTCTTTGAAAACGCAGCGGTTTCATCAGCTTTGTTGGACCCCAATGAGAACGCATTAAGAAGGCAGGCGGAAGAAAAAGGTTAAATCAGCCCCATCTACTTTGCAGCTTCCCAAGGAGCCCGGCTGTGCTTTATTACACTACTAAATGAGGAGAGGGAAACATACATATCCTTTTGTCCTACAAGAGTGTTTTCTGCAACAAAAAGTTTTTCTTTTCTTTTTTCACAGCAGAATGTTTTATTCCCATTGTCTATTCAGCTGCATTGTGGTACTTTGATCCCTGTTGAACCTTACGCAGCGTACGAAGAAGAGGACCTGTTGTCCTACCACAGTTTGGGCAGTGCCAATCGCTGCCACAGGTACTGTCCGTGGGACCCCTCGGTGTGCATTGGGGGGGAATGACTGGCGGCCTAGGGGTCGTGGCCAGCTTGCAGGTTGTGGTGATATGCCACTTTTCAATTTTGTTAATTTTTCTGTGTTTTTTTCTTACGTCCATTGCATCAGAGCATTACCTCTTATACAAGACATTTACACAGAGCTACTAATTATTTATGTGCATCTTCTTGTTGGTTTGCTGTGGGACAATGCACTTCATGAATCCACTGCTCTGGCTATACAACCAGATTTACCATGGCCACGGTGTCTGTGATATCGTGGAATGTGAGAGGGATACATGATTCCCTGAAGCGTACCATGGTCTTTACCTCCCTGCGCAAGTATTTGCCTGCCATTTGTTCACTGCAAGAGACTCACCTAACCTCTGACTCGGTCTCCTGTTAAAAGCTGTCATGGGTGGGGCGGTCTTATCATTCCACGCACACCTCCTATTCGAGGGGTGTGAGTATAGTAATTCATAGCTCTGTGTTGTAGATGTGGAGGGGAGATACATAATATTGTTGTGTCGCATATATACTGTACTTTGAAATGTTTTCTTGCATTTGTGTACATTCCACCTTCATACAATAACCAGGTGCTCCAGACGGTGTTAGAATACCAGTTGTGTCATCAAGATGTCCCCATATACATCATGGGGGGACTTCAACTGCTTTTTGGACCCTGCCCTTGACAAGCATCTACCGGTGACTGCAACACGTAGGTTGTATCGCACACCTTTAAACAAGTTTATTGGGGAGGTCGGCTGGACTGACCCATGGCGTGATAGGCACCCCGGGAAGAAAAGTTTCTGATGTTTTACTAAATCATATATGTCCCTATCCAGAATAGATCTGACTACTTGCTTTAATGCGGCCACCCGATACATATCGGAGATCACATACGCTGTTTGCAGCATATCTGATCACTCACCAGTGATTACTAATTTGGAGGTGAGACAATCAACTATGACTAAGGCCCCTGAAAATTGAATGCCTTTTGTTTTAATTTTTTTTCATCTCATGCTCAGATAGCGACTAAAATTAGGGAATTCTGGCAAGATCAAGGTGACCAAATTGGACAGGGGACACTATGGAAGGCCTTTAAGGCCTTTCTTTGTGGTACATTTATCAGGGAGATTCATGGGATTAAACAGACCACGAGTGCACAGAGGGAGGGGTTGGAGCAACTGGTGAGTGACCTGGAGGTGAAATTTATAGCTGACCCCACGGAGAACCACAAAGACTCATGGCTGGCTGCCAATTAGGCACTTAGCCGCTGTGCTACCTCCACAGCAGAAAGGAAACACTTTTTTAATAAACTTGCTTATTATAAGGAGGGAGAACAAACCGGTCGCCTGCTAGCCAAAATTGCCAATGCGCAACAGAGGTCGCCCTCCATTGGTGAATTAAGACTCAGGCGGGTGTAGTGACCAATCCCCCGGATCTTTTTATGTCCGAATTGGTATCGTACTACTCTACCCTATACCAGTCTAAACAAACATACTCTGAGGCCTTGTACATACGATCAGACCGGTCTGATGAGACTGGTCTGACGGACCGTTTTCATCAGACAACTCTTAACTTGTCTGATGGTCTGATGTGCGTACACACCATCAGACCAAAATCCGATCAGACCAGAACGCAGTGACGTAGAACACAACGATGTGCTGAAAAAAACGAAGTTCAATGCTTCCAAGCATGCGTCGACTTGATTCTGAGCATGCGCGGGTTTTTGGTCCGATGCTTTTGAGTACTAACCTTTGAATCTGTCCGACGGACAGGTGTCCATCAGACAGGTTTTAAAGCATGTTTTAAAACTTTGGTCCGACGGACAACGGTCTGATGGGCCGTACACACCATCGAACTAGTCCGATGAAACTGGTCTGCAGACCAGTTTCATCAGACCGGTCTGATCGTGTGTACAGAGCCTGAGAGTTCCCTTCAGACGTACCAAGAGTCTGTAAACCTGCCAAAGTTATCTGATGCTGCTAGGCAGCAACTGAATGCTCCTCTTACTTTAGAGGAGCTCCAGATGGCGATCGGGATGTTCCCTAACTCTAAAGCTCCGGGGAGGATGGTATCCCGATTGAAGTGTACAATAAATATACTGAGGGTATGTTACCCAATCTGCTGAATGTGTTCAAAGCCGTTAAAGCAAACAAGATCCTTCCACTGTCTATGACCAAAGCCATTATTGTGCTGCTATTGAAACCGGCAAGGATCTCCTGGATCTGGATTTCTATAGACCAATATCCCTCCTAGAGACTAATGTGAATATTCTGGCAAAAGTCCTGGCGTTGCACTTGAATTGGGTGATATCCACTATTATACACTCCGATTAGGCAGGGTTCATGCCCCAAAAATCGATGGCAATACATTTACAAAGGCTTTTCCTTAACATGCAGTCAGAGGCTGACAATAGGGGGGACAGGGCACTACTGTCTTTGGACGCTCACAAGGCGTTCAACAGTATTGAATGGACGTTCTTGTGGGCCACTTTGAGAAAATGTGGGTTTGGGGTGGAATTTATCCCCTGGGTTCAACTGTTATACTATGCCCCAAAGGCAGCTATCAGAGAGGCAGGCAGAGTGTCATAAGACTTCAGTTTGTATAGGGGTATCAGACAGGCATACCCCCTGTCTCCACTTCTATTTGCCCTGGCCATTGAGCCCCTGGCGGCTCTCATCCGCTCTAACGGTGACATCCGAGGATTTCAATATGGGGACTTACAGGAGAAGTTAATGTTGTATGCCGACGACACTATTCTACTTCTAGGAGACACCAAGAGGTCACTGAATGAAGCTATGAGGGTGGTACAGACCTTCAGGTTTTATTCGGGTTGGTAGTGAACTGGACCAAATCCTCGCTGATGTTTCTTGATGTGCACACGGACCAGAAACTGCCAATGCTTCTTGACATCCCAGTGCCCAAGGGGATTAAATACCTAGGTATACAGGTCACCCCTGACCCTTTGGATTATCTTAAATCTCACCCCTTTGTTAAATCATAGTCGGGATAGAATTAAGGTTTGGTCCAGATTGAAAAATGCCTCCAGTGGGTAGGATCAACCTTATAAAAATGATTCTTATGCCTCAAATTCTTTATGTGCTACACAACTCGCCTCTAGTGATCCCATTAAAACAATTCTGAATCATTAGCTCTATGTTCCCTTCCCTTATATGGCATTCCTCTATGGCTAGGGTGAGATTGAAACAGATTCAGAGGCCCAAGGAGGCATGAGGCTGTACTACCTGGCCTCCCAGCTACAACACATAGCCAGAACACTCAACCCAGTTCCCACCCCGGAGCTGAATCTGGTAGACCCTACCACTTAACTCATCAAATTCACGATTGGACAGGGGTAGCTGAGGGGTTGGAAGCTTTGCAGTTGAGTAAATCAAAATAAACTGTATTCCACATATAACTTGATGCAAAAAAATTGGAATAAAGTCAGAACTCTACAGCAGGTCTAGTATATGGCTTAATGCGCGGAAGTGGGGAAACTACAATAAAGCAGACGGTGGCAGCAGTATGGTATCAACTACCTGAATCAAATATTCTGTAATGTCTCGAGAGCTGCATACTTTTGCCGCTCTCCAGGAGGAATTTCAGCTCCCCAGCTCCATGCACTTCTACTACCTCCAATTCTAACATGCGATAAGAGCCGAAAATTATGTAGATGCATGGGTTCAGTCTAAAGCTCCAACTTTTAACTATATGGCAGAGGTGTCATCATATAAAGGCTTCATATCTTGTAGCTATGCCATGCTTTTTAATCAGTTCTTGCCTGACCTGACCTGAAAGGTGATAGCCCAATGGGAGGGAGACGTTAGGCCTTTTGAGGAGGAACAATGGGGGAGGCACTTTTGGCAGTCTCTGCGTTCGTGAATCGGCGTATCTAGCTCATTTGCATATTTGACGCGTAAATCGACGGTAGCGTCATCTAGCGGCCAGCGTAAATATGCAACTAAGATACTAAGCAAAATTCCGGCGTATCTTGTTTTCTGAATACAGAAAATAGTAACGCCGGCGCATCTTTGAAGTTACGCGGCGTATCTCGAGATACGCCGACGTAACTGATACGAGAATCTGGCCCTATGTATTTAGGCTTTCATAAGCAGCAGCATTCCCTCCCTTTTTTTCACATAATTTTACATTTTTCATTTTTATCTTCACTTGTTATTGGGTTTAGCGCAGAGTTTTTCTTCTATATGTTTCCAGTCTATTAATGTGGATCTGATACTAAGTAAATTGGGTATGTTAATCTTTGGAAGTATAGCGTAAGCTATTGCTAGGACATACAGGTTGTGTCTTTTGGTGATTTGTTTTTTTATATTTAGCCATAGTTTATCTTCCATGTTGCTGAACCAATATTTCATCTGATCTAATAGGGTTGCATAGTAGTAGTTCTTGATGTCAGGAAAGTTCATTCCTCCTAAAGATTTTCTGGTAGTTAACATGGAGAATGCCACTCTGGGTTTTTTCCCATTCCATGTGCACTTTTTAAGTTTTGTATTTAGTTGTGTGAAAAATTTGCTTGGGATTGGAATGGGTAAGCATCTAAAATAGTATAATATTTTAGGGAGGGTTTGCATTTTAAATGGGGCTATTTTCCCTACCCAGGAAAGTTGTTTTTCTGTATATTTTGTAGATCTTTGTTAACTAATTGTAAAGGTGGGGAAAATTATCTTTGTATATTTTGGTTGGTGGGTAGGAGAGTTGTATTCCTAGATAGCTTATTGTGGAGTTGTCACAATTAAAGTTATTTTCTTTACGTAGTGTATTAATTTGTGTCATATGAATGTTCATAGAGAGAGCATAACATTTGTTTTGGTTTATTTTGTAATATGACACTTCACCAAATTTAGCAAATAATTTTTTGAGCTTCTGGCAGGGAAGAGGTAGGGTTAGTTAAAGAGGAGTTCCACCCTAAAAATTAAGTTTCCCTTAATCCCCTCCCCTCCCCCTTACATGGCACATTTGGCATGTAATTTTTTAAGGGGGAGTGGGGGCTTTAGGAGGAGTGGGACTTCCTGTCCCTCTTCCTGCTTCCGCCGAGGGGCTGGTAAGGCGATTAAGCCTAATCTCCTTACTGCAGCCCCTCCCTTTGGCGATCGTCTAGGACACTGGCAGGTCCTAGACGATCGCCTGTCCAATCAACGGCGAGCCGCGCCGCGCGCATGCGCAGTGCGGCTCGCGCATGCGCAGTGGGTGCCCGGCCGTGAAGCCGAAGGCTGTCACGGCTGGGTGCCCACAATCGCAATGAGGATGCCGGCCGGGGAGGGGGGGAGAGGAGCGGAGCCCCGGTCAGCGTGTCGCTGGAACGTGGAAAAGGTAAGTGTCTGTTTATTTAAAGCCAGCAGCTACATTTTTTGTAGCTGCTGACTTTTAATAAACATTAGATTTGGGTGGAACACCACTTTAATCTAAGTATGACATTGTCTGAAAATAGCCATATTTTATGTTCATATTGTCCTAAAGTTATACCTTTGATGTTGGAGGTTAATCTTATATATTCTGCAAGTGGTTTGATTGCTAGTGAGAAAATGAATGGGGATAATGGGCATCCTTGTCTGGTTCCGTTAGTAAAGTAGAAAGATTTAGAGATAATACCTGATGTGAATACTTTGGCCGTAGTTTGAGAGTATAGCACCATAATTGCAGAGTGGATGAAACTTGAAATCCGCTACAGTTTTGGAGATGTAAGCCCAATGCATTCTGTCAAATGCCTTTTCTGCATCTAATGCTAGAAGTAAGGAAGGAGTTTGATCGGTGTGAATTTGGTCAATTAAAGCGGATCTCCACCCTAAAGTGAAGATCTGCTGATCGGAACCCTCCCCCCCTCCGGTGTCACATTTGACACCTTTCAGGGGGGAGGGGGGTGCAGATACCTGTCTAAAGACAGGTATCCGCACCCACTTCCGGCCCGCAGTCTCGGGCAAAAGACAGGCTTTTCCCGTTGTATGCTGGGAACTCTCGGCTCCCAGCACACAGCGGGAGCCAATCGCGGGCGCAGCGCGACTCGCGCATGCGCCGTAGGGAACCGGGCAGTGAAGCCGGAGCGCTTCACTTCCTGCTTCCCTCGCCGTGGATGGAGGGGGGAGCAGCAGGGTGACGAGCGATCGCTCATCCTCTGCTGCGGACGCCGCTGGACTCCAGGACAGGTAAGTGTCCTAATATTAAAAGTCAGCAGCTGCAGTATTTGTTGCTGCTGGCTTTTAATATTTTTTTTTGGTGAACCATCCGCTTTAAGTTAAGAATTCTTTTAGTGCTATCGGGTGCTTGTTTTCGCTTAGTAAATCCTACTTGATCTGGTCCTATTGGGTAGGGGGTTATGTTTATCAAACTTTTGACCAATATTTTTGAATATATTTTTAGGTCAGAATTTAATAGTGAAATGGGTCTACAATTGAGAGGGGGTGAGGGGTCTTTGCCTTGTTTCGGAATTGTTATTATTATTGCTTCCAGTAGTTATTTGGGAAATTATTTAGAGTTAGCTAGATGGTTAAACATGTTAGTTAGATAAGGGACTAGAGTTTCTTTGAAGGCATAGTAATATTCCGCAGATTTTTTTTCTTCTTGTTACTGCCTGAATTAGGAGGCCTTTAGTAGACATGTGCACAACAAAAATTTTCGTATTTTTTTGTTCCGTTTTGTCTCGTTCCGTAGATTCGTAAAGATTCGTAATTTCGTAAGATTCAAGTTTTCCTATTCGGACCCGTTCGTATTTCGTAAGATGCAAGTTTTCCTATTCGGATCCGTTCGTATTTTCGTAACAGTTTTAATTTCGTTTATACTAAATGATTCGTAATTCTGTCTAATTTATGTTCGTTGATTCGAAATTCGTAAGTTTGTTAGATAATAATTTTACCTCTTGTATTCCCCAAACTTCGTGTGCCAGATCATCGGTGCATGTTGCATGCTGCACAACTTCGCAGTAAGAAAGGGCCTGCAGATTGACCTACGTGATGACCTGACCCCTGAACCAGACAATCCCCCCCTAACTGAGGCTACCCCGTCTTCTGAGGGAAGAGCAGCCAGGAGACAGCTCACATTGGGCATCTTTGCACGTTAAACATACACATTAATCATGGCACAATGAGAATGCATGCATGCACAACACTGTGGTCCCTAGCACACACACCCCACATCCACATCAAATTGGATTGGCACCAGTCCACCATGCAGGACTTGTGAGCACCAAGGCTCCAATTATGTCACTGTACATTCATACACCATTCACACGGACCTGGGGATCACTTCTCCCTGGTCCTGGGGAACCCTTCTCCACCAAAATTGAGGGTGACACCCCTTTTCCGGCAGGAATGTCACCCCCACATTCACACAGCATTCACAACAACAACAAAAAAAAAAAAAATTACCTGCAAAAGCAAAAAATTTCCAGCAAAAAAAATAAAAAACAAATAAAATAAAAAAAAAGGGGAAAAACAAATTATTGTCCTTTGCGTGAGCCACGCCTGGGGCGCCCCCGGCCACGGCCCCGGCTTCTCAGGGGAGACTCATGGGGAAGGGGTAAAACCGGGGAAGGAGGAGCAGCCCCTGATCTCTGCCCACCTGGCAGCCTGCCCTCCAAGGCTACGGCTATTCTGTCCAGGGCAGCACCAAGTGTTGCCGTGTTGGCCTGGATAGCCAGGGTAAGGGCCCTCACATCCTGCCCAACGCCTGCTGATGTCGTCTGCAGTTCGTTTAGGCAGGTTGTTAAAGCCCGGGAGTGGGAGTCCAGGTTCCCCAGCATATCCTTTTTTTATCCAACAAAAAGGTTTTTATTGATGAAAAGGTGTTATACAGCATATGGCATTCAACATTGCATTTCAAAACACTTACACTTCTCAAAAGGCAAACACAGCACGACATTACACTCACTGAGCTGTCTTCCCTCCCGCCAAAGTATGCATCCCCGTACATTGCAGCACTCATCCCATATTCAATCCCAATAGTCTGTCCATGACCAGGTCCACCGGGGAAAGCCCCGGTGTATCCAGCCACGGGGCCCAAAGGTTTTCGTATTTACGGTTACTGCCCCTGTGTTGGTAAATAAGCTTCTCCATGCGTATCATATCACCCATCTTATCAATCCATTCCTTCAAGGTCGGTGGATTCTCAGATTTCCAATGTACCATAATCAATTTCCTGGCCTGAAATAGCACTCTATGCACCGCTTCCCTTGTGTACACCTCCTCCACATATTCCTCCAAAACACCAAGTAAACATACCCTGGGGTCCACAGGTACGGATAGCCCGAACACCGAGTTAACAGTGCTCACCACCTCAGTCCAATACTTGTGCAATTTGGGACACCTCCACAGGAGATGTATGAGATCGCCATGGTCCCTCTTGCATCTAGTACACGTGTCGTCTGCTTGCATCCCCATCAGTTGCATCCTATGTGGTGTATAGTACACCCTAAAAATAATGTATAGCTGGGTAAGTCGCTGAGCCTCATTCAGGGAACAGGAGCTCACCCCTTGAAATATCTCCTCCCATTGTTCACTATCTAGTTGTCCCACGTCCCTCTCCCATTTTTCCCTCACCAGGACTGGATGCTGACCCAGGAAGTGTTTTAACAGGATGGCATAGCATTGAGAAATAAATCCCTTCGAGGTCACAGCATCACCTAGGAGATCAAACACCGGGGTTGGCGACAAATGCCATTCAGAGGATCTACTTTGGGCTCTCACTGCGTGCTGGAGCTGTATATATTGAAACAGCATTGAGGGCGGGAGTCCGTACTCCGCCCGCAAGTCTGCGAAGGGCCTAAGCCTCCCATTCCTAAATACATGTTTAATATGTGTGATCCCATAGCCTTTCCACCCAGTCCCGATCTGCAATTTAGCCAGTTCCGTATAAGTATCGTTATGCCAGAGGGGGCTGTATTCAGTGTATCCGTCAGCATGCTGAATATATTTACATTTATTCCATACTTTTTGTATAAGATTGTATGTCGGGTGTGTCTTGTTGGGTTTGGCAAAGGCCAGGGCCTCCAGTGCCAAGGGGATGGGCCCATCGCCCACCGTGCGGAGCATCAGTGCACCTGAGGAACCAGCCGGTTCCCCCCCGAAGCACCCCACCAGGTGTTGCAGCTGCGCCGCAATATAGTACAGCCACGGGTTGGGCAATGCCAGCCCGCCGCTGTCCTTGGGCCTCTGCAGATGCTCGAGCTTGATTCTGGGCGTTTTGTTTTTCCAGATCAGGGATCGGAAGATAGAGTTCACTATTCTAAAGATCTTAAGAGGAATTACCGCAGGGGCATTGTGGAGACAGTAAAGCAGTTGTGGCATTAAAATCATCTTTACCAAGTTCACCTTGCCCGCCACTGATATACGGAGATTATTCCATGATTTAACCCTTTCACGGAACCTCTGGAGCAAGGGAGATATGTTCAAATGGTTAAAATCCCTGGGGTTTGCCGTTACATAGACTCCAAGGTACTTAAAGGAGGTTGTGACTGGTATGGGGCAGGACGGTGCCACCGTTTGCGTGGCACCCCCGTCCAGCAGCAGCAAGGCCGATTTCGTCCAATTAATCTGTAGGCCCGAGTACCCTCCAAACCTCACAATAGTTGCCATGGCCTCCCTCAGAGACGTGTCAGTATCTCCCAGCATGAGCAAGGTATCGTCCGCATAAAGCATCACTTTCTCCTGCAGGGGGCCATAGCAAAACCCAACTATACCCGGATTGGCCCTAATGTCCATGGCGAGGGGCTCAATGGCCAACGCGAATAGGAGAGGGGACAACGGGCAACCTTGCCTCGTCCCCCTCCCCAGGGCGAAGCCCTGAGACAGACACCCAAAGGCCCTGATAGCGGCCTCCGGACGGCTGTAGAGCAACCTGACCCAAGCTATGTATCTATCTCCAAACCCGAATCGAGACAGCACCTCCCACATATACGTCCAGTCAATGCTGTCAAATGCCTTAGCGGCATCTAAGGAAAGCAGAGCCCTGCTTCCTACATTGTCTGCGTCTGACTGCATGTTTAGAAATAACCGTCTAATATTGATGGCAGTGGACTTATTTGGCATAAACCCCGCCTGATCACCATGTATCAGGGACGTTATGACAGTGTTCAACCTAAGCGCCAATACCTTCGCCAGGATTTTTACGTCACATTGTAGCAACGAGATCGGTCTGTAGGAACCTGGTTCGACCGGGTCCTTGCCTGGTTTAAGAAGCAGAACAATATTGGCCTTTGCCATGGAGGGCGGAAGGACTCCGTCCCCCAGGGCCGTATTAAACACCCGGAGTAACCTTGGCAACAAAATTTCCCCATGCTGTTTATAGACCTCCATGGGGATCCCATCCTCCCCCGGGGCCTTACAATTGGGAAAGAGCCCCACCGCTCCCTGAAGTTCCTCCACTGTGAGGGGGGCATCCAACCCCGCCTTCTGTTCTGCCGTCAATCTAGGGAATGCCAACCCACCCAAGTACCGCTCCAGGTCGGCCACTGCATAAGCCGCACCGGGGCAGTACAGTTCCTCATAAAACCCCGCCAGTTCCTGCATAATAAGTTCAGGTGTGTTGACAATGGGCCCGGCCCTGGATTTTATGGCTCCTATAGCCGGGGACCTCTGTTGTGAATTCGCTATTCGTGCAAGCATGCGCCCAGTTTTCTCCCCCTCCTCAAAAAATGCCTGCCTGGAGAAGAACCGCTTCTTTTCGGCCCTAGAGGAGAGCACCCGCTCATAAGCAGATTGAGCAGCCTGCCACTCCTCCCTGGCCGAATCGGAGGGATCCAGGACAAACTGCCCCTCCAGAACCTCCACCCTTTCCTCCAGCTCCCGCACAAAAGCGGAAGAGGCCTTCTTAACTTTGTTAATTTCTGTGACCAGAGTCTTTTTAAGGAACCCTTTGAAATCCTCCCATTGCTGTGTACAAGGACCCCGCGGATCCTGAGCAGTGAAAAACCTCCGTATATTATCCTCTATGGCCTCAGGGGACTCAAATAGTTTTAACCAAAAAGCATTGAACTTCCAGGGGGCCCTAAGGAGCTCAGTGGGCTGAGAGGTCACCAAATGTACTATCAGTGGGGAGTGATCCGACACACTGCGAGGTCTGTACTCCAGCTTGGAGACATACGGAAGCACATGTGCGTTTCCCACCCCCAGATCAATCCTAGACAAACTGCCATGTGATTTAGAAAAGCAGGAATATTGCTTAGTGCCCGGATTCCGCTGCCGCCAGACATCCACCCAGCCAACCTCTTGCAACAACCGCGCCAGGGGAGTACCCCTGGAGAGGGCAGAGGCTCCTGTGGCCGGGTGTCTATCCAGCGCAGGGTCCAGACAGCAATTAAAGTCCCCAATTACCAGCAGCGGCACCTCAGGCCTGCCATCCAAGTAGGCAATCAGCGCCCGAAGCACCGTCGCCGCAAACGGGGGCGGTATATACACACATGCAAGAATACACGTCAGTTCCCCCAACCTGCAGTGAAGAAATACATATCGCCCCTCAGGATCAATGCTATTGTCTAGTTCTTGAAAATCCAAGGAGCAATGCACCAGGACACTCACACCCCTAGAATATGAGGTGTGAGTGGAGTGGTAAGCTCCCTTCACCCAATTGTACCGTAAACAGCCAATAGTGTCCACCGTGAGGTGCGTCTCCTGAAAACAAAAAATTCCTGGGTGAAATTTTTTAAGGCACATATTTATCATTGTTCTCTTAAGTGGGGAGTGAAGTCCTCTCACGTTCCACGACACTATGGGTACCTCTGTCATGTTGGAAAGCAAAAGTTAGTGACGCAGGTGTACCTCCATTAGCTGCAAGAGTCCAGGAACCATCGGTAGCAGGAAGTGGTAATTCGTCCACCAATCGTGTGCGTTGCCCAAGCTGACTGTGGCAATAGCCGTGCTGAAGAGCCACCTTTCAAAATGTGAACAAGGAAAAGTAACAGAAAAAAAAAGGAAAAAAGGGCGCAAACCGCAGCCCGCATTAACTCCGTAGCTCTAGACCCCGCCAACAGGGCGAGTCCGGCATAAGGCATTCCCATCAGATTCCGGAAGCCAAAACAAGTCGCGTGTAGTCGATTCGTCGTTGAAGATTGCTGAAGCTCTCGTCTTGATCTGTAGCAATATAATGTCCCTCAGCCAGAGGTTAACTGAATAAACATAACACAAGATTAAACTTCCTTCTCAGATCGTAATTTCAAACATCTTGCTGGCGGGTCGGGGTCCCGCTGTGGGCCTGGACAGTACTACCCCTCCTCCGCTCCTTCTCGCAGCCGGCGTCTTAGGGGTTGTTCATTCCGGTCTAGCCATGTAGCAGCATCTTTCGCGGATTCAAAGAACTGTGCCTGCCCTTCCACAATCACTCGCAGTTTAGCCGGGTACAACATGGCGTATGGTAGTTGCAGCTGTCGGAGTCTGCGTTTCACGTCAATGAACTTAGCTCTGCGTCTTTGTACCTCCGCCGAGAAGTCAGGGTAGAAGGACACTCGGGCCCCATTATGTTGTATGTTAGCTCTTTTTCTTGCCAGACGCAGCACTGTTTCTCTATCCCTGTAATGCAGTAATCTCGCCAGCATAGGCCTGGGCGGCCCCCCCGGCTGGGGAGGGCGAGCTGGGACTCGATGGGCACGCTCGATTGCAAAGAGGGGGGAGAACGAGTTCTTCCCAAATATATCCAACAACCACCCCTCCACATAGGCAGTGGGGTCCCTGCCCTCCACCTTCTCAGGGAGACCCACAATGCGCACGTTATTCCTCCTGAGGCGATTTTCAAAATCTTCAGCCCTGTCAGTGGCCTCCCTCGCCAGTTGATATGCGGCTTTGGCCTCCCGTTCTATGGGGGTCATGCGGTCCTCTATCTCGCTCACCCTGCTTTCCACAGCCGTAGTGCGCTCTCTCATTTTCTGAAAGTCCTGTCGCAGCAGTGACAGTTCTTCCCTCACAGTATTAACTGAAGCATTGCCCAGATTAACAGCCCTCAGTATGTCAGCTAGTGTGGGTTGAGCAGCCGCTGGTGCAGCATTACCTCCCGGGTCCTGGGCCCCCAAGTTAGGCAAATCAGTCTCCTCTCCATCACTATGATCAGTAAAGATGGCCGCCAGGGCCTGAGTCTCATTCAAGTCAAAGTCACTGCATTTGGGGTGCCCCCCGGTATCTGTCCCCGCTAGCCCGTTCAGCTTCTGGGTGTAATACAGCATGTCCTTCGGGGCCTCCTTACCCTGAGACTTTGTGTGCTTCTGCTGCTTGGATCCTTGCTCCTTCATCCTGTCAGCGCCTCGTGGAGTCCCCTTCACTGAGAACGCGGCGGCGCCATCTTGGAAATCGGGACCCGGCTCAGAAAGTACTTTTCTGACCATTCCCCTTGTGCAGAGAGCCGGCGGAGGTTCCCCTGAGGTCCCGGGATCAGTGGGACCCTGCATATAGTCTCTGTGGACCTGTGGCTTGGCTGAGGGAGGATCGGTACCGGATGGAAGTCAGGAGCTGTGAGAGCTACGTCCTCTCACATGCCGTTCCAGGCCACGCCCCCCCAGCATATCCTTGATGGAGGACAGGCTCTCCTCCATCCGCACCAATGTCTGGCTGACCTGTCCCAGATGGCAGGTCTGGAGGAACTGGTCCCTTCTCAGAGTGTCGGGCAGGAGATCGGCCACCCCTCTGGTGGTCTGGGATGACATCCTGCCTCCAGCTGATGCTTGTGGACGGATGTGGAGGGGGGGGGGGCTCCCCCTTAGGGAGGCCTGCCTGCTGCCAGCCAGAGGGGAAGAGTCCTCAAAAACCAAACGTCCAGTGCCTGACATCGACTCCTCCTCCTCATGATTCTCCTCCTCCTCATGATTCTCCTGCTCCTCTTGAACCTCCTCCGCGGACTCCGGCCTTGTTGGGGGGGCCTCATTAGGCTGCTGTCCTGGGGTTGGTGCGGTCAGGCCAGATGGCCCTGCACCCTCCTGCACATCTGTGGATGACACAAAACATTCACAGGTTGGAGGATCCACACACTTGCCACATATTCCCTTTCACCCCCTCCCCCACACATGCTACACACCTGATATTAAAAAAAAAAACTTACCTGGCACCACGGGCTCTGGACTTGAATCAAAGCCGGGCAGGCCCTCAACTTCATGCCGATGAAAGGTCAGGGCCACCGCACGCTCCTCCGCTGTCAGCCTTATACGGCATGGTGGGCCCCCTCCTGTGCCCCTGGCATGGGCATGCATTCTGGCCATCTTCTGTTTGACCAGACGCCTGGTCATTGATTTTTTTGTCAATCCCAGACCGGGTCCGTGTCTCCCCCTGCCCCGCTGAATTGACCTGCTCAGTGATCCTATCCAAAATCTCCCTCCTCCTGGCCGGGGTGGTGTTGGCACTCTCTGGGTCGTGGAGGTAACGCCCATACTCGCTAATGGCCCGGGCAAGAATTTGTTTTTCCACAACTGTAAAATTCAGCTTTCGTTTTCTCTCAGTCATCCTTCCAAAAAAACTCAGTCCCAGTCAACAAAATTCACGCACACAAACAAGCCCAACCAATCAAGCAAAAACACACACACAGAGAAAACTACTCAGCAATAAACAGTCACAAAAAAAACAAAACAAAAATACAGCAGGAAAAGAAACAAACACAAATATATCAATCAAACAAACAGTCTCTCAAACACTTATCAAAAACCACTTTCAAAAATCTACTAACAAACACTTGATCACACAGAACACTAATCTGACAACTACAAAACACACCGCAACGAACAACAGGACAAAAGGACTTGGTTAAATGGGAAGGGACAAAGGGATGTACTTTTGCAAAGCAAGGGCGTTTGTGTGTGTCTATTTATGCTGTTTGCGTAGTTCACAACTTTGCCCTAGTCCATTTACAATTTCACTGATTGTGCCGCTCCCGAGTTGTGAGCATGCGCACAGCGGAGCTGACATGGTATGCTTCAAGCGCGCATGCGCGAGCCGGCCGGCCCTTCATTTGCATGGGGTCACGGCTCATTTCAATGTAACACGCCCACGTCCTTCCCAATTTGTATTACTCCTCCTTACGCCTCTGAAAAAACTTTACGCATGCGCAATTACCTGCGCAAAAGCTACGAGAATAGGGTGATTACGCGGCAAAATTGCGCAAGTCTAACGTAAAGGCGGTGCGCTACGCCGGTCCAATAATGCGCAGATGTACCTGAATCTGGGCCTTTGAGTCTTTCAGCTGTTCGGATGTTCGAATTGATACGAATGTACGAATACTAACAAATTCGTACGAAAATCCATTCGTTACGAACGGGAACGCACATATCTAGCCTCTAGCATATGCTTTATGTGTACAGTTTGTACACCATAGAGTAGTACTGTTCATAGGTTCTTTATCATTAATTGCAAAAAATTCTTCCAAGTTTTTTTTTCAAAGCCGACAAGTGATTCTCCTGCGAAAGAATAAAGGTGCTTTTTCTCCATATGTAGCTACCGTATTTGCCGGCGTATAAGACGACTGGGCGTATAAGACGACCCCCTAATTTTCCAGCTAAAATGTTAGTTTTGGGATATACTCACTGTATAAAACGACCCATCACTGTGCCATTATTACATGCCTTGCTGTACCATTATTACATGCCTTGCTGTACCATTATTACATGCCTTGCTGTACCATTATTACATGCCTTGCTGTACCATGATTACATGCCCTGCTGTGCCATTATTACATGCCCTGCTGTGCCATTTTTAACATGCCTCACTGTGTCCCACCATTCCCTACCTTCTCCTGTTTGCAGACAGATGACGGCGGTCATCCATTATTTAAAAGCCGCGGTGTCATCCGACTCAGCCGTCCATTATTAAAAAAGCGCGCCTCCTCCTCAGGCTGTCCCGTGATAGGCGGAACACTAATTTTCCCAGCAGAGCCTCTGTTCAGTGTTCCGCCTATCACGGATGTCCTCTCGTCCGAGGTCGAGGCTTAGGATGAGAAGGCATCCGTGATAGGTGGAACACTAAACAGAGGCTCTGATGGGAAAATTAGTGTTCCGCCTATCACGGAAGGAGGCACGGCTTTTGAATAATGGATGGCCGCCCACTGACACACAGGCACACACAGGTACCCAGCGTATAAGACGACCCCCGACTTTTGGGGCATGATTTTACATGCAGAAAGTCGTCTTATACGCCGGAAAATACGGTATTCGAGCAAGATAACCCTTGGTTTATTTCAAGTGTGATTGGTGTGTGATCGGACCAAGCTACAGTATATTGTGGATGCATGCTTTGGCAATCTTTGACAGGAGAATAGTCTATTCTAGAATAAGATTTCTGAAGTCCTTTTCTGTTGTGTGTAGGCATCTCCAGGCATCATACATGTTTTCTGAGGAAAAAATGGGAGATAAACCTTTCCTAGAGATAGTTCTTTCCTTGGAGGTGTTGATAATAGGGTCCATAGGTGCATTGAGATCACCCCAGAGTATGAGAGTTCCTTGCTATATTTTGTTTGAATTTTTTGGATGAATTGGTGAGGATTTTTATTGGAAGCATACTGTATATGTTTACAATTGTGTAGATTCCATTGTCTATTGAGACCACCATAATTATGTATCTGCCTTGAGTGTCAGTTATTAAGTTGATAAGCTTGAAAGAGATAGTGGGCCAGATCCACAAAGCCCGGAGTAACTCTCTGCCGGACATAGCGTATATAATTTACGCTACGCCGCCGTAAGTTAGAATGGCAAGTGCCGTATTCACAAAGCACTTGCGTCCTAAGTTACGGCGGCGTAGCGTAAATGGGCCGGCGTACGCGCGTCTAATTCAAATGGGGAAGAGGTGGGTGTGTTTTATTTAAATTATTCGTGACCCGACGTAAATGACATTTTTTTTTACTGCATGCGCTTTACGTGGAGGTATCCCACTGCGCATGCGCGAAATCACGTCGCAAATAGTCAATGCTTTCGACGTGAACATAACTTACGCAAAGCCCTATTCGCGAACGTTTTACGCAAACAACGAAAAATTCTACGCTGTCCCATTGTCCATACTTAACATTGAATATGCCTCTATAGAGCAGGGGTAACTTTACGCCGGACATACGCTTACGCAAACGACGTAAAAAGAATGCGCCGGGCGTACGTAAGTTTGTGGATCGGCGTATATATCTCATTTGCATATTTATGCTGAACATCTACGGAAGCGCCCCTAGCGTCCAGCGTAAATATGTAACTAAGATCTGACGGCGTAATAGACTTACGCCAGTCGTATTTTAGCGTAATTCCGGCGTATTTTGTTTTGTGAAATTTGAAATTATGGCGATACGCCGCCGTAAAGCTTTGTGGATCCGGCCCAGTGTCTTTAATTGCTGTCATCACTCCTTTTTTCTTTTTTTTTTGCAACTGGATATGAATATATGAGGAAATTTGTGATGGTTGAATTTGGGAGTTTTGTTTAGTGCAAAGTGGGACTCTTGGATGCAAATGATGTCACAGTCATATTTTAGGGCATCCGTCCACAGAGCTCTTCTTTTGTAAGAGCTGTTAAGTCCTTTCACATTCAGCTAATAGAGTTTAAGATTCATTGTAGTTATTTGTGCACTTGCTGTAATTAGTCATATATTTTCTATACAAATATGCTGTAAAGGATATGGATTTGATATAGCTATGTTTTCTTTCAGTAGATGAAAGTGTTGGACCAAATGTTCAGTATAAGTAACTTTAACCACTTGGAGCCCTGGCCATTATAAAATGATGGCCACAATATGGCTCTACAGTGTCGGGAGGATGTCTATTGACGTCCTCGGCTCCTCCAGCCACTGGGGGGCACCGAGCACCGCCGCGTTACTGAGGATCTGGTGGGCGTGCTTAATGGGCGCGATGTACGCCAGGTACCCGCAATTGGCCGCTACACAGACAAGGACGTGTATCTGTGTGTGTAAACACACAAATCCACGTCCTGACAGGGAGAGGAGACCGATGATGTGTCCCTTGTACATAGGGACACAGATCAGTCACCTCCCCCAGTCAGTCCCCTCCCCCCACAGTTAAAATCACTAGTAGGGAACACATTTAACCCCTTCCTTGCCCCCTAGTGTAAACCCCTTCCCTGCCAGTCACATTTATACAGTAATCAATTAATATTTATAGCACTGATTGCTGTATAAACGTGAATGGTCCCAAATGTGTCAAAAGTGTTTGATGTGTCCGCCATAATGTCGCAGTCTCAATACAAATCGGAGATCGCCACCATTACTAGTAAAAAAAATAATTAAAAAAAATCATAATTCTGTCCATTTTGTAGGCGCCCTAACTTTTGGGCAAACCAATCACAATACGCTTATTATGGGTTTTTTTTACCCCCAAAAAATTGGATATTTATTACAGCAAAAAGTTAAAAATATATATATATTTTTTTTAAATCGTCACTCTTTTTTTGTTTATAGCGCAAAAAAAAAAAAAAAAAACGCAGAGATGATCAAAGACCACCAAAAGAAAGCTCTATTTGTGGGGAATTATTTTTTCCTGGGCAGGAGGGGGGTATATGTGCCCAGTAAGCAAGTGGTTAAAGAAACAAAGAAATAAAACACAGTCTTGTAACTCAACAAAAGGAAGGTAGAAAAAATTAAAGTGTTGCCGAGCAACTCTAGTCTACATTGAGCTTGTACTAACTTCCAGGGGGTACAGGGATATAACACGGGGTAAACCAGCTATTTGGATCCCTGATCTTCAAAAAGAAAAGCCTTGGATGGTTAACTTTTGAGGAGTTTTCCGTTCCAAAAACTGCAGCATGTTACTATATATACAGGGCATATTATTATCTTACCATGTATAGAGGATTCATCTGTGACTTGAGACATTTTTCCAGGTGCGGATTTATCCGGTATGTTAATGTCATGGACAGAATGCCCCATGAGCGTAGGATTTTCAAACCTTGCTCCAAGTTATTGATTGAGTACAGGGTGCCTTTATGGTTTACGAGTATTTTCGTAGGAAATTCCCATCTGCAGATCATGCTGTGATTCCGTTGGATCTTGCTAATTGAGTTAAGGTTTTTGCGTGCCATTATTGTTGCTTGTGAAAGGTCTGCATACAAGATGATACCTGTGTATGAGTCAGGTAGTGGAGAATTTTTTTGTGCGTATTGCATTAGTTGATCTTTCACTTCATAGAAGTATATTCTGGCTATGATGTCTCTTGGCAATTTTTCTGAGATGTGAGACGGTTTAGGCAATCTGTGAGCTAGATTTCAAGTTCCTGTTGTGGGATTGTTGGAATACATTTTTTAATCATATCCTTAATAAAGCATTTCAGTTCCAGTGGTTTAACATTTTCGGGTATGCCTCTGAACTTCACGTTGTTGCGTCTTGCGTGATCTTTCAAATCTGCCATTTTCATTCTGAGATGTTTAACTTAATCTTTTAATTCAAAGTGAGACTCGACCATTTCATTGTGTGAGGATGTAAATTCACACATTTTATTTTCTACATAGTCTTCTCTCTCTCCCAGTGCATCGATTTCCATTTTGGATGCCTGCATGAAATTCATCATATCATATTGTAATGTGCCTCTAAGGGAAATTATCATATCTTTTATGGTAGAAACCAATATGGGTTGTCCTGCTGTGGGGATTGCATTCAGCTTCTCATCATATGGGTTTGTATTTGATATGTGTTTATCTTCTAGTGAGGGATTATTGCCCTCGGAAGAAGAAATCCTTCTTTGCTTGAGAGGGCTTGTAAGCAAATTTTGTGTATCAGGGTTGCTATACCACTTCTGTCCACTGTGTGTCTCCTCTTCCTCACCTGCGTCAGAAATGGTATGCTCTGTGGTGTAATGAGGGAGGGGGGAGTCAGCGCCATCTTTGATCCCCTGTGTCCTGGACGGACCGATGAATTCACGTTTGTGGGTCCACTCTCTGGTTTTTCATTTTGCCAACGTGATCCTTGCATTCCTGCCGATGTCTGGATCCGGTGTACATAGTTGCCAACATTTGAAAAAACATTCCAGGGACACTTTGCAGCACAGCTATTAATTAATTACCACACTCACTTCCCCGAAGCTCCACCCACTCTGCATAATCTTCTCCTACTAATCTTTTCACTGCTAAACAGTGCAAGTATCAATATTTGAACTATAAACACATAGCTAGTGCTATTAGCAATGTGTTTAAGTTAAACAAAAGTCAAAAAACATTTCTCCATTGACATGAAGGTCAGATCACTACACTGGGTTCCCCCCTTACATCAGAGTCTGCAGGGATCCCCCTTACAGTGAAATGGAACTCTTACGTAAAGGGGAACGCTGCAGATCATGATATAAGGGGAAACTCTAATATAAGGTGGTCTCTGGTCACCAGAACCTTCCCTTACATCAGAGTCCACTGCATTCCCTTTACATCAGAGTTCCCCTTTACATCAGGGCCTGCAAAATTACCCTTTCTCTGTAAGGGGCAATCCTGCAGACTCTGATGTAAAGGGGAATGCCAGGAACTCTGATGTGGTAGCCACTCTGGTGACCAGAGACCACCTTCCGAAGAGTGAATACACTAAGGTAAGGGGAGTTACTAATATAGTGTCCCTTACATTAGTGTCCCTTGCACTTCAGTGCCCCTTACATTATTTGATTCACTCCCCTGCGGGCAGGAGATGGGATGGACAGAGGCTCAGGGCAGGAGATGGGATGGGCAGAGGCTCAGGGCAGGAGATGGGATGGGCAGAGGCTCAGGGCAGGAGGTGGGATGGTCAGAGAGGCTCAGGGCAGGAGGTGGGATGGTCAGAGAGGCTCAGGGCAGGAGGTGGTATGGTCAGAGAGGCTCAGGGCAGGAGGTGGGATGGGCAGAGAGGCTCAGGGCAGGAGGTGGGATAGGCAGAGGCTCAGGGCAGGGGATCGGATGGGCAAAGGCTCAGGGCAGGGGATGGGATGGTCAGAGGCTCAGGGCAGGGGATGGGATGGTCAGAGGCTCAGGGCAGGGGATGGGATGGTCAGAGGCTCAGGGCAGGAGATGGGTTGGTCAGAGCTTCAGGGCAGGAGATGGGTTGGTCAGAGGCTCAGGGCAGGAGATGGGTTGGTCAGAGGCTCAGGACAGGAGATGGGTTGGTCAAAGGCTCAGGGCAGGAGATGGGTTGGTCAGAGGCTCAGGGCAGGAGATGGGTTGGTCAGAGGCTCAAGGCAGGAGGTGGGATGGGCAGAGGCTCACGGCAGATGGTGGGATGGGCAGAGGCTCAGGGCAGGAGGTGGGATGAAAAACAGTGGAAAATACTGCGCAGGTCTAATGAAAATAAAAATTGGATTGGTGGCAAAACCAAACGATTTTACATAAAGATAAACATGAAGGCTGCTGCAGCACAAATGTCAGATGAACAAAATATAAACAGTAAATTGGGTGTGCTGCGCTGCTAAAATTAATACATCAATAGTGAAGGTGATAACAAAATGTGCATTGAGTGCAAAAAAATTGTATATACAAAACCAACACCAAGTGTTCCAATGTATGACAAAATCATATAAGAAAACAAACTGAATTGACAAAGTTCGTAAAAAAGCTCCAGGGAAAAAATCAAAGTTCAGTGAGTTCAGAGAAATATCCCAAGTAGGGGATTGAGATACTGCAGGACAGAAGAGAGCCTCCACCTCCACCTCTTATAGTAAATCTGCTTAACCAGATGGATAATAATCGTGAGCATCAACAGCACAGCAGGCTGGATTGCCTTAACGGGTATTAGAGTGGAATCCTGTGTGTATCTCCAAGCTTGGTCTCAATGCGGCTGGATCCCAGAAAAACAATCACTCCCAGAGTGTAGCCAAGGGAAGAGAAAGGAAGCCAACATAGAGTAGTAACGTTTTAAAAGTTTAATAAAAGAAATTCGATTGCACTTACAAAAAACGAATCCTTTGGAAGCATATAAATAGTAAGCCGGCCGGCTCTCACAATCCGCCCGTCCTTCCGGATGGTCGTGAGGATAAAAACAATGGTGTCGTCAGCACGCCGTTCCTCCCTACGCCGTTTCGTCCAATAGCAGACTTCATCCAGGGGCACAGGAGGTGGGATGGGCAGAGGCTCAGGGCAAGAGGTGGGATGGGCAGAGGCTCAGGGCAGGAGGTTGGATGGGCAGAGGCTCAGGGCAGGAGATGGGATGGTCAGAGGCTGAGGGCAGGAGATGGGATGGTCAGAGGCTCAGGGCAGGAGATGGGATGGGCAGAGGCTCAGGGCAGGAGATGGGATGGGCAGAGAGGCTCAGGGCAGGAGGTGGGATGGTCAGAGGCTCAGGGCAGGAGATGGGATGGGCTGAGGCTCAGGGCAGGAGATGGGATGGGCAGAGAGGCTCAGGGCAGGAGGTGGGATGGTCAGAGGCTCAGGGCAGGAGATGGGATGGTCAGAGGCTCAGGGCAGGAGATGGGGTGGTCAGAGGCTCAGGGCAGGAGATGGGATGGTCAGAGCCTCAGGGCAGGAGGTGGGATGGTCAGAGAGGCTCAGGGCAGGAGATGGGATGGTCAGAGAGCCTCAGGGCAGGAGGTGGGATGGTCAGAGAGGCTCAGGGCAGGAGATGGGATGGTCAGAGAGGCTCAGGGCAGGAGATGGGATGGGCTGAGGCTCAGGGCAGGAGATGGGATGGGCTGAGGCTCAGGGCAGGAGATGGGATGGTCAGAAAGGCTCAGGGCAGGAGATGGGATGGGCAGAGGCTCAGGGCAGGAGGTGGGATGGGTAGAGGCTCAGGGCAGGAGGTGGGATGGGCAGAGGCTCAGGGCAGGAGGTGGGATGGGCAGAGGCACAGGGCAGGAGGTGGGATGGTTAGAGGCTCAGGGCAGGAGGTGGGATGGGCAGAGAGGCTCAGGGCAGGAGATGGGATGGTCAGAGAGGCTCAGGGCAGGAGATGGGATGGGCTGAGGCTCAGGGCAGGAGATGGGATGGGCTGAGGCTCAGGGCAGGAGATGGGATGGTCAGAAAGGCTCAGGGCAGGAGATGGGATGGTCAGAGAGGCTCAGGGCAGGAGATGGGATGGGCAGAGGCTCAGGGCAGGAGGTGGGATGGGTAGAGGCTCAGGGCAGGAGGTGGGATGGGCAGAGGCTCAGGGCAGGAGGTGGGATGGGCAGAGGCACAGGGCAGGAGGTGGGATGGTTAGAGGCTCAGGGCAGGAGGTGGGATGGGCAGAGGCTCAGGGCAGGAGGTGGGATGGTCAGAGGCTCAGGGCAGGAGGTGGGATGGGCAGAGGCTCAGGGCAGGAGGTGGAATGGGCAGAGGCTCAGGCAGTCCAGAGTGCATCACTCCAGTCCAAGTTTGCTGCTGTGCTCTACAGTGTGCTGGTATGGAGTGTCAGTGCGATAGGTACCTGTACTGATCCATCATCCCCGGATCTCAGGTGATTCTCCTTCCCCTGGGCTCTCACAACTCCCCAATCAGCCCCCAGGAAACAGCATGACCCGACCACCGACTACAAGGAAGCCAGGGGCTGCCACCTAAACACACGCCCCCTTAAAACATTTTACCCAATCACAGAACAAAGGACGTGTAGCCACGCCTTCAGAAATGAGAATAGGCTTCCTCCGGATCCCTGCAGACGTGACAGTCCCCTGGCTGCTCTATACAGAGTGCTGTGTGATGGGAAGGGCTTCCTCGTACATGCGCAGTTGCAAGAGCTGCCCACGGCCATCATTTTTATGGGCACTGCTGCCCATATAACGGACTTTACCGGACAGCCCGAAAACAGGCTCAAATGCCTTCCCCACTAGCCGGGACAAGTCCCGGCAGGCTAAATTAGCCGGGACTAGGTCCTATTTCACGGGGCTGTCTCGTTAAAAACGGGACAGTTGGCAGGTATGGGTGTATGTCTCCAGGGCTTTCTAGTAGCATTGTGTGTTACTCAGGGATGTCCGTTATGGCAGAGCTCCCTCACAGTGCAGCCAGCTTGTTCCGCGGCTAGCCACGCCACCTATGGATGTACATTTTTGATTTCACTCCTCACTGCCTATCACAGTTTCGGAGGCCATGAAATGCCCAGATGGCACAACCCTCCCAAATGACCCCATTTTGGAAAGTAGACAGCCCAAGCTATTTGCTGAGAGGTATGGTGAGTATTTTGCAGATCTCACTTTTTGTCACAAAGTTTTGAAAATTGAAAAAAGAAAAACAAAAAATATAAATGTTTCCTTTCTTTCTTCATTTTCAAAAACAAATGAGCGCTATTAAATACTCACCATGCCTCTCGGCATATAGCTTGGGGTGTCTACTTTACAAAATGGGGTAATTTGGGGGGGGGGGGTTGTGCTATCTTGGCATTTTATGGCCTTCGAAACTGTGATAGGTAGTGAGGAGTGAAATCAAAAATGTACACGCTTAGAAAGCCTGAAGGCAGTGCTTGGTTTTGGGGCCCTGTACGTGGCTAGGCTCCCAAAAAGTTTCACACATGTGGCATCCCCGTACTCAGGAGAAGCAGCAGAATGTATTTTTGGGGGGTGTAATTCGACATATGTCCATGGCATGTTTGAGCAATATATAATATATTGACAACTTTGTGCAAAAAAAAAAGTTTGTAACTTTCCCGTAACTTGTGGCAAAATATAAAATATTCCATGGACTCAACATTCCTCATATCAAATAGCTTGGGGTGTCTACTTTGCAAAATTGGGTAATTTGGGGGGGGGGGGGTTGTGCTATCTGGCATTTTATGGCTTTCAAAACGGTGATAGGTAGCGAGGAGTGAAATCAAATATTTACACCCTTAGAAATGCTGAAGGCAGTGCTTGGTTTTCGGGGGCCCCATACGCGGCTAGGCTCCAAAAAAGTCCCACACACGTGGTTACCTCGTATTCAGGAGAAGCAGCAGAATGTATTTTGGGGTGTAATTCCACATAAAACCATGGCATGTTTGAGCAATATATATCATTTAGTGACAACTTTGTGCAAAAAAAAAAAGTTTGTCATATTCCCGTAACTTGTGGCAAAATATTAAATTATCCATGGACTCAACATACCTCTCAGCAAATAGCTTGGGGTGTCTACTTTCCAAAATGGGGTCATTTTATTGTGCCATCTTGGAATTTTTATGTCCTTTAAAACTGTGATAGGTTGTGCTAGGTAGTGAAAAAGTGAAATCAAAAATGTATGTCCTTTTGAAGGCAGCGCCTTTTGAATTTTGAAGGCAGTGCTTGGTTTTAGGGGTCCCGTACACGGCTAAACTCCCAAAAAGTCCAACACATGTGGTATCCCCGTTCTCATTCAAAGCAGCAGAATGTATTTTGGGATGCAATGTCTACATATAACCATGGCATGTGTGAGCAATATATCATTTAGTGACAACTTTTAAAAAAAAAAAAAAAAATTTTTTTTGTCATTTTTCAATCACTTCGGACAAAAAAATGTAATATTCAATGGGCTCAATATGCCTCTGAGCAATTTCCTTGGGGTGTCTACTTTCCAAAATGGGGTAATTTTTTTGGGGGGGAGGGGGTTGTACTCCCTGCCATTTTAGCACCTCAAGAAATGAGATAGGCAGTCATAAACTAAAAGCTGTGTAAATCCCAGAAAATGTACCCTAGTTAAGTGTTCTTGCATAGCAAGATCACTTACTATTTTCTCACATATATATTATTATTCTTACAGCCAAATTTAGCACCCTAACTCCTCCCACAGTTTTTACACTACATAGACGAGTAATATACGGATTCTTCCCGATCGTGTTGCTTTGTGGAACGTTTCGCCAAAAGGTTCGCGAAACATCGTCGTTTTTGCGGCAAAAATTTTGGTGAAGGTAGAGTGGGGGATGTCAACAAATGAAAAATCAGGACATGATTTGTAAACTGCGACCACTCCCTCAATTTAAAGCCGACTTACACAAATCTTATATCAAAACGTTCACCTATCCCTGCTGCCACTACACATGCCCACTGCTAAGCGATCGTCCTGATTGTTTGCAACCCACGCCATTCATTGACCTCCATTGACTTTCATTGAAATTAAAGTCTAGACATCTAAAATTTTAAGGGCAATTTGTAAACTGCGACTGTGCCTTCAATGTTTATATTTTCAGAGACATACTATACATCAAACTGTAGTTCTGGGTCTTGTGATTCACACAATATAAAGATATTCGCTGTACGACTATACAACACGGGTTTGTTTTAAAATACAACCGTTTGAAGAAGGACGAGTTTTAAAAAAAGGGCAAAAATCTATGCTTAGAGGCTGCCTATAAACAAACATTGGTTTCCTAGGAAACGCTGAGGTAATGAAAACTCCTCACACACAGCTGGGAGGGGATTCTATAGCTCCTCCCACACAGCTGTGAGGGGATTCTAAAGCTCCTCCCACACAGCTGTGAGGTGAATTGGCTCTGCTTTTTTTTTGGCGTAAATTCTGCATACTAGCATACTCTGCATATAGCAACCAGTCCATAGCAGCCAGGCCATAGCAACCCTCTATAGCAACCAGTCCATAGCAACCAGTTCATAGCAACCAGTTCATAGCAACACTCCATAGCAACCAGTCTATTTTAACCAGTCCATTTTAACCAGTCCATAGCAACCATCCAAAGCAACCAGTCCATAGCAACCGTCCATAGCAACCACTCCATAGCAACAAGTGCATAGCAATCCTCCATAGCAGCCAATCCACAGCAACCCGCCCATAGCAACCAGTCCATAGAAACCAGTTTTTGATGGGGAAATTTTGATGGTGCAGTTTTGATGGTGCAGTTTTGATGGTGCAGTTTTGATGGGGCAGTTTTAATGGGGTAGTTTTTGATGGGGCAGTTTTTGATGGGGCAATGGATTGAAATGGATCGACACACTGTTGGATCACATTTACATCTCCAGGGGCACTGTCTCCAGTCAGGAGTATTGGTAGAGGCAAGAACACGTCACACAATTTCCCCAGAAATTGTATTTTTTTTCTAGTTTGTAGACGTTTTAACTTTTGTGCAAACCAATAAATATACGCTTATTATTTTTTTTACTAAAGACATGTGTCCGAAAATATTTTGACCTAAATGTATGGCTAAAAATTAGTTTATTCGATTTTTCTTATAACAAAAAGTAGAAAATATTTTTTTTTCCAAAATTTCGGACTTCGCAGAGGCAATCGAATACCATCAAAAGAAAGCTCTATTTGTGGGAAAAAAAGGGACGCAAATTTCGTTTGGGTACAACATTGCATGACCGCGGAATTACCAGTTAAAGCAGCACAGTGCCAAATTGTAAAAACACCGCCGGTCTTTAAGCTGACAAATGGTCCAGGGCTGAAGTGGTTAAAGCAGATTCCTGTGGGGGCACTGGACAGAGAGGAGGAGCCAGCAGCACGAAGAGGATGTTAGGGGCCACTCTGTGCAATTCCATTGCACAGAGCATGTAAGTATAGGGATGTTTGTTATTTAAAAAAATAAGTTCCTTTGTAACCATTTTACAATTATTTCAGAAGAGCAAGAAACAAAAATCATAGGGCCAGATTCAGTAAGAAGTTAGGCGGCTAATCTCGAGATGCGCGGCCTAAGTGTAAATATGCACCGTCTTATCTATGCGTCGTACCCACCAACCTAGATACGCCTGAAAATAGGCTTTCTCCGACCGACCTAACTTTCCTACGCCGGCCTATCTTAGGGCATATTTAGGCTGGACGGATCTGGCGTGCCCATTGATTTCCTATTCAAATATGCAAATGAGGGAGATATGCCGATTCACGTACGTATTTGTGCCAGACACTGGCTACGTGCGCCGCGTGTAAGTCCTAAGTCCTGCGCAAAGTTATTCCTACAAATAGAAAAAATGGGAAAAACACTGCGCTAAACCAAATAGGGTGGAAGTGCTGCTAGTACCAAATAATATAGATACGTATATTGGAAGAACTTGGAAAAAGGGGGTGAGGTACAGCGCAAAACCAAAAGAAGTGAAAATGATGATAGTGATATGAAAAATATAAAAAAGGTGAGTGAACAATAATGGATCAATCAGAAGAGCACGATTGGTTAAATAATACATAAAATATGAAATGACAAGTGTATACCGTGAAATGATTAAATGGATATAACAAAGATAAGTGAAACCTAGAATTATAACCAAAAACACATACACATCAAAATAAATAAATATGACACAATAAAAAGTCCATAAATATTCCAAATGCATAAAAAAATATCCGTGTGAGAGTGAGCTATAAGAAGTCAAGGATACACCCGAGTGTCAGAAAACATAGTCTCCTTACCAGACCACCTGACCACACCTGCGGTCAGATTGCACACGGGTTTGTTTAAAGTCACACAAACGACTATAGGCTGGAGTTGCTTCTAATCCCCATTGGTCGGAGCGGATGAATATCTCAAATATAAAAGGAAAACAGAGAACCCATAGTGCAGCTTTGCAATACAATTTTAATAAAAAAACGGGATATATTGCACTTACAAGAGATCACTGTAAAGCAGGCTCAAACAAATACACCATATGCGGTCTGCAAACACGGGATCTCGACGTCCTTTTCGATTCTATTTCCTGGGTCAGTTCAAAAAATGTGATGACGTCAGAACGCAGGCCTCACCTACGCGTTTCGTCATATGTTGACGTCGTCTGGGATTGGCTGCTGCTTCTCAGTCATCACATATGCCCTTTTATACTGTCCCGTCCCGAGGGAAAACCAGTAAGGGAAAGAAAAAACTGAACGGAAAGAAAGGAATCTATTAGAATTGGAATGGAGCCATCTTGTGGCCAAAAGGTATATCACATGAGGAAATACATCAAATAGAATGAACTGAGCTGATGGAAAGGGAATTACAAAAAGGACCCCGAGACCGTGGATACAGTATTGATGCTATACACATTAGATGTCCAAACTGAGTTTGATACATAAATAAAATAATTGGAATGTATAAGTTTAATAAAACACTTAAGATAAAACATTATTAGAAAATGTTAATTTTTTTTAAAAAATATTAAAAGTTGACCCAGGAGTTACGCATTATTTAAAAAGCAATTTATATCCCAATCTACATTGAGTCCGTGTGGTACATAGGATCTCATGGTAAAGATCCATTGGGTTTCAATTTTGGAGATGGCACGCACTCTGTTAGTGCCCCTCCAATTTGGGATTAATTTCACTATTGGTACAAATAATGTTCCCTCAACCTTTTTGTTGTGATACTTGGCATAATGTTTAGAAAGATTATGTTTGGAGAAACCCCGTCCGATATTCCCTACATGTTCTTCTAATCGGACGTGTGCTTCTCTCTTAGTCCTGCCAATGTATTGCTTGGCACAAGGACATTGGATAAGATAGACAACATATTCACTCGTACATGTAATGAAAGAGTCAATAGGATACGTGTTGTGTGTTTGACTTGATTGAAAAGATTTTAATTTGCGTCCTTGGAACTAATTCAATTTGCAAATATTGCATTTCCTGCAAGGAAAGAATCCTATCATAGTCTGAAAAAATGAAATTCTCTTTGGGGGATTAATAACATTGGGGGCCAGTTTATGTCTTAAAGAAGGTGCTCCCCTGAACAAAACAACGGGTTTATCCGGAAGTACTGGACCCAGTACCTTATCATTTTTCAAAACGTTCCAGTACTTATTAAAAATCTTCTTGACGGAAAAATATTGATTGGAGAAACCGGTAATCATAGAACACCCGAATTGAGTACCCACACCTTTTTTGGTTTGTCCAATATGTCCCAACATTTTGTTCCTATCCATGTTCTCAACCTTCCGAATAGTGTCATCCAAATCAGATGCATCATACCCCTTCTCCAAAAATCTGAGTTTAAGAATGGAGGCCTGTTGTATGTAATCTGCTATATTGGTGCAGTTCCTCCTTAACCTTTGGAATTGCCCCTTGGGTACCGCACTGAGCCAAGTGGGATGGTGACAACTAGTGAGGGGGATGAAACCATTACAGTCTGTTTCCTTAAAGTATGTCTTAGTCATTAAAACCCCATCCTTGACCTCAATACTAAGATCAAGGAAGTGTATGCCTGTACTACTTGCTTCGTGTTTAAGGCAAATCCCCCTATTGTTATCATTTAGTTGGGAAAGGAAACTTTCTAGTGAAGCAAAATCCCCCTCCCAGATAAACAGGACATCGTCTATGTACCTTTTCCATAGACGAAGCTCTTTGGGAGGGTGTGAATAAATTACTTCTTTCTCCCAATAGGCCATAAATAGGTTGGCGAGGCTGGGGGCAAACTTAGCCCCCATAGCCACGCCGCACTTTTGGAGAAAGTAGTCTCCCTCAAACCAAAAATAATTATGCGTTGTAGCGAAAATAATTAAATTGGCAATAAAATCCTTCTGTAAAATGGATAAGGAGGGGTCTTGCTGTAAGTAGAAACGTACCGCCTGTAAACCATCGTGGTGGGAAATAATGGTGTAAAGGGAAGTGACATCCGCTGTCACTAAAATATAACCCTCTTTCCAGGTGAAGGCAGCCAACAGTTTAATGACCTGTGTAGTGTCTCGAAGATAAGATGGAGTATGAGTGACTAAAGGCTGTAAAAATTCATCTATATATTTCCCAATTCTAGATGTAACCGAATCTATGCCGCTTATGATGGGACGGCCCGGGGGATTTATCAGGCTCTTATGCACTTTCGGTAGGTAATATATAACTGGGACCCTCGGGCAGATGGAATCAGGTAAGCTTTTTCTTTTTTTATTCAAAACTCCCAGTGAAAATCCTTCATCAATCAATTTGGATAAGGACTTTTTATATTTAACCATGGGGTTACATGAAAGACGGCTGTAGGTGGAATCATCGGAGAGTAGCCTCTTTAATTCAGTGAGGTAGTAATCCTTATTAAGGATGACCACACCGCCCCCTTTGTCCGCAGGGCGAATCACTATTTCATTCCGTTTGCAAATGGATTTAACATTACTCTGGAAATCTTTATTATTCCTGAACCGTGGTTCCTTTAAGGAGGTAATGTCCTTAAGTACCAACTCCTTGAATGTCTGAATCGAGGGAGCAGTAAACCTCAGAGGGTTGAAGGTGGAGGCATTAGAAAGTTTAGTATGCCTGGTAGGAATTAAGCTATCTTGATTGGGTAGAAGTGGGGTACCGTCTGATGGTATATTAAAGGTGTTAGTCAGCACCGTCATTGGGGAGATTTTGATGTCTCTCCCGATCGGATTTAGCATAAAATGTCTCTTGATGTTAATTTTTCTGATGAATTTATGAGCGTATATGAACGTTTCAAATTTGTTCAGCTTACGCGGTGGTGCATATTGGAGACCCTGACCCAAAACTGCCTGTTCCCCTCTCGAAAGCTGAACCGAGCTCAGATTGAAGACTCCATCTATTTTTATTTCTTCCTTTTTTTTGGCTTGGACCCTCCTGCCCCCTCTGTTGCCTCTCCTACATTTGGTCCTCTTTTGGGTCGAAAGTTGGCCGGGGGAAAAAAACGAGGTTCATCCCTTACATTTATATTCCATGGAGAGCTTTGTTGTTCTTGTCTATATCGTGTAGCATGTTCAACAAATTGGCTGGGATGTTTGGAGATGACAGGTTCCGTTTCTGGATGTTCATCTCTCTGTTGGAATAGAGGGGCAAGTCTATTGTGGGTGGGGACCGACCTTGGTCTGGGAGTATGGTTATCATGATAGTATCCATACTGACTTCTTGGTATCTTCCTCCCATACTCCAAATCATGATAATTGGAATGTGTGGGATAATAGTGGTTGCTCTGATCTGTGTATCCCACACTAGGATAGTCATTCCTGTGGGAATCCTTCATCCGTGCAGGTCTTCCTCTGGGGGGATGATTACCATATTGGCCTTCTGGCCACCCCCCATAGGGTACAGATTTGCTCTGTTTCGCCTTATTTTTATTTTTAGCTTTAGGTCTAACTGCTGTATTACCCGAAGGGATGTTATTCCTAATTTGTCCTTCCCTTGGTGTGCTACTATTAACCGCTTGTGAAGGGGTTAAAGAGCCACCCATGTTAGGAAGTGGTAGGACAGAGGGTGGCACTGAGGTGAGAATTTGGGCATTCTCAGCTTCCATTACCTCCTCAATGATCGCCTGCCATCTGAAGACCATGTTATTAGAATAATCAATGTAATCACGATTATACTTTTTCTTCTTCTTAAGCTTCTGGTCATGGTCTTCTTTCTCTAAGAAAACTTTAAGCTGTTCTGATTTCTGTTTATAGGTCTCTTGTTCCCTATGCGGGATGAGTTTATCTTTCAATGCACAAATCTCATCATTGAGATTCCTTTCCGTTCAGTTTTTTCTTTCCCTTACTGGTTTTCCCAATACTGTATCCACGGTCTCGGGGTCCTTTTTGTAATTCCCTTTCCATCAGCTCAGTTCATTCTATTTTATGTATTTCCTCATGTGATATACCTTTTGGCCACAAGATGGCTCCATTCCAATTTTAATAGATTCCTTTCCGTTCAGTTTTTTCTTTCCCTTACTGGTTTTCCCTCACTCAAAATGGCGACGGGACAGTATAAAAGGGCATACGTGATGACTGAGAAGCAGCAGCCAATCCCAGACGACGTCAACATATGACAAAACGCGTAGGTGAGGCCTGCGTTCTGACGTCATCACGTTTTTTGAACTGACCCAGGAAATAGAATCGAAAAGGACGCCGAGATCCCGTGTTTGCAGACCGCATATGGTGTATTTGTTTGAGCCTGCTTTACAGTGATCTCTTGTAAGTGCAATATATCCCGTTTTTTTATTAAAATTGTATTGCAAAGCTGCACTATGGGTTCTCTGTTTTCCTTTTATATTTGAGATATTCATCCGCTCCGACCAATGGGGATTAGAAGCAACTCCAACCTATAGTCGTTTGGGTGACTTTAAACAAACCCATGTGCAATCTGACCGCAGGTGTGGTCAGGTGGTCTGGAATAGAGACTATGGCCCAGATTCACGTAGATCGGCGCATTATCGGTCCGGCGTAGCGCACCACTTTTCCGTTAGACTTGCGCAATCTAGCCGCGTAATCCCGCGATTCACGTAGCTTTTGCGCAAGAGATTGCGCAAGCGTAAGGTTTTTTCCTGAGGCGTAAGGAGGAGTAATACAAATTGGGAGGGACGTGGGCGTGTTACATTGAAATGAGCCGTGACCCCATGCAAATGAAGGGCCGGCCGACTCGCGCATGCGCGCGTGAAGGAAACCATGTCAGCTCCGTTGTGCGCATGCTCACAACTCGGGAGCGGCGCAATCAGTGAAATTGGAAATGGACTAGGGCAACGTTGTGAACTACGCAGACAGCATAAATAGACACACACAAACGCACTTCCATTGCAAAAGTACATCCCTTTGTGTCCCTTCCCATTGAATCAAGTGCTTTTGCTCTGTTGTTCATTAGAGTGTGTTTTGTAGTTGTCAGATTAGTGTTCTGTGTGATCTAGTGCTTGTTGGTATTTTTGTGAAAGTGAGTTTTGATAAGTGTTTGAGACTGTTTGTTTGATTGATAGATTTCTGAGCGTTTGTTTTCTTGCTTTATTTTTTCATCAGATTTTTTTGTGTCTGTTTCTTGCTGAGTGCTAGTGTGATTTTTGGGTGTTCTTTTTCTCTTTGTGTGTGTTCTTGTCTGATTGGTTGTGCTTGTATTTGTGACAGATTTTTGGTGACTGCTAGTGAGTTTGTTTGGAAGTATGACTGAGAGAAAAAGAAAGCTTAATTTTACAGTGGGGGAAAAAAGAATTCTTGCCCGGGCCATTAGCGAGTATGGGCGTTTTCTCCACGGCCCGCAGAGTGCCACCACCACCCCGGCCAGGAGGAGGGAGATATTGGATATGATCACGGAGCAGGTCAATTCATCGGGGGAGGGGGAGACACGGACCCGGTCTGGGATTGAAAAGAAAATAAATGACCTCCGGCGTGAGGTGAAAAAAAAAATGGCCGCAATAAATGCCCATGCCAGGGGCACAGGAGGGGGCCCACCATGCCGGATTAGATTTACAGCGACGGAGCGTGTGGTGGCCCTGACCTTTCACCGGCATGAAGTGGAGGGCCTGCCAGGCTTTGACACAAGTCCGGGCCCCGCGGTGCCAGGTAAGGTTTTTATTTCTCTCAGGTGTGTAGCATGTGTGGGGGAGGGGGTGAAAGGGAATACAGGGAGGGCAGAATTATTAGGCAAGTTGTATTTTTGAGGATTAATTTTATTATTGAACAACAACCATGTTCTCAATGAACCCAAAAAACTCATTAATATCAAAGCTGAATATTTTTGGAAGTAGTTTTTAGTTTGTTTTTAGTTTTAGCTATTTTAGGGGGATATCTGTGTGTGCAGGTGACTATTACTGTGCATAATTATTAGGCAACTTAACAAAAAACAAATATATACCCATTTCAATTATTTATTTTACCAGTGAAACCAATATAACATCTCAACATTCACAAATATACATTTCTGAGATTCAAAAACAAAACAAAAACAAATCAGTGACCAATATAGCCACCTTTCTTTGCAAGGACACTCATGCAGCCTGCCATCCATGGATTCTGTCAGTGTTTTGATCTGTTCACCATCAACATTGCGTGCAGCAGCAACCGCAGCCTCCCAGACACTGTTCAGAGAGGTGTACTGTTTTCCCTCCTTGTAAATCTCACATTTGATGATGGACCACAGGTTCTCAATGGGGTTCAGATCAGGTGAACAAGGAGGCCATGTCATTACTTTTTCTTCTTTTATACCCTTTCTTGCCAGCCACGCTGTGGAGTACTTGGACGCGTGTGATGGAGCATTGTCCTGCATGAAAATCATGTTTTTCTTGAAGGATGCAGACTTCTTCCTGTACCACTGCTTGAAGAAGGGGTCTTCCAGAAACTGGCAGTAGGACTGGGAGTTGAGCCGGACTCCATCCTCAACCCGAAAAGGCCCCACAAGCTCATCTTTGATGATACCAGCCCAAACCAGTACTCCACCTCCACCTTGCTGGCGTCTGAGTCGGACTGGAGCTCTCTGCCCTTTACCAATCCAGCCACGGGCCCATCCATCTGGCCCATCAAGACTCACTCTCATTTCATCAGTCCATAAAACCTTAGAAAAATCATTCTTGAGATATTTCTTGGCCCAGTCCTGACGTTTCAGCTTGTGTGTCTTGTTCAGTGGTGGTCGTCTTTCAGCCTTTCTTACCTTGGCCATGTCTCTGAGTATTGCACACCTTGTGCTTTTGGGCACTCCAGTGATGTTGCAGCTCTGAAATATGGCCAAACTGGTGGCAAGTGGCATCTTGGCAGCTGCACGCTTGACTTTTCTCAGTTCATGGGCAGTTATTTTGCGCCTTGGTTTTTCCACACGCTTCTTGCGACCCTGTTGACTATTTTGAATGAAACGCTTGATTGTTCGATGATCACGCTTCAGAAGCTTTGCAATTTTAAGAGTTCTGCATCCCTCTGCAAGATATCTCACTATTTTTGACTTTTCTGAGCCTGTCAAGTCCTTCTTTTGACCCATTTTGCCAAAGGAAAGGAAGTTGCCCAATAATTATGCACACCTGATATAGGGTGTTGATGTCATTAGACCACACCCCTTCTCATTACAGAGATGCACATCACCTAATATGCTTAATTGGTAGTAGACTTTCGAGCCTATACAGCTTGGAGTAAGACAACATTCATAAAGAGGATGATGTGGTCAAAATACTAATTTGCCTAATAATTCTGCACTCACTGTATGTGGCAAGTGTGTGGATCCTCCAACCTGTGAATGGTTTGTGTCATCCACAGCTGTGCAGGAGGGTGCAGGGCCATCTGGCCTGACCGCTCCAACGCCAGGACAGCAGCCTAATGAGGCCCCCCCAACAAGGCCAGAGTCCGCGGAGGAGGAACAAGAGGAGGAGGATGATCAGGCACTGGACGTTTGGTTTCTGCGGACTCTTCCCCTCTGGCTGCAAGAAGCCTGCCCTCCCTAAGGGGGAGCCCCCCCCCCCTCCTCCCCCAACATGGCTCCCCTCACAAGGGCCTCCCCTTCTCCCCGGCCACAACCATCAGCTGGAGCCAGGAGGTCATCCCAGAGCACCAGGGGGGCGCCCAATCTCCTGCCCGCCTGTCTGAGAAGGAACCTGGCCACCCAGACCCGCCTTCTGAGACAGCTCTGCCAGACTATGGGGCGGGTGGATCAGAGCCTGTCCTCCATCAACGATAGGCTGGGTAACCTGGACTCCCACTCCCGGGCCTCCACAACCTGCCTAAATGACCTGCAAACTACATCAGCAGGCGTTGGGCAGGATGTGAGGGCCCTTACCCAGGCTATTCAAGGCAACACGGCAACACTTGGTGCTGCCCTGGACAGAATAGCCGTGGCCTTGGAGGGCAGGCCGCCAGGTGGGCAGATCTCAGGGGCTGCTCCTCCTTCCCCGGCTTTTCCCCTCCCCCATGCGTCTCCCCTGAGGGTCCGGGGCCGTGGCCGGGGGCGCCCCAGGCGTGGCTCAGGCAGAGGGCATTAAATTTTTGTTCCCCCTTTTTTTGGTTTGAAAGCATTTTTATTTTTGTTCTCTGCCTTTTTTTTTTTTCTATGCATTTTTTTTTTTTCTATGCATTTTTTGTTTTTTTTGCTGACATTTTTGGCATTTTTTGGGTTGTGAATGATGTTTGTATGTGGGGGTGACATTCCTGCTGGAAAAGGGGTGTCATCCTCAATTTGGGTGGAGAAGGGTTCCCCAGGACCAGGGAGAAGTGATTCCCAGGTCCGTGTGAATGGTGTATGAATGTACAGTGACATAATTGGAGCCTTGACATGGCGTTACTGCTCACCAGTCTTGCATGGTGGACTGGTGCCAATCCAATTTGATGAGGATGTGGGGTGTGTGTGCTAGGGACCATAGTGGTGTGCATGCATGCATTCTCATTGTGCCATGATTAATGTGTGTGTTTAACGTGCAAAGACGCATAATGTGAGCTGGCATGAGATGGGGTCATGAGATGGGGTTCCAGTTCATATGCAGAGTCACCTTGAAGGGAAAAGACAGGAGGATGTTAGTCATGCATGTGCCACTTGTGAGGTGTGCATCACGGGAGGGGATAGTCATGCCTGACTCCCATGTCACTCACCAACCAGCCAGCTGTCCCCATACATGTTCTGTTCGAAATCTGTGGGGATGGGGCTCTGATTGTATATGTAGCTGTCATGGGTGTCATGGGTGGTGCCATGTGTTGGGCTGCTGATGTCCTCCTGCAGGGTTGTGGTTAATTCCAGGATGGCATGAGGGGTGAATCTGAAGATGCGAGACACCTCAGAATCACTCATGCCAAAGATGTCTATGCGTGTGTGATATATCAAGTGAAGAGTGAGGGGCTTGTATCAGATAAGAATATTGTATTAGATTAATTTAAATTGTAAATTTTATATAAGCAAATAAAAAAATAAAAAAAAACATCTCCCGTGCCCTCCTTAGTGCCATCCTCCGTGCCCTCCTCCTTCTTTGTTCATCTAAAGTCAGTAGTATAGCTATGTGCGACGATGCCCCTGGCATGTTGGCATACAGATTGTTGGGCAACACGTGTGACTGCTGAACTCCTCACTAACAGTGTTGCTTTATCTGACAAGTAGACTTTTTTTCAAAATTTAGACCAGCTTTTAGGTGCTCTAACTTTAGACAGGACATTTTGCTGTTGCGCACATCGCGTAGCCTGCGCAGCAACTGCGTTTTTTTGTGAATCCCCGTAACTCCCTCATTAGCATATTTGACTAGCAAATCAATGGTGTGTCTAGCGCAGTTTTGCGCGAAGGGAAGCGAAGGTCTAACTCAATTACGCGGGACCAAAAAACGTATATTTCTGGCGTATATTGTTTTGTGAATCGCGTGCAACTATACGCATGCGCACATTTACACTTATGCACGCGCAACAGCAGTTGCGCACGCGTAATCGCTCTGTGAATCTGGGCCTATATTTTCTGACACTCGGGTGTATCCTTGGTGGAAGGTGGTGCCAAGCTCTTTGAACATCTCTTTGGAAGACTTCTTATAGCTCACTCTCACACGGATATTTTTTTATGCATTTGGAATATTTATGGACTTTTTATTGCGTCATATTTATTTATTTTGATGTGTATGTGTTTTTGGTTATAATTCTAGGTTTCACTTATCTTTGTTATATCCATTTAATCATTTCACGGTATACACTTGTCATTTCATATTTTATGTATTATTTAACCAATCGTGCTCTTCTGATTGGTCCATTATTGTTCACTCACCTTTTTTATATTTTTCATATTCCTACAAATAGCTGCTTTATCTTTACAACTGACGGGCACAGGTCAGCTGGAGAGCAGCTACAGCAGCACCATTATGGACGAACTTAGCAAGCTGAGCAACCCCACTTGCAGGACAACACATCTGTCTGCCAACATGCCAGGGGCAGCCAAGGTCATCATAGCAATACTAATGGGTCCGCCGGTACGGAGGAGGAGGAGGAGGCATCCCTGCCACAATGATAGCCTTCTCCTCGGGGCTAAAGTATTTTTTCCTCCCTACTTTGCCTGTATTTACAGTAGCCGGCATCATTAGACAAAATTACCTTCCCTAAGGGGGGTAAATTTGCACCGGATGGGCGCATGTCTGGGCTTATTTTTAGGCTCGGCATAAGCCGGTTGGGCCGGCATATCTCAGGAAGTTGGGCCGGGGTAGTTGTGAGCATGCTCACAGGGAAGCGATCAGACACCGAGGTCACTAAGCATGCTCCGTGGATGATAGGCCTGGCGTAAGTGTCAGATCCAGGCTCAGACCATCATTTGCATAAGGTCACACCCACTTCCACTTACACCTACTTGCTCCTTCACATTTAAGTTACGCCGGCACAAACTTAGGAGCAAGGGCTTGGTGAATACTGTACTTGCCTCACTAGTTTGCATCGGCGGAACGTATATGCGCTGCGTTATGCCGGCACAAAGACGTGCCCATCTACCTGAATCTGGCCCTTAGTGTTTATAGTGGAAGCAGTGGCGGAATTATCACGGTCGTAACAGTTGCTGTTGCGACTGGGCCCTGTAGTTGGCCAAGTCAGGGGGGGCCCGCCAGTGTGAGGGGCCCCGCCACCCGCCAGTTCACAATATGACCAATTTCAGAATCTATACTAGTCCAGGAACCAACACATTTGGTGAAAGGAATTTTGCCTGGAATGGGACTCTACTAAAATATTGGATATTAAAAGAGTTAACAAAATCAATAGAATATTAGGCCCTGAAAAGGAAATCATATGTATGGCACATTTCTTTAGTTTCAAGGGAGAAATTATAAGTAAAGCTATAGAAAAGGGAGGAATATCATATAAAAACTTGATGGTGTATCTCAAAGAACAATTATTCATATAGGGGTTTTATATCCAATTACAAATCTGCTGCAAGGAAAGCATAAACCATATAGAGGGGCACTATAAAACATATGCTGTATACAGTATTGTATATGAGATACCTATGCTTTGGGACCTATTTAATGTTTCCTTAAATTAACAGAAAAAAAAATAGCTGCGGCCCACCACATGTACCCTTGTACATAAATATGACTAAACTATAGCAGGAAAGAGACACACTTAAAAAAAAAAAATTGCAGCTCAACCTAAGTGCTCTGTGCTCAAAACTATTCTAGTAAAGTACTAAATAATAATAAAAAAAAAATATGATGTGTGATACAGAGTGTTGAAAAGGTTTATAGAATGCTGTTTACAATCCAAAATGCAAACACAAATAGTGACCCCTTAATATACTGTATGCACTCCAATCTTCATATGTTAAAATATAGGGCTTCCCCATTAACAGTGGGTTGAGGTCCTTGCCCCTTTTCGACTTGAGACCCATAGAGTGCTGCTGAGACACGGCAATATCGCAGTCTCAAAACTGAGATTCTGGCTTGCTTTGGGGTAACAATGGCCTTGAGAGCCCAGCGCATCCATGCATGGTAGTTTAAAGTGGAGCAGATTGTAAGGTCCCTGATGTATTACCTCATACGGACGTGGTTACTGCTGGAGGTTGCCACTTCAGCCCAGATCATAGAAAGAGTTGTAGTGGACCACTTTGTAAGAGCCCTTCCAATCCCTAAGCAGCAGTTTGCTAGGACAGCTGATCCTAAAGATGCCAATGAGTTGGTGGCCTTCATGGAACAATACTTGCGTACTGAGAATATTCTTGCAGCACCCAAATAATCATTCTCTAAGAGCCAAAAGCCCACCAGCTCGGGGAAAAATTCTCCCGTCCTAAAGTGTGGAAAAAGGGAGGCTAATGTCATTGGGAACCCCGCATTTTACAAGGTCCAATCGCAAAAGGGAGACCCAACAGGACCCAGGACCTATAGTGTGCTGGCCGCCAGTTGTACACTAAACCAGGAACCTATGGAATTCGGTAAGACCCAGCAAAACTGTTTTGTTGATACAGATTTTTGTTGTTAAAGTGTATAGTTGCAAGATGACTGCCTTGCTGCATTCCGGCAGTCTAGTCACTTTAGAGCAAGCCAGTTTAATGAACCCCCACAAATTGCAGCGACAGCTAATGTTGTTTTTGTATTCATGGACATACCAAGTACTACCCCCCTGCTAATGTGTCTATCGAATCTGCCTGTGGCACCAGGGACCATGAAATGGGAGTGGTCCCAAATCTAAAGAGTCTGAAAATTTTCCCTGGATGTCCTCACAGGACAAATCTCTGGAAATAAACCTGCCAGACCTGCCCACAAGTTTGGTATTTTTTTTTTTTTTTTTTTTTTCTCCACTTCAGACTTAACCACAACTTGAGACCTGCTCATGGTTATATTCAATGATTATGTCTCGACTTAGGTTTTGCATCATATGTGGAGAATATATGTATATATAAATATATATATATATATATTTTTTTTCCCCCCCTCCCACCTCATCCCCGACTCCGCCCCTTCCCTCTTCTCCCAACCTCCCACTGGTCCTCTTTCTAGGCCTTTATCGTCTCTTCCATTTAATAATTTCCTCTCCTCTTTATTGTTTAAGCTTCCATCATTTCTGCATATTCCATCTTAACCTTATATTTTTTCCAGGGATCCCATTTATCTTCGAAATCTGCCCAAGTTTCCTCCTCTCTGTATCTTAAATAATCATTGTAATAAATTTCATCGACAAGTTTGGTATGACCCAGCTTAAGGACCCCACATTAACCTGGGACAAGAGAACTGGTAAAAGTGGAAAATAGAGTGCCCCAAGAGCCAGGAGCCAGGGGTGGAGGCTATATTCCCTCATTTTGCTGTGGAAAATGACCTGTTATACAGAGTGGATGAAATATAGGGAGAGAGAGCAGAACAGTTACTAGACTTGGCACATGCTCATGTACTTGGGGGATATCTGGGTATGGATAAGACTAAAGAAAGAATATTGCAACAATTTTATTGACCAGGCTTACACAAAGATGTCAAATTTGTATTGTGAGTCATGCCCAGGTTTTAAGCTCACTGCTCCAATTTCCCATTTCCGAAATCCAATGGTATGTTTACCCAATATTTAGGTGCCCTGTGACAGTATTGTAATGCATATTGTGGGTCCATTGGTTAAGTCCACTAGGGGGTACCAGTATATCTTAGTTGTCTTGGACTATGCCACGTGGTACCCAGAGGCAAGCCTGTTAAGGAATCCCTCAGCCAAGAGTATTGGAAAATAACCCAATATTCACAGAAAGCAGCTGTGAGCAGTCACCACATCCTGGTTATATAGAAATAAGAAAAAGCCCCCTTGGGAATAGGATTTTAAAAGTTACTGGAAACAGTAAAGAATAATAAATAATATTTATTTTATTCAGTACAAACATTCATGAATTAAAATTAGATCATGTGGAATATATAAATCCAATTGGAAAATAAATTGAATACGTATAAAAAGTGACTCTTAGTAAGACCCATGACTGTTTCTGGCTTGATGCCCTTCTTCAGGGAGTTTACAAACGTGTAGAGCCAAAATGTCTAATAAAAGAACATATTGCATTAGTATATCAAATAAAACATACATATTGTTTTGTAAGAGTAATGCACAGGGACAAGTTGATAAGGACAAAGAAGTCTTACATCAATAAAGATTCTGCATGGTAACCCACATGACAGGAAAAGTGTGTGTGGTTAATGATAAAATGGTCCTCCAAGTCCAAAAAGTCAGTAGATCACAGCTAGGGTCCCCACAGGGTCTCCAAAGGAGAAACCCACAGTTTTAAAGATCTAAAAATAGTGACAGATAAATTCTGTAGTTGAAAAACAAGCTGAACAATGCACCTAACACCTACCAGAATTGAAAGATCAAAGTGACATTCCAAAAAGTCCATTGGCTCTATACGTTTGTAAATTTCCCTGAATAAGGGCATCAAGCCAGAAAAACGGAACTAAGAGTCAATTTTTATATGTATTCAATTTATTTTCCAGTTGGATTTGTATATTCCACATGATCTAATTTTAATTCACAAATGTTTGTACTGAATAAAAAAAATATTATTTATTATACTTTACTGTTCGAGTCACCTTCAAAATGCCATTCTTAAGGAGGCTTTTTCTCCCAGCCAAGAATATTGAGCTTTCTCTTATATTTTCACATGTGTGTATTCCTCGGGAGCTGTTAACTGATCGAGGCACGCCCTTCATGTCAAAGGTTACTAAAGAATTGTGTAAATTGTTTAAAATAAATCACTTACGCACTTCAGTGTACCACCCACAAATGTATGGTCTAGTGCAGGGGTAGGCAACCTTGGCTCTCCAGCTGTGGTGAAACTACAAATCCCATCATATCTCTACCTCTAGTAGTCATGCCCGTGATTGTTAGGGTCTTGCAATGTCTCATGGGACTTGTAGTTTCAAAACAGCTGGAGAGCCGAGGTTGCCTACCCCTGGTCTAGTGGGTTGGTTCAACACAAAAAAGGAAAGGAATGTTAAAGCAAGTGGTAGCAGCGGATCGAAGGGACAGGGACTGCCTTTTGTCCTAAATCGTGTTTGTTGTATGGGAGGTACCAAAAGCCTCCCCCAGCTTCTCCTCTTTTGAGTTGCTGTATGGCTGACATCCGAGGGGCCTTGTTAGATATAGCAAAAGAGCCATAGGAACAAAAAGCAACGCCACTCAAAAGTGTAGTGGAGCATGTTGCTCAAATGCAGGAGTGGATTGGAAAAGTAAATCTCTTTGTTAAATAACACTTGCAACAGGCTCAGCAGGCTCAGGATAGAGTGTATAACCATTTGGCCAAAATCTAAACTTTTAACCTCAGTGACAGAGTACTCATGCAGGTACCTACAGTGGAGAGTACATTTCTGGTGAAATGACAAGGGCCATATGAAGTTGTAGAACGGGTGGGGGAAATTAACTATAAAGTACATCAGCCTGGCAAAAGGAAGCCCTACCAAGTCTATCATGTGAATTTATTAAAGCCCTGGAAAGACAGAGTCCCTTATTTTCCAAGTAACCCTGGCCATGACTGCTGTAGGTTCTTCTTCAGCACCTGGGGTAGAAATCGCAGAGGCACTGTCAATAAGTCAAAAACAAGAGACCAAAGGAATTTCTGCTAAGAAATAGAGAGTTCTTTTCTGACTTACTAGGGTTAACTTCAATGACCCTGATTGTAACCAAGTCAGGGGTGAAGGTTAATCTAAAACCCTATTGCATACCAGAAGTTCAAAGGAGATAAGTAGGATGTTAGATCTAGAAGAATCACTGAGTGAGTGGTGTAGTTCAATCTTCCTTATTCCCAATCCAGATGGCAGCATACGATTTTATAATGATTTCCGAAAGCTAAATGAGGTGTCCAAATTTTATGCTTATTCAATGCCCAGGGTAGATGAGCTAATTGAGCATCTATGACATGCTCGGTATATCACCAGCCTGGACCTTGCAAAGGGGTATTGGCAAATAACACTTAGGCCTCGTACACACGATCAAATCTGTCCGCTGGAAACGGTCTGCTGGACCGTTTCAGCAGAAAGATTCGATCGTGTGTACGGCCGAGCCGACGGATTTGGCCACCCGACAGATTTCAAAGCGTGCTTTGAAATCTATCGGGTGGGAATCCGTCCGCCCGACATGTCTGCTGGTTAGTACACTTACCAGCAGACATGTCGTCCGGCACCGCCGCCGAATGGATTCGGCGCATTTGCGCGGAAGTGTTTTACTTCCTGGTGCGGTGACGTGGCGGCGTCAACGTCACCGACACGTCAGCGCGCCGTCTGCTGGCGGGGATTTTGGTTTGCTCGTGTGTACACGCGAGCAAACCAAAATCCCAGCAGACAGATTTGTTCAAATCTGTCGGACAGACAGATTTGAACAAATCTGTCTGCTCGTGTGTACGAGGCCTTAGAGATTGCACTAAAAGATGAGACAGCCTTTTCTACTTCTGAGGGGCCTGCATTCGAAACGAACGTATGTTCGACTCGAACATCGTCTGTTCGATCGTTTGTCGAATTCCGAACAAAAACAATCGTTCGCGGCAAATTCGAGTGAAGCGAAATGACCGTTTTTAAAACTTTTTTCCATTGATCAATGGAAAAAGTTTTAAAAACGGTCGTTTTTTTCAGGAGTCCTGCTCCTAAAAAACGACTGTTTTAAGACTTTTTTCCATTGATACATGTTCCCTGGGGCAAGACCTGGGTTCTGAAAGACGTTTTCCAACAATAACTTGAAAATTGGTCTTTAAAGCGACCGTTTTTGAATTCGAACGTTCGAGTCACATAGACTTCAATGGGGTTCTAAATGTTCGTGCGAACAATCGGACCGTTCGACGGTTCTGGTGCGAACCGAACGCGGGGGTGTTTGGCTCATCCCTACTGAGGGGTATTGGCAGTATAAGAGGATGGCATTTGGCCTACATGGGGCACCAGCCACTTTTCAGTGGATGATGGATTGCATCCTTAAACCCCACGAGTCTATGCATCTGCGTATTTAGTTTTGGTGGTAATTTTTAGTTCAGACTGGGAGAGCCACCTGTCTAACGTGCAGGCTTTGGTTAATGATCTCCGTGTTGAGGGTCTGACCGCTAATCCTAAGAAGTGTACCGTGGGACTAGAGGAGGCCCCATACATGGGGTACATTATTGGCAGGTAAATGGTAAAACCCCAGGTCTTTGAGAGCCTTTTGGCGTTAATAGGCTATTATAGAAGGTTTGTGCCCAATTTTGATACGTTGGCTGCTCCCCTTACAGATCTTTTTTTTTTTTTTTTTTTTTTTACAAACGGTTTTTATTGTGGAAAAAGGTCAAAGTATATACAAATTACAATGTAGGTACATGTATGCATACAAAGATCTTCAACTGTGAATATTGTACAGAAAAAAAAGAAAAGGAAGGTTATAGTTAGCAAAAATGTATTCTGTTTCTATTTGTTTTTATTCAAAACGTTTTTTACATACATACATTTCACATTACATTTACAATAACATACATTGAAATCATATTAAATACATTCAAAATCTACTCAAATATAAACAACATAAACTAAAATAATAAAGACAACATTGTCGAGATCGATCATTCCTACGCCTTTTATTTATTCACTCTCCCTCCTCCTTCTCTTGCCCTTCCTTCTTCCCCTTCCTTCATACCGAGAGAAAAGAGGGGAGAAGAGAGGAAGAGAAAAAAAAATAAAAAAAATAAAAAGGGAACCCTTTACCCACCCAAATAAAAAATGTGTGTATTTTTCCCCCTAGTTAATGCCCTATGGCTCCTAAACATCTATTTTTAGGGGGGTTAATATCCCCTTTCTTATACATTTCCTGTTCCTTCTGTGATTATTTTAGTGCTTTTATGTGATTTACCCCATCTTTTCTCCCTGTGGCTAGTTCTATTATTTTCCCCCTTTTTTCCCCTTCTCTTTATTAGGGGGGAGAAAACAATATAACAGTTCTCCCCATCAAAATCTACCTGCAAAAAAAAAGGAAGGAAACATTCCCCCCCCCCTTTCTTATACATTCTCCCCGAAATCCCTCCCGTCTGTAATTATTTTAGTGTATTTATGTGATTGACCCCATCTTTTCTCCCTGTGATTAATTCTATTATTTTCCCTTTATTAGGGGGGAGAGCATAATTTAGCAGTTCTCCCCTTCAAACCACCTGCCAAACAACAACAGCAACAACAAAAAAAAAAAAAAAAAAAAGGGGGGGAACTTTCCCCCTTACCTTCCCTTCTCTTCCTCTTCCCTTCCCCCTCCCCTCTACTCCCCTAATCTATACCTCCCCTCTCTCTCGTGGGGGTGGGGGATTGTTTTGCCAAGCTCCCAATAATTCCTACCTATTGTCTTCCCTACTCATATACTCTGAATACAACTGGGATTGTTTAAAGTCCTCCCTACCTCTCCAAGTCCCTGCTTCTCTCTGGTTAGGTTCCCAATACTGATCCTCCTCCATATTTCTAGTTCTTTCTACCTCCTTTAACCATTCCTGTATCGACGGGGCCTGTTTTTCCTTCCATTTTTTCGGTATTCATATTTTTGTTACATTCATTAGGATAGGGATAATTGATATTTTATATCTTTTCTTGGGTAAAGTTGTTGCATGGAACATACACTGCCAGGGATCTAAAGTTACCTCTATTTTGCTAATATCTTTTATTAACTCTATTATTTGTATCCAATATCGTTGAATCTTGGGGCACTGCCACCAAATATGGGCATGGGTTCCCACCTCCCCACACTCCCTCCAGCATAAAGGTGAGATCTGGGGGTTTATCTTATGTAGTTTCGCTGGAACATAGTACCACTTAACTAATAACTTAAAGTTCATTTCCTTTTTTCGAGTGTTTACCGATGTGGAATGTACAAAATCCATAACCTTATTTCTCATAGTTTCTGGTAATATTTGATTTAGTTCTCTTTCCCAGCTCTCCGTTGGGCACACAGCTCCAACTTCTAATTGTGTTATCAAAAGCTTATAAATAATAGAGATTCTATATCCACCCATCTCCCTTTGGTCCACCAATTTTTCCCATGCATTAAGATCGCCAACCCCCCGGAGTGGTTTTGGAAGGGAGCCTACAAAATGTTGCAATTGTTTATATCTCCAAACCTCCATGGGGTGGGTCCGTATCTTTCACGGAGTTCATTTAGTGAACAAAGGACATTCCCCTTCATAACATCTCTTAATCTTAAGTAGGGTGCTGTGGTCCATTTTAAATATAATTTATTGTCCTTCCCCGGAATGAAATAGTTATTTCCAGTTAAAGGCATTAGGGGACTATTGTGTTGACCTTGTATATTTTTGATTAGTTTATCCCACATACTTAATGCTATTAAAGTGATTGGAGCTGCTATTTCCCTCAAACCTCTAAACTGCCCTGGGATCCAGATAATCTGTCCCAGCGCTACTCTAGAGATTTTCTCCTCCAACTCTACCCATTTATTTATTTTTTGCTGGGGGCCGTATGCCCAGTCCATCACCCGTCTTAATATTGCTGCCTCATAGTATTTTTCAAAATCAGGGAGGTATACACCTCCCTTTTCTTTTGTCCTAATTAATATTCGGAACGCAATACGATTACTTTTATTGTTCCATATAAAGCTCGGAATTATCGATCTTAACGTTTTAAAAAAGGCCCCAGGGACATCCACTGGTAAACTTTGAAATATATATAGAGCTCTTGGAAGATCATTTAACTACGCTTATATGTCCAAACCACGATAGTCTATGGGCAGGGTATCCTTTCAATTCGCTTTTAATATTATTCAGCAAGGGTATATAATTGTCTTTTTTTTTATAATTCTTTATTTTATAGCATTTTCCACTCTTATTTACGCTTTCTACAAAAAAGAAAGTAAATGACTACAATTTGACACTTTTCTTTAGACATTTTCTCATTGGTCTTTGTGCTTCTTAACAAAATTCCCAAATTCTGCCATCATATCTACTGTATATAGCTATAGCATAATACACTTCCTATTCCCCATATCTACCCTTCCTTCTAAGTCGCTATTCCCCCCCCCCCCGTTCCCCCCCCCCAAAAAAAGGAACTCCTCCCATCCCCCTCCTCCTTCAAAGGTCTCGCTCTCTGAATCTTATATAGGGGGTCCACACTTGGCTATACTTCCCCTCTTGTTCTCTTATTCCCATCGTCAGGTTCTCCATCTGCCGGTGCAAGCGTACTTTTCCACAAAATTGGAATGCATGCCCTTGCCGCTGTCAACAAATGTCTAAGCAGAGAATTTTTAAATTTTACCATGGAGATTGGGAAGTCCAAAAGTAGATAGGTAGCTGGATTATCTCCCAGATCTACCTCTATGATTTCTTTTACCGTTTCGGTGACCATTTTCCAAAAATCTCTCAACTTTGGACACTCCCAGAATACATGTAACATGGTACCCTCTCCTTCTCCACACCGCCAGCACCGGTCTGATAAATCGGGGAATATCCTTTTTAATGCGACAGGGGTTTTATACCATCTAGTCAGGATCTTATAAGCACCCTCTTGATATCTGGTAGTGAGAGAAGCTTTGTGTGTAAAATTGAAGATTTTTATTCTCTGCGTCTCTGAAAATGTAGTCCCCAATTCTTTTTCCCAGGCTAAAATAAATGGTAATTCTTTTGGGGCTATTGACTCTTCTAAAAGAGTATACATTAAAGACAGACCATGTCTCAGTGAGTCACCTTTCAAACATAGTTCCTCATATCTTGAGAGGTCTCTGGTTGCTTTGCCTAGTGGATTCATTGCTCTAATAGCGGCTTTTATTTGGTTTGATGTCATTGAGTCTATTTCCCTATTAAATACCTCTTCCCTTTCTCCCCCACTGCTCCTTTGATTCCCATCTTCAAAGTGTATTAGCCTGCTCATTCCCGAGCGTCTAAGATTATTAAAGTGTAGGTCTGTGAGGCCTAATTAGCACCGGGAGTAATGGGCTTGGATGTTCCGAGATTTTCGTTTTCTTAAATATTTTTTTTATGACTCGTAGTGTGGCTCCTATAGTGGGGTGTTTTTTCACTTCTTGTGGTATATCTACCTCTTGGATCCATGCCATTCCCTCTAAAGGAATGTTCGTGATTTTTTGCTCCATATGTATCCATGGTTTTGCCTTCTGTTGGGTACACCACTCTACCACCCTTGCCATATGGGACGCATCGTGGTATCCCATTGGATCTGGGAGTCCCACCCCTCCTCTTTCCTTTGGCAACGTCAGAATCTCTCGCCGTATTCTAGGTGCTTTCCCTGCCCAGATAAACTTAGCGAATCTAGTTCTTAAATCTCTCAGGGATCCTGAGGGAATCTTTACAGGTAAGGTCTGAAGTATGTATAGTAATCTTGGCATCACATTCATTTTTATAATGTTAATTCTTCCAAACCATGTAAAGATTTCCTTACCCCATCGTTGAAAGTCTGCCTTGATCTGCCTTACCAGGGGTACGAAGTTCAGCTCGTAGATTCTTTTTAGATTTTTCGGTATCTTTGTTCCTAGGTAAAGTATGTGGGAATCTGTCCACCTAAAGGGGAAGTTTGCCGCTAATTGCTGCTGCTTCTGTCTATTCACTTCTATTCCCATTGCTTCCGATTTACTATAGTTCACCTTAAAATTGGAAAGCTCTCCGTATTCCTTTATCTCCTTCAATAGGGATGGTAGGGATAGTTCTGGAGTCGTTAACGAGAATAACAGGTCATCTGCAAATGCTGCGACTTTATACTCTGCTCCTTTAACCAAGAGTCCTCTTATATCTCTATTTGCCCGGATAGTTCTCAAAAAAGGTTCTAAAATGAGGACAAAGATAATCGGGGAGAGTGGGCATCCTTGTCTTGTTCCATTTCTTATTATGAAGGGATCAGACATTACATCGTTCACCTTTACCCTTGCTGTCGGACATGAGTAGAGGCCTGCGATCCAATTTTGCATTCCTCTACCCAGCCCAATATATTGTAGTGTAGCTTTTAAGAATCCCCAATCCACCCTATCAAAAGCTTTTTCAGCATCAGTAGATATTAATACTAAAGGGTTGTGGTAGAGTTGGGACATGTAGATGGTACTTAACACTCGTTGTTTGTTTTCCCTCCCTTCTCTTCCGGGGGTAAAGCCGACCTGGTCCGGGTGTATAAGGGGGGGTAAATGAGTTACTAATCTATTGGCAATTATTTTTGAAAAGATCTTTAAGTCTATGTTCAATAAGGATATTGGACGATAACTGGGGCATAGTGTCGGGTCCTTCCCCTCCTTAGGAATTACAGCTATGTGTGCCCCAAGTGTTTCTTCACGCATCGGCCGCCCTTCTTTTAGTGAATTAAAGGCCCCCAAAAATGTAGGTGCCAGTTTCTCGTAGAAGGTTTTGTAGTATGTTAATGTATATCCATCTGGGCCCGGGGATTTGCCTGGTTTAATTTCTTTAATTGCTTCTAGAAGTTCCTCTGAAGTTATCACCCCCTCCATACTAGCTATAGTTTCTTCTGGGATTTTGGGCATGCCTGATTCATTTAAATACTCCTTTACTCTATTCTCTCTGAGCTGGTTCTTCACTGATGAGGATTTGCTCTCCAATTGGTACAGTCTACCATAATATTCTCTAAAGGCTTTTGCAATTAGTTGCGATGAGTTAACCAATTTATCTCCTTGTATTTTTATTTTTTCGATATGGTTTTTAGCTCTTGTTTCTCTCAATGCCTTCGCCAGCATCCTGCTTGGTTTGTTCCCAAATTCATAATATGCCCTTCGGCATCTACTTAGTTTAGCCTTAGTCTTATCCATAAGTATCAGATTTAGTTTATCTCAAAGGATCGTTAGTCTCTCTTCGGTGTTTGTTTTTTGCGACCTCTTATGTTCATTTTCTAATATTCGGATCTCCCCAAGCAGGCGATCTACCTCAGCATTGAGAGATCTCTTTCTATGAGCTCCTAGTGAGATGAGGATTCCTCTCAGATAGCACTTGTGCGCCTCCCAGTTACATAGTGGTGATGTATCTTCGTCTTTATTCAGTGTAAAAAACATTTCTATTTCTTGCTTTATCTTATCCTCATACTCCGGGCCTTTAATTAATGTTTCATTGAGCCTCCAGTTCCATTCCCTAGGACCTGCTGTCCCCCATTCAATAACACAACTGACTGGGGCGTGGTCTGATACTGAGAATGAGCCCATTGAAGTTTCTCTTAAATTCAGCAGTATACTTTGATCCAGAAATATGTAGTCGATCCTTGTGTATGTTTTATGTTTTGGTGAGTAAAATCTGTAGTCTCTCTCATGTGTATGTAACGTCCTCCATGTGTCTATTAACTGTAGGTTTTGTAGTATTTCCCTTGCTTTTCTTAGTTTTATGTTGGATATATTATAGGATCCCTTGGAAGAGTCAAGACTAGGATCTAGGACCATATTCATATCCCCCCCCAAAATCAAGACCCCCTCTCTACTCTGAGTCACCATCTCCGCAAATTTTTCCTTGTCTTGATACAAATCAGTATTTGATTTTGATAGTAGCACCCCCAGATATTTCAACCCCCTTGTTTTCCACCTAAATGGGTATAATCTCTGGAGGATCCTACTATGATTTGTTGGAACCGAGATGTTCAATATTTCCGTCTTTTCCATATTCACTTTTAAGTTGGATACTAATCCATATTTTTCCAACTCATCCAGGGTTCTTGGGAGAGATTGCATAGGGTTTGTTAGATATATCATAATATCATCTGCAAAGGCAGATATTTTATATTCTTGGTCACCTACCTCTATGCCTTGTATCTCTTGATTAGCTCTTATAGAAATCAAAAAGGGTTCTAGGGAAAGCACGAAAAGCAGAGGGCACAATGGACAGCCCTGGCGCGTCCCATTAACCTCTTCAGGTCCGCGCTATTAACAAAATACGTGAACAGTGCGGGCCTAAGGCGCCGGGGTCACGTCTTTGGACGTGATTTGCTTGTAATTCCCCACGCACGCCACAGGGTGGCGCGCGGCGGGGAAAAACAGTCCCGACGTATCACCGAGGATCCGATGCGTGTACCCGGCGGCCGCGATGTCCGTCAGGTACACGCGATCGTCGGTGAGAGAGCAGGGACGTGGAGCTCTGAGTGTAAACACAGAGCTTCACGTCCTGTCAGTGAGGTGACAGATGCTGTTTCTCTTGTACATAGGGAGACAGCATCGGTCACCTCCCCCAGTCACCCCCCTCCCCACACACAGTTAGAACACACCCAGGCAATACATTTAACCCCTTCCTCACCCCCTAGTGTTAACCCCTTCAATGCCAGTCACATTTATACAGTAATTAGTGCATTTTTATAGCACTGGTCGCTGTATAAATGTGAATGGCGCCAAAAATGTGTCAAAAGTGTCCGTCGCAATATCGCAGTCCCAATAAAAAATCGCAGATCGCCGCCATTACTAGTAAAAAAAAAATATAAAAAAAAAAATCATAATTATGTCCCCTATTTTGTAAGTGCTATAACTTTTGCGCAAAGCAGTCACTTATTGTGATTTTTTTTTTTTTATACAAAAATACGTAGAAGAATACGTATCGGCCTTAACTGAGAAAAAAATATATAAAAAAAAAAAAAAATGGGATATTTATTATAGCAACAAGTAAAAAATATATATATATTTTTAAATTGTCGCTCTTTTTTTCATTATAACGCAAAAAATAAAAACCGCACGGGCAATCAAATACCACCAAAAGAAAGCTCTATTTGTGGGGAAAAAAGGGACGCCAATTTTGTTTGGGTGCCATGTCGCACGACCGCGCAATTGTCAGTTAAAGCGACGCAGTGCCGGAAGCTGAAATTTCGCCTGGGCACGGAGGGGGTTTATGTGCCCAGTAAGCAAGTGGTTAAAGAGCCTAAAACTCTCCGAGAGGGTCCCATTCACTTGAATTTGCGCCGTTGGGATAGAGTAGAGAGCCTCTATCCATTTAATCATACGGGGTCCTAGACCATATTTATATAAAGTCTGTAGCATGAAGTCCCAGTCTAGTCTATCAAAGGCCTTCTCGGCATCTATTGCTAGAAACAGGGATGGCCTTCTGCTTTTCTTTACTTTGTGTATTAGAAGAATTGTTTTTAGAATATTATCTCGTGTCTCTCTCCCCGGGACAAAACCTGCTTGATCTTCCCCTATTAATTCTGGCATAAAAGGCTTCAGTCTCTCAGCCAGAATCCTCGCGTAAATTTTCATGTCTATATTAATTAGGGATATTGGTCTAAAACTAGAACACATTGTCGGATCTTTTCCTTCTTTTGCCAGAAGAGATATATACGCACCTAAGGCCTCTCCTCGTATTTTGAGGCCTCTCCCTATAGAATTGATATATAAGTGAAGATGTGGGCCCAGAAGGTCAACAAATTTCTTATAATATAAAGATGTATAGCCATCGGGACCGGGACTTTTCCCTAGTTTACTATTTTTAATGGCATTGTCTATTTCCTCTCTAGAGATATCCTCATCTAGTCTCCTTGAATCTTCCTTGGTTATCTCTGGCAGTTTAACTTCCCTTAAATATCTACTTATTTTATCTTTTCTATCTTGAATTTCCCCAGGGTCCTGTATATCATTTACTTTATATAGTAGTTGGTAATATTCCATAAAGGTTTTATTAATATCTCTAGTAGAATGTTTCATTTCTCCTATTTTTTTTTTAATCTTAGCTATATAATTCGCCTTGCTCCTGGGTTTAATCTGTCCTGCCAACATTTTCCCGGGTTTATTACAACATTTATATTGTTTTTTAGCCATTTTATTAAAGATGTGTTTAGTGTCTAATTCTAACATGTCCCGCAGGGCTTCCCTTTTTCCCAATAGCTTCATCATTACTTCCTTATCATTTAGTCTTTAATGTTTCTGTTCTAGGTCTTGAATATCCTGTAATAATTGTTGTTTTTGGCCTGTCCAAATTTTTTTCCTCTTTGCTCCTTCTGCGATCAATCATCCCCTCATAAAAACCTTGTGTGTTTCCCATAAAACAGTTGGTGCAATATCCTCTATATTGTTTTCTAAAAAAAAAAAATTCAATTCCTTCCCCAGGTCATCTGCTATAATCTGATTATCTAGAAGTGTTTCGTCCAGCCTCCATGATCCTTGCCTTTCCGGTATATCTTCCAACTCTAGATTAATTATCACTGGTGCATGATCAGAGAGGGTGATCGACTTCACCTCTGCCTTTTTCACTCCCTCTAATAGCAGATGATCTAGAAAAATATAATCGATTCTTGAATAGGAGGAGTGCACCTGGGAGTAGTATGTAAAATCCCTCCCCCTTGGGTACAAAACTCTCCAGACATCTACCAGGCGCTGCTGATGTAATTTTTGTTTGACTGACCTTAGATGTTTACCTTCTGATTGCAGGGAAATGGGTTGAGTATCCAAATAAGGGTCAAACACAAAGTTTAAGTCCCCCGCCATAATCACCTTTCCCTCTCTAAAATTCTCAAGTTTTTTCAATACATTTTTTAGGAACAAACTGGGAAAAATATTGGGGCAATAAATGTTCACCAGCGTATATTCTTTATTAAACAGAGATCCTTTTATAAACAAAAATCTTCCTTCCGGGTCTGATTCCATTGCCTTCAAAGTAAATGGAGTATTCCTATCGAAACCTATGGCTATCCCTCGAGATCTTTTATCGGGGGAATAGCCATGCATCCATACCGGGAAGCCAATGGAGTTCAGGCCCACCCTAGAGGAATATTTAAAATGAGTTTCTTGCAGAAAAACTATATTTGCTGTCAAACCTTTTAGTTCTTGCAGTATTTGATGCCGTTTGCTGGGGCTATTCAAACCTCTAACGTTGTAGCTAACTATCTTTAAGGGAGTCATTTCTCAAACATAAGCAGTAGTGCTGAGGGAAAACCAAATCTTTTTTCAGGAATGATCCAATCGACTAACAACATATAAACAGACATATCTAAACTACATATCCCTTTTTCCAATAACCCCCCCTCCCCCCTACATTGAGTATCAATGATATGACCAATCCAGCTGTCGCCAAGGCAAGGCGTCCAACTGGTTGGGGTGTCTTCTGGGGGGCTTTATATGACCACCCAGCCACCCGGCCCTCAGTCCCACTACAGGATTGGTCCCGGTAGACCGGCTGGGCATATGCCAACCCACCGTACCCTCCCCGAGCAAGCACCCTCGTTCCCCCCCAGTCCCTACTTTTTTTTTTTTTTTTTCCTTTTCTTTTCCCTTTTTTGCTTAACAAGGTAGATTTCTAGATTTTTACCCAGGGCTGATCTCTTAATTTCCTCCACTCTGGTGGTCTTTTTTCCCAATTTTCTATTTGCGGTACAGGTAAATCTAGTTTGTTACAAAAACTTCTCAAGTCCTCTGGGAATCGCAGTGTGGCCGAAATCCCCTGATTATTTACTGATAGACAGGCTGGGAACCCCCATCTGTAAACAATTTTTTTCTCCTGCAGTATTTTTATCAGGGGTTTCAGCGCTCTCCTGCGTGCCAGAGTTTCTTGTGATAAGTCCGTAAAGATCAAGATCTCTGCACCCATATATTCCACCGGGGCAGAGCTTCTCAACCCCTGTACGACTTCTTGTTTTACCTTAAAGTCTAGAAACCTTGCTATTACATCTCTTGCTGTACCTGTTGGTGGGTTAGTTATTCTTTGGACTCTATGCACTCTTTCAAACAGGATCGGTGTTATTACTTCTCTCTTTAATATTTTATTAAACAATTCGAGGATCGTGGTCTCTAGTTTACTGTTATCCACTGATTCCGGTAGACCACGTATCCTTAAGTTGTTGCATCTATTTCGGTGTTCTTGATCCTCTAATCTATACAGAATATTCCTCATTTTAACCCAATCAGATCAGATCGGTTCTTTCCCTTAGCTCCAAGATCGCATGTTTATGTTCATCTAGATGGGCTTCTGATTCTTCCACTCTATGTAGTGCATTTTGTATATCTGTTCGGGTGGCATTCAGTTCCCCCTTTATCATACCTTCCAAGTGTGCCATCATTTCCACCATGTCCTGCTTTGTAGGGAGTGCTTGAAGCTTATCTAGGTCTTTCTCCATTTTCTTTTGTAGTAGATCATGTTGTATTCCCCCCTCTTCTATAACCGTGTTGCCTCCCTGCACTTCTGCTAAATCGGTTATGTTATCTGGAGTTGCTGATGTTTGATCTAATTGATCCTGTACCAAGTAAGATTTTATAGAGTTGCTGCTTTCAGTAGGATTAGTTTTCCCTCCCCTTCTCGCCCGTCCCCCCATCCTTTCGCCTTTACTAAGGGTTACTTTAAATTCTTATTAATTCACTTTAATTTAATTTCAATCTCTCTATAGTTTTAACACCTTTAACTCCTTTTGAGTTCTCCCCTTGGTAACCAATTTAAGTGCACTTGGAAAGACCTCTTGTAATCTCTTACAGCAAATTTGAATAAGCAGTTTAAGTAATCAGTTGGTATACGTGTAATATATAATCTTCCTCTACCCTTATCCCGTCCGTGTTTAAACTTAAGTGTATATACAGTAGCAAAAAAAATTAAAAAAATAATAATAATTAACGGATAACAGGGATAACAGGGATAATAAGGGATTAATGCGGTCCAGTATGTCAATGTACCAATAATAATTGAACAATAGCACAGAACAATTTCCAACGCAATCTCCAAAGTAGTCTTCAACTGCCTATAATCTTATAAATCAAATCATACACACAAAAAAAAAAGAAGTGGGGAAACAGGAGGTTTGAGCCCTGTGAGCCCCGTGGGTCCTGTGTAGATGGTCAAACCCTCTATACAGACTCCCTTAAGCTGAAAAAATAAAATATTGCTTAAAAAAAAAAAAAAAAATCTAATATATTGCAACATGTTTCAGATTAAATGAGGAATAAGGGAAAGGTGTAAGTCTCTGTATGCTTTATAGTCATCAATAGTTTTTTTTGTTCCCTTAAGAAAAGTTTGAAAAAGTAAAAAAAAAAAAAAAATGGGAGAATGTTTTTTTTTTTCTCTGTCGGTGGTGAACAGATAGTGGATAACAACGCTCAATGCTCCAGAAGGAAATTTGGTTGACTTGGCTAACTTGGAACTTGGAACAAAAGAGTCTCCCACCTTATCTCCTTCTGCTTCCCTGGGAGATCATATACTGAATCTTTTATAATGATGTCCTCCTTCACCTTAAAACAAAAAGAGTCTTGCTTTGTCCAGCTTACCCCAAGGACGCTGTCTTGCTCTGCCGACTGTAGAATATTGCCATCTATCGCAAGCTTGTGGCTCATAAACTTCACTCCAACGCTCATCGGGGATCGCTTTTTCTTCAAGCTTCAAAGCCGAGGATCCTCTGTCTCCTCTCCTCTCCCTGTAACCGATACGTCTCCTTCAGTCCTTTGCTCAACCCGTGCCGCTTCCGTTCAGCCAGTAACCCAGCAGGGGGGAGGCACACAGGCGGAACACAGGCAGCCAAACCTCCAGGAGACCCGAGAGACCGAGCCCCGGGACGGAGCAGCCGAGCGATGTCAGAGTTCGTGAACACAGACAGGCACTCAGCGCTCAGCCACCCATCCACTCCAAAGTTCCCACTGTTCAGCAGAAAAGCAGGCGCCAGTGGCGTCAGCGCAGCGAAAGTAGCGATAGCAGAGAGACAGAGCCTCCACTATACACAAGCAGGCATCCAGCAAGCTCCAGACAGGTGTCAGCATGAGTGCAAGCTCAACTCAACTCAGCTCGGGGAGACCACACAGGAGGCAGCCACAGGAGGTAACAGGCAAGTAGGCAGAGAAACGGGTCCGCTTCATGTGAGGGCTGGGGCAGGGTTCATCTCAAGCATACTAGCTTAGCATGCCTGCTCAGGGAGAGACGCCGGGATTCACAGCCTCTCGCTGCTTGGTGCCATAGTGTGACTCGGCCCCCTCCCCCTTACAGATCTTAACAAGGGGGGACGGGTTCTCAGTGACAACTTGGACCCCAGAATCTGAGAAAGCTTTTGAGAACCTAAAAACAGCCATGTGTAAACAGCCCTGTCATAATTACCCTGCATTTTACACAGATGCATCAGAAGTGGGATTAGGTGCAGTGTTGTCCCGAGTTGTGAATGGGAAGGAACATCCTAAAGCATTCGTAAGCAGAAAACTGACCCCTGCTGAACGAAGATATGCTTTTGTAGAATGGGAATGTCTAGCAATCAAATGGGTCTTTAGAGTTTAAAATACTATCTGTTAGGGTGGCAGTTACTCTAACTCTTAAGACCATGTCCCTTTCAAGTGGATGGCCCAAAATAAGAAGAAAAATGCAAGAGTTACCAGATGGTTCTTGGCTCTTACAGAATTTCAAATTTTTAGTAGAACATAGACCAGGTAGCCAACAAGCTAACGCTGATGCCATCTCCAAAGTTTACAGTTTGTTTGCCCAAGGTGCTCAACCCCACGGTTTGAGCAGGCGGAGAGAAATGTAGTGTGGTGCCTGTGAAACTGTTTAGAGTGGCAGGAAAAGGTATATATGTTCCTCTACGGATAGTTAGATTTGCAATATAAGGTAGCAGCAATGATTTAATGGTAAAGAAAGATAATTCTTTACCTATGTTAGTAAAGCCTGTTCTGGGGTTCGTTTTACTGGGAGTCTGATAGAGCTCTCGGAGGGACAGATGCCCAACTCTGTGGACTGCATGTTTTCTGCCTAGGTCTTTATTAAGGCAGCTGGTCCTAACTCTTAGGGCATGCCTCCATGGATAAGGCAACTAGAAGCTGACTGCTTAAAGGAACACTAAAGGTTCGTTTTTTATTAGATCAATTGATTGCTGTAAGCTAGAGTATTTAAATATCACTTACCTCGTTTTTTCCTTTTGACTTCCAAAATACAGTAATCCAGATTTGAAAATGCCATTTCCTGTCTCCCCTCTTCTTGAGGCTGTAGTCATAGGGAGGAGGTGAGCACATTCTGCTTTCCACCATGCAGATGCTGGTGGAAAGCAGAATGTGCTAACCTCCTCCCTATGACTACAGCCCTGCGTGAAGATGCTCTCTTAACCCTCATAGCCATGGAGGCTAAGCCTAATAGGAACTGTAGTTCCCATTAGGCTGTGATGTAGCAAGAATGAATGTGCACCGCAAACCAGGAAGTCAGTGAGAACAACAATTCAGGAGTGAAGGAGGTGAATAAAAAAGCTTGATTTCAACAGGTATCAAACTAGTTATAATGCAAAACATTACTTTTTACTTTATCAGCTACTGTCCGACTTTAATTTAAGAGGAAAATATTTTTGTCTTTACAACCCCTTTAAAGCTGAACTTGTAATTATTTGTTTTGTAAAGGACACTTACCTTTCTTTAAATAAGGACTTTGTCAAACTACAGATACAGAAACGCACAGTAGAGCAGAAGTTTACTTTCTGCTAAGTTATGACAAGAGGACTTTTCCTTTGTTTTTGCCTAACCTATGGATTAAACATGTCACTTTTGTTAAAAAAAACTGTGAGCGTGTTCCTACCTTGAGCCTGATTCCCTACAAAGCTTATAAATGTTAGGCGTTAAAATCTGCAGTAAACTGTACACACTCTTTCTACTACTGAAAGTCCTGGGAGCTCATTAGTTAAAGCCCAGGGACTGTAACCATGGGAAATGGGGGTGGACTTTATAATGTCGTAACTGTTTGGCCAAAACAATTTATTTGGAGAGATTAATAAAAATCGCTTCTTTGAAATCCTGTGAGTTTAGTACAAGCTACGAATCTTGGAGCTAAAAACAGGTGTACATAGAAAGGTCAGTCTTATTAACAATGCTGTTTTTTATCTTCATGTATTAACAGATGTTATGCATATTTGATTGTTAATGATATTCACATTTATATTCATTCTTAATGTATTCTAAGAAGTAAATGTGTAGTTCACAATAACATGCACTGTTATCAATGTTTTGTTTAGTACTTAAACTGACTTTTAAAACTATATAAAATATAGAAAAAATAATTGTGAGATGTAATGATTTTGGTGAAAAATAGATCCTCGGTAGTAATTTTTGCCCAAATAAGAAAATTGTTCTGGCAAAAAATTATTCTGGATGTACAAGTTTTTGATATAACACGGTTCTGCCTAGAGAAAAGAAATCTAAAGTGTTTTGTCATTGTGACAGTTTGCATACAAGGGTTGACAATAAGGATAAGAAATTAGGGGCCAGATTCAGGTACAATGGCGCATATTTTAACCGGAGTAGCGCACCTCCTTTACGTTAGACCGGCGCAATGTAGAGGCGCAATCACCGTATCCTCGTAGTATTTGCGCAGAAATTTGCACCGATGCAACGTAATTTCCGAGGCGTAAGGCGGAGTAATTCAAATTGGGAAGGACGTGGGCGTGTTACATTGAAATGAGCCGTGACCCCATGCAAATGAAGGGCCGGCCGGATCGCGCATACGCACATGAAGCAGACCATGGTCAGCACCTCTGTGCGCATGCTCACAACTCGGGAACGGCGCAATCAGTGAAATTGGAAGTGGACCCGGTCAACTTAGTGAGCTACGCAGAGAGCTTAAATAGACAGACACAAACGCCCTTCCTTTGCAAAAGTACATCCATTTATATCCCTTCCAATACAGCAAGGTGCTTTTGTTCTGTTGTTTGTTAGCGTTTGTTGGTTTGTGACATGTCTTTGAGATATTTGGTGACTGTTTTGGAGAGAGATTTTTGTCTTTTCTGTGTTTTCTTTGCTGTGTTTTTTTTTTTTATATATATATATATATATATATATATATATATATTTTTTTGCTGGTCATTTTTTTTTTTGCTGGGCATTTTTTTTTTGCTGGTCATTTTTTTAATTTTTTATTTTTTTTTGGAATGATTTTGGAATGTGGGGGTGACATTCCTGCCGGAAAAGGGGTGTCACCCTCATTTGTGGTGAAGAAGGGTTCCCCAGGACCAGAGAGATGTGATCCCCAGGTAAGTGTGAATGGTGTATGAATGTACAGTGACATAATTGGAGCCGTGGCATGGCCTTGTTGCTCACAAGTCCTGCATGGTGGGCCAATTCAATTTGATGAGGATGTGGTGTGTGTGATCTAGGGACCGCAGGGGTGTGCATGCATGCATTCTCCTCTTGTGCCATGATTAATGTGTGTGTTTAACGTGCAAAGATGCCTAATGTGAGCTGTCTCCTGGCTGCTCTTCCCTCAGAAGATGGGGGACCCTCGGTTGGTGTCTGGTTCGGGGGTCAGGTCATCACGTATGTCAATCTCCAGGCCCTTTCTCACTGCGAAGTTGTGCAGCATGCAACATGCACCGATGATCTGGCATACAAAGTTTTGGGGAATACAACAGGGTACCATGGGGGGTTCCGCATAGGAGTCATGAGATGGGGTCCCAGTGCATATGCAGATTCACCTTGAAGGGAAAAGACAGGAGGATGTTAGTAGTGCATGTGCCCCTTGTGATTTCTGCATCATGGGGGGGGACAGTCATGCCTGCCACCCATGTCACTCACCAACCAGCCAGCTGTCCCCATACATGTTCTGTTTGAATTCCATTGGGATGGGGCTATGATTGTATATGTAGCTGTCATGGGTGTCATGGGTGTTGTCATGTGTTGGGCTGGTGATGTCCTCCTGCAGGGTTGTGGTTAATTCCATGATGGCATGAGGGGTAAATCTGAAGATGCGATACACCTCAGAATCACTCATGCCAAAGATGTCTATGTGTGTGCGGTACATCCTCTCCCGTGCCCTCCTCCGTGCCCTCCTCCTTCTTTGCTCCTCTAAAGTCAGTAGTATAGCTATAAGCATTGATGCCCCTGGCATGTTGGCATACAGTTTGTTGTCCTGCAAGTGTGACTGCTCAGCTCGTCCCTAACAGTGTTGCTTTAGCTGACATGTAGACGGATTGTCTAATTTTATACACCTTTTATATGGACTAATTTTAGACAGGACGTGCAGCTGTTGCGCACAGCGCGTAGCCTGCGCTGCACCAACTTACTTTTGTGGATCCCCGTAACTCCCTCATTTGCATATTTGAATAGCAAATCAATGGTGTGTCTAGCACAGTTTTGTGTGCACGAATGCGCCGGTCTATCGAAATTACGTTGGTCGAAAAAAAATAGATTTCATGCGTATATCGTTTTGGGAATGCGGCGCATCGATACGCATGTGCAGATTTAGACTTACGCCGCGCATCTCCTGTAACGCCGGCGTAATGGCTCTCTGAATCTGGCCCTAGGTGTTGTATTAGGTACAGTTAGTTTGGTGGTTTTGCATGCTGTGATGTCTTTATGTGAAAAGCTGCCTAGTGTATCCATGCCCAGTAGGATATGTATACTTTAAAGGGAATGTATATATATTTTTTTGCTGACTGAACGATATACAGTATATATATATATATACTGTACATTTTGTTTTTAGTCAATCATTGTCTGCTCTGTAAGGCCCCGTACACACGGCAGAGAACCTCGATGGGCGGAACACAGATTCGGCGACCAGCCTGTCGGGAAAGGCGAGCAGCCATTCATCCCGACGGGTCGTCGAGCAAATAGAGAACCTGCTCTCTATTTCAGGCTCGACGGCATTCCCGACGGGATGCTGGCCGAATCCGTACACGCGGCCGAGGTTCTCGGCAGAATCAGGATGCCAGCGAGGTTCTCGCTGGTTTCTGCCGAAAACCTCGGCCGTGTGTACGGGGCTTAAGACTTTATGCAGAGACAAAAAAAATCTGGTAAAAACAGCTTCTATGGTGCTGTCTCTTTAACCACTTTACAACCAGCCGCCGGCGGCAAGGTGGTTGCTTAACTCTGGGATCATGTTATATAACGTGATTCCAGAACCGCGCTCCCGTGCGCCCCCTGGGGCGCGCACACGGGAATGTGCTTGACCGCCGGTGACGCGTCATATTCGGCTCCCCGTCACAGACTGCTGCGGAAGTGCTGTGGCGGCAAACTGCGCATGCGCTATGCGTTCCAAACACAATTGTGATGCGTTCCAATGGATTTACGACAGTGCACAGCAGCGAAGCTGTCATTCTTGTGGACTTAGAGGTAAGTGGCCAGTCAGCTTGCTGCGCTCGCTCGGCCTCCTGGCTCTTTTTTTAACATCCTCCAATCCACGGGGATGTTAAGGAAAGAGCCTGGATGCCAAACGAGGTTTCGCTGGTGTGCACTGTCGTAAATGCCTTGGAACGCATCGCGCATGCGCAGTTTGCCGCCACAGCACTTCAACAGCAGTCTGTGATGGGGAGCGGAGCATGACGGTGCACCGGGTTCAGAGGACCCGGCGGATCACGGATCACGGTAAATCGCCGTTGATAGCGGCGGTTTACCATGTGATCGCTCCGTCCAATGACGAAGCGATCACATGTAAACAAACCGGCGTCATTTGATGATGCCGGTTCCTCCCTCCTCTCTCTGTACCGATCGGTACAGTGTGAGAGGAGAGCACGGATGGCAGCAGCAGTGTGGGATGGATCTGTGACTATTGCAGTCACAGATCCATCCATCCCTGCTCAGCCATCCCTGCATTAACCCCTTCCTTCCCTGTGCATTACTCTGCATACCCCCTGCGCAATACTCTGCATACCCCCCTGAGCAATACTCTGCATACCCCCCTGAGCAATACTCTGCATACCCCCCTGAGCAATACTCTGCAATACTCTGCATACCCTGCGCAATACTCTGCAATACCCCCGTGCAATACTCTAATACCCCCTGTGCAATACTCTGCAATACCCCCTGCGCAATACTCTGCAATACCTCCGCGCAATGCTCTGCAATACCCCCTGCTCAATACTCTGCAATACCCCCGCGCAATACTCTGCAATACCCCCGCGCAATACTCTGCAATACCCCCGCGCAATACTCTGCAATACCCCCGCGCAATACTCTGCAATACCCGGCACAATACTCTGCAGTACCCCCGCACAATACTCTGCAGTACCCCCGCACAATACTCTGCAGTACCCCCGCACAATACTCTGCAGTACCCCCCGCACAATACTCTGCAGTACCCCCGCACAATACTCTGCAGTACCCCCTGCGCAATACTCTGAACAATACTCTGCAGTACCCCTGCGCAATACTCTGAACAATACTCTGCAATACCCCCACACAATACTCTGCAATACTCCCTGCGCAATTCTCCCTGCGCAATACTCTGCGATCATTTTTTTTTTTCAGGCTTCCCAGCCTAGAGGTGAGATGTCGGGTCTTATTGACCCCATATCTCACTGCAAAGAGGACCTGTCATGTCATATTCCTATTACAAGGGATGTTTACATTCCTTGTAATAGGAATAAAAGTAATCAAAACATTTATTTTTGGGGAAAAACGTGTCAAACTAAAATAAATGAACAATAAAAACAAATACATTTTTTTAAAGCGCCCCTGTTCCCGTGTGATCGTATACAGAAGCGAACATGCTCGTAAGTCCCGCCCACATATGAAAACGGTGTTAAAACCACACATGTGAGGTATCGCTGCGAACATTAGAGCGAGAGCAATAATTTTGGCCCTAGCCCTCCTCTCCAACTAAAAAGATGTAACCAGTAAAAATATTTAAAGCGTCACCTATGGGGATTTTTAAGTAGCGAAGTTTGGCGCCATTCCACAAGCGTGTGCAATATTGAAGGGTGACATGTTGGGTATCTATTTACTCGGCGTAACTTCTTCTTTCATATTATGCAAAAACATTGGGCTAACTTTAATGTTTTTTTTTTTTAAAGCACAAAAACTGTTTCCAAAAAAAATGCGTTCGAAAAATTGCTGTGCAAATACTATGCGCGATAAAAAGTTGCAATGACCGCCATTGTATTCTCTAGGGTCTTTGATAAAAAAGCATATATAATGTTTTGGGGTTCTATGTAATTTTCTAGCAAATAAATGATGATTTGTCCATGTAGGAGAGGAATGTCAGAATTGGTCTGATGGTGCTCCCTGCATGTTGGGCCTCTGTATGTGGCCACACTGTGTAAAAGTCTCACACATGTGGTATCGCCATACTCGGGAGGAATAGCAGAATGTGTTTTGGGGTGTAATTTGTGGTATGCATATGCTGTGTGTGAGAAATAACCTGCTAATATGAAAATTTTGTGGAAAAAAATAGAAATGAAAAAAATCTTGATTTTGCAAAGAATTGTGGGAAAAAATGACAACTTCAAAAAACTCACAATGCCTCTTTCTAAATACCTTGGAATGTCTTCTTTCCAAAAGGGGTCATTTGGGGGGGTATTTGTACTTTTCTGGCATGTTAGGGTCTCAAGAAATGAGAAAGGCTGTCAGTACATCAGATGTGATCAAATTGATACATTTTCAGTAATTGGTACCATAGCTTGTAGACCTTATAACTTTCACCCAGACTAAATAATATCAAATTGTTTTTTGTTTTGTTACCAAAGATATGTAGCAGTATACATTTTAGGCCAAATGTATGAAGAAAAATTTATTTTTTGCAAAATGTTATACTAGAAATGAAGAAAAATTCATTTTTTTACAAAATGTTCGTTCTTTTTTCATCTATAGCGAAAAAAATAAAAACCGCATAGGTGATCAAATACCACTAAAAGAAAGCTCTATTTGTGGGAAAAAAAGGACAAAAATTTCATTTGGTTACAGCGTTGTATGACTGAGTTATTGTCATTCAAAATGTGGGAGCACCGAAAGCTGAAAATTGGTCTGGTTATTAAGGGTGTTTACGTGCCCAGTGGTCAAGTGGTTAAAAACCTATAATGTTTAATGACACCGGTGTCATGAGTGCACCCAATAATAAATGTTTAGGTGTGTAAATAATGGTTTTACACAGGGCTTTTTTTCTCAGAAAATAGGTACAGATACTCCCCCCTTATGAGTCACACCTTGTCTCTGCTCCTTACCCATTTTAGAGCACCATCCCTCAATTTCACACCCTACCCAACTCCCAGTACAGCCCCATTTAGAGAATACGGGAATACAGAACCATGTATCATTTTGAGATGCTAAGTAATTTGTATGGAATTTGTTCATGATAACAAGAAATACAGTACAGTATACCCCCTGCACCCAGCAACAATAGACCCCCTCTAGCAACAATAGATCCCCTAGCAACTCTAGATCCCCCTAGCAACAATATACCCCCTTTCCAAAACAAAGTTCTCCCCAGTAACAAAGGATCCTCCAGCAGCCAGCAACCATTTTTCAACAGTAGATCCCCCAAGCAATAATTAACCCCCATCAACAATATATCCCCTACAAGCAACAATAGCCCGCTCCTCAGCAACAATAGTCCCCCCTGCAAAAATAGATCCTTCCCCCAACCTAAAATAGACCCTCCAGCGCACTCCAGCATCCTTGCCAATACATACAAAAAGTGGAGAGAGCTGGAGAGCCAGAACTGCATTCCCCTGAGTTTCTCCTTAAAAAAAGAAGTGGTTTTACATACAGTACATGGTAGGAAAAAAGTCATAAAATAATTTAAAACCTATAACTTAAAAATAAAATCAATTGACAAAAAAATGTTTTCCCGTTATATGATTCTTATACAAGACAGAATCTGCTATGGAGTATAATATGTGCCCACCAGTCAATACACTGAGTAGCTAATGGTGACTTATATTATTTGTTACAGTACTTTCTCTTATCACCTCAGTGTATGTTGGTTCTGCTCTGAATTTAGCTGAAAAGGAATGCAAGGTACAGCACGCTTAATTTAGCTATACACTAGTAGCCACTCCAAAAAAAAATTCATCCTGCTCTATCAAATTTTCACATCAATAAGTTCAAAAAACAAATTTCAATTTGTCCCCACTAAAAAAAAAACAAAAAAAAAAACAATTTAACAGAAAGTTAAATGGGCCTATGCTGTTCTTACTAAGTTGTGAAGCAGGGCTTTCATGGAAGACACATTTACAGACCCCTTATCCTTTAAATCAGGGGTCTTTAAACTTTTCAAATAAAGGGCCAGTTCATTGTCCTTAGATTTTAGGCAGGCTGGACTATAACCAGTGGGAGTAGAAAATGTCCCGACACCAGTGGGAGTGAAAAGAATTGTGTCCCATCATTGGTGTCAAGGGAAGGAATAGTTCCCCATCCTTGGTATATCTGGGGGAATAGTGCCCCATCAGTGGTGTCAATGGGAAACATTATGCCCCACAGTTGGTGTCAAGTGAAGGAATAGTTGGCTCCAGTAGGAGGAATAGTGCCTTTTATCAGTGGGAGGAATGGTGCCTCAATGCCTGGATAAAGGCAAGCAAATGCATGTGGGTTACAGTCTGGAGATCACTGCTTTAAATGTAAAATATTTCAGTTTCTAAGAAAATAATATACATTTAGCATTAGTCTTTCCCATACTTCACTCATTAATTTCTTTCTTTATTACATTTAACATTAGTTATTCCAATACTCCACCTATTAATTTATTTCTATTACAGGTAACAATATTAACAATGGCTGCAATCACTCCTGTGCCACGTGACAGTAATTTGTACTGTTATAAAGGCTTCTGTTTCATAAAGGAAATGATGACACCAGAGTTTATAGACTCCCTACAGGATTTTAAAATAAGAGATGATGATGTTTTCTTGATTACATATCCAAAATCAGGTGGGTTTATTCTAGAAATTAGTTCAGAAATAGTCAAATATAATTCGTTGTATTAAAAATTCCTCTCTGACATGAATGTGTGGATTGCAGAAAGCAGAACCTAGAGAAGTGATTGTAAATCTTTATTATTATTATTTTTTGTTTAAGTAAAAAAGAAAAACATACTTTCCTGGACTATGTAATGGTTCTGCACAGTGCAACCCCAATCTTCTCCTTCTGGGGTCCTCTGCGGACGTATCTGGATCCTTCTCTTGGCAAGTGCACCCATAGAAAGCTACTTTCAATGGGGGCACTCTTGCAGGTATAATTCCAAGCTGTGCTGCCTGTGCTTGTCCCCGCCCCCCCCCCCCTGTTGTA